>CM066036.1:448201600-448801600 GCA_033557465.1 Ichthyophis bannanicus
GCTGTGGGGCACAGCTGGCATGTGGGTACAGACCAGAAGATGGCCAGGTATAGAGCAGGCATTGTGCAAGACAGGTGCACACCCCCGATCGGTGTAGGTGTGAGATATGTCAATGCCCAGGTATGTGTTGAAAAGTTCCATCCCTATACAGTGTGAGTTCAGTACAGATATGATGCCAGTCAGACCCCTCATGTGCTGCAGGCACACACATCATACCTGGCAATGATATCTCGCTAGGGTCAGCTGTGATATGCCATGTAACAAGGGCACAGAGAGCTAATCCAGGTGAACAGGCACAATCACACACCTAGTGATGGAACAGGCCCGCAAGCAGTAAACAAGTGGTGGGAATGTAGAGGTAAAGCACAGGAAATATTTGCCACCCATAGAAGTTGGGGTGTTGATCACAGGGCAAGTAACAAATGATCAGAACTTGCCTGTCACCAGGCAGATGCCAGTGATGGTGGGAGTTTTGGCAAGGCACATCCTCTGTCCAGGTGCACACCTATCGCCCCTCAGTGATGTGGCCCATCAAAGGCCAAATTGCCACCCTCCCACTGGCTCCCACGGCACAACCCAGTCACAGACATCAGGATCCTGTGTCTCCCCTATGTGTTCCTCACAATGCTTCCATGGAGGCACAGGATCACATCTCATGACACCTGTGTGATGTCGCCCATGACTATGCAGGTAATAGAGGATACCCCATAAGGGAGTGGCTGATAACCCCCATTGTCCACACAAGTACACAGTAGAACAGCGCTACAATCAGGCACACTGGAGCACCAGGGCATCATTGAGCACACTTTTGGCCAACAGAAGAGCAGCTTCTGATGCCTTGATCGGTCTGGTGGTTAGCTGCTGTATGATCTGGCAAAGGTCTTTCAGATTTTTGCAGCCTGCTGTATGCTGCTTAACTATGCCCTTCGATGTAGGCAGCCCATGTCAGTAGGCCCTGACTACCCCAGGGGGATGGTGATGAGGAAGAAGAGGTGGGACCCTAACTGCCCCCTGGCCAGGCATGCAGGAAGGGGGTGACAGCATGGAAAAATCTGATCCGTATCAATTTTGCATAAATATATCATTTTCTTTATACCATCTCAGCCAACAGTACTGGCAGAGAGCTGTACTGAGACTGTATATCTCCTCAAGGCACAGCATCTTAAAAAGGATATAGTGGAATTAGAAAAGGTACAGAGACGAGCCACCAAAATGGTAAAGGGGATGGAAGGATACCACTATGAAGAGAGGCTTAAAAGGTTAGGGCTTTTCAACCTGGAAAAGAGACGGCTGAGGGGAGATATGATAGAGGTCTATAAATTAACGATTGTAGTGGAATGGGTAAAAGTGACTGATTATTTATGCCATCAAAAAGTAGAAAGACTAGGGGAGATGCAATGAAGCTACAGTGTAACTCGTTTAAGACTAATAAGAGAAAATATTTTTTCACTCAACACGTAATCAAACTCTGTAATTCGTTACTGGAGGATGTAGTAATAAAAGCTATTAGTGTAACCGGGTTTAAAAAAGGTTTGGACAAGTTCCTGGAGGAAAGGTCCATAAACCATTATTAAAGAAGACCCAGGTAATCCACTGCTTGCCCCAATACAAATATTATGGAACCTGTGTATCTTTTTGGGAAACTGCTAGGTACTTGTGACCTGGATTGGCCACTGTTGGAAACAGGATACTGAGCTTGATGGACCGTGGTCTGACCCAGTATGGCATTTCTTATGTTCTTATTTTCTTAAAGGGCCCATAACAGTGACATGAGCAGAGTTGACTGTGAGGAGAAAGCACATATATTTTGTTAAAATGTTTTGTTAGTATGTTGTTTAATGTGTATGTCTGATCAATACATATTTCTTCTCATCCAAGGGTGCTGTCAGATGAGCAATGACCCTTGGTGCCCCTGCAGGCCCTGTTGTTACCCATCCTATAACACACACCCTCATGTGTAGGAGCCTATTGGTTTGACCACCACACCAGTCCCCCCCACTGCCACCCATCCACACCCTGAATTGATACTGATAGAAAAACCCTGTGGATTGCTGTTCCAATGGATACTTGCAAATGGCCGGCCAATCTCATCTGAGTGCCCTGGGTGTTCATCCCCATCCATGGCTTTCCCACTGTATATAAACAAAGAACCATTGCTGCATCAGCACTGGTGAGACAATGGAACATGGAATGGACCCAAGGCACCACGACCTCAAGGGATTCTCCTTGGGGAGAAGAGGTGCTGACCAGTGGTTACAGAAGTTGCCAAACACCCAGAAAATGAGGGTTCAATGCCCTGGGGTGTCCCTTGACCTGGTCCCTATGACCATGCATCAGGTAGGATGGAAATGCATGTCTATCAAATTAAGGCCACACAGGCACCCCTGTGTGGAATCCAGGCAGTGAGTCCTTTCTGTCACCTATGTATCTGGTGATGGGTGGGATTATAGTTGCAGGGCAAGTATCCAGTCATCCAGATAGCTTCAGTTAAGAGATGCTTTGGGATAGTCCAGTAGTAAAAGCTGTTGCCAAGCATACAGGACCCACCAACAGTCCTTATGCAACCATAGCCTCAGATAATAGAAAGTCTGCACTGTCATGTACATTCTCACCTTTTGATCAGAAAGGCAACTACCCAGACTGAATTTTTGTAGGGCCATACCATACCCTGTGAGATACATATATAGGAATGTGTCTGGTGAACTATGTGTGAGGAGTGCTGTTTGCAAACATAACTGTGGAGTATCCGCCATTGGTGGTAGGGGATCAGCATGCATGTAGAGATTGGGAGAGGTGTCTTCATAGAGTGGACCCCATCTATCTGGGTGGATTAGCTGGGCCTATGCCCCCATGGTCAAACAACTCAGTCATCTGCAATCACAGGGAATGATGAACTGTGAATGTGCAGTCCTGCATCTCCATACATACCGGCTTAGTACCTGGCCATGGATCGTGACATATACAGTGCCATTCCTGAACAGCCTGAGCAGTATAAGTGAAAATCCATCATCCATGCCATCCCATATTGCCCAGTTCACGAACACACACACCACACAAGGCAAGCATTTCATGCAATTTTTGGCATTGCCACATGTTGAGTGTGAGGAGGTCTCTAAATCCACCCAGCCACCAAGAGGTGCGAGGGTGTGTGCCTTTAACACAAGTGGAAGACTGTCATGGTCATGTCTGATATAACAGCCTGGAGGCTGTTTCCATAGTATAGATATGTGGATGGGTCCTGGGGAATCAATTTGCAACCATATGGTGAACAGAGCCCCAAGGGATGGCACAAAGAAAATGGCACAAGAGCTGACATCTATGTCTGCATTTATTGGTACATGTAAGACCAAAATGAAACATACACGGCTCCCAGCCCTTCCCCCAACATCCCAGCCCCTGAACAGCCAGTCCCTCACACCTCAAACAGCACCACATCCCACTCCACATATGCAATAGTTCATCACATTGACACCTCAACCCTGCATATCCCCTCTCGTTCCTGGATACTCACTCAAGGCCTAGTAGCAGCAAAGTGCTTTAGTTTAAATTTAAAACACAGAAGAGAACTTTCTGGTTAAATTTAGAACCCAGCAGAGAGCTTCTAGTTTAAATTTCATACTAAGTCAGAGCCCAGGAGCAGCAAAGAGCTTTAATTTAAATCAAATCAGAATATAACTTAGCATAAAAGGCAAAACAGGTTCAGTATTCTTTGAACACTAAATAAATTCTTCTAGAGACCTTTACAAAGAGGCCTTCTACCTAGGGGGCAAGAGACCTGTGAAACTTTTTAAATAGGTGTTAAAACCAGGTGGCAGGTCAAAAGGCCATTTTGAAAGACTCCTTCTATCCAAGCAAGGACTGTTAATGACCCAGGAAGTTGGTCACAGTTTACCTTAGAAGCATAGGACAGGGTACTGGGTAGCAGCCCTCTTTTAATAAGTCTTATTTCCTTCCCTCCCTCCCCAACACCCACCCACTCCTGGGATAATCGTAGCTTTATAGGTACTTACACATCTTAAAGGAAAGCAGCAGCTCTCAGGTGCAGCTCTTTATCCAAATCAGTCATACATTAAGGATCTGTGATTAATTAAGCTTCCGGTGAACAAGGTATATTAAACGTATTAGGTACACTTTTATTAGTATAAGTATCCACTCCACAGCAACCCTTAGTAAGTAAAGAACTTAAAGATCTAACCAGAAGCTTAAAACTAAGATGCAGACAGCAGTCCAGCAGCGAGATGGGGGCTTTCCAGTCTTTTGCATTGAGTGTCACATGTATGATTTTCTCCCAGTTGGTGAGAGGTCTTACGTGTGCACTAGCTGCAAGGAACTCTTTGCTGTCAGGGAACGAGTCCATTCTCTAGAGGCTAGAGTAGCAGACTTCGAAGACATAAGAAAGACAGAGAGGTACATAGACAAGACCTACAGGGATATAGTCCTGAAGTCCCACCTCCAGTCTGGCAGCATCCCTGTTGCCATGGAGGAGAGCGGTCACGTGACAGGAGAGCATCACCCTGGTGTGGCAGGAAGTGATCCTGTAACTAGGACCTATCCTCCAGGTGATGTAAAACCCTCTCGCACTGAGAAAGTTTCTCCAGGGCCATGTGCCCATGAGGGAAGGGTTAGGACAGCCGTTATAGTTGGTGATTCGATCATTAGGCATATAGATAGCTGGATGGCTGGTGGATGTGAGGATCGCCTGGTAACGTGCCTGCCTGGTGCGAAGGTAGCGGACCTCATGCGCCACCTAGATAAGGTCTTAGATAGTGCTGGGGAGGAGTCTGCTGTCTTGGTACATGTCGGTACCAATGACTTAGGAAAATGTGGTAGGGAGGTTCTGGAAGCTAAATTTAGGCTTTTAGGTAGGAAGTTGAAATCCAGAACTTCCAGGGTAGCTTTCTTCGAAATGCTTCCCGTTCCACGCGCAGGACCCAAAAGGCAGGCAGAGCTCTGGAGTCTCAGTGCGTGGATGAGACGATGGTGCAAGGATAAGGGTTTTGGATTTGTTAGGAACTGGGGAACATTCTGGGGAAAGGAGGGGCTCTTCCGAAGGGATGGGCTTCACCTTAACTGGGATGGAACCAGGCTGCTGGCATTAACCTTTAAAAAGGAGATAGAGCAGCTTTTAAACTAGATAATAGGGGAAAGCCGACAGTCGCCCAAGAGCGCATGGTTTGGAACAATGTATCCTTGCAGGATACTGCCAAAAGCAGAGAGGTTCCAAAAAAGAGTAAAGTAGCTCAAATGCCCTTGAGTATAGAGCAGACAGAGCTTAAAGATTACAAATTACCCATGTCTACCAATAGACCAGGGGTTCCCAACCCTGTCCTTAGGACCCACCTAGCCAGTCGGGTTTTCAGGATAACCACAATGAATATGTATGAGAGAGATTTGCATACACTGCCTCCATTATATGCAAATGTCTCCCATGCATATTCATTGTGGTTATCCTGAAAACCCGACTGGCTAGGTGGGTCCCGAGGACAGGGTTGAGAACCCCTGCAATAGACAGATTAATATGAATAATATACAGTCTCTAAAATGCTAGTATGCAAATGCTAGAAGTCTAAAAAATAAGATTGGAGAGTTAGAATATATAGCACTAAATCAGAGGTTAGCTATGATTGGAATCTCAGAGACATGGTGGAAGGAGGACAATCAGTGGGACACTGTGATACCTGGGTACAAACTATATCGTAATGATAGAGCTGATCAAATTGGTAGAGGGGTTGCACTCTATGTTAGAGAGGGCATTGAGTCAGAAAGGATTAAAGTTTTGCAGGAAATAACATTTGCTGTAGAATATCTATGGATTGAAATTCCATGTAAAAAGGGGAAGGCAATGGCAGTGGGGGTGTACTATCGACCGCCTGGCCAGAATGAACAAATGGATGATGAAATGCTCAAAGAAATCAAGGAAGCTAACAAGAGTTACAGCACAGTAATAATAATGGGTGATTTTAATTACCCAGGTATTGACTGGGTCAGAGTCATGGCAGGACATGCTAGGGAGATAAAGTTCCTAGATGAAATAAATGACTGCTTCTTGGAGCAGCTGGTTCATGAACTGACCAGAGGGGAAGCCATATTGAACCTAGTCATTTGTGGAACACCAGATCTGGTACAAGAGATAAGGGTGTTGGGGCCATTTGGCAATAGTGATCATAGCATGATCGCGTTTGATTTAATTAGTGGAGGAGGGATGGTAAGGAAATCCAAAGTACTACCTTTTAACTTTCAAAGGGGAGACTATGATAAAATGAGGAAAATAGTTAAGAAAAAACTAAAAGGAGCAGTTGCAAAGGTTAAAGACTTACATCAAGCTTGGGTTTTGTTTAAAAATACTATCTTGGAAGCCAAGATTAGCTGTATTCCACGCTTTAAGAAAAGTGGATGGAAGTCCAAAAAACTGCCAGCATAGTTTAAAGGTAAAGTCAGAGAGGCTGTTGTTGCCATAAAAAGCATCTTTCAGGAAATGGAAAAAAAGAGCCAAATGAAGAAAACTGGAAACAGCACAAGCACTGGCAAGTTAAATGCAAGGCATTGATAAGGCAGGCAAAGGGAGAATTTGAGAAGAAGCTTGCTGCGGAAGCAAAAACGCATAATAAAGACATTTTCAAGTACATTTGTAGCAAAAAACCTGTGAGAGAGTCAGTTGGACCATTAGATGATAGAGGGGTTAAAGGGCACTAAGAGGCGACAAGGTGATAGCAGAGAGACTGAATGAATTCTTTGCTTTGGTCTTTACTGAGGAAGATGTAGGGATGTTACCCATGACTGAAGTGGTATTTAAAGGTGCGGAAGAATTGAAGGAAATATCGATACATCGGGAAGATGTATTACAACTATTTGATAAATTGAAGAGTAGCAAATCACCTGGACCGGATGGTATACATCCAAGGGTGTTGAAAGAACTGAAATATGAGATTGCAGACCTGCTATTAGTAATCTGTGAACTATCATTAAAATCATCTGTAATTTTTAAAAAGGGTTCCAGGTGTGATCCAGGAAACTACAGACCGGTGAGCCTGATGTCAGTACCGGGAAAAATGGTAGAAACCATAATAAAGAACAAAATTGCTGAACATGTAGATAGTCATGGCTTAATGGGAGACAGCCAACATGGCTTTAGACAAGGAAGATCTTGTCTTACTAATCTGTTATGCTTTTTTGAAGGTGTGAATAAACAGGTAGACAAAGGTGAGTTGGTTGATATAGTGTATTTGGACTTCCAGAAAGCCTTTGACAAGGTCCCTCATCAGAGACTTTTGGCAAAACTAAAGAGTCATGGGATAGGAGGCAGTGTACTATTGGGGGATCAGGAACTGGTTAAAAGATAGAAAGCAGAGGGTAGGGCTAAATGGCCAATTTTCCCAATGGAGAAAAGTGAATATTGGTGTACCCCAAGGATCTGTTCTGGGTCCGATGCTTTTTGACATATTCATAAATGACCTGGAAAAGGGAATACCAAGTGAGGTTATCATAAGAACATAAGAACATAAGATATGCCATACTGGGTCAGACCAAGGTCCATCAAGCCCAGTATTCTGTTTCCAACAGTGGCCAATCTAGGTCATATGTACCTAGCAGTTTCCCCAAGGGACACAGGTTCCACAATGCTTGTATTGGTTCAAGCATTGATATCCTGGGTCCCTTCTTAATAATGGTTTATGGACCTTTCCTCCAGGAACTTGTCCAAACCTTTTTTAAACCCAGCTACACTAACAGCCTTTACTACATCCTCCGGTAACAAATTCCAGAGTTTGATTACACGTTGAGTGAAAAAATATTTTCTTTTATTAGTCTTAAATAGTTTACCCTGTAGCTTCATTGCATGTCCCCTAGTCTTTCTATATTCTGATAAGGTAAACAATCGATCTACATTTACCTGTTCCACTCCGTTCATTAATTTATAGACTTCTATCATATCTCCCCTCAGCCGTCTCTTTTCCAGGTTAAAGAGCACTAACCTTTTTAGCCTTTCTTCATAGGAGTATCCTTCCATCCCCTTTACCATTTTGGTGGCTCTTCTCTGAACCTTTTCTAAAATCGCTATATCCTTTTTAAGATACGGCGACCAGAATTGCACACAATATTCAAGGTGGGGTCTCACCATGGAACGATATAGAGGCATTATAATATCTTTTATTTTATTTTCCATTCCTTTCCTATCAAATTTGTAGATGACACAAAACTATTTAAAGTTGTTAAAACCCATGAGGATTGTTGAAAATTGCAAGAGGATCTTGATAAATTGGAAGACTGGACATCAAAAAGGCAGATGAAATTTAATTTGGACAAGTGCAAAGTTATGCACCTAGGGAAGAACAACCCAAACTATGGTTACACGATGCAAGGTTCCACGTTAGGAACCACTACCCAGGAAAAAGATTTAGGCGTCATTGTGGATAACATGTTAAAACCATCGGCCCATTGTGCAGCGGCGGCCAAGAGAGCAAATAGAATGCTAGGTATCATAAGGAAAGGAATGGAAAATAAAACAAAGGATATCATAATGCCTCTGTATCGTTCCATGGTGCGACCGTACCTTGAATATTGTGTGCAATTCTGGTCACTGTATCTTAAAAAGGATATAGCGTTATTAGAAAAGGTTCAGAGAAGAGCCACCATAATGGTAAAGGGGATGGAAGGATACCCCTCTGAAGAGAGGCTAAGAACGTTGGGGCTCTTCAACCTGGAAAAGAGACAGCTGATGGGAGATATGATAGAAGTCTATAAATTAATGAACGGAGTGCAACAGGTAAACGTAGATCAATTGTTTACATCATCAGAATATAGAAAGACTAGGGGACATGCAATGAAGCTACAAGGTAAACTATTCAAGACAAATAAGAGAAAATATTTTTTCACTCAACGTGTAATCAAACTCTGGAATTTGTTGCCAGAGGATGTAGTAAAGGCTGTTAGTGTAGCTAGGTTTAAAAAAGGTTTGGACAAGTTCCTGGAGGAAAGGTCCATAAACCATTATTAAAAAGGGACCCAGGATATCAATGCATGACCAAATACAAGCATTGTGGAACCTGTGTCTCTTGGGGAAACTGCTAGGTACTGTGCGTATGAGGTAGATTGGCCACTGTTGGAAACAGAATACTGGGCTTGATGGATCTTGGTCTGACCAGTATGGCATATCTTATGTTCTTATGTTATGGATCTATAAGGCATCCTAGGCCCCCTACTTGCCCTTCCCATGGCCCCTGCGCTGCCCCTTGCCCTTCCTCTTAACAGAGGGCATATGGCATGTAGACTCTGTGACGCCTACAGATGGTGCTGAAAGCGGGCTGGCATCAGAGTCCAAGCTACTATTGCTCCCAATCCCCCCTCAATGTTGGCATAGAAGGGTGGGAGATCCAGTCCTGTCCCCCCCCCCAACATGCTGAATGGGTCTAAGACTGTAGCTGTGCTCACTGCCTTTTGTGCCAGCTGCAGTGGACTGCTGTATAGCTGGGCACATGGATACTTTGCGGGAACCAGGGGCAGATGTGACTGTCGCAGTGCTGGTTGCAGGGGTGGCAGAGGTAGTGACTGTAGTTGCAACTGGCTGTCATGTGCAGGGGACTCTGGCAGTGCCATGCACTGGGAAGGTGTGGGTTCAGCACAGCTCTTGCAGTAACTCCACTACTGTGCTCCCAAGGACTCTGATGGAATCCTCCAGTTGTGCTGTGGCCTAGAGTTGGCACCTCTGCAGAGCTATGGTCTCCTCTAGCAGGGTTAGTTTGGCCTTTGACTGTGCCTGTCTCTGCACTACAGAGCAGTTGGCTTGAGCTTCACCTCATTGGCTGTTCCTCTGGACTGGTTGCAGCCTGCTTTACTGGTGGGACAGGGGATGGTGCCCTAAGCTCAACATCCTCTTCCACACTGTCTCCAGCAGCTGACAGATAGATGTCCTGGCTATGACCATCAGTTGGTTCACCCCCCTCGCCTGTGCCCAACAGCCTGGAAGATGAGGTAGATGGAGTCACAGAAGCAGTGAAGGGGGGGTCAGCTGTGGGCCGCTGTGTATCTTATGCTGCAGCATCACCTCCTGTGAAGACACAGACATATCATGTTAGCCACAAGGATGAACCTGCCGATCATACAGTTGGGGGGGGTCATGGGATGACATATCACAAGCACATGGACCACATAGTAGGATGGGCTATGCAGTCACATAGTGTTATATTCCTCTCTGTGTCAGGGCAGCCAATATCACAACATAATAACTCACAGTACAGACAGCCCCAGGGATAAATATACCATTGTTATAAATATATCATATCCTACAGTAGGTCCGGGTTGTGAGCAGGACGTGAACCACAAACCAACAGGCTGCAGGGACTGCTCCCCATTAACCAAACCACACCAGATGGCTACGGTACTAGTAGGGCTGTACTGAGCGTGAATCGCATCCTGTGCAACATGCACATCGGGTGCGCCTCCCCCCCCGCATCTCCATCTAGCCACTTTCTGGACAGCAACGAGAGAGAAGAGACGAGCCCGTTGTGCAAGTCACTGGCACGCTAAGTTGATCTGTCCTTCCCTGCTCTGATGCCGCGTCAGAGGAGGGAGGGACCAGACCTACTTAATGCGCTGCCAAAAGGCTTAAGTGGCGCATTTTAGATGTCTGCTGTTGCCTGCCGCCACTGAGAGAAGAAAAAGTGGTGGCGGCAGGCAATGGCAGACAGCTGAAACGTGCCCCTTAAGCCTTTGCGCCCTGTGTGGCCGCACCACTCGCACAGGGCTAGGTACAGTCGTGGGTACTAGCCCCACACATATGTGAGTGAGCACCCTAGCTGTGTCCACAAAGAGATGTGGAAATAGCTGTGTACATGGCAAGCACAGATTCGCACTACACCCTTTTGTACAGTGGGACCCCTCACAGTAGTTATTTTATTTATTTTTATTTATTTAACTATTTCTTTTATACCGCCCCTTCCAGAGATCAAGGGCGGTTTACATATAACAGGTTAACAGTCTTGTACACAGTTTGTATACATTTTACATAGAACAATAGAAATCAACTATTTACATTGAACATTGTACATAGAACAATAGAAATCAACTATTTACATTGAACAGTAAATATATTAAAGAAAAACAATAAGCAGAGACATCTTTTAAGTATTAAAGCAAGAACTTTGTAGGTATTAAAGCAAACACATCAAACTTTTTACAAATGTATATTTACAGTGTGTGGTGTGTGTGTTGTGTGGGGCAGATATTGGTGTAGGTGTTGGAATTTAGTTCCTTTTTTTTGTCGTCTTTGAGGCGTGTGAGTGGGGGGGGGGGGGGTAGGCTTGTGTTTATATTGTTTGGGTTAAGGGAGTTTGTGCATGTGTGACCAGGTTTGTTGTGGAGCTAGCTTTGGGGTAGTAGGGGACTTCGAAGTGTTCAGTGAACAGGTAGGTCTTTAATTCTTTTCTGAATTGGAAGAGGTCTCTTATGGTGCGAAGTTCAATAGGGAGGTCGTTCCAGAGTGTAGGGGCAGTGAATGAGAATGCTCTGGAGCTAGTGGTGTTCTTAGTTTTGCGGATGGTTTTAGGTATGATGAGCGAGTGGGCCGCGTTTTGTCTGAGGGTCCTTGTCGAAGTTGGAGATTGCAGTAATGTGGATAAGTGTGAGGGGGTTATGTCGTTTATGAGTTTATAGGTTGTTAGGATGATTTTATATTTAATTCTACTGTTTATAGGGAGCCAGTGGAGGTCTAGCAGTATAGGGGTTACGTGATCTGTTAGGGGAGCTTTAGCAATCACTTTTGCACAGATGTTTTGTGCTCTTTGCAGAAGGTAGGTGCTTTTTTGCGGGAGGCCTATTAGGAGACTATTGCAATAGTCAAAGTGAGGGGTGATCAGTGTACTTACTACGGATCTAAAGTCTGGTGTTTCTAGGAGTGGCCTTAGGTGTTGAATTGTTTTGAGTTTATAGAAAATGGTTTTTACTGTTTGTTTTATGTGTGGTAACATGGTGAGAGTGTGGTCTATTATTACTCCTAAGTATTTTACCTGTTTTCTGACAGGTATGGAGGTTTTGTTGATAGTGATTATTTCCGGGTAGGTGTTCTCAGTCATAGATGATCTTGTCACAAACATTGCCTCAGTTTTTTTGAAGTTTATGCTGAGGTGGTTAGTTTCCATCCAGGAGGTGGTTTCAGCCATGCATTTGGATAGCGAGTCATATGTAGGGTGTTTAATGGTTATGGGGGTAGCTAGCATGATGTCATCGGCATATATAAAGTGGTTAATCTTGTGTTTTTTAAATATGTTTGTTAATCTTGTGTTTTTTAAATATGTTAGTTATGTCCTAGAGGAGCTGAGCACGCAGTGATAATGTGTTGGCATAGGCATGAACTCCCAGACAACAGCCACTGCTCCTATACTCTATTCAAGGTCACAGTTGAAAAAAGGCAGTGTTGAAGTAAGGCTGAAACATGTCATATAGCATACCCCAGGACATGCTAACACTACTGGCTATGTGATGCCGAGGTGGAGGGGTATGGCCTAGAAGCTGACATACACAGCAGTCGTAGGACACATGGTCTCATAGCTCAGCTGATGTCATGCCGAAGAACATGGCACACCCATCTTAGTAGGGCCAAGACAAGGGAATGTGACAGCGCAGCAATGACTGCTAATGTGCAACAGCCACATTGTTCACCTGCTTGGTGTGGAGTAGAGATATAGCCCTATGGGTAGACCATTGCCTTGGGAACCAGGATAGCTGGGTTATGTAATCTTCTGAAATGTAATCTTTCGCCGCTCTCTACTGTTGGTTACGCTACGTTTGGTCCTGGGTTCATTTCACAGAGACAGTAGGGTAACTAGCACAATAAGACAACCAAAACTGGTGTGGCTTGGAAAAGGGTTTTATATAGAAATAGACTTATTACAAAGGTACAGAACAGAGATATAAGGTTGTTACAGAGCTGCTTCCATGTATATCAATGAGACTGTGTGTGGGTGCATGTGTGTGTGTGAGAGAGAGAGGGGGGGGGCAAGAAGTGTGTGTCAGAGCCTTATAGTAAGAGGTGTCCCATGAATGGGGAGAGAGAGAGAACAAAAAGGGGGGGGGGGTATGGAGAAGGGGGTGTAAGGAGTGTCCGATGAAATAAGAAGAGAGGAGAGAGAAGGGCGGGGTGTCTGATGAATAGGAAGAGAGAGATATTTTGTGTTTCTCTGTATTTATAGTGAAATTCTTCAGCACCTCCCTTTGTCATAATTTGGTTTGTTTGAGGTCTGCTATCGCTTGATTAGCAAGGAGGGGCTGTTGTCTTACAAACTAATCTCATCAAGCAAACTAAGACCATCAAGTCTGGAGACATCCTATCTGACATCACCAGGGGGTCAAAGCTGATCTCATCATGTCTGGGAATGTCATGCTGATGTATGCTGACATCTCCCACACCTTTTTTATTTTTATTTTTATTTATTATTTGTGCCTGGAAATGGTGGAAGCAAACCTGTGGTACCTGTCCCAGCTGCAATTACATGATAGTAGGCAGCTTGTCTAATACCTCCTGTATTAAATACCTTGCTATGTTCAGCAGGTCCCCTGTTCTGCACAGTACTGTCTCTAGTGTTCTAGAGATAAGCAAGTCCCATTATGAGTCCAAACCTCGTGTCTTAGGTAGGGCAGCCACTACTGGGTGGGGAACCCAATATGCCACCTCAGTGCCCGTCTTAGAGAGAATGAACAGTGCATAAGGGCTGCAGGAATTTCTGAGGAGGTTAAAGCCGAAAGGTACCAGGATGCTATGAGTGAGGGTAGGAAGCAATACTAGACTGCAGCTGACTCTGGTATTCCATGTAGTAGGAAATGCCAAATTAGCCAAATTAGCAGGCCAAATGAGCCTGGATGTAGAGGTAGATGCTGGAGAAATTAAGTGTAACTACCTTAAAATGTTGTTGGTGTTCTGTAGGACATGCGCTGCATGTGTTTCATTTTACAACACAGGAAAATTATGATAATGCATAGCAATATTTGTACAGCAGTTAAAATAATAATAGGGTGAATAAAACCATTACAGACATGATCAGCAGTAGGTGAGTAACCAAATAACAATTCCCACACAAACGCATGAGCATTTTGTAGCAAGTGTGTCCATTCTCATAAGTGATGGTGTGATTCACTTCAGTGGATGTTGTTTTAAGGTGATCAATATAGGCATGGAGTTCTGTAAAGTTGAGCAGTTTATGTAGTGTCTCTTCTCCCATGCCAAGTGGTAATGGATGCACAGCATATGAGATAAAGTCTGGAATGTCCATAGAGTCATTGGTAACCAGCGGTGTGGAATAAGTTGTCCCGTTAATGGTGATGGAGACCAGTGGTGTATGACTGCACCAGGTATTGTTTAGTAAATAGTTTGAACTGTACAACAAAGTGTTCTTAGGAAGGCGGATGTCATGCATTCTGGGAGCAACTGAAAAAGAAACATTCTGGGGAAAGAACAGATGAAAACAAAAGTGTCCAGCTCCAAGGTAATACAAACTGTGTGAGGTAGTCAGGGAATATGAGAGCTTAACAGTCAGGGAGCAAGAGGAGGAATTGTTCCAGCAGGAGGTGTCAGCCTCTTTAAATTGGTGAGGTTGACACTTGAACTGAAATGTAGTCTGCTCACACAAACTGGGGTCCATCGGTTTGAATGAAGTCCAGGTGTCGTCCAGTGGCTGCACCCAAGTGAGATGGTCCACAGGATACATAAGCATATTATCAAACTGCACACCAATATTAACAATGGGATAAATAACTGTGTGTTGTCCTGACCATGGGATCAAAGTACAGATAGAGCAGCCTTGTGGTGAACAAATGGGAACACTAACTGTCCACCAATCAAGGTGAGCTATAGCAAATTCAGGTATTTTGGTACTAGCCATATGAACGAGAGATGGTGGCCAGTGTCCTAACTTAGCAGAGATCAGAATTTCCTTTAGTATAGTAATAAGCTTGATCTATACTTGATCACAGGCAAGAGCCCAGGAAATATTCTTTCCCAATCTATATTCTGCATGTGCTAAGGTAACAATTTTCTGTTCTATAATGGGAGGTATAAGAGCAAAGGTATCTACAACTACATTGGACAGTTTAGAGGAAGCTTCATTAATAATATGTTGTGAGGTAAAACCATCAGCAGCATGCTGAGCAGTGGATCCCATTTTATTACGGAGCACCTCTATATCAATTATATAAAGGGCACCCAGTGCAGTCCCTGTGCCACCTAAAATTGTATCAATTAATTCACGCTTGTGTCGAAATTGCTTGGCTCGGGGTGTTACTGACTGCATATCAAACCAAGTATTGATCATTTGTATGTGATTGGCAACAAACTGAGAGCAATTTGGATATTTGTAAGTAACTAGAAACAATTTGGGAAATAGATGCCAAGTAAGGAAATGGTATTCTACATCATATAAAACATCGTGTGGTGCATATATTTAATCTGAAAGGGATGTCCTTCCTGAAATGGGTGGATATCAGAAAGGTAAAGTACAGGAGGAGCAGAAGTGATGGTAGGGATGGGATGAGGGGTGGTAGGTAAACAAGAGACATCCAAAAAAAATGAAGTCTCAGTGATGTGCTGTTGATCACTCAGAACTAATGTATAAGTTATTTTCCAGGTACCTCTGTCCTGACAGGAAATATTGTACAAAATCAAGGCAGGAGGACCTAGAAAGTAATGTTCTGGAGGTGCCCTCAATTCTTGTGTCCTTTCTAGAGAAGTAGAAACTGGTGGCGCCCACTGTACTTGAGTGATGTTTAATGAATAGAACACTGGCTTGTCCTGTACGGAACAGAAACTCAGGATGACCAGATCCTTTCCTTCCGGGAAAGGTGGGAGTATTTCTTGATAGTGATATACCTCACCTGTGGAGTTAGCCCAGCCCATCGTGCATATTCGAATGATAGTTCCTGTAATGAGACTTGGGTAGAAGAGAGCAGATACAAGAACAACAGGAAACCGAGACATAATAAAAGCTAACTTGTTTCACTCTACTAGGGAGTAAACTAGTGCTCCCCACTTATACTATGCAACAACAGAAATAATGTTTACGACTTATTTACATAACTATTAGACACATGTCCATTATATAGGACACATCAACTATACAGCAGAAGTAAATAGTTACCATCCTCAAGCGACTTTTGTTTAGAAAGCAGCTGTCCGTGCTGTCTTCAGAAAGCAGCTGTCCATGCTGTCTTCAGGTGGTATCTGAAAACAAAGACTGATAAAACACGTATTACCCATATGGTTTCAACTGGGTGATGTGTTTCCAATACTGCTGGTTGTCGGGCATTAGGATCTGGTATAGGCTTGGGCCTAAGGTATCAGTAACTAAGTACGGTCCTTCCCACTTTGCAGTTCCAAAGGGGAGGTTTGGTCTAGGTCTCAGAATCATCACTTTACTCCCAACCTTGAGGGGCCTTAAATCGGAGCCTTTTGCATGTACCTCCTTTATCTTTATCTTTATCTTTATTCAAAGTATTTGATAGACCGCCCTGTACCGAGGCGTTAGGGCGGTGTACAACATAATAGACTGCTGGAAAATAAAGAGAGAAAGGAACGCCAAAAATGATAGGAAAGAAAAGGGAGATAAAGGAGGAAGGATAGAACAGGACAGGTATCGACACAGACAAGAGAGGTAAAGGAGAGTGGGTGAAATGGGGGGTGAAGGGGTAGGGGATAGGTAAGGGCTAGATGGTTGGAGCAGAAAATATCCAGGAGCCATAGAAGATTACGGGGGGTAGGGGATCAAGGACCTTGTAATTGATGGGAAATAGCGGAAGGCCTGGTTGACGATATGTGGATGACCAGTGGATGGCATGTGGATGACTAGGAGGGGTCAGGGAGGTTGAAAGCCTGGTGGAAAAGATAGGTCTTAAGGAGGGTCTTGAACCGGGGGAAGGACATTTCAGTACGGAGGGAATGCGGGAGAGAGTTCCAGAGGGCAGGGCTTGCAAAAAAGAAGGCGGCACGGCGGGTTGACTCAAGGTGTGCATTGGTGGGGGAGGGTAAGAAGAGACGATTGCCATGGGAGGAACGAAGAAGGCGAGGTACGGGTTGAAGATAGATGAGATCGGATAGGTACTGGGGTGTACTAGTACGAAGGGCCCTGTGTGTAAGAGTAAGGAGTATATAGAGGTAGTGAGCTTTGATAGGGAGTCAGTGAAGGGAAAGAAGGTAGGGGGTGATATGATCCCGAGGCGAAGAGAAAGTAAGAAGACGGGCAGCAGTATTTTGAACGAGTTGTAACCTCCGGAGTTGATAGTGTGGAAGGCCGTCGAGGAGGGAGTTACAATAATCGAGTCGGGTGATCACCAAGGAAAGCACAAGGGTGGTGAGGGAAGTGACTGAAAGCAGTGGTCGGACGGCCCTAATCCTACGGAGATGAAAAAGAGAAGTGCGCACCACACCAGAGATATGCTGATGGAACGAGAGAGATGAATCGAGAGTAACGCCAAGATAACGAAGAGTTGACACCAAGGGAATAGGAGAGTTGGACATGTGTGGTGACAAAGTGGGGGAGGAAGCACTGAAGGTGAACCATATAGCAGCGGACTTGGAAGGATTGACCACAAGAAAGTTGTTGAGGAACCAGTCGGAGACGGTGGTTAAGCAGGTATTGAGGAGGGTGAGGTCCGGAGCTGAGGAGGAAGTAATCTGCAAATAATCTCTAGCTTTTTCTGTGTTAGCTAGCACAGTGGTCTGAATTTCTTTTAGATGTTCTTGCAGGGATTTCATCCACTCATTGGTGAGAATTACGGTCTGGTCCTCTGGAAGAATAGGATGGAGCAGATTTTCCCACCGTGGCATTGGCCTTCCCATTAAGGCTTCATAGGGTGCAAAACCTGTGGATTTACAGACATTAGCTCTGATACGCATAAGGACTAAAGGGAGCACCAGATCCCAATTTTTCCCGGTCAGATTAAGCATAGGGCTGAGGTGGGCCTTAATTGTTTGATTCATTCTTTCTACCTGCCCTGCTGCCTGTGGATGGTATGGAATATGGAGTTGTTGTTCTATGCCTAGAAAATCAAACAATTCCTTGATGAGCTGAGAAACAAATGCAGGACCATTCAGAATCAATAGTCTTGGGAATGCCCCAGCGTTTAAAAAATTGCATAGTTAGGATTTCTACAGTGATTCAAGCAGTTTGATCTGGGACAGGGAATGCTTCTACCCAATGAGAAAAGGAATCAATAACAGTGAGTAAAAATCTATTTTTCCTAGCTGTTAATGGAAGAGGGCCCACATGATCTATTTGCAATCTCTCAAATGGGCCACGAGGAGGTGCTCTCATTAACTGTCCCCTTCTCTTTTTAGGTTGCCTCCCAAATGAAGCACAGATTACACAGGAGGAAACATGATCCTGTATATCATGTTTCATTTCTGGCCACCATACCAACCTATTGAGGATAGTCTGCATTTCTTCTGCTTTAGGGTGTCCCATAGGGCCTGTACCATGAACCCAATGCATCCACTCTTTACCTCGAGCTCTGGAGATAGCTATAACCAAGCCTTCCTCTCTTTTTGCACATAGAATGTCTTTCTCTATAGTGAGTGTGAGAAAGGGTGTGTGCTGATATAGGCTATCTGGGGCGTCCTGCACAAGCTTCCTCAAATTGGAAAGTTCAGTGTCCTTTGTCTGCAGTGCTACGAAGTAATCTGGTGGTATTATCTGATCATAATCTGTGGAACGTGTAGCAATAACAACCATGCGTGTCTGCTCATACCAGGGCCATATGAGGCCTACATGGCATGCTTCCTTGGCTAGTGAGTCTGCTAATGTGTTACCTTTCACTAAAGGGCCTTTCTTCCTATGTGCCTTTACTTTAATTAAATGTACTCTCTGAAACTTCTCACTCAGTTCTTGTGCCATAGTCCACAGTGATGAATTTTTCACTGTGGACCCATCTGTAGATTTAAATTTATTTGCCAGCCACCAGGGTAACAGGGTAATGGCACTTTTAAAGACATAATCAGCATCTAAAATGATTTGTATCTCTGGGTGTGAATCCTGATATTGTTGCATACAAGCCACAAAAGCAGCCAGCTCACAGTACTGTGCTGACGCTGACCCACAGGAATACTGTCTCTGCAGTACCACTTGGTTATTTGGGTCCAATTGTACAATTGCAAAACCTGCTAGTCGCCTGCCTCCTTCACATTGACTACTACCATCAATATATTGTTTCTGTGGTGGAGGATCCTCGCCTTCCAACAGTATTTCTGTGTGCAGTGTGCATTTTCCCACAGTCTAACTTGTCTTGTGCCCAGACTGGAATATCAGCCATCTCTGAGGGAATTACACACAGATCATACTGCTGAGCTGCCTTGGTGCACTGAGTTGCTAACTGCATGGGAATGACTTCATGCACTAAAGTTTTAGAAGCACTTGAAGTTCCTGAATACTGCCACAATTTAAGATTAGCCATATCCACCACCAAATTTAACTGGTTGAGAATGTCAATTCCAATTATTTCTTTTGGTGTGTTCACTATAGTGGAGGCAGTGGTTTCTAACATGTCCTTGTTTTGTTCACTGTGCACAGGGATACCCCATTTAACTGGGATAGCCACACACTTGGAAGCTGTGTCATTAATTCCTTGAATTTCATAAATTTCCATATTTTTCTGATCTGCAGTGGGAGAAGCTCTGTTTGTAAAACTAATTCCAGCCCCTGTGTCAATCAAAGCTAGTTTATCCTGACCCCCTATTCTGCTGATAACATTGGGGCGTCCACAAGAGTCCAGTATCAAGGATGTTACAAGCCTTAAACTGTATTCTGGGCCTGTATCTGTTTCATCATCCAGAGGCTCTGGAATCGAGTCCTCTGCTGAGAGAACAGAGACAGGCTGGGCTATGAAGGCTTGAGACATTTTGATATCTGAACCCAGAAGGTCAGGACACCCCTATGCACTAGCCTTGTGTTTGTCCTGAGCTGCTTGTATGTCCTGTTTTAATTTATCTATTTCTACCTGCAGTATGTGTTTGTCCTGTTCCCATTTAATTTTCTCCTTTTCTAATCCATCTCTCTGTGCTTTGAGCTCCTGAAAGGGAATGTAACCTGAGGAATTTCTAAAAGTACCTCTGCCTTGTCCTCTCCAAGGTGTGTATCCTCTGTATCCTTTGTCTGTGTTTTTTGTGTATTGAGAGGATCCCTCAGCTTGCCACTTCCATGCTTCTGATACTGTTATGACCTGCGAGGGCTGGGTCTTCCAAACAGACCCAGTTATGAGCATTAAAGTATCAAAAGGGGTTGCTTTAGGGTCTTCAGAAAATAACAGAAGGTGTTTTGTAATCTCAGGGGATAGTAAGTCTAATAAAAATGCCTTATGCATACTCTCCCCATAATCTTCTGCATTGGGCCAGGACTCCTGCTCATTAAGAACTGCTTTTAAAATCCAGGCTCTATATGCAAACTCTTTCAGTGTATCATTTGGTAGAGGTGAAATAATTTTAAATATTTGCATTGGGGAACAGTGAAATAGTTTCTCAATACCCCTTTTAACTAACTGGTATGGGTGAGTGAGAGAGCCAAGTTTATAATAGTGTGGCCCCAGAGCCAGATGCATAAGTCTATCAAAGTTGGATTGTTTTCTTCTGTATTTCCCTAGACCCCAGTGAATCAGAATATCAGTGGCCCATTTGCACCATTCATTTACATTAAAAGGCATAGGGCCTGCTTTCTCAACTATCCTTTCCATGTCCCTATCTTTTAAAGAGTCCTGCAGCATCACTTTAACTGGTGCTCTGAGTTCGGTACTGGGTGCCGGGTCTGAGTCATCTGAATTATCCTCCTGACACAGGTCCTGGTTATTGCTTTGTTCTGGCTGAGATAAACTCTTAGGATTTTCTTTCTCTGATTCATCTTTATTTTTCCCATTCCTAAGCCCAGCTATAGATACTTCTGTATTCTTTTGTTTATAGGGTGTGTCATAGGCAGGGGGGGGGGGGGGAGGGCTGAGGGTGAAATAGTGTTTGGCCAGAGCTTATATTTCTTTTGTCTTTCAGAGGCCAGTTCATCCTTAATGTGCCTCAATTCAAGTTTAAGTGCTTCTAATTGCTCACTAACATTTATAAAGGAGTTTGTGGCTTGTATCACCTGAGCCCTTTGCATGGAAATGCAAATTTGTGCCTCCTCTAGGTCTTTGGTTAATTGTGTACAATGAGAAGTCAGTTCAGTAATGTCCTGTTTCATGCTAATGAGCCCCCTGAACATGCCTTGGATAAAAAGGCATTTTCTTTTATTTGTTTTCTTTTTGAATTCTTGATAATGGTTTAACATTTGTCTTTGAATATTATACCATGATGCTTCAGGGAATTCCCCTTCAAAGGGACCACCTTTTCTCTTACAGTATGTCAATACTATTTCTTTCAGTTCTTTAAAATCAAAGGCATCCATATTTGAGACTGCAGAAAGACTGTAGTTGGTACAGGGGCCTAGCTTATTATGTTTTTTTTTATTTGGTTTTATGAGACTATCTCAAATGTGCAACCTTGGAAGGAGGAATGCTCACCTTTATGAAGAAGTGAGACTTAGAATTATAGTTGGAATGGCATAAATTTTATGGGTGTTCAGTAAAGAGTACTGGCATAAAGACCACGCCTTAAAATTATACCTGAATAAAAAGTGCTTACCACCTTTTAACAGGGTGGAAGTTTAGGGTGAAATTATAGTAAGAAGGGTGTTAGGAGATTAACAGAATTGTCAGTTACTGTATCAGTTGCAGCAAACTTTAAGCCTGCCCTAACCAGATACCTACTGACAGGAGACTGAGAAATAAAAGGCAAAGGGACAGGAGGTAATAGTGTTACCAGGAAAGATGTATATTGTATTCAGTGAGGGAATGTTTACCTGTGTAATTCTGTCTTTTCTTAGCAGCTCAAATACTATAGAAAAATCTTTAGCAAGCCTATACATAAAAATAAGACAACTGCAAGCCACCCTATGTAATGTCCCTAGGTGTAGGTAATAATTAAAATTCAGGATTATTACAGAGCCTTTTGACAATAAAAATCTCACCTTGTCTAACCCACAAAACAAAGGTATCACTGGAACTTTTCATTAAATAGTGTCACTCTGCCTGTCTACAGAGTCTTTTCACTAACGTGTCATCCAGCCTGTAACCAAAAGTGTCAATTGTAAATGGTCACAAGGGCTTTTGATTTTCCTGTCGCACCCTGTCTGAAATCCACTTTAATGTATCAAACAAAATTATTACTTACCCAACTGGAGATCTGCTGTGAAGTCTGAGATGGGCCCCCATAAAATGTAATCTTCTGGTATCTACTCTCCGTTTGGTCCTGGGTTCATTTCACAGAGACAGTAGGGTAAGTAGCACAATAAGACAACCAAAACTGGTGTGGCTTGGAAAAAGGGTTTTATATAGAAATAGGCTAATTACAAAGGTACAGAACAGAGATATAAGGTTGTTACAGAGCTGCTTTCATGTATATCAATGAGACTGTGTGTGGGTGCATGTGTGTGTGAGAGAGAGAGAGGGGGGGCAAGAAGTGTGTGTCAGAGCCTTATAGTAAGAAGTGTCCCATGAATGGAGAGAGAGAGAGAACAAAAAGGGGGGGGGGGGTAAGGAGAAGTGGGTGTAAGGAGTGTCCGATGAAATAAGAAGAGAGGAGAGAGAAGGAAGGGGTGTCTGATGAATAGGAAGAGAGAGATATTTTGTGTTTCTCTGTATTTATAGTGAAATTCTTCAGCACCTCCCTTTGTCATAATTTGGTTTGTTTGAGGTCTGCTAACACTTGATTAGCAAGGAGGGGCTGTTGTCTTACAAACTAACCTCATCAAGCAAACTAAGACCATCAAGTCTGGAGACATCCCATCTGACATCACCAGGGGGTCAAAGCTGATCTCGTCATGTCTGGGAATGTCATGCTGATGTATGCTGACAGGTTATATGAGTTATATCTGTATGTAACAGTGTGCTCACACTGCTTTATCATCTAAGGCTGAGTGGCATATGTCCAGGGGCGGCCCAAGGGGGGTGCGGAGACTCGGTGTGGGGCCTCATTTGCATAAGGGACCTCATTTGCATAATGTTACCATACACTAACTTTTAGTAAACATGCCTCTTAATGAGTGTATGGATAAAGAAAGACTAAAAGATTTCTACATTACTATAATCCAGGAACAGGACTCACAAAGCACCATACCCTACCTATCAAAAGGCAACACTGCAAATATTAAACTAATACATTTCAGAGAATAACAGTACATGACCTGCTGGGAAAAGAGAACGAGTGGCAATGTCAAATAGGAATTACATAAACAGAATACCTCAGCTCAGTTACACATACAGAACATAGACCATCACCAAACAAGGAATCACAATTTAGAAACAGGAAGACCATAATTAAACTGGGAACCCCAAAAGCCAAACTTGGAATGTACAACAACACTGTAGAAATAAAACTATAAATTAATTTCCTCTTGTACTAAACAAAGCGCAGACGTTAACAATGCACATTTCCCAGAGCTGACATATTCCAGTTAATAAATTCAAAATAAAGAGACATTTTTCTACCTTTTGTGCATTTTTTTCAGTTGCAATTGCTCCAGCCACTTTCTTCTGGTTTCTTTGTGTCTTCTGCTAACTCTCCATTGTCTGCTGTCCATTTGTCCTTTCTTCTCTCTTCAGGTTATTTTCCATTCTCTCTCTACATCTGCTTTAACATACTTATCTTTCTCCTTTTGCTCTTTCCTCATTCCTATTTCATTCACTCAAATTTTACCCCTCTATCCTCAATCCCCACTTACTCTCCCAATATCCGGCCAATTGTAGATTTGTCTTCCTTCCCACACAAAATATTTTTCCCTCTCCATTTCACTCTCCTAGCTCCATCCCATTCTAATCCTCCCCCAACATCAGCTCCCTTCTAGTTCCAGCCCCACCCAGCATCCACTCCCTTCTAGTCCCCGCATCAGCCCATTTCCAGTCCTAGCCCCTCATAAGCCCATTTCCAATCCTATCCTAGACCCACCATCAGCCCATTTCCAGTCCTAGTTCCCGCATCCATTTCCAGTCCTATCCGAGTCCCTCCATCAGCTCATTTCCAACACCAGCCCCCCATCAGTCCATTTCTAGTCCTTTCCTAGTCCCACCATCAGCCCATGTGAAATACTAGCTCCCCTCCTCTCAGCCCATTTCCAATCCAAGCCCCCTATGAACCTACTTCCAGTTCTAGCCCCTCCATGAGTCCATTTCAATCCAAGCCCCCACCAAAGCCCATTTCCAACCTTAGCACCCTCAACAGCCCATTTCTAGTCCTATCCTAGCCCCTCCATCAGCCCATTTCCTGTCCTAGCCCCCCCCACTCAGCCCATTTCCAGTCCTAGCTCCCTCCCCTCACAGCCCATTTCCATTCCAAGCCCCCCTCCCCATCAGCTATTTGCAGTTCAAGCCCCCTTCCACTCAGCCCATTTCCATTCCAAGCCACCGTCCCCATCAGCTATTTGCATTTCAAGCCCCCTTCCACTCAGCCCATTTCCATTCCAAGCCCCCATCCCCATCAGCTATTTGCAGTTTAAGCCCCCCTTCCAATCAGCCCATTTCCAGTCTTAGCAACCCCCCAGCCCATTACCAGTCCTAGATCCCCATAGCCCATTACCAGTCCTAAGCCCCCCATAACCCATTACCAGTCCTAAGCCCCCCATCAGCCCACTTCCATTCCTAACCCCCATCACCCCATTTTCAGTCTTAGCCCCCCATAGCCCATTACTAGTTCTAACCTCCCATCAGCCCACTTCCAGTCCTAACCCCCCCATCAGCCCACTTCCAGTCTTAGTCCCCCCATAGCCCATTAGCAGTCCTAAACCCCACATCAGCTCATTTCCAGTCCTAGCCCCCCTTAGACCATTTCTAGTCCTAACCCCACCATCAGCCCATTTCCAGTCCTAGCTCCCCCATAGCCCTTTACCAGTCCTAACCCCCCCATCAGCCCATTTCCAGTCCTAGCTTCCTCCCCTCACAGCGCATTTCCATTTCAAGGCCCCCTCCCCATCAGCTATTTGCAGTTCAAGCCCCCTTCCACTCAGCCCATTTCCATTCCAAGCCCCCGTCCCCAACAGCGATTTGCAGTTCAAGCCCCATTCCACTCAGCCCATTTCCAGTCCTAGGAACCCCCCCAGCCCATTACCAGTCCTAAGCCCCCCATCAGCCCACTTCCAGTTCTAAGCCCCCATCAGCCCACTTCCAGTCTTAGCCCCCTTATAGCCCATTACCAGTCCTAACCCCCCATCAGCCCTCTTCCACTCCTAACCCCATCACCCCATTTTCAGTCTTAGCCCCCCATAGCCCATTACCAGTTCTAACCCCCCATCAGCCCACTTTCAGTCCTAACCCCTCCATCAGCCCACTTCCAGTCTTAGCCCCCCCCATAGCCCATTACCAGTCCTAACCCCCCATCAGCCCATTTCCAGTCTTAGCCCCCCATAGCCCATTAACAGTCCTAACCCACCCATCAGCCCATTTCCAGTCCTAGCTTTCTCCCCTCACAGCCCATTTCCATTCCAAGCCCCCTCCCCATCAGCTATTTGCAGTCCCCCCATCAGCCCATTTCAAGCCCCCTTCCACTCAGCCCATTTCCATTCCAAGCCCCCATCCCCATCAGCTATTTGCAGTTCAAGCCCCTCTTTCACTCAGCCCATTTCCAGTCCTAGCAACCCCCCAGCCCATTACCAGTCCTAGCCCCCCCATAGCCCATTACCAGTCCTAGCCCACCCCCCATTTCCAGTCCTAGCTCCCTCCCCTCACAGCCCATTTCCATTCCAAGCCCTCCTCCCCATCAGCTATTTGCAGTTCAAGCCTCCCCTTCCACTCAGCCCATTTCCATTCCAAGCCCCATCCCCATCAGCTATTTGCAGTTCAAGCCCCCTTCCACTCAGCCCATTTCCAGTCCTAGCAACCCCCAGCCCATTACCAGTCCTAGCCCTCCCCATAGCCCATTACCAGTCCTAAGCCCCCATCAGCCCACTTGCAGTTCTAACCCCCCATCAGCCCACTTCCAGTACTACCCCCCCATCAGCCCATTTCCAGTCTTAGCCCCCTCCATAACCCATTACCAGTCCTATCCCCCCATCTTACCATTTTCATTCCTAGACCCCCCCGATAGCCCATTACCAGTCCTAACCCCCCACAATTAGCCCATTTCCAGGCCTAGCCCCCCCATAGCCCATTACTAGTCCTAAGCTCCCCATCAGCCCATTTCCAGTCTTAGCCCCCCATAGCCCATTACCAGTCCTAACCCCCCCCATCAACCCATTTCCAATCCTAGCCCCCCCATAGCCCATTACTAGTACTAACCCCCCCATCAGCCCACTTCCAGTCCTAACCCCCCATCAGCCCATTTCCAGTCTTAGCCCCCCCATAGCCCATTACCAGTCCTAACCCCCCATCAGCCCATTTCCATTCCTAGCCCCCCCATAGCCCATTACTAGTCCTAACCCCCCCATCAGCCCACTTCCAGTCTTAGCCCACCCCCCATAGTCCATTACCAGTCCTAACCCCCCTCCCCCCCCCCATCAGCCCAGGTAGTTAAAAAACAAACAAACCGGCTGCTGCAGCTGCTGCCGCTGTGGCATCGGCAGAATCAAGCGTCCCACGGGGCTCCCCCTGCCCAGCACAGCCCTCCCTGCAGCATCAACTCCCAAAGCGCAGGCTTTTCAGAGCCGCGAAGGGAGAGCTTCTCTGACCTCTCGCGGCTGTGTTAATGCTGCCGGGGCTGATTAATCCCGTGGGATGCTTGATTCTGTCGCTGCCACGGTGGCAGTGGCAGCAGCAGCTGGTTTGTTTGTTTTTTTAATCTACCTGGGCTGATGCAGAATGTTTTTTGTGCGGGGCCCCCTGAAACGCGGGGCCCTGTGCAAAAAACATTCTTGCTCAATGGACGGGCCAGCCCTGCATATGTCATGACTGGAACATAGTAATATCACTAACAGATCCTAAAGAATCGATGTAAAATATATTTTATGACCTACACACTGTCATTGCTAACCTGCATATAGCTGGGGCAATGTAGGGTAAGTGATGTGCCCATGGCCACAAGAAGCACAAGTGGGAATCAAACCACAGTCTCAACCAATGAGACAGCAAACCAATGAGACAGCAGATTAAGGCAAGCATTGGCTGATGTTGCTTGATAGCTATTGTAAGGTATGGATCTACATTCCCCCCCCCCCCTCTCCAGGATCCCCCCCCACCACCAAGGTGACATGGCAGCTTCAACACACTATGTCTGTGACATTCCTGCAAGGGCACCATGTGTACCACATTACAAGCAATGTCATAGTGGCCAAATGATGATGTGATATTTGAGTGCCACAGCCCTGTCATGTGCAGCTATGCAATGGCAATGGGGAGGTGGGCAGACTCTGGATAGCATAGCGGTTGACAGGTGACATCCTCCCAGCACGTGTTCTTTGGAGGCCCACATTGATGAGGTGTGTATGGGCGAGGTGATGTCACTGCTTTGTGTAGTACCACAACGCACAATGGGTCTAAATTGTATTTGAATGAATACTGTTCAGTATCAAAACATATGCGACTGTTCATTCAACCTTTTATAAGAGTTCAATCATGTTATAGTGACATTCTCTAGAGAAATTTCTTACCCAGCTGATCTCAGATAAATGCTAGCACCACGCTCCAGTTTCAACGAAACTTCAACTGTGTGCTGGTTCACATCAATGATCTGCTGTAAAGTTTTCTTCTTACTGCTTTGTGTAGGACTAGTGAGCACAGAGGAAAACATATGCGCAGCAGGGATGTTTAAGGCATGCCCAAGCCCTACCACACCGGGATCACCATAGCATTTGTCAGAAGCACCGGGACAAGAATAATGCACGAGACAGTGGTGGGGAGGCAAGCACGAGGAATAGGTTGCTGAAACATATGAGTCACTTGCCTGGCTCCCCCGAGGCTTCAAAAGTGTCCAGACTGCCCACATTATCCATGGCAGCTGTGCCTATAGTGGTCAGGACCCTCTGCTTGAGGTCAGTGACTGGCAATGGCTACCCATCTAGCCCCACCTGATGGGATCTCTTGGCTGTATCACACCTCACCTGCCACCATTTGCACTTCAGATCCTCAATATCCTGGTTGACGTGGTATATGTGTTCAGCCTTTTGTGGATGGACAGCCATAGCCACTGCTTCTCATAGGTCCCCACATGGGTCCCCTCATCACCCATGAGGATGTACAGATGGTCAAGGATTTCTTGCAGCATCATGATGGGAAGAGTGGCCTAGTGGTTGGGGCAAGGTACTACAGGCCGGAAGGTCGGTGGTTCAAATCTCACTAGAGGACAGCAACCTTGGGCCGGAAGGACTGGGGTTTCTAGTCCCACAGGTGCTCCTTGTGGTCTTGGGCAAGCCACTTAACCCTCCATTGCCCATGTTCCCTGTAAGTATTAGTGTATGTGTCTCATATCCCCTCATGTTAAATGTATCCCCCAACCGCTTTGACCCGGTGAAAAGCGGAATATAAATGCAGCTAAATAAATAAATAAATAAAATAAATGATGAGCTCGCCCTCAGAGAAGTTCACTTCCGGGAGGGTGCCTTGGGTGCTACGTCCCCTTCTTGCCATCTGCAGCCCCCGAGTGACTTGTAAAAGGTGGAGATAAGCAAGGTGCGATGGGCCCATCCCTGTCTCTGTTATGTCACATAGACATGTCCAATCAGAGGCAGGCAACAGCATCATTGCTGGCATCTCCATAGACATCTCCGGATATGTGCACGCAGTTCGAGAGTGCGCACACATTTCCAATCAGTGATGGGCAAATGTGTCATGCCCATAGCCATTGCTGTGCCTTGCCTGGCCAACCCTGTGCCCCCCTTCACACAACCCAAGCAGTTGTCTACACTGGCATGCCATCCCACCACCCCTGTTGGCACTGCAAGCACCTCATACAGAGCTGCAGATGGGCACTGTACTGATTGTGATGTCGGCTTGCAAGACCTGCATGAATCTCCTGGGCACCCCATGATACTGGTAGTGGCTCCATTGCTGTTCCTCCACGCCTACCCTCCATCCCCAATAGCCACTGTATGGTAGTTCAGCACAGCTGGGGAGGTGAGTGTGGAGGTTGGCTAGTGCTGTTGGTGCCATTGTAGCCACCTTGCCACCCTGCATTCATGTCCATGTGCATTTATTGACAGCATTGTGGAGGCCTACTTTGCCCAAGAGGACAGATGCTGGGGGGGGGTGAATGGGTGAGCAGAGCATACATACATCTCTCACACATATATCCCCCCTCTGCCATCTCTCTGTTAGGACATGGAGCCACAACTGTGTTGAGCTAATTGTCATGGGGAAGTTGTCACATCCTCCTCATATATGCATGGCCTTGTCTCTGTGCCCTGTCAAAATCAGTCACAGTTGGCTATGTGGCTGTATGTCCCACTGTGTTGCACTGTCCCTAGTGAGGGCCTTTCTGTACACCGATGTACCATGTGTGGTGCTGTTTACACATCGGCTGTATGGGGCATTGCCACATACACCCCTGCTGGATATGTGCAGCGCTCCACATTCTCCTTTCATTGTGAGTTTGTTTGGAGCTTACCACTGGTGCAGCAGCTATGTACAACAGCACGGCATGGTGGGAATTGGCCTCCAGTTTGTTTTGGCCGTGTTGCATGCTGCCAACCATGAATGGTGGTGGGAATCAGGGAGGCGGCCATATGCCAAGGAACCCAGGCTGAGGCGCCTGTCCATGAACAGGTCAGTTGCCCAACGTTTTGCCAGGTAGCGTTCAGCCAGGCAACCATACATGTGCTGTGCCTAGTGCTGAGGCCACACCCAGCTGCCCTCACTCACAGGTCACCATTGCCCTAGCTGTCCTAGGACCTGTTTCTTAAGAACATAAGAACATAAGATATGCCATACTGGGTCAGACCAAGGTCCATCAAGCCCAGTATCCTGTTTCCAACAGTGGCCAATCTAGGTCATACGTATCTAGCAGTTTCCCCAAAAGACACAGGTTCCACAATGCTTGTACTCAGTCAAGCATTGATATCCTGGGTCCCTTCTTAATAATGGTTTATGGACCTTTCCTCCAGGAACTTGTCCAAACCTTTTTTAAACCCAGCTACACTAACAGCCTTTACTACATCCTCCGGTAACAAATTCCATAGTTTGATTACACGTTGAGTGAAAAAATATCTTCTTTTATTAGTCTTAAATAGTTTACCCTGTAGCTTCATTGCATGTCCCCTAGTCTTTCTATATTCTGATAATGTAAACAATCGATCTACGTTTACCCATTCCACTCCGTTCATTAATTTATAGACTTCTATCATATCTCCCCTCAGCCGTCTCTTTTCCAGGTTAAAGAGCCCTAACCTTTATAGCCTTTCTTCGTATGAGTATCCTTCCATCCCCTTTACCATTTTGGTGGCTCTTCTCTGAACCTTTTCTAATATCGCTATATCCTTTTTAAGATACGGCGACCAGAATTGCACACAATATTCAAGGCGCAGTCTCACCATGGAACAATATAGAGGCATTATAATATCTTTTGTTTTATTTTCCATTCCTTTCCTTATGATACCTAGCATTCTATTTGCTCTTTTGGCCACCGCTGCACACTGGGCCGAGGGTTTTAACATGGTATCCACAATGATGCCTAAATATTTTTCCTGGGTGGTGGTTCCTAATGTGGAACCTTGCATCGTGTAACTATAGTTTGGGTTGTTCTTCCCTAGGTGCATAACTTTGCACTTGTCCACATTAAATTTCATCTGCCATTTTGATGCCCAGTCTTCCAATTTATCAAGATCCTCTTGCAATTTTCCACAATCCTCATGGGTTTTAACAACTTTAAATAGTTTTGTGTCATCTGCAAATTTGATAACCTCACTCGTTATTCCACTTTCCAGGTCGTTTATGAATATGTCAAAAAGCAGTGGACCCAGCACAGATCCCTGGTGTACAGCACTATTCACCTTTCTCCATTGGGAAAATTGGCCATTTAGCCCTACCCTCTGCTTTCTATCTTTTAACCAGTTCCTGATCCACAGTAGTACACTGCCTCCTATCCCATGACTCTTTAGTTTTGCCAAAAGTCTCTGATGAGGGACCTTGTCAAAGGCTTTCTGAAAGTCCAGATACTCTATATCAACCGACTCACCTTTGTACACCTGTTTATTCACACCTTCACTCCTTAGGTGCGCTCCTTGGGGCCGCTCCGGCTGCAGAGGCCGTTCTGTCACAACTATGCTGCAGGCTCTGTTCGTATTACTTCTCTGCCCTTTCACGTTCTCCAGGTCAAACGGTTCTTCTCTACCTCTTTGGCCCTCCCCCGTGGACGCATCCTTCCTTCCTCAGGTAAACAATTGTACTTACACCTTTTCTCTGCCCCTTTCTCCTCAGCCTTCCTGTATGGCTGCTATTCCCGTGATATGGGGCAGACGCCCACCTAGACCACTCTGCACTCACTACCGCTGTCCTTTCAACTTGCAACCCTGTTTGTCCTCCCCCTCTGCTTTTCCTCTACCCTCTGAACCTTCCTCTTCAGCTCTACACCCTCTCCACCTTGGCCTTGTAAATTGTCGATCCCTGCGTAATAAAACCTTGCTTATTCAAGACCTCATCCTTTAGTCCTCATTCAGTCTCACCCTCCTCACTGAAACATGGCTCAGAGAGGGGGAGGAGGCTCTACTAGCGCGCTGTCTCCCACCGGGTTTCTCCGCCATCTCTGCCCCCCGCCTTGGCCGCTCTGGTGGTGGTGTGGCGGCTATATCTGTCCCTCCCTCCCGTTTACCCAGCTTTTCTCCCCCTCACTACACTATCCCGAATCCCTTTTGCTCCTCCTCCACATCTCACCTCCTACACACATCCTTCTTATCTATTCTCCACCTGTTCTTCGCTCTGATCTTTGGGATGCGCTTCTTCGGACCATCTCTCCCTAACTTTCCCTCATCTCCTTATTGCTGGTGATTTCAACCTCCACATGGACCTTCCTGTCTCCTCTAGAGACTTGTCTTTTACGTCCCTCCTTCATGATTTGTCCCTTCTGCAACACGTTACCTTCCCCACCCATCAGGCTGGCCATACCCTTGATCTCTTCCTGATGCCCTCCTCTTCTTCACTTACACTCCAAGACTTACGTGCCACATTTCTTCCATGGACGGACCATGCCTTCCTCTCTGTCTTCTGCTCACATTCAGGACTTTCCCATTCTTCTCCCCCCTCTTCCTCTTCATCCCCTCCTCCGTGGCTCTCTCGCTCTATTACTCCCCTTACACTTCAGCGTTTTCCCCCGGCCTCCGAGATCCTTCCCTCCAACTTTCCCTCTCTCTCGCCAACCTCCCAGGCCACTCTGTGGTCATCCTCCCTCTCTGCTGCACTTGACCATGCTGCCCCTCTTCTTCCCCGGCCCCCACAACGCAAGCCCACTCATCCATGGTACCATAGGGGCCTTCGGCTATTGCGCTCTCACCTCCGCAGGGCCGAGCGGCTGTGGCGAAAGGACCCCACCCCTACCAAACTTGCTCTTTTTAAATCAGCTCACTCTCACTACCGCTCTCAAGTTCACTCAGCTAAACGCTCCTATTTCTCCTACGCCATCTCAAATGCCCCTAACCAAACCCGACATCTTTACTCTACTCTCAGGACTCTTACCTCCCTTCATTCCTTACCCTCTGCTCCTCCTGATCTTCCCTTTCCTGCTCCTCCCCTTCTTGCATCATTCTTCAGCGGTAAGATTGCCTCTCTACGAGCATCCTTACCCTCCTGCCCTGCATCCATTCACTCTCCTCCCCACACTGCTTCCCCTCCCCCTGTCTCTCAACATTCCCACACTTGGGCTTCTTTCTCCCCGATCACCGCCCCTGAGCTTCATCAGCTCATTTCCTCTTCCAGAAAAACCTCATGTACCTTGGACCCCATCCCCTCCTCCTGGCTACTTGCCCCTCATCTGGTACTTCTCCCCCCGATCCTCACCATGTTCAACTCGAGTCTCTCCACAGGTACCTTTCCTCGCCCCTGGAAACACGCACTGTTACGTCCTATTCTTAAAAACCCCTCGCTTGATCCTCTGGTTCCTGCCCACTATCGCCCTGTTTCTAATCTCCCCTTTCTCTCTAAACTTCTAGAAAAAATAGTCTTTGCTCAGCTTTCACACCACCTTGACTCCACTAACTACCTCCACTCTCGTCAGTCCGGATTCCGCCAGGGCCATAGTGTTGAGACAGTTTTGCTTGCTTTCACTAACGCACTGCATGTAGCTCGTGATCGTGGTGACATTTCAGTGGCGGTTGCACTTGACCTCTCAGCAGCATTTGACTTGGTAGACCACTCTCTTCTTCTCTGTCGCCTACGGGATGCAGGGCTCTGTAGTGTTGTCTATCGTTGGTTCCACTCTTTCCTCTCCTCCCGCTCCTGCACAGTTCTCTCCTCTTCTCCCTCTATCCCTCCTTCAGACCCATTTCCTCTTCCTTGTGGGGTTCCTCAGGGTTCGGTGCTGGCCCCTCTCCTCTTCAACCTTTTCCTGGCCCCTCTCGCCCTCCTAATTCAGCAGTCTGGCATCTCCGCGTTCAACTATGCAGACGACATTGTTCTATTACACCATACCTCGTCCTCCTGTCCTGACCTTTCTGTATTAAATTCCTGTCTCTCTTCCGTGGCCAACTGGCTAACCCAAAACTGCCTCCATCTCAACCTCACTAAGACCGTCGCAATCTGGTTCTCATATGGTACTCCACCTCCTTCACTCGCCCCTTCCTTCTCTGGTACTTCCATCCCCTTAGTCACCACCTTTCATTATCTCGGGGTTCACTTTGACCCTGAGCTCTCATTCCAGGACCATATCTCACACGTCTCCAAAACGTCCTTTTTCTTTCTTAGGCAAATTCGAGCCATTCGTCCATTCCTCACTTCTACAGCTCTCACCACCCTATCACTATCTCTAGTCATGTCACGTGTGGATTTCTCAAATTCTGTATTTCTTGGTCTTCCTAAATCTCAAAAGATTCAAAACTCTGCAGCCTGTCTTGTTACCCACGCCACCCTCCGTGACCATGTAATTCCATTGCTTTTCCACCTCCACTGGTTACCTATCTCTGTCCGCTCCCAATACAAACTGCTTACCCTAGTCCACAAAGTTCTCTACACTAGCACCCCTCAATATTTAGCAGACCTCATCAACTTTCACTCTCCCAGGCACACTCCTCGTTCCTTCCACCTCAACCGCCTCACCCTTCCTTCCCCTTCATCTGACCACCTGCAATCCACTCGCTCCTCTGCCTTTTTCTTCACCGGCCCTGCTCTTTGGAATGCTCTCCCCTCCTCTTTACGTTTAGAGACCCACCACACCACTTTCAAGCAAAACCTGAAGACCCATCTGTTCTCCCTGGCATTTGACCTTCCCTCCCCTTTCGTGTGATTTTCTTGCTTTTCCCATCATTTCTACCCTAGATTATGTGTCCTTCTGTCTCGTCTTATCTCTCCTCTCCCTTCTTCTTTCCTGTCAAAGAATTGTAACTTCTTTTCCAATTTCCGCTGGCCCCCGGCCTTGACTTTCTTTTGTTTTTTGAAAATTGTACACCGCCTTGATTCCTGTAGAAAGGCGTTTTATCAAATTTAATAAACATAAACATAAACATAACAGATTAGTAAGACAAGAGCTTCCTTGTCTAAAGCCATGTTGGCGGTCTCGCATTAGGCCATGACTATCTACATGCTGAGTAATTTTATTCTTTATGATGGTTTCTACCATTTTTCCCGGTACTGACGTGAGGCTCACCGGTCTGTAGTTTCCCGGATCACCCCTGGAACCCTTTTTAAAAATTGGTGTTACATTGGCGATCCTCCAATCTTCAGGTAATAGAGATGATTTTAATGATAGATCACAGATTACTAATAGCAGGTCTGCATTCTCATATCTTCCCAGTAGGTGTCGGCTCCTGCACAGTGTGAGGATGGCTGTATACATCTGGGCCTGTTTTGGCCAGGAGGATCACATTTTGCTCCACTGGGTACCCTGCAGGTGATCTTCAGGCCCCAACCATTCCCATGGGTGCATATCCACTGCCAGCTAGGGGGTGCTTTTTTATGACCTACACTAGTGGCAACGAATTTCGTCCTCTGGTGCTTCATCCACTTGCACCTCTTTTGTGTTGGTAGATATCTGACTACTTTGTACTGTAGATGATGTTTTTACAGAGAGGTGTGCCGATGATTTGCAGGCCTCTATCTCATGTACAGTATTCACCTGTTTCTGCTATTCAGGGTCTGTGTGATGTTCAGTAACTTTCTACCCGAGAATGTACATGGACTCTGCTTGGTTGCAGGGCATTCGTACTACCTTGGGACTCTCTTCCACTCTGGCTCATCCACATCTCCTTGTTTCCACCTTGGTGGTCCCAGGAGAGGCTATCTTGGTCATTGTATCCTCTTCCCACTCTGATCTGCATAACCATCTCTCCACAGCTGCTGTGGTATACTACTGCTCCTCTCTATCTGGGGGACTATTTATGTATATTTTGCTACACTTTGTCCCCCATAGTTGCTATGGTGTCATTCATGGGTAGTCACCTCAGCTGGGCATTTACAGTGTCTGACATCTCAGTGTACACCGCAGAATGTGCCTTGTGGCACATTGGAAACATTGTTGCTGCTAGTCATGGTAGTCAAACTCTATGGCAGGTGCATAACTGGCTCTCAACTGCCCCTGATGTCAGCATGGACACTCACCTTGCTCTTGCTGCAGCTGCTATCATATGCGTCATATGAGTCAGGGTTGCATATGTCTTATGGTGCAGTATTGCACCTTGTAGGTCTCATCGTCCATCAATATGCAGAAGCGTCTTTGGAGAGAGGACATATGTAACCATTCATTGGAACATATGACATGCAATACTGAGTCTGACAATATTTAGACGGGCCCTATCTTCTGCTGCAAATTGTGGTCACTCCTGATCTGCTGTACTTTGTAGGTTCCCATGCTGGTCCCGAGATGGGACTACCTTTCATAGGCCCTGTCATGTCATCTTTTCTCCGGGAACAAGCAGGAAGTCAGTCCTCACATATTGGTGTTGTTGGCACCAATGGAGCCCTCACGGAAGCATCCCTCCAGCTTTCAAAGAAAGCCTTTGGGAGATGCCCCACACATGCGTGATCCCCTTCCCACTCAAGGGTGCCATATTGCTCAGTCTCCTTTTTTCCGCGGAGCCCTTCAGACATTTGTCTGGCTTATCCCCAGAAAAAGTAGATTTTTTTCTCTCCAAGTTTCATACTCACCTCCGGTATCACACCAGTACTCTTCCCCCCTGCCGACCTCGTTGACTCACCGTCAAGTTCGGTCCATTTTTGTAGTTTTCGTTCTTTTCTTTTCCTGGCGTCTTCACGTCTTTCTTCTCTAACTGGCAGCCTGGAGAGTCTTTGACCTCGCAGGGGTACTTTTTTCACCCATGGCTACCAGTGGCTTGAAGAAGTGTGATTGGTGCTCCAAAATTATGTCTTTGACCGACACACATGACTGCTGTTTCTGTTGCCTGGGGCCAAATCACAAACCAGCAGCCTGCGGTCTCTGCAAGAGGATGTCCAGTAAGGCCCTCAAGAGCCACCAGCAGCAGCATGATAAGTTTTTCCCTGAGTCCCCGGTGCCTTCAAAGGCCAGGACCTTGTCTGAGGCCCCGACATCTCGAGCGGAACCTTATGAACCCGAGCCTCGTCGTGGGTCCTCAGAAAGGGGGTCTCCCTCGAGGGAACCAGAAAGAAGAAGAAACCCTGGAAGGCGGCATTCCTGGATGGCTCTGACAGCCTGGATGCCCCTCGGGCACGTTCCCGGTCCCGCATTCCAAGATGCCCATCCGAGGCATTGGAGAAGGAGCGGCCTGCGAAGGTCCCCTAGAAGGATCCAACCGCGGACCAGCCTCAGTCCCTAAACACTATCCTCATCGAGGATTCCCGTTTGGAGGAGCCTTCCCCTCAGTCTCTGCCAGGTCCCTCAGTGCCTGCACCAAAGACTGCAGAGCCTTCTGGTCTGGAGTCCAGAATGGTGGCCCTGTAGCACAGTTTATTTATTTATTTATTTATTTTTTATACCGCGCTCTTTAGAATCAGTGCGGTTTACATGTATACTAACAGGTACTTTTTATTCCCTTGTCCCTGAAGGGCTCACAATCTAAGTGTACCTGAGGCAATGGAGGATTAAGTGGCTTGCCCAAGGCCACAAGGAGTGGCCATGGGACTAGAGACCCCAGTCCCTCCGGCCTGAAGTTGCTTGTACCCATGCGGGAATTGAACCCCTGGCCCTCCAGCCTGAGGTAACCTGTCCCAACCACTGAGTCACTCCTCCCTCAGGAGTGACCAGTTTGTCTGCCTTCATGGACCAGCAGTGGGCGCTGTTGTCCAGCATGACTGGCTCATCCGCCCCGACCACCAGGACCTCAATGTCCAAGACGTCCCTCGAGGTCGAGCCGATCCTTGAGGTCCTTTGGCCTCGAGTTGATCCTCAACTGAGGTCACGATTGGCGTCCCGCTCGATGGGACCGCGAACATCCCCGGCAAGTATGCCAGGCACCGGCCACAGGGCATTGGGAGCCCCAAGGCCCGCAGAGCAGCCCTCCTACGAGTCCTCGATGGACTACTCCGAGAAGGAGACGGAGGATGAAGAGTTCCCCGATACCTGTCTCCACTGCGACGTCCCATCTGACTCTCCCATCTCAGAGCCTCGACGGTGGTCTCCGCCCGAGGATATGGGCTTCCTTGATTTTCTCAAGGACATGTCCAAGGCCCTGGCATTCCCGACGGAGGAGGATCCTTTCGCAGATGAATTGGAAATCCTCCAGTATGAGGCCCCTCCTCGGGAATCGCTTGCGGTGCCCATCCCTTCCATCCTGGATTGGCTGACGCTCCAAATGTGGGAGACACCGGCTTCGGTACCAGTGGTGAGCAAATGGCTCGACTCAATGTATCAAGTCCACTGGAGCCGGGCTTCCAAAAGTCACAACTGCTGCATAATTCCATGGTGGTAGAGTCAGCCATGCGTCAGCTGAAAAGCCAGAAGACGCACTCCTCAGTGCCCCTCGGCAGGGAGGCCTGCACCCTGGATGCCCTCGGCAGGAAGTGCTACCAGAGCTCAATGTTCATTGGCCGCATCCAGGCCTATCAGCTGTACATGGGCATATACCTGAGAGATCTGGCAAAGAAACTCGCTGGGTTCTCGGCTGGTCTCTCCGAGGAACCTTTGCAGCAGTTCAAGAACCTGGCCAAGGCAGTCTGTGAATGCTCCAAATTCAAGTATCGGGCGGCCTATGATGGGTTTGAGTTGGCGGCTCGATTAGCAGTGGCTGGCATCGGTGCGTGCCGCCAAGCTTGGCTACAGTCATCTGACCTCGAGCAGTGGGTTCAGGGCAAATTGGTCAATGTCCCCTGCTAAGGAGAGAACCTCTTTGACAAACCCATGACTGACAAGGCTGCCGAGCTGGAGACTGAGTTCATGATGAGGACCAGGCTCTCTAAAAAGTCCGCAGCCCCTCCCCGATGGAAGGGCTTGGGTAAAAAGCCCTTCTACTCGAGAAAGGGAGCTGCTTACAGAAACTACCCACTTTATCAGGCCTCCCCAGCTCCCCAACAGGGTCAGCAGGCCAAGGGACATGGGCACAGCCCACATAGGCAGAAGGTTCCAAAACCCCAGGCACCAGCTCCGACCCAGCCAGGGGGAGCTTTTGACTCCTTGAGCATAGCCTCTCTACCTCAAGGAGATCAGCAGCCCACAAGGGGACGTCTGGCCCTCTATGCCCAGAGGTGGGTGACCATCACCACCGATTCCTGGGCACTAAGGGTAGTCAGGGAGGGTTATCTCCTCCACCTGTCTCAGACTCCTTCTCCTTATTTCCCGGGAGAGCCACTCAGGTCTCCCCTTCACCGGGACCTTCTTCTGAAGGAGTTGGCAGGTCTTCTCGAGGACAAAGCAGTGGAACCGGTGCCCCACCACCTCAAGGGCAAGGGATTCTACTCCAGGTACTTCCTTGTGCCAAAGAGAACAGGGGGCCTAAGGCCCATTTTTGACCTGAGCAACCTCAACAAATTCCTGGTGAGGGAGAAGTTCAAGATGCTCTCCCTTGGAATATTGCTGCCATATCTCCAGCAGGGAGACTGGCTATGCTCCTTAGACCTCAAGGATGCTTATACCCACATCCTCATCCACCCCAACCACAGGCAGTACCTGCAGTTCGTGGTGGGGGGCAGGCATTTTCAATTCAAGGTGCTCCCCTTCGGCCTAGCCTTGGTCCCAAAAGTCTTTACAAAATGCCTGGCAGTCGTGGCCGCCTTCCTCCGGCTCCAGGGGGGTCTTCGTCTTTCCATACTTAGATGATTGGCTCATAAAGGGAGGCACAGCCTCAGAGGTGCAGCAGGTTCTGCAACACTTGGGCTTTGTCATAAACTACCCCAAGTCTCACCTCCTCCTGATGCAGTGTCTCGGGTTCACTGGGGCAAAGATTGACACTCTGCAGTCGAAGGTTTTCTTGCCCAGGGACCGAGCCGATCATCTCAGTTCTCTAGCTCAGGATGTACAGTACCATCCCTCGGTGCCTGTCTGGCTTCTCCTGTGTCTCCTCGGGCACGTGGCCTCCACGGTCCATGTCACCCCAGACGTTTGCCTCCACATGACGGTGGCACAGTGGTGTGTCCAGGATCAGTGATCTCAGGCCACGGGTCGCCTCCGAGACAGAGTTTCAGTGACCCACCAATTGGCGGACTCCCTGGCCTGGTGGTAGTTGCCCCAGCATCTTGAGTTGGGCATGCCCTTTCATGCCCTAAGCCCCTCGAGGGTCCGCACCATGGATGCCTCCCTGCTCGGCTGGGGAGCCCACTGCAGAGATCTCCGCACTCAGGGCAACTGGTCACTGGATGAGAGCACCCATCAGATCAACCTCCTGGAGCTCCAAGCCATACACCTGGCCCTGAGGGTCTTCTGTCACCACCTGCGTCACCAGCCAGTGCTGGTCCATACGGACAACCAGGTGGCAATATTCTACGTGAACAAACAGGGGGGGCATGGGGTCTCATCCTCTTTGTCAGGAGGCACTGGTCCTCTGCTCATATGCAGTCAAACAGGGTATCTTCCTTCTGGCAGTATACCTGCCAGGCCAGGACAACCTGTTGGCTGACAGACTCAGCAGAGTTCTCCAATTGCATGAGTGGCAGCTGGACCCCAAGGTAGCCAGTTGGCTTTTCCGGCTCTGGGGGGAACCCGTGATGGACCTGTTCACCAGCCCGGACAACTTTCAGTTGCCCCGCTTCTGCTCATAGCAGGCCCACCCCACCAAGGTGGCAGCGGTTCCTAGTCTCATGATCGGAAGGCCTCGTGTACGCCTTCCCTCCGATGGTGCTGATCGCCAAGACTTTGTTCAGGACCCTCCATGACAGGGCCTCACTCATGCTGATAGTTCCTCGGTGGCCCAGGAAACTGTAGTTTTCGCTGCTTCTACAGTTGACGGTGGAGGCCGCCATCCCCTTGGGGTCCGCCCCGGGACTCCTAGCTCAGGAGGAGGGCTCTCTCCTGCATCCCAACCTGGGGTCCCTGTTGCTGACAGCGTGGCTGCTGAGAGGGTGACCCTGGCCCCTTTCAACCTTCTGGTTGAGGTGGAAGACATTCTGCTGGCCTCTCGCAAGGCCTCTACTAGGAAGGCTTACGCCCTCAAATGGTGCAGGTTCTCTGTTTGGTGTGCCAAACACAGGGCTGATCCTTTCTCCTGCCCGGTGGCTCTGCTGTTACAGAACCGTCTCTCTCAGTCCAGACTCAAGTCTAAATCCGTCCGAGTGCACCTTAGTGCCCTGGTGGCGCACCACCATCCGGTGGATGGTAAGCCCCTCTCAGTCCAACCTTGGTGACCCATTTCCTTCAGGACCTGCTCTTATCGAAGCCCCCGGTTTGCCCTCCGGAAAACTAATGAGACCTCAATGTAGTGTTGGGGCAGCTCACTCGCCCACCCTTCGAGCCTCTGGCTACCTGCCACCTTCGCTACCTCTCTTGGAAGGTGGCTTTCCTGGTTGCGCTCACCTCTGCTTGCAGAGTTAGCAAGCTTCAGGCCTTTGTGGCAGAGGCACCTTATACCAGGTTCTACAAGAACAGAGTGGTGCTTTGCACACACCCCAAATTCCTGCCGAAGGTAGTGTCGCCCTTCCATCTTAACCAGGAAGTGATGCTCCCTACCTTCTTTCCAAGACCTCACTCCAGTCAGGGGGAGATGGTCCTTCACACCTTGGACTATAAGAGGGCCTTGTCTTTCTATATCCAACACACTCAGGGACACTGCAAGGCTTCTCAGCTTTTCATCTCCTATACCCCAGTAAGCTGGGGGAGGCGGTGACCAAATGTACATTGTCCACCTGGGTAGCGGACTGTATTGCCCTTGCTTATGAAGAAGCGAGGCTCCCGCTGGAAGACCGCATCACAGCACACCATGGCAGGGCCATGGCGGTTTCGGTGGCAAACCTGCGCTCCGTCCCGATGGTGGACATCTGCGGGGCCGCCACCTGGTCTTTAGTCCATACCTTCGCAGCTCACTACTGCCTGGAAAGAGAGTCCCGACGGGACAGTGCCTTCGGTCAGGCTGTGCTCCGTAACCTTTTCGGGGTTTAGGCAACTCCTACCCTCTGACCCTTCTGTGTTCAGGCTACCAGTGTGCTGGTTTCATCGGTCACAGCGGTCCTACTGTGGTCTGTGGACACGGACTCATTTGTTGCTGCTGCTTCTGGCCCCTATTTTTGCTATGGGCTTTTCAGTAGCCTGTAGCTGGGGAGTCCCATATGTGAGGACTGACTTCCTGCTTGTTCCCGGAGAAAGTGTAGTTACTCACCTGTAACAGATGTTCTCCGGGGACATCAGGAATCAATCCTCACAACCCTCCCTCCTCCTCTTGGAGTTGCTCCTTTACCATCTTTTATTTTTGCCATCTTTTAGCTATGTCATTTGACTGAGCAAGATGGCACCCTTGGACGGGAAGGGGACCACACATGCGTGGTGACATCTCCCAAAGGCTGTCTTTGAAAGCTGGGGGGATGCTTCCACGAGAGGGTCTGTTGGTGCCGATGTAACCCATATGTGAGGACTGATTCCTGCTGTCCCTGGAGAACACCTGTTACTGGTGAGTAACTACGCTTTCTAGACCCCCCCCCCCCTCCCAGGTACATGTGCATACCATCTTTCTGCCCTGCAACCCTGACAGCTCTATGGACATCATTGGGTGTCACTTTCAGGTTGGGAATAACATACTCTGTGCACATATGTGGCCTCTTATTGATCCACTATAGGTTTGTGCACTGCCTCTTTACATGTCCCCTTGTTTGTGTTGTTGTTCATAAAGAAGGTGGTGGAGTGGCATTGTGGTTTGGGCTGCTACCTAGTAGCATGTTGATCTGAGTTTGATTCTCACAAGTGCACCATGGGTGAGTCTATTCACTCATCATTGCAGGGCCTATTCAGGTCATACTTTTCACAGACAACACAGCAGCAGCGGCCTCACCCAGTGTCTGCATTGACGCCATGTGTGTTTTACACTACAGGACACTTGTGTGCATTCTTCTCTTCCACACATTATGGAGCTGATTCATATCTCCCCTGAGCCAAGTGATTCTCTATTTGTGGGTCCCTTAGCTTTTGGTGTCTTTCCTAAGTGGCACATGGTTCCATTCCCTTTTCCTTTTCATGGCATATTGTCCATTGTAGGGCCAGCACATCCACTAGGCAAGCTAGGCGGCCACCTAGAGCAGCAGGCCCAGATAGGCAGCAGTGGCATACATGGGCAGCAGCCACCACCCCCCAGCTGCCGCCAATTCCGTTTGGGGGGGAGGTGGGCAGTGGCAGTATTTCCAAAAGTAGCGGCAAAAGCCGCTGCTTTTGAAAATACTGCTACTGCTGCTGCCCGTTCTCCCTCCCTAGACAGAATTGGCAGCAGCTGGGGGGGCGGCGGTGGTGGGTGGCGATGGTGGCAGCTGGAGGGGGGGTGGTGGCTGCTGGGAGTGGGTGGTGTCAGCAGGGGGGGGGCAGTATCAGCGGGGAAGGCAGTGAGGCCAGGGTTTCTGCCTAGGATGGCCCTGGTCCATTCCTTTGGTTATGGCACACTATACCAGCAGAATAGTGGGGGTGGCCTACCAGGACTGCTGTGACTATACAGGCTTGACAGAGTGGTATGCTAGCCTAATGCTTAGGCCACTGCCTTGGGACACAATGGCACAGGGGTTGATTCCCAGTATGTTGCATTCCTTGCCATGTGTGTTCATATTTTATTTGCTGTGTGTTACTGTTTGCTCTATGGTTTCTCAGTCCCCTTTTTCATGTGTCTCACAGTGTGAGAATGGCTGTATACAATACTGTGCCTACATGCTGCTGTGATGGGAACATACTGCATTATCACTGATAACATCCTTGGGATTTGTTTCCATTCCTTTCCTGGTACAGCCTCTTATTGGATGTTCTCTTGGCCACCTCAGGGCAGTGTGCACTGGGTTATTACATATATTTTGTTCCAGGGGTTGTTTAGATATCATGTGTTGTCTCCCATTCTTCTGTTCCTGGGTACACTGTTTCTACACACTAACTGCTCAATCAGTGTCCAGGTTTGTTCCTCCTGATGTCCCTACATGCCTTGCATTATCCACATTTGGGTTGCTGACTGGTGCTGCTGTCCTTGGTATTTGCCATTCTATTGCTGCTGTGCACATATGTTTCTTGCACATGACAGCTCCATCACATTTCTGCCCTCTCTCCCTCACTTTGTGCCTGCCTGTTTCTGTCTCTGCATGTGTGCTTGCAGCCAGCCTGATACTGTCTCTACCCATGTGTGTTTGTGTGTGTATTTATATACTGACTGTGTGAGGGTGGTCCTTATGTGGGCCCAGCCTCTGCTTGCAGTAGCCTGGGCTGACCTCCGATGTCCTGTGGGCTGTAGTACCTCCTCCTGCTGTAGCACTATTCTCACCAGCTGCCTGGTCTCTCAGAAAAGTTAGGTAGCCATGTTGATGTGTGCGTTATGGATTTGGCAGCGGCGGGAGGGGGGGTGTCCATTTCATCCTGCTTCCTGTTGCATGAGGACCATGTTCATGAGGGTGCATTTGTTTTTGGGGGTATACATGGTTGGGCCCATTTTTGGGTCAACAGGCTGGCACACCACAACTGTGTCTGACTGGCACATCGCACCTGTGTTCAGTGGTACACGGGCATGTTTTTGACACCACGCAGCTACATGCACATGCCCCCGGGTGTCTGGCGTATGCATGTATTGTGCGTGCAGCACTGTGGATGTCTTCACTATGATTCACTGTTCGCATATGCGTTGCCAAGCGCGGTTCCTGAATTCAGTCCGGAACAGGCACGTTTATCATCTATACATGCCCACAGCCAAGACATGCATATTATGGATATGGGCTCAAAGTGGAGTCAAATAAATGTCAACAGTGTGGATACTTGTGTAATGCCTCTTTTTAACATTTACCAATTTGATATATCACTTGCAAATGTAACTTGTTGAGCTCTATTTCTATGGTATGATGCAAACTATGATATTACTGTACCACTAGTCACAATTGATCTTAATCTTCCTATCAGAAAGTCAAAAATGACTGAATCCAAAAATGGATGATAAATCAGGTAAAATGACCTAGGTTTCGTTGGCCAGCTCCTAGATTTTTAGGACGGCTCCTAGATTCCAAGAAAATTTGTCAAGTCCTGGTGTAAGGGTTCTCTTTTTCTTCATTATGGGGCCTTTTTACTAAATCCCTTTAAATTGTGCACTCAATGCACGATTTTAATGCATGGTAAGAGAAAAGCTTTCGTGGTAATTGTCACAAATGTGACCAGCATGCTCCCAGCAGTTGATGCATGAATGTGTATGCTAACATAAAACCCAGTTAACGTAAAACCCAGTTAACGACACCCATAGAGGTGTCGTTAGGTGCACACACACTAATTGCCATATTGCAGCAATTGCTCATGCATTAGTGAAAAGTGCTCTCCATGCCGACACTCCGCTCCTAACCCACCTCTCGCCACCCAAGTGCAAGATGACCAATTAATGCGCATCTTAGTGATTGCTTGCTGCCATGTGCGAGTGCATGCTAAAATGCACGTTAACTACCTAGAAGGTTTTAGTAAAATGGCCCCTTTATCTATTTGAAGCAAGCTTAAATAAATGCTCCTCAAAACATGTAAAAGAGGCAGTGGCATCTAATGTATAGGCAGGTATTTTTGACTTCTTGTCCTTGCTTCACACTAACATCATTTGCTGATCATGCACCATGTACTTCCAAACTTCGATAAACATCAAAGTAACTGAATGTTTAAAAAAGAATAGCGACCCTTATGCATATTTTTTTTTAGTTTTTAATGCTATACTGTATTGAAAAAGGCATCCATGAAACTTTACATTGTAAAACAGAAAAAGGTTTGCCTCCAAAGCATTGGAATGCTGATATTGTCAATAGCCATTAACTAAACTTTGTCTAAAGCTAAATTAGGAAGCAAAGGTCTCTGGGCAATCTACCATGACAGATCAACAAATACAGATAGACTAAAAGCCTGACCAGCAAAGCAATCAATGTGTGGCAAGATGAGTGGCAACATAGCTGTACATTCTAAATCCAGAACTAAGAAAACAATAATAATAACTGGGAAAATGCTGGCTAACTAGGATTGGATTTAGAGTAAATGTTACGTAGTTTCAAAATTAACTGAGAGAGGTTGGAGGCAGCGCTGAGGTCTGGAGATACCGGGCTTCCTTTCCCGCCGGCTCCGACGTCATCGGGGGCCCTTTAAATGCTGCACAGCTGATTTCAGCGTCTGGAGAGAGGTTGGAGGCAGCGCTGAGGTCCGGAGATACCGGGCTTCCTTTCCCGCTGGCTCCGACGTCATCGGGGGCCCTTTAAATGCTGCACAGCTGATTTCAGCGTCCGGAGAGAGGTTAAAAGCCTGGTAGGTCAGGCGCAGCCGGAGGCGCTAGTCGGGGCAGCGATATAAGGGGCTAGATACAAGGGGCATATTAGGCCCCTTGGGAGCCCCTTGGAGCCACGAAGGAGAACGGGAGAGCTGGTTCAAGTGCTGCGTTGTGGTAGCTGTCGGCTAGATGGGCAAAAGAAAGAAGAAGATATTGCCGGCGGAGCAAACAGAGGTTGCCGTTGGACCCATGGACAAACTGACTGCACTAATGAGAACATATGTGAATGCATAGGAGATAATGTTTAAATATTTGTTAAGGGGGTAATTTTAAAAGAGAAGGCCATGGACATCTGAACGACAGGGATGTACAGAGTTTTATTACAGAATTCGGCAGATCTGAACATTTCCATTGATGGAACATCCAAGTTTAGGCATTTCAACATGTGCATGTCTGGGGGCATTCTAGGGTGCAGCCAGGATGGAGCAAGGGAGCAGAAGTCCAAGGCATATTTTGTATAGTATCCTGGACATGCTGGGCGCAGCAGCCATACAAACAAAAACCCAAAAATGACAGAACAATCACTGTCACCAAATGAAAACAATAAAGATTGTGTTTACCACCTTCCCCTCCAGTCTATGTATCTCCACCTTTGTCTGCCCCTGAGGGTGCTTGTTTTCAGCAGAGTACCCCAATTGAAGTTGGGGATAAGCTGAATCCGGTTGTATGGGTTTCTGTCCCAGGTGAGGACAAGGTGGTGCCTGATGATCAGGTCACCTTGGCCGACATTTGGAGAGTGGTAACCCGTATTGAAAATTCCTTAGTACCTACTGTTACACAGCTTTGTGGTTTTTCTTCTGAGATTACCACTCGACTGTTGGAGGTGGATAATAAGGTGGGGAATATTTCCACTCAGGTTGCTAATTGTGAGAGCCAATGTCAGGCTCTTAAAGCTGTTAATTCTTCTCATATAAAAGAGAGTTTGTTTTTCCATAATAAGATGGAACAGTATGATAATATGTTCCGTGCAAAAAATATTCGATTGTTAAAGTTTCCTCGGTTTCTTTTGTCTCTGACCAAGATAGAATGCTTGTTTTTCGTAATTACTTTAAGAATATGTCTGTTCTGTTTTGTGGTGCTAAGGTGCAAATGTTTCCTGATATTTGTAAAGCGACACAAACTAGGAGACAGGCCTTTTTGTCTCTTAAACCTAGGGTGGTTGCTCTTTCCGCTACATTTTTTCTTAGATACCCTTGTAAATGTTTGGTTTCATTTTAGGGTTCAAAGTTTGTTTTTCTTGATCCCTCTCAGCTCGAGGTATTTCTTTCTGATAAGGAGCGACATGGTAATAAGTAACTGGAGTGGGGTGGGTTAGTTTAAGGCTGCCAGTTAAATTTAGAGTTTTGCTCTAATTTTTTCTCCTTTTTCTTTTTTTCCTTCTTGATGTCTCCCCATATTGTGGACTGAGCAGATGTATTGCTGTTAATTGTTTCTTTTTGTTTTGTATTTAATATTTGCTTATATGAAACATCTGAAGTTTCTTTTTGCTTGCTTCTGAAAGTTTTGATGAAATTTTCAATAAATAAAAAAAAAAAAATAAAGATTGTGTTGCAGGCATATATATTGTAGTGTTTTCCTAATTCTTTTTTTCTTTTTTCGTGTGTATTTTGTCAGGTCCCGCTCAACGGGGGAGAAAAAACATATTTAAACTCCCAATGTGGGCTTGACCCCTTTTAATCAATCAGACAGTCAATATGATGAGGTGAACACCCAAGTTTAAAATAGCTAAAACAGCTTCAAAATCCAGAATCCGTTGCTACCATCCACTGCAGACACGTGTGTTTCAGAGCTAAGTTTTAGCTATTTTAAACTTGGGTGTTCACCTCATCATATTGACTGTCATGTGTGTCTGAGTGTATAAGAGTGAAGGAATCAAGGAGGGTGCGTGACTGTCAATGGGGGCAGGTATCAGTGTCCATGTGGCTGGGAGTAAATGTCTATATCTGTTTATGTTTGTGTCTCATACAGCACCGAGCACTGCGTGTTGGTGAAGGTAGCACAAGGGTACTGGTGTAGGGCATCGGGGAGGGGGGTAGGTGGTAGTTCCCACAGGTGTTGATGGAGGGTAGCTGCAATGCAGCACTTGAACCACTGGTTTGCAATGGACATAGAGGAGGAGCTGGACAGGGAGCACATGAGGACGTAGAGAGGACACCCCTCTCAGAGGGTGTATTGGGCGAGGGCCCAATACATGTGGCTCACAGATGACCAGTGCCTGGAGCGGTTCATGTTGGACAAAGCTGCCCTACACCGGCTGTGTCAAGAGCTGGAGCAAAACCTCAGCGCCACCACGCAGAGAGGCAATCTCATCCCAGAAACTTCCTCCATCACCTATGGCCACCTTCAGTGGCCAGCATCCCCCGTTTCCCTCACCTGTCCGAATAACCCCCTGTCCAATCTGCTCCTATTCTTCCCGTGTCTAGCATCTCCCTCCCCAATGGTCCGCAATGCCATTATGCCTCCCCCTTCCCCTGGCTACCACCACCTCCGCTTCTTCCGAGATCTGTGGCAGCAAGAAATGAAATCCTAAGCACAGGGTCTTTCAGAGACTTGCGTGTTTCCGAAGCCCTGCGGTTCTCGCATCCTTCTGATGCAAAAAATATGCATCAGAGGGGAGCAGGATGAGAACCGGCAGGGCTTCAGAGTCTCTGAAAGAGCTCGCACTTAGGATTTAGCTTCTTGCCGTCAACATCAAGAGAAGTAGTGGCAAGAAGCTAAATCCTAAGTATGGGCTCTTTTAGAGACTCGTGCATTTCGGAGGCCCTGCCAGTCCCGCTCCCCTTTGATACATACTTTTTTTTCGCAAGTGTCTGAAAGACCTCGTGTTTAGAATTTAGATTCATGCTGCTGCCGCAGATCTCAGGAGAAGAGGCGGTAGTGGCATCAGCAGTGATGGGCAGGTGGCAGTGCCATCGCAGATTTGTTCTGGCACCTCTGTTCTGGCACTACAGGAATTGAAGACAGGAGATTGCCAAAGACATAGGAGTCAGGGATAGAGCCCTGCAATTGGGGACAATCCCTGAAAATCAGGGATGTCTGGTAATCCTATCTTATTGATGCTTGGAAACCATCTAATGCATGTATATACATTTTTCAGTAGAAAAGATTTTCTTTCTCTGTTTTACTAATGGCCACAATTCTTCAGCAAATCTGCCAATTGCCATATTTTAGTATTTATGTTACTTGATTTGTCTGGGCCTCCAAATATCTTTAATTTTATTTATTTATTTAACACTTCTTATATACCGCTCTATTTATCATCAGTGCGGTTTACATTGAACATTGAACACTTGGGGGTCTGTTTACTAAACATTCCTAATGTGCGGGGCCGCGGTAGTGTGCCTGTGCCATATAAGGAGTGGGCGGTTCAGGCAGAGAAAAGAAAAAAAACGGGAGTAAGCGATCGCACATTTGCGCGGGGCGCTATTGTGCGCAGCGCTATTGTGCGCCGTGCATAATAGTGCGTGGGAAGGCTAAGTGGCGCCCTGATATGCACACACAAAGGAGCAGAGCCATAGTACAATGGTTAAGACACTGACTGTGGGTGCAGCTGCCATGGGTTCAATTCCCCATTGTGCACAACAAAAAGGGCTGGCTGAGGCATTAACTGTAATGGGTAAAAGTGCTTTAGGAGGCATATTAATTTAAGGCAGTGCACTGTTAATTTTGGGCGGCATAAGGCGGTGCGCAGATGCCCAAGCATAGTAACAGAGCCACAGCACAATGGTTAAGACACTGACCAATGGTGCAGAGATCAGGGGTTCAATCCCCCACAGTGCCCAATGAAGAAGGCTCACTGAGGCAGTGTGTATTATGGGGATGAGTGCTGTAGGGGGCAATCTATTTTTATTTCAGTTATCACTACTAGCAAACGCACTCACAAAGCGTGTTAACATAAGGCGGCCCATAAGGCACATATTAAAGTTCACTGTCCGCCAAGGCACCCTTGAATGTCCCCTATAGGGCACCATATATGTTGCGTCACAGGATAATGTATAGTGCACCTTATATGGACGGCAACCATAAGGTGCCCTATAGGGTGCCCTATAAAGCACCCTCAGAGGCACCTTATGGGTACAGTACACTGAGGGTGTGTTTGATGGCAGCAACATATGTACATTAAATCTAAAAAAAGCTTTGGACAACCCTATCAAATAACCCCACTGTGGGCTCGAACCTATTACCGCTGGCTCCACAGGCAGTGAAGTAACCATTGGGCTACAGCTATATAGCTGCCAGCAAGCCCCTGGCTGGCTGCAGAGAGCCTGCATGTCACCACACAGACAGTCTGCTGTGGGAACCAGGATAGGGTTAGGCCACCCATACCCATGATGCACTGCACATGCAAATCAGCTGTCCACAGATGAACACAAGATGGGGAATGCACCCCAACAGCTCCCCGGCCTGGTAGGGGGACGTGTCCGTGTGCACCCACACAGCACCTTGGCCTGGTAGGAGGTACTGACCGGGTGTTTAATTTGCACAGAGTAGCTACACACAGTCACACTGTGCGGGAACTGTGCTCACCCTGAGTGTGCGATGAGGCGCCCTGGACCAGGTCCACAGCACCCTCCATGGCTGAGAGAGGCCATGGCAGAGCTCCAAAACAGTCGTAATCTGTGAGATAGGTAGTTTCTGCAGGAACACCTTGGATATCTCTGTCTGTCTCAGTCAGGGGGAACCCCACGGACCCCTAGGTGGGCTATGTACCACCAACCCCCCCCCCCCCCAGCCGAGGGTGGCAAACAGGCATGGTCTCCTATCAACAGATCCCCATTATACACCCCCCCCCCCCCCCCGCAATGATGGCAGTAGAGTGGACCATCAACCCCAGTCCTGTTGGGGAACAGACACCCTACAGGGCAGTCCAAGCAGCCCCACACACACCCAGACCACAATATCAGACAGACAGTAGGCCTGGATATGCTAAGATGCACCCCACCACTATCTGATATTCCCCTGCATCAAGCCATCAGCCACTGCAAGGCACTCCAGCAGGGCACATACCAGCTGTGAACAGTCTGCTGGTTAGTCCCACTGGAAATGCATGCACCCATACTGGGATGGCAGTACACACAAGCAGATACATCAGTGACTAGGCCCCAACAGGTGACCCATATATATCACATGAGGGAAGTGCTATGAAGCACTATGGGGGTGCCTAGCCATGCTGCCATCACTGCACAGTCAGGGTGGAGTGAAAGCCCAGCAGCACATACAGAGGTCACCCTGTCTGTGGAGGTGGTGGACGGCCACTACAATGTCCCTGCCAGTGCCCTATGCCCTCTGCAGATGCATCCTGGCCAGCCCACCCTGTCTGAGCTATACCCATGGTACCTTGCTGCTCATTATGCACATCATCAGGCCAAAACTGTGGACAGTGTTTGCAGCCAACACACACTGTATAGACAGACACACACTCCCACACGTATGCCAGCATTGTGCTACTATAGAGGGGTTCAGAATCCTTGCCCACCACACCAGTCCTGGGCACAGTACAGTCATGGGTATGGTATGCAATACCGTTGGGGGTCCCTCCCTAGGGTGGTAAACACTGTCAGGGGCCAGACCTGACGCACACACCGCAAACATCAGATAGATTATTATGATGGAGCTCATAGAGCAGACTGTGCGTAACGTAGGGATATCTATCTGCCAGTACTCATAGCAAACGTTTGAGAGCTGTGTACCATATACCCTGGTGTAGGGTGACATTGCTAAGGTATGCAAGTGCTGGTATTGGGAGATGCACGCAGGGCCCAATGTCCTGCCTCACCAGGAGGCATTGGCCAATGGGGCCTGTGGGTGTGGGTGTGGGTGTGTCTGTCCCTGTTGGCTGCTGCTGTACGGCAGAGGTTCCAAAATCCAGTCCAGGTTTGCAATACACTGGTTGGGGTTTCCTGCTGTCCCTCATGAATATGCATGAGCTACATCTACATGCCATGGGGGTGGTGCATAGATATACAGCACGGTTATTTGTATGAGTGGCAGCATGGAACCTGAATGGTGTGTGGTCCTCCAGGACTGCATTTGTGAGACTCTGCTCTAGGTAATGCCCCTGGTCATGGTGTCTGTGCTTGGTGGTGTAAAAGATAGGCGTATGACCAATGCGTATATCCCCAGCAATAAAGGATTGCCCTTACTAACATGGTTTAGTTGTGGGGAAAATATGTGGACAGGAATGGCAGTAGCCCCAGCTGGGCTTTGAACCTGTGACCTTTTGCTCCTGCACACACTGTCTGTGTGCACTGCACCACTGTGTTGCCACAGATGTGCTGAATTCCCTGGGAAGTCCATGACTGTACATCCGACAGGGCCTATGTTGCAGTGGACGTGCCAGCCTGCACATGGCTCGGCCACTGTCTTCTGTGGCTAGCAGCCACTGCCCCCTCCACCACCTGTACCCTACCGCCAACATGCTGGCATGTCCGTATCTTGGAAAAGCATATGACCTGATTGAGTTGTGGCACTCCAGGACTGCATTTGGTGGACTCGGCTGTTGGTAATGCCCATTGTTATGGTGTGTGTGCGGTGTTGGGTACAAAATGGGTGTGTGAACCATGCTTATGTTCTCTGCAATAAAGGAGTGTCTTTACTATCTCTGTTTAGTGGTGGGTAAAATATGGGGACTGGGTTGGCAGGAGCCCCAGCTTGGATTTGAACCTGTGACCCTCTGGTCCTAGAGGTACTGCCTCTGTCTACTGCACCACACTGTGGCCACAGTGATAGTGTAGTCCCTGGGGGTGGGAAACCTGACCAAAGGAGTCAAAAACCCTGCTCTGCACATTTGTACTGTGGGCTCAGTCACCTTGTCTGGTGACAAAAGTGCAAATAAACCCCTCAACCGACCACGACGAACTGGGGATAAATATAACCAAGCTGGGCAACAGTGATATTAATGGGCAACCATAGCAGACACTCCCAGGAAGGCTCAGAAAAAAGGAAATGGTTTTTGGAAGGGTCTCCGCTCCGTAGCCCCTTCCATACTTCATTTCATTTCTTTGGAGCTTTCCTGGGTGTGTTTCTTATGTTTGCCCATTAATATCAGGGTTCCCCAGCTGACTTCCTATTTTTAATATGTTTGTTTGGGTCTTTTTCTATCTTTATTTGCACTTTTGTTCTGTGCACATGTATCACACTGCTCACGTTTTGCAGGTTTCCCCGGTTTCCCTGTACATTGCTGACGGAAATGGTTTCTCTTCCCTTTAAATGCCCTCTACCGTGAGTGTTTCACTCGCGCTATTTTTAACCTGCAAATTCGTCCCCGATACTGTGCGGGGAGCCTCTCCCCTCCCCTTCCCCGCCCATTGACCCCGTCTCTCCGCCCCTCGGGAGCCTTCCTCCGCCCTCAGAATGCCTTTCCACGCCTCTATCGGACATTTGCGGGCCGGGTACTTGTGCGGGGCACGTTAGTGCGGCGCGCAATTGTGCGGGGCCCAAGCGCACTTGTGCGGGGCGTTTAAGAGCGTTTCTGAGCGTTTGAGTGCCGCGTTTCCGTGCGCTATTGTGCGGCACGCAATTGTACGGCTTTTAGTAAACATGCCCCTTGGACATACATTTTGTCCTACGTTTACATAAAACAGGGATATAACATGGAGTTAACTGGGGAAAACTATGTACATATGATATTTAGTATACACAAAATAGTATTATGACATGGAGTGAACTGAGGAACTATATACATATGAGAAATCAGTTTAAAGAATATCAGTTTGAGTCAAACCGGTTTTACAATTAGGGTCAGATAGCAGTATTTTGTACTCTGCTGGTGACGATAGTTAAAATGCAGTGACATTATCCTGGGTTAATTGCAGTGCACCTGTATGTTCTCAAGGTCTAGCATGTTCCGGTGACACTGGTCAACATTGAAATCGTTACTGACTTTAAAAGGCCCTAATCTGTAGTATCTTGGTGAGCTGAACATGAATATAACATTAAAAAAATTTATTGGCTCTTGTTTTGAAGATATTGCATGTAGTTCATTTTTGACGTTTCACCGTGTAAATTTATCCAGTAGGACATCAGCAACAACCCAAATAAGCCTTGAATGATGTAATATTGCATCACATTGCATAATACCAGCATGCACACATCATCCAGAGTTGATTGCATCATTTTCTGATGCAATGCAATACTACTGCCAGACGGCTGCTGAAGCCATCTGACGTCAGCAGTGTACTATACGCAGTCGGAAAGGTTGAGCATTTAAAATATTTCAGACTGTGTGCGAGACAGTTTAAGCTACTGTTACATGTAACTTTTATTAGTCATATAATTTTAGCCATTTAGGTACAATACAATGCCGCGAAAGTGCGTTAATACCGTTGACAATTTCTGCTACATTTGTGGGGAAGTGACATTTGCCAACCAGAAGAAAAGTATCACTTCTCAACTGAAGAAGGCATATCATCTTTACTTCGGATGCAAGACTGGTGACCAAGACAAGCCTTGGGCCCCACATATATGCTGCGCTACATGTACAACACAGCTTTCACAATGGTTGAATTGCAAAAAACCATCAATGCCGTTTGCAGTTCCCATGGTGTTGACATAGCCAAACAACCACATAAATGACTGTTACTTCTGCTTGGTTCCTCCTCTTTCCAGCGGAATAACGAAGCAAAAGAAGTCAAACATAGTCTACCCAAACATTCCGTCTGCATTGAGACCAGTTCCACATGGTGAGGGACTTCCTATTCCAGAACCTCCATCAGAATATTCTCTTGATTCATCTGATGAGGACAAGGGTGAGCCGACCTATTCTTCTCCTGGTCTGTCAGCATGTAGTGACCCAGATTTTCACTGGGATGCATTATCAACTCCACACAGAATAACACAGGAAGATCTAAATGACCTGGTTTGTGATTTGGACTTATCCAAGAACAAGGCAGAATTGCTAGGATCAAGACTCCAACAATGTCGAAAGCGCTACCAGCAGTTGGAGGCTTTCTTCAGAAAGGAAAGTAATCTGGTATTCTGTTCCGATATTGAAAGCCTCATGAATGCCTTAAAAATTACTCACAACCCACAAGACTGGAGACTATTTATAGACTCTTCGAAACTGAGTCTGAAGGCTGTGCTTTTGAACAATGGAAACCGTCTTCCATCTATTCCAGTAGCGCATGCCGTCCACATGAAAGAGACATACGATAACTTAAAGCATCTACAGACTTCCATTAACTATAACAAGTACAGCTGGCACCTCTGTGGTGACTTGAAGGTAGTTGCCCTTTTAATGGGACTGCAGCAGGGATATATAAAATACATGTGTTTCTTATGTGAGTGGGATAGCTGAGCAAGGGATTGGCACTAATTGCGGAAGGAATGGAATTGCAGACAAAATGTAACAGTTGGAGAGAATAATATCCAGCACCCAGCTCTGGTTGAAGCTCATAAAATCATGCTACCACCCCTTCACATCAAACTAGGTTTGATGAAAAACTTCATGAAAGCCATGGACCGCAGTTTGCCAGCTTTCCGATAACTGCATGAAAAATTCCCTGGACTCAGCGAAGCAAAGATTAAAGAGGGAGTTTTTGGGATCCTCAGATTTGAGAGCTCTTCAAAGATGACCGGTTCAACAACTTGCTGCAGGGTGACACGAAACAAGCATGGAATGCTTTTCATCTAGTGTCAGCAAACCTTCTCGGGAACATTAGGGCAGAAAACTACAAGGAACTAGTAGAAGACATGTTGATGCAGTATTAGAAACTTGGCTGCAATATGTCTCTAAAGATCCATTTCCTTGATTCCCATCTTGATTTCTTTCCTGACAACTGTGGTATGGTTAGTGATGAACAGGGCGAACGTTTTCACCAAGATATCGCAACGATGGAGCAAAGATACCAGGGAAAATGGTCCACTACAATGCTGGCTGACTACTGCTGGACACTCCCCAGAGAAGCTCCCGAAAAGCTGTACAAGAGACAAGCGAAAAAAATCTAAGAAGTAGTCTATGACTTGGTTTTTTACAGGTATTAACCGAAGGCCTATTGACATGCATTTCGTGATGTAAACATTAATTCTTGCAGATTACAAAAAAACTAGAGCCAACTTTGCAATTTCACTGTCATATTCGTGTTCAGCATATAAAAATTGATAAATGACTATTTTTATTTCAGTAACATGACTTTTATAAAAATTTGTTGACCAGTGTGATCATCTTCCAGTGTCTCACTGTCATCTACTCTCATGTTTCATACATGTTTTCTCTGTCAAACTCCATTGCAGAAGCTCCCTGTGCCATAGAATCTTAATCAGTATGAGCAGCCCTAAGTTTGGGATTCACCCATTTGTGTGCCTGATTCAGTCTTGCTTGTTCATGGAAAAAAGCAATGTTGCTTACCTGTTTAGAACTGATAAGGCAACAAGCCCACTCACCTCTCTAAGATTACCTATATTCTTGAGCTTGACCACTGCACACAAGAAGGGCTGAGCATGCTTGGAACTTTACACTAAGTTCTGAGCTGTGGGAGAGCAGTTCGGTCACAGCGCTTTCAGATGACATCATCCACTTGTATGTCTTGTCAATTCTGCTGTCTACAGAAACATGTTACAGGTAAGCAACATTGTTGCTGGAGGGCTTGTCACAATCCTTTGAACGACTCATGCTAAGATTCAGATGGTGATACTCTTAGAGATTCATGTTCAGTCTTATAGTGCCATCTAGGGAATGTTAGGTGAATAGTACCTGGTTTATTAAAAAAACAAACAAACAAGCATGTATATGGTGGTTAATAGTAAACAGAGCTGTCTTGAATGTTTGGTTTGTATTTGAAATGTTATTAAAGTAATCCTGATTTACATATTTGAGTTTTCTAATGGCTCACATGTTTTTATAATTTTGTAAATAAATATTTTTGTTAACTTTAACACTGCACAATATATTTTATGTATTTTGGTGTCTCCATGTGGCCGATGCATAACTCTCCTATCTGGATATTTTCAAAGTTGTTCAGGTAATATCTGGCCTTTTAAATTTCTAATTGGCCAGATATTGTCTGGATAAAAAGGGGCTGGAGCAGGGGAGGAGAGGAGACGGTGCTGGATTTATCTGGATAGCACAATATTTGGCTGCCACCCAGATAGATTTAGGCCTACTTAATATTGTTGTTGTTGTTAAGTGCCGTTGAGTCAGAGTCGACTCATGGCGACCCTCTGGATAGATATCCTAAATTGTGTTCGGTCTTCAGTCAGGCGGCTCATTGTTGACAGACTGGTACCCGTAGCTGCTGTTATTGTATCGATCCATCTCATTGCTGGCCTTCCTCTTTTGCATTGACCTTCTATCTTGCCAAGCATGATGTCTTTCTCTAATGATCTCTCTCTTCGCATGATGTGTCCAAAGTATGAAAGTCGAAGCTTAGGTTTGATCTCCTCTAGTACCGACTGGTTTGTTCTTCGGGCAGTCCATGGTATACACAGTATTCACTGCCAGCACCATAATTCAAAGGCATCAATTTTCTTCCTGTCTATCTTTTTCACTGTCCAGCTTTCACATCCATACGATGTTACTGAAAATACCATGGTTTGAACAAGTTGAATCTTTGTATGGAGAGAGACATCTCTGCTCTTGAAAATCTTATCTAGGTCTTTCATAGCCTTTCTGCCAAGAGCAATGCGTCGTCTGATTTCTTGACTGCTTGTTGCTTCTTTATTGATAGCTGATCCAAGTAGGTTAAAGTTGTTCACAATTTCAATTTTTTCTTCTTCAACGATGAACCTGTTGATTATGCCAGTTGTCATAATCTTTGTCTTCTTTACATTAAGGTGCAGGCCCATTTTGAGACTATGTTCTTTGATTGTGAGAAGCAAATGTTTCAGATCATCTTCACTTTCAGCCAGTAATGTGGTATCATCAGCATAGTGAAGGTTGTTGATGAATCTTCCACCAATCTTCACACCTCTGTTGTCTTTATACAATCCTGCTTCTCTGATGATTTGTTCTGCATATAAATTAAACAGGTAGGGTGATAGTATGCAGCCTTGTCTTACACCTTTGCTTATTTTAAACCATTCTGTTTCTCCTTGTTCCATTCGAACTGTTGCTTCTTGATCAATGTACAGATTGTGCAAGAGAACGAACAGGTGTTCTGGTATTCCCGAGGCCGCGGGCAGGGTCCCGGCGGCCGACATTAACCGGGTGCGCGGCCCGGCGCGGGGACCCTGTGCGCGGCCTGGGCGGGGCGCGCGCGCGCGTCGTTTAAATTGATTGGCTCGCATCGGTCGCGGCCGCACGGGAGCCAATGGTCGCCGCGGATGTTGGGGGGCGGGGTAGTTGCAGAGCAGCCTCCGCGTGGCCAGTCGGCGGAGGCTGCGTGCAGGTGCCAGCGTCCCTCCCTCCCTCCCTATTCCTAGGCGGGGGGCGTTTGGGGTGTTGCAGCTGGGGGGGGCGGGATCCCAGAGGTTTCCGGGGTCCGGAGTAGCAGGCTACACTTGGGCGGGGGCGGGGTGCCCCTGACCCGGTCAAACCCTCGGCCGACTTTTGCTTAGCATGGCGAAGTTGGGGAGAGGGGTATGGTAACTTGCCGGGTGGCAAGTTATTGCATTAGCGGTGGCAGACACTTTGCTGAGGTATGGCTGGTGCAGCCGGGTGCCGCTAATTGGGGGTTAGAAAGTTTATTGTTGGTTTGTTAAATTATTTATGGCTAATAAAAGCTGCGACCAGTTGTGTTCCATGAAGTTATGGTGTGATGTCTTTTGTGGGGCGTGGGGTGTGGGAGGGGTTGTGGTGGGGGGGGGTGGGATGGGGTGAGGCCCGGAGCGCCAGGTCCGCCTGCCTCGGTTAACCCATGCTTCTTAATGTGGCCCAGAGTTTCTCATGGTTTACACAGTCAAAAGCCTTGCTATATTTGATAAAGCACAAATAGATATCCTTTTGGTATTCTTTAGTCTTTTCAAGGATCCATCTCACATCCGCAATGATGTCTCTCGTTCCTCGCCCTTTCCTGAACCCTGCTTGCACTTCAGGTAGTTCTTGTTCCAGGTATGGTTGTAGTCTCTTTTGAATAATCTTCAGTAGAATCTTGCTGGCATGTGGGATCAGAGCGATTGTGCGATAATTTCCACAGTCAGTTGGATCACCTTTCTTTAGAATTGGTATAAACACAGATCCTTTCCAGTCAGTTGGCCATGATGTTGCCTTCCATGTTTCTTAGCAGAGCCTTGTAAGTATGGTAACAGCTGCATCAGATTGCTGTAATACTTCTATGGGAATGCTATCAATGCCTGGTGCTTTGTTCTTTGATAAGGCTTTCAATGCTGCTTCAACTTTTTCTTTCATCATCAATGGTTCCCGATCATAAGGTAGAGGTTGAAACGGCTGTTGGTCCACTTGATCTTTATCATATAAAAACTCTGTATATTCCTTCCATCTTTTCTTGATCTTCTCAGCATCATTCAACATAGAACCTTGAGCATCTTGTAACATTCCAATTCGAGGCTGGAACTTTTTCTTTAACTCTCGTAGCTTTAGGAAAGCCGATTTTGTTCTTCCTCTAATAGTTTCTGCTTCTGTTTCCTTGCATGCGTCATTGTAGTACTTTTCCTTGTCCTTTCTTGCTGCACGTTGGAAATCTCTGTTGAGTTCTGCGATTGTCTTTCTTTCTCCTCTAATAACTATCACTGAATTCATTCACGTATGGACTAGAATTCAATAATCCACTGTTTTTTTCTTTCTCCTCTGGCTTTAGCTTCTCTGCGTTTCTGGGTAATTTTCAGAGTTTTTTCCGTCATCCATTTTGGCTGTTTTTGCTTTTTCACCTTTTGTAGAGACTTCTCGCTTTCTTCCAACACAACCTTCTTGATGTCATTCCATAAATCTTCTGGAGCTCTGTCATTTGTATCTAAAGCAGCAAATCGATTTTGCAGGCAGTCTTTAAATTCCAGTGGTATATTCTCAAAGTCATATTTTGCTGCATTCATGAGTGGTTTGCTTTTTTTCAACTTTAGCTTGAGTTTGCATACTAGTAGTTGATAATCTGTATCACAGTCAGCTCCAGGTTTTGTCTTTGTTGATGTTACAGAGCTTTTCCATCGTTGACGTAGTCAATTTGATTTTTATACAATCCATTGGGTGAAGTCCATGTGTACAGTAGCCGCTTGTGTTGCTGGAAGAAGGTGTTTGAGATGAATAGATTGTTGGTCTTGCACAATTCTATCAGTCTTTCTCCAGCTTCATTTCTGTTGCCAAGTCCATATTTTCCAACTACTTTGCCTTCTTCTTTGTTGCCAACTTCAGACTTAAATTTCTCTAGATAGTGCTGCTGCAATCACCACTCAGCACAGGTGTTCAGTATCATTAATTATCTGAATAGGTTTAAGTTAAGTGCTGGTGCTTAACTTAATCTGCTACCTGTACCAGCCGAAAATCTGGCCCTATATTTTTAACCCTATTGTACTGATGTGAACAGAGGTGTTTTTTGGAGTGACTGAGTGCCTGCAAGAGAGGTTGAAAGACAATGAAAGACTGACTGTCCACAAACTAAGGCCTTGAAAAAGTGTCTTTCTCCCCTGCCCATCAGTCATGAAAGACCCGCAAGGAGGATGCAAGAAGAGATCTCCTTCCCCACAATCTATAGCCTCTGGAGCTATAAAGCCATTATTTGGTCAGGGGACCCACTACACTTGAAACGTGTTCAGGAGGCTGTGTAGTTTATAATTTTTTTATTCTTGAGCAGCATTGCCAATACTCTTGTTGAGAAGGAATGAGAGGAGTGGAGGCAACATAGGCAAATTCCTACAGTACCAAATGTTGAAGGGACCAAGTACCCAGTACAAAAGACGCCTTCCCTCACTTACTTTAGGGCTGTCCACCAGTGCAATTTCTATGAAGCATCTTCATGGCACTCTGGTCCAGTATCCCATTCCTCTTTTCCAGTTTCCAGGGAGTTACTCTTAGCTCTCCAAGCACCAAAGCGGGATTGCTGGCCTCACCCTCAGGTCTTGCCTATGAATACTGAAATCTTAAATCTGGGTCTAGTTCATCATGAAGAACAGCAAAAGTGGGCAGACATCATCAGCTACAGAATAGAACCCGGGACTTATGCCACTACTGAGAGAATCAGTGAGGAGTATAGTAGAAGTAAGCAGAAGTGTAACAAGGCTACATGTAGATTAGCCTCATGTCAGCATGACCTGCAACGTTTCATAGCTGTGACAAATCGGTTTATACTTTATTATGAAGTAAAATGCTGCTGACCACATTAATTGTGTTTAATATCCCCCCCTACTTTGATGTGTCAAGGGCACACCTCACCCAGTTCCACACTAACTGCATTTTATTGTTGGAAGCCTTTATTCCAAAGGATACACACTGTAGGCATTGCCTCACTGGCCATAGCTGATTAGATACCAGTCAGAGAACAGGAAAATAGTCTTTTATTGTAGAAGTTTCCCTTTTTATCTGCATTTTGATCCAGCTTTCAAAGACAGCTCAACTAGTAAGAGGTCAATATTTACCTTCACAGAGAAAGTATAATTTGAAATGTCTTTATTAAAAAATTTCAAATCATATATATAATCAGTGTTCCTATCCATTTAGATAGTTCTGCTGAATATCCATATATAGGTTTAATTGTGTAAGTTAGATGGTTCAGATTATACTTGTTATTTATGTGGGCCACCTAGATGCATAATTTGTATGTTTAATGGCTGAATATTGTCAGTTAGATTTATAAAATATATTTAAGTGGCACACCTCTGGAATGCCCCAGATCTCACCCCTGTTTGGGTACATGATTTTTGCTATATAATGATTTACGTAGTCAAAGTTATCCACTCAAATGGCCAAGATTTAAGGAATTATATAATCATCCCTGTCACTGGCCACATAAACAATTTTGAATATTGACCTCTAAATCTTCAGAATATGCGACATTCAGTACTCATGACCATCCTTTTATTGGGATATGGCAAAAGCTGTGATAAGAGGAAACTATAGCTAGTTTTCCTGATTTTAGGTAACATAGTAACATAGTAAGTGATGGCAGATAAAGATCTGCATGGTCCATCTAGTCTGCCCAGCAAGATGGCAAGAGTAGGTGCACCTGTCGCTCTGTGCAGGCCACCCCTCCCCATGTCTTTGTTTAGGGCATGTACCCTCCCGATGGAAGTGGTGGGGGCAAACACGGTGATGGAATTCAAAATGGCATGGGACAGACACAGTTGATCCCTTTACAGCAACAGGATAAAAACAAAATAAACGGTACCATCTAACGTCTCAACAAATAGGGGTGTCCTAAATGGAGTGGTGGGTTTTTATAAATCGTCAGGTCAATATTCAAAAGCACTTATCTGGTTAGCAACACCTGTTAACTGGATAAGTACCACCGAGGGTGACGTTCAGTGGCACTGTATGGATTGCACCCCTGACTATTTTCTCTAACGGCCTTGACAGTCTGCAATTTATCCTTATAATGGTGATTTTCTGCATTGCTGTACAGGCAGCTGCCATTATATTGATAGCTAACTGGATAGCTTTGAGCATTGAAAAGCTGTCTTAAATGGCTATACAGCTAGCTATCCATATAGTGGTACCAAAAATCACTGCTATATATACAGTATAGTATCAATGCTGACTGCAGTGACCACTATCCAGATACTGGTGCCAAATATCCACAGTTTATTTAACTATGATGGCTGACATTAACAAAAAAACAGTGAATGGCTAAATACTAACTCATGTAAATTTAAGTGTTTATTTTTCAGGAGAGTGGAGGAGTAGCCTAGTGGTTAGAACAGCAGCCTAGTATCCAAGCAGTCAGGGTTCAGTTTCCACTGGCACTCCTTCAGGACTTTGAGCTCCTGGTAGCTGCTCTGAGGGGCACCTCCCAGTTAGCAAACATCTCCAGGGCATATTTTTTTATTTATGCAATTTTAACAAAAAACGACAAGCAATACACTTGAAACAAAATGTGGGTCATCCACATAAGAACAAAGAAATTATCAACAAATAATATACAGGAAGAAACAAATTTAAGGATTTCCCATCCACTAGCCCACAACTAGGATCCAAGATGGAGAACTTTAACCAAGTCCAAAATAGAACTTTAACATAGGAAACAAGTGCTGAAACAAACACAGCCAACCTAATCTAAGACACAGGTAGGGTCCAACATCCCCCGGATCAGGAGATCCCTGTAAATGTAAAAAGGAAATCAATAGTGAAGGAAAGGAAAAAATATATGCTTGTTCCTGAAACTTAATGTGGCACTTACAGGGGTATTTCAAGAAAAGCCTTCCACCCAGCTGACGGACCCGTGGCCGCAGAATGAGAAACTCATGCCTGTGGCATTGGGTCTTTCTGGCCAGATCAGGAAAAATCCTAACCAAGCAACCCTGAAAAGAACATTCTTTTTCTGGAAAAACATACGGAATAGCCATTCTCTATCAAAGAGCTAAAGTTATCAAACAAGTAGCAGGCATTATATCATCCAAATCAGACCTTTCTAATACATCAGATAAATTTAAAGTATCTGCCACTCGTGAGCCAGGGATTTCTGCATAAGCAAAAGCTTGTTGGCCCTGTGGCAAGTAATAAGCATTGACGATTCTCCAATTGCTCCAGCTTGAACGTTACACTATGAATCCTTAATAAAAACCTCTGCATGTTGTTCCAAGGAATCCACTCTGACCGACATACTGTCCACCTTTGATTTTATAGTTGCAAGTGACTGAGAGTTACCCAAACATTCTTCAGAAAGTTCCTGGGTCTTAGAATGTAATGTTTGAATTTGAGGAGTAAGAGCTTTTCCCAATGACTTAATTGCATTTCAGTTAGTTTCAAGAGTGAATTGCATTGACCTTTGTAAGACAAAAGCAAAAGATGAAGAAATACCCGTTTCGGCAACCACAGGCTCTGGAGACTCAATGGGAAATGCTGACCTGGGAACAGCAGGAACTTCTGCCTCAGCTGAACTCCCTCTCAGCGGTGCCACTTGCATTTGTTGATCCATCGAGGATTCCAATGCCCCAGGTACTTCACTGACGAAAAGCCCCATTGGAGACCCAGCCGGAACCCAAACTTCCCCGGGACCTGTAGCCTCCAATTTGTCCAGGCTTCTTCTGGGGCAAACCTGCTTCAGAGGTCTCTGCATCATGGGGGGCATACGATCACTTCTAGAGAGAGTTTGTGAGCCAGAATACTTCAACAGCCTCTCATCCTGTGAACTGCTTCCCCTTGCACTGCCGGCTGCTGCTCACGATGCAAGTAAGAGTCTAAAGGACCGAAAGCAAGTGGAGAGGAGGCTGACAGGCCGGCCTGGGGTAGCTTAGCCTGCTGCACTCTCCTCTTCTTCTCCATTGAAAGGAGCGTCTCAGCATATCGCCATCTTGGATCCCTGCTTGTATTTTTGAATGCACCTCTGGAGTTTCCCACTATGCAAAGCTGGGGAGTTGGTTGGTGATCAGGTTGAGTTCTTCTAGTGTTCCCTCCTTATATAGGGAGTTTACAACCTTTGAATTCTTTTAATTTGTATTAAAAAAAATGAGGAGGAGGAAGTTACTGTAGTGCAAAACTCTGTCCTATTTAGTATTTTTCACACTAAGGCAGTGTTTTGTCCTCTTTCTCTTTCCTTACTCGCCTCCCCCTCCGCCCCCCCAAACCTCATTCAGCACTCTGGGAGTTTTCCTTTCTGATAGCTAGGAAGAAGTCCTTTTCTTCGCGGCTAACTGTAAGTTGTTTTTATGTGACTCTGATGCACCCGTGGCCATAGTGGGTCCGTTTTGCTGTGTCTGCTCTTCGCACCATTTTCTCTTCAGCTGAAGGGGATGTTCATGGCTCACAGCTGAGTCCTACTGTGTTTTCTTTGTCTTGTGCCATCAGCTCTTTCCAACAAAGCAGAAACTCTTTTAGTGCCTTTGTTTCTTCTGGTTCTTTCACTGCTGGGATAATCTCTTTTTGTTTGTTTCTTCATGGCAAGGATCTCACAGCATTGCTTAGCCTGTGGTAAACAGCGGGAGTTTCTGCTTAACAACATGTGTACTGCTTGTGCTACGGATAAGGGGGAAACTTTGGGTATTATCTCTGAGGGTCCTTCTGGTGGCAACTTCAGGGGCAGCCTCTCCTCCTTTTGGGTCTCCTCAGAAGCAGGGAACAGCTGCCATTTTGTCTCCTGGTCTCCAGCAGGGTCCACCTCCACTTCATGGAATGTTTTATCCAGGTGAAGTGGTTCCTCAGGGTTTGGAGGACCCTGCTACCTCTCCTTCTTTAGGTATACATGGTCTTTCTGGAGAAAAGATCTTTGAGAACACCAGGGGTCTGTATGGTAGATTGCTCTTTCTGTTGATGTCTCTTCTTCTCAGGAACTCACTAGACCAACTGGTTCTTCACAGAACTGTTTTTAGGAGGGCAAGATTAGCAGTAGGATGCTTCCAAGATCATATTCCCTACAATCTCTAGGAGATCGATGCTTCAAGAAGGGATTTGATGAAGTTCCTGACAGGAATTCTTTTGATAGTTTACAAAACTGGTCAAGTAAAGAAGAAGAATTGTCCCTTCTTGAGGATGAAGATGATTCTTTAGATGTTTGTTTGTTCTGCAGGGATCAGCTCCCTGCCTTACTTTCTCAGATCACTACTTCTTTCCATATAGACAATCTTCTGAAAGAGGAGAAAGAGAAGTTGCAGTCAGATCCTATTCTTGTGGGTATTAAAAGGCCTACTAAGGCTTTTCCTTTTCCACCAGAATTATAGAAGATGGTTCAGGCCGAGTGGTACTCTGCAAATGTCTCTGAGGACTGGAACAAAAATAGAGTGAAAAATTGTGTGAGCAAACATGTAAGTGTAATTTTTTGTCGGAAGGTCAACCCTGAGGACCAGACTAACCTCTTGAAGCTGTAACTTCCATTTTAATTGGTTTTATTTAAACCATGTAATAGGCCCTGAAGGAGCTAATATTAAGGTAAAAACACCACAATAAGATGTCACCTACACCAAAAACCAAAATAATTAATTTTAAAAGTCGTTTTGATGTATACAAACAAAAAGTGGTACTTATCTGAACCGCTGCCTCCCCGTTTTTACTATATCTTCATGGGAGAACAGCCAGTGACCACAATCCTGTAACGTCCATCCCCACTTCTCAACTAATCCACAGCAGCAGTTGTTAAAAAGTACACAGCACTGCATTTCGGGCAAATATCAGATTTCCACGCCCTGTATCAATGCTTGAATGAACTGCCAAAAAATGTAGAACACAGCATCTCCACCTCTCCGAGACGCCGACGCATGCTCAGTAGTGATCCAAGCCAAACAGCAAGTCCCAAAGCTTAAATAACAACAAGGGCCAATAGCTGTGAAGTAAAGCAAAAAGTTAAAGAATCAAAGGATACTAATCCAGTCCAGTTCTTTGTTTAGACCCGCTGGTTCAACAGTGTCCCAAGTGAAAATCCATTTTTGTTCGAGCCGCTGGAGTGATTGTTCACGATCACCCCCTCGAGGGTGCACAGGGACCATGTCCAATACTCTCCAAGTAAAGTCCATAAATGTGTGGCCAAAGTCCAAACAGTGCTGTACCAACGGAGCTGTGAGGACTAAATTCTTAAGTCGAGAGGCATGTTCAGTTAACCGGACACGCACAGGATGAATTGTCCGTCCAATGTATAATAGACCACAGGGACAAACCAGCACATACACCACAAATGGCGTAGAACAAGTGGTGTGCCAACGAGCTGTATGAACGATAGTGGAATTTGGCACCAACCACTCTTTTCCCGTTATGGCTTGGGAACAAAATTTACAGGAATCACATATGAAATGACCCACCTCCAAAGGTGTTACTGGTGCATGTCTATCCAAGGGAGAAGATGTAAGTCCCACAAAATCACGAAGATTAGAGCCCCTGGAATGCGCAATCCGTAAGCGCCCTTGAAAACAAGGGTGCAGTTGTAACACATGCCAATGCTTAAACAGAATCTTTTTTATGGAGTCAGTATGCGACATGTATGGAAGAACTGCCACAACTCCTTCACAGTGAGTGGCAGTATGTTGATCACTTGAATGCTCCAAAGTAAACGGAGGAAACAACCAGTCCCTGTGAATATATTTGGCTCTCAAAAAAGCTTGTTTAATGACCTTCTTGGGATAACCACGTTGAATAAGTCGAACTGAAAGATCATGAGCATGCCGAAGAAACTCATCAAAATCAGAACACCCCCGAGGGGGTGATCGTGAACAATCACTCCAGCGGCTCGAACAAAAATGGATTTTCACTTGGGACACTGTTGAACCAGCAGGTCTAAAGAAAGAACTGGACTGGATTAGTATCCTTTGATTCTTTAACTTTTTGCTTAACTTCACAGCTATTGGCCCTTGTTGTTATTTAAGCTTTGGGACTTGCTGTTTGGCTTGGATCACTACTGAGCATGCGTCGGCGTCTCACAGAGGTGGAGATGCTGTGTTCTACATTTTTTGGCAGTTCATTCAAGCGTTGATACAGGGCATGGAAATCTGATATTCGCCCGAAACGCAGTGCTGTGTACTTTTTAACAACTGCTGCTGTGGATTAGTTGAGAAGTGGGGATGGACGTTCCAGGATTGTGGTCACTGGCTGTTCTCCCGTGAAGATATAGTAAAAACGGGGAGGCAGCGGTTCAGATAAGTACCACTTTTTGTTTGTATACATCAAAACGACTTTTAAAATTAATTATTTTGGTTTTTGGTGTAGCTGACATCTTATTGTGGTGTTTTTACCTTAATATTGGCTCCTTCAGGGCCTATTACGTGGTTTAAATAAAACTGATTAAAATGGAAGTTACAGCTTCAAGAGGCTAGTCTGGTCCTCAGGGCTGACCTTCCGACAAAAAATTACACTTACATGTTTGCTCACACAATTTTTCACTCTATTTTTGTTTAGGGTTTATTTGGATAGAGTAGGGTTATTTTGTTATTGTTTGGTAAATCATTCATAACTCTTTATTTGATCATGGCCACGGAATTATCTTCCTCTCAAGAGGGTGGCAGCAAGGACTTGACATTGGGCCTCAATCAAGCTGTTTTTGCATTTTCGGAAGCACAGATCCATGCAATTGCTCAAAGGCCGGCTCTATTTGATGACTCTGAGTCGTCCTTGTTTTCTGTCTCTTTTACTGAATATTTGGACTTAAGCAAGAAGTTGATTCGTGTTCGCCTTCACGAGGCTCTACCATGGTTCAATATCTTAAATCCATGATGAGTCCTCGAGGTTTACGGGTTCTAAAACCACCCAAGATGTTCACGGATGATCAGGATTTTTATGCTAAGTGGAACAGCATTTTAAATAAATGTAGCATGGACCTTATTGCACTGTTAGGAGACAGATTAAATATGGAGTCTGTTAAATTAAAACAAGAAGTGAAACTGTTGGATGAAAATCTGCGTTCAAACGTTACAAAGGATCGTTTTAAATCCCAAATGGAGGATATACAATTGCAGTTAGATCAATATCATGATTATAAGAAGTCCATCAAAATCAAAAAGTTCAACAGAGATAAAAAAGATTATGACCTTGACCAAGTATATACCTGAATGAAGAAAGGTGATGTAACAAAAAAGAAGGTGTCCTTTGATTCTTTTGAAATTTCATCAGACGATTCCGATTATGGGGGACGATCTGGTCCATCTACTCCCCCGAATCAGCGATCTGAACAGGTTTTTCAGCGCGGCCGTTTTCGGGGTCGTGGTCGCAATTGTCGATGGAATCATAGGGCCAATTATCAACTCGATCACCCGTGGCAGCCGCCGGAAAATTACCAGTACAGGGTCCGGTCACGCGGAATCGTTCCAAACAACAATAGTGAACATTTCAGGTGTTCCGTTGACTTCTGAGCAGCAGTCTCTTTTGAATTTGGGATTGTCTTTTGTCCCGGTTACTCATTATGACCCCTTTCGAATGCGTGTGGCCTTGTATCGTTTTTTTAGGAAACTATCGGTCACTCATTTTTGTGCCACCCATAATATGGGGGTTGACATTTCAGTGGTTCGTGCACCTTCCAAATGGATGCCATCTGGTGCTGTGGATTCTTTTATTCAGACATATCAAAATTTAGTCCTTCATGATTTAAAGGCTTTGGAAGGGTCGGGTCTGAAGTCCTGTTATCATAATTTGTCCAATACCCAGTGGCAAGCTATGTGGGAGTTATGTGTTAATCAGAAGTTGGTCATTCGAAGGGCCGATAAGGGTGGAGCGACGGTCGTACAATCTTATGACCAATACCGATTGCATCTTTTGGACCAACTAAGTAATAGGGACTTTTATACAATGGTTCCGGAAAATCCGTTTATTGCTTTGCAATCTGACATTCAAGCTGTTATGCGACAGGCATTAGCTGTTAATTGGATCACGAAACGGGAGTTCAATTTTTTGGTTACTAAACATCCAGTCACTCATTTATACTGTCCCTAAAATACATAAATCGCTTGTAACACCTCCGGGTAGACCTATAGTGTCATGTCGGGGATCGATGTTGGAACCTCTTTCCAAGTTCTGTGACAAATTCTTACAGCCATGTGCTCAACTGGTACCATCGTTTTTGAAATATTCCACTGCATTTATTACGAAACTTCAACAGATCCATGGCGATGTCAGTTCTTGGTGGTTGGTTTCCTTGGATGTTACTGCGATGTACACCAATATAGATCAAGAACAAGCCCTTTTGGTGGTTTCCCGTTTGAATCTTTCTTTGCCGGATTGCATTCCCCGTTCATTTTTTATGGAGTTGTTGACTTTGGTGCTCACTAAGAATTATTTCCAATTTGAGCAATGGTTTTACCATCAAATGCGGGGTATTGCAATGGGGGCCACAGTGGCTCCGTCTGTGGCCACATTATATATGGCAGATTTTGAACAATCTTTGATTTATCCATCATCATGGTTTGGGAAGATCCCTTTATGGGTTCGGTTCCTGGATGATATTTTTTTTCTATGGAATGACACAGAGGATTCTTTACAGTTGTTTTTACAATGGTTAAATTCTCTACGGTCAAATTTATCATTCACTATGCACCATGATTTAAGTCAATTGGAATTCCTTGATGTTTTGGTGTTAAAGGGTCAAGATTCATTTCATACTACGTTATTTAGAAAATCAGTGCAACGGAATACATTGCTTAATTTCACTAGTTTTCACCCTTTGCCTTTAAAGAAAGACCTTCCATTTGGCCAATTTCTTAGGATTCGGCGGATCTGTTCTGATTTTGATGAGTTTCTTCGGCATGCTCATGATCTTTCAGTTCGACTTATTCAACGTGGTTATCCCAAGAAGGTCATTAAACAAGCTTTTTTGAGAGCCAAATATATTCACAGGAACTGGTTGTTTCCTCCGTTTACTTTGGAGCATTCAAGTTATCAACATACTTCCACTCACTGTGAAGGAGTTGTGGCAGTTCTTCCATACATGTCACATACTGACTCCATAAAAAAGATTCTGTTTAAGCATTGGCATGTGTTACAACTGCACCCTTGTTTTCAGGGGCGCTTACAGATTGCGCATTCCAGGGGCTCTAATCTTCATGATTTTGTGGGACTTACATCTTCTCCCTTGGATAGACATGCACCAGTAACACCTTTGGAGGTGGGTCATTTCATATGTGATTCCTGTAAATTTTGTTCCCAAGCCATAACGGGAAAAGAGTGGTTGATGCCAAATTCCACTATCGTTCATACAGCTCGTTGGCACACCACTTGTTCTACGCCATTTGTGGTGTATGTGCTGGTTTGTCCCTGTGGTCTATTATACATTGGACGGACAATTCGTCCTGTGCGTGTCCGGTTAACTGAACATGCCTCTCGACTTAAGAATTTAGTCCTCACAGCTCCGTTGGTACAGCACTGTTTGGACTTTGGCCACACATTTATGGACTTTACTTGGAGAGTATTGGACATGGTGCCTGTGCACCCCCGAGGGGGTGATCGTGAACAATCACTCCAGCGGCTCAAACAAAAATGGATTTTCACTTGGGACACTGTTGAACCAGCGGGTCTAAACAAAGAACTGGACTGGATTAGTATCCTTTGATTCTTTAACTTTTTGCTTTACTTCACAGCTATTGGCCCTTGTTGTTATTTAAGCTTTGGGACTTGCTGTTTGGCTTGGATCACTAGTGAGCATGCGTCGGCGTCTCGGAGAGGTGGAGATGCTGTTTTCTACATTTTTTGGCAGTTCATTCAAGCGTTGATACAGGGCGTGGAAATCTGATATTCGCCCAAAACGCAGTGCTGTGTACTTTTTAACAACTGCTGCTGTGGATTAGTTGAGAAGTGGGGATGGACGTTCCAGGATTGTGGTCACTGGCTGTTCTCCCGTGAAGATATAGTAAAAACGGGGAGGCAGCGGTTCAGATAAGTACCACTTTTTGTTTGTATACATCAAAACGACTTTTAAAATTAATTATTTTGGTTTTTGGTGTAGGTGACATCTTATTGTGGTGTTTTTACCTTAATATTGGCTCCTTCAGGGCCTATTACGTGGTTTAAATAAAACCGATTAAAATTGAAGTTACAGCTTCAAGAGGCTAGTCTGGTCCTCAGGGCTGACCTTCCGGCAAAAAATTACACTTACATGTTTGCTCACACAATTTTTCACTCTATTTTTGTTTAGGGTTTATTTGGATAGAGTAGGGTTATTTTGTTATTGTCTGAGGACTGGAAGGCAGTTGGGGAAGATTTATGCCTGGTCTCCAGATATGCTGGACAAATGGCTTTGTTTTCTCAAAGTTGATGCTTTAGAAACCGCTGTTACTAAGCAGACCACTATTCCAGCGGAGGGCTGAGCAGCTCTCTGGGATCAGCAAGATAGGAAAGCCAAGTTCTACTGAAAACAGTGTTTTCTGGTTCAGCCTTTAGCCTTCAGGCTTTGGCCAATGCGGGCTTTGCTGACCGTGCTCTTTTGTGTTGGATTCAGCTCTTGCCAGAAGATTCTTCAACTGTCCGTCCAGAATCGGTTGCAGTCTTTCTGGCTGATACCATGTATGAGCTCTTGTGCCAGGCTGCTTGGGTGGCTGCAGCTGCTACAGTGGCTAGAAGGTGGCTTTGGCTTTACCATTGACCTGCGGATGTCTCTTCTAAAGCTAAATTTGTCCAAGCTTCCCTTTAAGGGTAAGCTTCTGTTTGGGGAGGATCTTGAAGTTGGTGAAGGATCTCGGAGACATTAATCCATGTTGTTTACCTGAGGATAGACCCAGGTCTTCCTCCAAGTGCTTTTCTTCCTCCCATTCTCACTTTCGGTTCCTCTCTAAAGCCACAGGCGAGGTCACATCCCTTTCGTGGAACTTGTAGACCTCAGGAAGATCTCTCCTCCTCTGGCAGGCCTACTGCCTCCCGTTGCTGCCAGTGATGGGATGGGGGCTCATTTCTTGGTTCTTCATGTGGGTGGCCATCTTTGCCTTTTTTACTGGGAGTGGGCCTGCATTACATTGGATCACTGGGTTCTCAATATCATTCATTAAGATTACATTCTAGATTGTGTAGAGTCCATCAAAAATGCATTTGTAGTATTTCCAAACAGTTCTGCATCAAAAAAGGCAGCAATAAGGTAATCTCTAAAGCACCTTCAGGGTCTCCAGTTCCTGCTTCCGAAAGAGGGAAGGGAAAGTATTCTGTTTATTTCATGGTGCCAAAAAAGGATGGCTCCTTTCACCCTATTCTCGATCTCTAAGGCATCAATTCGAATTTGAAAGTAACCCATTTTCATATGGGGACTTTGAAGTTGGTCATTCTGGCTATACAGAAGGGCAAGTTCTTAGCATCCCTAGATCTTGCTGAGGCCTACATTCATATTCCTAACCAGGAGGATCAGCAGTGATATCTTCGCTTTGTCATCATGGGCAAACATTTTCAGTTTTGTGCCATTCCCTTTGGCCTAGCTACGGCGCCAAGGACTTTCTCCAAGGCGATGGTAGGGGTGGCAGGAGAGGAATGAATGCAAATGCCCTCTATCTGTACAATTGGCTCATCAGGGCAAAATCCTATATCAAAACTGTCACTGCAGAGTCTTGAGTGGTTCAGTTTCTGGGAAGCTTCGGGTAGATGGTGAACAGAGCAAAGAGTTGCTTGTTTCCCTCTTAAACCCTAGAGTTTCTCGGTGCCAAATTCAATTCGTGGTTCGGCAAGGTTTTCCTCACTGGGGAAAGGTAAAGCAAGTTTTCCAATCAACTGAAAGACTTTAGCAGTCACCTTTCCCCCAGGGTTTGGGATTATCTTCAGGTTCTTGGCTCTGTGGCATCCATGATAGATCTCGTCCCATGAACATGGGCTCACATGTGTCCTTACAAAGGGCTTTACTTCTTTGGTGATCTCTCTCCTCTCAGGATGACATTCAACTTTCTTCTACAGGAGGAACTCTTCAGTCTTCGCTGGTGTCGTTTTTCAAAGTTGTGATGAAAGTGATGCCACTAGAAAGTTTGCCCTAGTTACTGGTGACAATGGATGCCAGCTTGCAGGCAAGGGAGATGCACTGTTTGGGGCATACAGCTCAGGGACAGTGGGCTGAGCTGGAAGCAAGGTGGCCTATTAGCTTCCTAATGGGCAATTCGGTTGGCACTGAGTTTCTTCATCTGCTTCATGGCAGGGCAGTCAGGGTGTTATCAGACAATGCCATAGCAGTTTCTTATGTCAATTGACAAGGTAAGACCAAGAACACAAGGGTTGTGCTGGAAATTAATCTTTTTTTCCTTGGGCTGAGCACCATCTTCAAGTTCTGTTAGCTCATCACATTGTGGAGTGAAGAATGTAGAAGCCAACTTTCTCAGCCGATATGCTCTCGATCTCGGAGAGTGGGAGCCAGCTCCCTGGGCATTTTGTTGCATCTTCAACATGTGGTGGTGTCCAGTCTTAGATTTGATGGTGACCACCTTCAACGCCAAGATCCCAGTGCTCTTCAGTTTCTGGAAGGAGGTCGGGCCCAGTGGGATGGATGTCCTGGGCAACTCTTCTGTATGTCTTTCCTCCATGACTTCTGATTGGTCGAATACTCTGTCACATTGCGGATCATCCAGGTTGGGTGATCCTGATATGATCCTGATAGCTACGTCAGTTTTGGTATGCCAATCTGGTGAAGCTTATGGAAGTACCACCTCTTTTCCTAGGCAGCCGCAAAGTTCTTCTGAGTCAGGGATTGATTTTGAAAGACGACCAAGTTCCCTTCTTGCTTATAGCCTGGCTCTTGAGAGGCATCATTTGAGGCCTAAGGATTACTCTTCAGTGGTGATATCCACCTTGTTGAAAGCCAAGCGTAGGTACACTTTCTTCACCTATGTCAGGGTTTAGTGTGTCTTTGAGTCTTGGTATCATCAGTGCTTTATTTGTTTTGGTGTACTAATATACCTTCTCTTTTGGCCTTTCTTCTGGATGGTTTGGAAAAGGGCCTTGCCTTGAATTCCCTGCTAGTACATGTCACAGCTCTCTCCTGCTTTCATGATCCGGTGGTTGGCCGTTCATTTGCCTCTCATCTTGATGTCTCTTGCTTTCTTCGCAGGCTGCATCATTTGCATCTGCCTATACATCCTGTGGTTCCACCTTGGGATCTTGGGCTGGGTCTTCAAGCTCTTGTCCGTCTGCCCTTTGAGCTCTTGAAACGAGCCACGCTTAAATATCTGTCTTCAAAGGTGGTTTTATTAGTGGCTATTTCTTTGGCTTGCTGGATTTTTGAGTTGAAGGCTCTCTCTTGCCAAGACCTTTATTTGATCTCTTCAGCTGAGGGTGTCATTTTGAGACCTGTTCCTTCCTTTTTGCCGAGGTGGTTTCTTCCTTTCACGTCAATCAGGTGATTTCTCTACCATCTTTTTCCAAGGAGCAGTGTGTAGGTAAGGACAAGCATCTTCGCCTTTTAGATGTTCACAGGATATTATTTTGGTATTTGGAAGTGATTAATTCCTTTTGATTGTTGGACAAGTTGTTTTGTTCTTTGTGCTGGCCCGCATAAGAGTCATGCTGCTTCTAAATCCATGTTGGCTTGCTGGATAAAAGAGACTATTGCTACTGCCTATCTATTGTTTCATAAGCCCATACTGCTAGGGTTCAAAACTCATTCTATCCGGGCACAGGCGGCCTCCTGGGCAGATCTTCTCATGTCTCTCTTAGTGACATCTGTCAGGCAGCAACCTGGTTTTCTCTCTCTACCTTTGTAAAGCATTATTGGCTCAATTTTCAAGCTCGGAATGATTCGGCCTTTAGTTTCAGGATTCATACAGCAGCCGCTTAGCTTTGTACTTACCACATGTCTGGACTGGCCTAGCAGGATGATTTGTAATGTGAAATTTTGCTTACCAATAATTTCCTTTCCTAGAATCCTGCTAGACCAGTCCAGCATCAGCACATTTTTTCTTGCTGGCTGCTGTTGCTGATAGCTTCTCTAGCTGATTCCTGTGTGGAGAGAGGTGCTTCTAATGCTTAACAGGCTATGCTGATTGAGTTTTTGTATATAATGTGTGATTCCTTTAAAAAAAATAAGAAGCAAGTATAGTTTCAAAGTTTTCTAATTGTTTGTTAGCTGTTTGTGGGGTTTTCACCATATGCATCGTTATAGAAACTCTGGAGGGTGCCCCTGGCTGCACCAGCCTTTATTTCAGAGATGATGTCATTAGAATCTTTGTTCTTTCTCTGTCTCCATTATTTGCTATCTGGGAAACATAACACATTTGTCTGGACTGGTCTAGCAAGATTCTAGGAAAGGAAATTATCAGTAAGTAAAATTTCACCTTAGTGTGAGGATCCAATAACAGATCTCATACATAAATGGAGTAGTACCCTTCACAGTCAGAACAAAATGCAGAGTTCCAATTCCACTGCTTCCAAAGGCACAGGAAGAATTGATGAGAGATAGCACTTCTGAAGGTCAAATTCGATTTTGCATAGATTCAAACAAACTCAGTGAAGAAACAGAGAAAGTTGTGTCCTATCTAAATATAATTTTACCCAAACTCCCCGACCCCACACTTACCCAGCTTGACTCTCCCCCCCCCCCGTGTCTACCCCTCTCTCCACTCATTCTCTCCTAAAAATACTTAGGGGCTTGTTTACAAAGCTGCGGTAGCGGTTCGCGATCGTTATCGGAGCCGCGGCCCCGATAACGATCGCGAACCGCTACCACGACTTTGTAAACAAGTCCCTTAGTCTTCCTTCCCTACCCTGTCAAATAATGGTGTTCTTTTCTCATTTGATGCATTTGCTTACTGCCTCCACACCCAGCATAAAGCCCCTACATTTCTTGCCGTTTTGCCTATGCGACTTCTGGACAGGTGAAGTGTGTGGGAAAAAGCTATGAATGAAGAGTCTGGTGAGGAGGGAAGGCAAGGAAAGAGTGAATGAGACCCTATGGGGGGGGAGTTATATAAGAATTAAATGGAGGATCTATGACAGGGGCAGAGCCAGCCCAAGGGTTCCTGCCACCCCAGTCTTGCTGCCCCCCCCACTGCATCGAGCTTCCCCCTCTGTGCTGCTGGTGTTGCTGCTGCTGATTCTGCCTTCTGGGGGGCCGGCGGCAATAGGAACTTTGGCCACTGCTATGGCACACATGGCCTGCCACTTCTCACCCGCCTCCGACAGGAGGTCAGGAAGTTGGAGGCGGATCAGAAGCAGCAGGCCATGTGTGTGTAGCCAATTTTATGCTTTGTAAACTGCTCTGATGCACTGCGTGAGCAGTATATCAAGAACTCAATAAAGATAAAATAATTTTAGGAAGTATTCTCACTTTTAGATGTTGCAATTGGGTTTTGGCAAGTGCTCCTATATTCCAAGAGTGCTAAACTGACACCATTCATTGCACCATTTGTCCAATACAACTTCCTTATCGTCTCTCCAGTTCAGACACATGGATTATCTCCCCTCACCAGCATTTGGAGACTGAGCATGTCAGAACTTTCTGATTTCACAGTAGAAGAGCCCCCTGCACCGCCTCCATGGCCAGTATACTCAATCATGAAGAAAACCAAGGAAAGCAATCAAAGTATCTGTAAGGTGCAAAGGAACAAAAAGAACAGATACCCAGACCGGCAGAATCTTCAGGTTTGAAAAAACCTTTTCTTTATTGCAGATCGTATTGGAGTGTGCGGTTTGCACCCTATAGTGTCCCCCTGAGGAAGGCCGTTGGCCGAAACGCGTAGGGGTAATAAAGAAAAGTTTTTTTCAAACCTGAAGATTCTGCCGGTCTGGGTATCTGTTCTTTTTGTTCCTTTCTTCTTCAGTATACTCAGTTTCCAGCAGCTGGAGAAGAGCTCCCATTTGGACTCCATTGAAAGGACTAAAAAAAAAAAGAATCTGGTAAGGAGCAAGGCAGAAGAAGGATTACTTGCAAGGTACCAGGGTCGTTAAGTCAGCCCGGTTCCCCTGGGGGTGTTACACTTGGTGGTCCAGGTCCCTACCCTGAAACCAATTTGGCAACATTAATTTCTGGCTACCTGTGACTCTATACCGTCCCTATTAGGCGCCCGCCTAGGGCATGCGATGCAGGTTTGCCTTCTGAAAGAATAGTCTGTAGCCGTGTGGTCAGGCAAAAACAATAACTGGGCTTTATTCCCCTTCCCTTATGGATTTCCTTTTTTATACAGCAATAAAGAATAACATAAATAAACTGTTTCTTCACAGCAAAAATAAAGATGAACCTTTTCCAAGCAATTATAACACTGCTTCTGCTTGCTTCTTTAACAGAGAGATTCTATCTCATCCGAGAGACATATCGCGCAATCCATGGGACTGGATTCTACCTCCTGGCTAGTGCTTTCCCACTGCATTTGTTCACAGTCCAGACCTGTAAATGGATAACACTCTTCAGGGCTGCTATTGACACAACTCTTTCTTTGGGAGGCAACAGTTCCTATAGCAGGAAGCTGCTCTGCATTAACAGGGTCGTGGGGACCTGTGTTTGGGGCTTCTCTTAGGTTCCCTCTTTCTCTCCAATAAGGATTCTCTTCCCCACTGTTAGCTTTAGTTCTCCTGGCCGGGCACACCTCTTGCCCTTTAGAGAAAATGATGTACTTAGCTTTTCCTCTGGGGTATATAACTTCCACTCCTTCCTCTGTTAACCAGGCCTTTCTGTCTGGGCTGTAGCGTGCCTTTCCGCAAGAGTTCCAAACACCAGTAGTTTGAGCTGGGCTGTAGCCACTTCCTGGAAAGGTTTTACTCCTGCTGCTCCTTGCTACCGGGGCATACCCAATGCTTCCTGGATCCAGCAAGCTCTCCTGTTTGTGATGTCTGCCCTCTACCTGCTTGGTCACTCTTCTCGGGTCGATGACCCCTCTGGCCTGGGAGACTCCTGCAGTGGCTCTTCCAGCACTCTCTGGTTCAGCTGTCTCCTCTCTCACTGGCTTGGCATCTGTAACTCCTCCAGCCACACCCACTTCTTCTCTTCCTTCCAACTCTCTGCTTCCCCTTGCTGGGATTCCCCAACTGCTTTTATCCTCTTGTCTCTTGCACGTCGTACGTGCTTCCGTGCTCAGATGAACCTGATTAGCTCTCTGATTTTCTGCTGCGTCATATCTGGTGTGGGGAAAGTTTGTTCTACTATTCTTTGGCTCATTGTAACCTGAATGTGTTTGCTGCTTATGTGACTGCAAGGTAAGTTCTTCTTTTTCCCCTATTATCATAGGTTCTGTGCTGGCTACTGCATCACACTACCACATTGCAAAATCTTGTTGTGTTGAAAGGGGTTTTCATGGCTGCTGCTGCAAAAAAAAAGAAAAACAAAAGAGAACACCAACACTAGAGTGGTGCAGTACAGACCGGAGCCCCGAAGCTGAGGTAATTCGTGCGGCTACTGAGCGCTGTTGCGCTGCCTGAACTGGCATCGGGTGAATGAATTCTTTCATTTTTTTCTTTACTTTCATTTTCTTTACTTCTTTTGTTTTGGGCAACCAGAAATTAGCAAGTTATGCCACTGGAACAGCAGGTCTGCATGACATGCGACAGTTGCAGGGGGTCCCTCTCCATGGCAGGCTTTTGCTGCTCCTGTCAGAAGGAGGACAGAACTACAGGAGATGGCAGAGGCCTGGGCAGCTATGGAGGATGATCGGGGAAGCCAAAAAGAGAGGCAGACAGCTTTGGGGAAGCCTCCACAAAACAATTTAGATGCTGAGGGTTTGGTAGGAATGGCAGGTTTTTTACCCTCTCCCTCCATTTTGCCATCGGTGCCGGGGGAGGCTACCTGGAACAGTTTTTTCTCTTGTTGGATAGCAGTGTGCAGGTTCTGCTCCTCCAATGCTGCCCTTTTCACCCGACATTGTCTTGCTATTACATTAAGTCTACTGCCTTAGGCAGGGGTTGGCTGGCAGTGCCATTTTGACCTATGGGGGTCTCCACCCTTCTGGAGCTGGAAGAAGGTGAAATCCCGCCTGAGATGATCCTAATGTGGTACGACTGTGTTTTGGAGAGAGGAATTGGTGTCCTTGCTCTCTGCCTTGAACAGGGCAAAGCTGTCTCAGTCTACAAAGGAGCCCTTGGAGGATCCCCTCTTGCAGGGCATTAAGACATCTCACATAGCCTTCCCAGTGCATAGGGCAATCAAGCAGATGATAGAAGTGGACTGGGAGGTCCCAGAGGCAGGACTGAAAAGTGATAAGGCTGTGGGCTGGCTTTACTCCATTCCGCAGGAGGAGAAAGATCATCTTAAATTACCCAAGGTAGACGCTCTGGTCACAGCAGTCACAAAAAAGACCTCCATTCCCATGGAAGGCAGCGTGGTCATGAAGGATATGCAGGACTGTAGGCTTGAGACTTTGTTAAAGCAGGCATTTGAGACCTCTGTCCTCACATTGCAGGCCTCTATTTGCGGAGCTTATGTGACCAGGGCGAGTATTAGATGGGCCCAGGCTTTGCCGTAGGCAGAGTCAGATTCCTAGCCAGTGTCCTCAGAGGCAGCCAAATTGGAAACAGCATCCACCTACTTGGCAAATGCGTTTTATGATTTGGTGCAGGCCTCATCCAAAACTATGACATTGATCACAGCGGTGAGGCATTTTCTGTTGCTCTGTAATTGGTCAGTAGATGCTTCCTCTAAGACCAGACTCAGCAAGCTCCCTTACAAAGGGAAACTCCTGTTTGGAGAAGTTTTGGACAAGTTGGTGAAAGATCTCAGGGACACCAAGGGTGCCCATCTTCCCAAGGACAAGCCCAGGGGGGCTAAATCGTCCACTCCACTCAGGGGGCAGCCTCATCGTCAGTTCCGGGCAGTCTGCTTTGCTCTCTTCCAGCGTGGTCACGTTTTCTCGAGAGGCCAGTCCTTTTGTGGACAGAGAGGAGTAGATAGAGAATATTTTTCAGGGGCCCTGGCGGCATCCAAAAATCCTCAATGAAGTGAGGTTGGCCCAGGTGGAGTTGGTGCCCGTAGGGGTTTGGCTACTGCTCTTTTACTTTGCTTGGGCCTGAATAACCATTGACCAGTTGGTTTTGGACATTATTTGCGAGGACTATGCTCTAGAATTTGCTCATCCACTTTCCGATGCCTTCATGCTGTCCCCCTGCTGGGCTTCTGCCAAGGAGCAGGCGGTTTGAGATACTCTTCAGAAACTACTTCAGCCTGAAAGCGTTGGTACCAGTAACATCTGACCAGTTAGGATAAGTTTGATACTCCATTTACTTTGTGGTCCCCAAGAAGGAAGGCGTTTTTCGGCCTATTCTGGACCTCAAGTGGGTCAACAGAATTTTAAGGGTGCTGCATTTCCACATGGAGACTCTGCGGTCGGTCATAATAGTCGTATGGAAGGGCAAGTTCTTGACTGCTCTGGGTCTTACAGAGACATCTGTATATTCCGATTCGTCCAGAGGATCAAAGATTCCTCCATTTCGCAGTACCAATGAGACATTTCCAGTTCAGGGCACTGTCCTTTGATCTCGCCATAGTGCCCCAAACCTTTACAAAGGTGATAGTGGTTATGGCAATGGAGTTACAGAGTGACGGTGTTCTGGTTCATCCGTATCTCAACGACTGGTTGATCAGAGCAAAGTTGTAAGAGGAGAGTACGGAGGTCACTGACCGAGTGTTGGCCTTCCTGTGGCATCTTGGCTGGGTGGTCAATGTAGACAAGAGCCAGTTACAGCCCTCTCAGGATATAGTGTATCTGGGAGTGCACTTCAATACCAGAGAGAGGCCAGTGTGCCTGCCCATCGAGTGAGTTGTGAAGATTCAGGAGCAGTAGAGGCACTTCTTGGGGATTGTGGCTCCGTCAGCATGACATTACCTTCATCTTCTCGGATCAATGACAATGATGCTGGAAATGGTGCTGTAGGCCAGGGCACATATGAAGCCGCTGCAGCACGCTCTGCTTTCCTGATGGTCTCTGCAAAAGTATCCACCGACGAGGTGCTTAGTTTGCCTGCTGCTGACCCGGCTTCATTTGTGCTGGTGGTTGTGGTCAGTGAATTATTGACAGGGATACAGTTGGAACCCCCCAAATGGATACTTGTGACAATGGATGCGAGTCTCTCGAGATGAGGGGCCCACTGTCAATTCCAAGTGACACAGGGTTGCTGGTGCCCGGAGGAGAGGACCTGACCCATTAATTACTTAGAGATACGAACAGTCTTCCTGGCTCTGAAGTTCTTCTACCCTCTGGTTTACTGCAAGGCGGTGCAGGTGTGCTCCGACAATGCAACCATGGTAGCTTACATCAATTGCCAGGGTGGCACAGGAAGTGTGGTGCTGGTGGAAGAGGTTTGGCCCTTGCTCCTGTGGGAAGAGACCAATTTCCTAGCACTGTTGGTGGCTCATTTGGCTAGAAAGGAAAACATCAAAGCCAATTTTCTCAGTTGACACCACTTAGACCTGGGAGAATGGATTGGTCAGTGTATTGCAGTATAGTACGTTGCTGGGGCGAGCTGGTCATGGACCTTATGGCGACAGCAGACAATGCCAAGGTGAACCATTTTTACAGCAGGTGCAGAGAACAAATGTCAGAGGGCCTCGATGCTCTAGCACAGAGGTGGCCACCAGGAGAGCTTCTCTATGTGTTTCCCCCATGGGCTTTGATCGGCTGTCTCCTTCACAAGATAGAAGCTCACTGGGGCCTAGTGATTTTAAGAGCGCTGCATTGGTCAAGAAGGCCATGGTCTGAGGATCTGCGGTGGTTGTTGGTGAACAACCTTTGGCGTCTTCCTCAGAGGAAAAATCTCTCACAGGGCACCATCATCATGTCACAAGTGGATCGATTCTTGCTTATGGTCTGGCTCTTGAAAGAAAGAGGTTAAGAAAGAAAGGGTATTCTGCCCAAGTCATTTCTACCTTACTAAAAGCCCGCAAGCGGTCTACTTCCCTGTCCTATGTCAGAATGTGGCAAGTGTTCGAGAATTGGTGTGGCGATAGACAACTTTGGGCCTTATCTGCATCAGTGCTGGATATGCTCGCATTTTTAAAGGCAGGCCTGGCACTAAATTCATTGAAGGTTCAAGTGGCAGCCTTGGTGTGCTATTGGGGCCGTGTGCAGGGTGTTTCCCTGGCCACTCATCCAGATGTTGTGTGGTTTCTTCGAGCGCTGAAGTAGGTCTGCCCTCCAGTGCATCCACTGGTCCCTCAATGAGATCTCAATCTCGTGCTCTCAATGCTCATGGAGCCTCCTTTTGAGCCATTGGTGCAGGCCACTCTGAAAGACCTTATCTTAACAGTGGTATTTCTGGTGGCCATTTGTTTGGCTAAAAGGATTTTGGAACTACAGGTACTGTTGTGCAGGGAGCCCTTCCTGCTCATGTCTAAGGAAAAGGTGGTCTTGTGACAGGTACCTTCCTTCTTGCCTAAGGTGCTGTTGGTTTCAATCGGGGTAGTTTCTCCAAATAAATCAGTCAGTATTCCTGCCAGCCTTCTCATCTATGGGTAATGCTCTGCAGAATCAACAGTTACATCTTCTGGATGTACGCAGGGCTTTGCTCAGATATTTGAGGCGGACTCATAAGAACATAAGAACATAAGATATGCCATACTGGGTCAGACCAAGGTCCATCAAGCCCAGTATTCTGTTTCCAACAGTGGCCAATCTAGGTCATATGTACCTAGCAGTTTCCTCAAGCTTTTCCAAAGTCAGATCACCTCTTTGTTTTGTTTGGAGGTCCGTGTCAGGAGGTGGTGTCTAAGGCTTTTGTGGCCAGATGGTTGAAGGAAGTGATTGCCACAGCATATTTTTTGAAACACAAGCCTCTCCCTATGGGATTGCAAGCTTATTTGACTAGGATGCTGGTGACATCCTGGGTAGAACTGAGCCTGGTGCCTCGAGTGGACATTTGCAGGGCAGCAACTTGGTCATTCCTACTTACATTTGTGCACCATTACCGACTCGATATACAAGCTCATAATGATGTGCTGTTTGGGGCTGTGGTGCTGCAGGCCGGGCTCTCTGGTCCTACCTGTGTTTAACGTACTGCTCTGGAACATCCCACATTTATGGACTGGACTGGACTGAAGGATGATAAGGAAGGTGAAATTAGGTCCTACCTGATAATGGCCTTTTCTTGAGTCCCTCCAATTCCAGGACCCGCCCTATGGGTAAGTTTGAGGGGGCGAGCCCGAAGTGTATATTCTGCTCAATAGATATTTTCAATTGGGGAGGGGGTGGTTAACTGGACTTCGATGTTCACCACTTTTCTCAATACAGAGACTCTTGACTATTTCTCTTTCTCATTATAGATCATTTTTGTGCCTGTTTTCTGGTTATGAAAAAAAAGATTCAGTTTTTTTCATAAAACTGTTTAAGTTAATTGGACTGTCCTTGGAGTCTGCTTTGTCAATAGAATACTGGCCATGGAGGCAGTGCAGGGGGCTCTTCTACTGTGATATCAGAAAGTTCTGACATGCTCAGTCTCCAGCTGCTGGTGAGGGGAAATAACCCACTTGTCTGGACTGGACTGGAGGGCCTCAAGGAAAGGCCATTATCAGGTAGGACCTATTTCAGTTTTTGCTACTTCCCATTTAGCATTACAAATGCTCAAGAACATTTTTAGAGATAAATTCCTGTTTGTCCCTCCAGTCCAGTCCAGATATGTGGGTTATGCTCATCCACCAGCAGGTGAAGACTAAGAACAGCAAGCTCAAAGGTTTTCCCTTAAGTAGCCTGTGCTTCCCTGCAGATCCTGTATTTCTCAGTCTCCAGCAGGTGGATGAGTATAGGCCTGTGCTGGCTGTTTGTTGATTTCCTTAGTTAAGTGCTGGGCCGTGATTTTGGGGTGCCCAATCTGGTGGCACCGGGTTCCTCCCCCAGCCTTGCGGTTTTGGCGGGAATGGCTGCCATCTTGTCTGCTACTTCTTCTTCTGCCTTGCAGAGCAGAGAAGCTCCATTTTTGCAGCCTGTGGCCCTGGAGCCTCCCAGGGCAGTTGGAGGGAGTCTGAATAGTGGGGGCAAGTCCCCCTTTTCCCCGGAGTTTGTGTTATTGCTGCATTAGGCTTTTTAATGCAGGAAGGCCTTGGGGAGGGGACCCCTGATCGGGGGTGTCCCTCCTTGCAGGGGGGGACTGTCAGTTTTGGCAGCAGGGAGGTGCCCATACAGGGAGAGGTCCACGGACTTTGAGGATGGGGCCTCAATGGGGTCCTTTGGGTCCTTAGGGACCCTAGGGGGTCTGCCTGATTATTTGGAGTATCTGGACCCTGAAGAGTTAGAAGAGGCAGAGCTCCCTGCTGGGGAGGATTTCTCGGCCATTTGCATATTTCATAGGGATGTGTTCCCCTCCGTCATTGTCAAGAACTTGGCAGCTTTTCAGATCACAGATGATCTGCTGCCAGACCCTGTGGAGCAGGGGAAGGACCAGCTTCTCGAGGGTATCTGAAAGCCCCCTTGCTCCTTCCCTATCCATTGGTCAGTCAAGGCCATGGTTGATGAAGTGGAAGCTCCTTGATGCCAACTTGTGGGTCGATAGGAGCATAGGCAGGCTTTACCCCATCCCTCTGGAGGAGAGGGAGCATTTGCGCATTATCCGTGTGCATGCACCGGCGGCAGCAGTCACTAGGAAGACTACCATTTCGGTGGAAGGAGGAGTGGCCTTGAATGACCCGCAGGATTGGTGTATGGAGGCTCTACTTAAGTAAGTCTTTGAGGTTTTGGCCCTGGCCTTACAGGAAGCCATCTGTGGCACCTATGTGGCATGGGCCTGCCTACATAGGCCACAGAAGATTCTGGAGACATCACTCCTGGAGACAGCAGCTTGGGAGGAAGAGGCTAAGTTGGAGTCTGGGACCACCATCTTGGCTGATCTCCTCTATGACTTGCTTAGGGCCTCATCCAAGTCAATGATGACTGTGGTGGCTGCTAGGCTGTTTTTGTGGCAGATTTGAACTGGTCAGCAGATTTGGCCTTTAAGATGAGGTTGAGCAAGCTCCCCTTCTTGGAGAGGCTTCTGTTTGGGGAGGATTTGGAGAAGCTGGTAAAGGACCTGGGGATCCTGAAGGTCTTATGCAAGGGCTATGTCCTTGAGTTTGCCAGACTTCTCGCAGATGCCTTCATGGTGTCTCCTTGTCGAGACCCCACCAAAGCCTTGGCGGTCCAGGAGAAGCTCAACCGTCTTTTGTGGGTCGAGGCCGTAGTGCCCGTGCCCCCAGAAGAGTGGGTGTTACTCCATTTACTTTGTGGTACCCAAGAAGGATGGTTCCTGGCACCCCATTCTGGATCTGAAAGGTAAACAGGGCCCTCTGGGTTCCGCATTTTTGCATGGAGACCCTGTGGTCTGTCATTGTGGCAGTTTGGCAAGGGCTTGATGTCCCTGGATCTTTCCGAGGCATATCTGCATATTCTTATTCATAAGAACATAAGAAATGCCATACTGGGTCAGACCAAGTCCATCAAGTCTAGTATTCTGTTTCTAAGAGTGATCAATCCAGGTCACAAGTACTTTGCAGGTTCCCAAAAGTACACAGGTTCCACAATGCTTGTCCCAGGGCAAGCAGTAGATTTCCCAGGTCCTCTTTAATAATGGTTTATGGACCTTTCCTCCAGGAACTTGTCCAAACCGTTTTTAAACCCAGCTACACTAACAGCTTTTACTACATCCTCCGGTAACAAATTCCAGAGTTTGATTACACGTTGAGTGAAAAGATTTTTCCTCTTATTAGTCATAAATAGGTTACGTTGTAGCTTCATTCGTCTGGAGCATCAGTGCTTTTTGCTTTTTGCGGTTTCGCAGGGGCATTTTCAGTTTCAGGCCCACCCCTTCGGGTTGGGCACTGCCTCTTGGGTTTTTACCAAGGTAGCAGTGGTGGCAGTGGCCCTGAAGAAGTAGAACGTTCTGGTGCACCCGTATCTTGATGATTGGTTAATTTGAATGAAATCCTTGCAGGAGAGTTGTGAGGCAATGGCCTGCATGATTCACTGGCTGCAGGCCCTTGGTTGGGTCATGAATTTCACCAAGAGTCAGCTGTCTGGTCCTGCCCTGGCCTAGAAGCGGGCTTTCCTCCATGGCCGCTGATCGGGTGTGTCTTGCAGAGGCTGGTGGCCCACGCGGATAGCATGGTGTTGGTGGTCCCGGATTGGTCCTGGAGACAGTGGTATGTGGACCTGGTGTGGCTCTAGGTAGTGGAGCCTCTCCCCCTTCTTTGAGAGGCAGGCCTTCTAATCCAGGGCCATGTATGGATGACGGACGTGGATCAGATCTCACTTATGGTTTGACTCTTGAAAGGGCGTGCTTGAGGCATAAAGGGTAAGTCCCAAGGTGGTTGATACAAAAGCGTTCTACTTCCCTGGCCTATGTGCAGGTCTGTTGCGTTTTTGAGGCTTGGTGCCGAGTTATTTTGGTTTTCCTGCAGATGGCCTCTAAGGGTCTGGTGCTGAACTCCTTGAAGGTACAGGTAGCGGCCCTGGCTTGTTTCTGGGACCGGGTACAGGGTGTGTCCCTTGCCTTTCACCAGGATGTAGTCCATTTTCTTTGGGGGGGTCAAACACTTGAGACCGCCTTGCTGTCCCCCGGTTCCATCCTGGGACCTTAACTTGATCCTCTCTGCACTTGTGGGAGCCCTGTTTGAGCCTCTGTCGAGGGTCTCCTTGAAGGATTTGACTCTAAAGATAGTGTTTCTGTGGCTATTTGCTCAGTGCATCGCATCTTGGAACAGCAGGCTCTCTTGTGCAGGAAGCCTTATTTGGTGATTACATACAAAGGGTGATCCTTCGTCCAGTTCCTTCCTTTTTGCTGAAGGTCATTTCAGTGTTCCACCATAATTAGGCGGTCACCTTGCCGGCCTCTGCTGGTTCTCTAAACTTGGGGGGGTTTTGGAGGTTTTTTTCGCTTTAGTTTTGGTTCTCTAAACTTGGCTGAGTCTAGGGATTTACACTTACTCAACATCTTCAGGGTGCTTAAGTGGTATTCAGAGGTGATGGAGGCCTTTCGACGCTTGGAGCATCTTTGTGCTCTTTGGTGCTATTGAATCTGCATATGTGCTGAAGGAGTGTGTGGTCCTGTCGGGGCTCCGGGCCCAATCTGGCAGGGCCCAAGCAGCCTCTTGGGCGGAGTTCAGCTTTGTTCCACTGCAGGATATTTCTTTTTTGTGTCATTACCGGCTGGATGTGCAGGCCCGTTGGGATGCAAATTTCGGGGATCAGGTGTTACAGGCTGGAGTTTCTTTACCCACCTCACGATAGTACTGCTTTGTTATGTTCCACGCGCCTGGACTGGACTGATGTAGCTGACTGCTGATGTAGCTGTGCATGAAATGAGAGTCAGAAGCTGCAGTGATGTTCTACTGTACATATTGGGACATGGAACATATGAAGCATGAACCAAGGGAAGTTGGAGGTGGTCAAGAATGAAATGGAATGTGTACAACTTGATCTATTGGGTGTTAGCATACTGAAATGGACTAGCATCGGGCACTTTGTATCTGATGATCACATGGCCTATGCTGGATCACAGGGTCTATGCTGGAAACGAAAGTCAAAGAAGAAATGATGTTGCACTTATAATTAAGAAGAAACTTGCAAGAACTGTAATGAAATATAATGCAATCAGTGAACGCTTAATTTCTACTCATCTACGAGGAATACCCATCAGCACAACTAGTATATGCCCCAACAATAGCTGCAGAAGAGGAAGATGATGATCAGTTCTATGATCAAGTACAAGCTGAAATTGACAGGACATGCAAACAGGATATCCCGATAGTCATGGGTGACTGGAACACAAAAGTTGACAAGAAAGAAGAAGGCAAAGTGTTTGGAAAATATGGACTTGGCAACAGAAATGAAACTGGAGAAAGACTGATAGAATTCTGAAAGACCAACAATCTATTCAACTAAAACAGTTTCTTCCAGCAACACATGTGGTGACTATACACATGGACTTCACCCAATGGATTGTACAAAAATCAAATTGACTACATCAGTGGAAGTCAACAATGGAAAAGCTCAATAAAATCAACAAAGGTAAAACCTGAAGCTGACTGTGGTACAGATCACCAACTACTAGTATGCAAACTCAAGCTAAAGCTGAAAAAGATCTGTGCCATGATCACAGCGCTCTTCTGCCTGTGGGAGATGGTATCCATGCGGGCAGCCTGTTGCTTGCTGTGTTGCGGTAGCTGTCTTCCCCTCCTGTCTGCCCGCAGAGTTCTGATCTTCTGTGTGCAGACAGGAGGGATTTGGGCCAAGATTACAACGCTTTTCTGACAAGCCTGCTGCTTGCTGGGTCGTGATGGGATCCCCACGGACCGAAGTAGGGGAAGCCCTGATCGCAGCAGCAAAGTTTTGTTGGGGCCTGGGCTCCTGTGGCCCCCCTCTCTGACACCTATGATTTAAGGTACTCACTGAATACAGTATATGTCAGGGAAATTCTTTATTGTTGCAGATATCCTATCTAGAGATTCACTGTCTGAAAAGATTACTGCAGACATCCTATCTAGAGATTCACTGTTTGAAAAGATTACTGCAGACAGTGAAGATGATATGGAAGCAAGACAGCTGAAACTTCCATACCTGCTACAAGGAGGAAACTGGACCAGCTATTGGAAGCCACAAGAAAAGATGATGTGATGCAAGCTGTCCTAGTTCATGCTTGGTCCATAAAAATGTTAGAGACTTTCACTTAGCACAGAGCTAGTTATCAAAATGTAATGGCCTACTGTGACTAATAATGGGCATCAGTTCACAGCAAATATTCCACCAGTATCTGTCAGAATATGATACGAAATATGTTATGACAAACTCTCACTTTCTCTGGACTAATAACCAAGCAGAACAAACAGTCCAAATGCTGAAAGGCACCTTGCAACAGAGAGACCCATAACTTGTCCTCATTAACTCAGCTCCACTACCAATGGTGGGCTTGAGTGCGGCACAGATGCTGATATGTCAACAAATTAGAATGACTTTACCTACTTTGGAAGAGAAATCATCTTCCAAAATGGCTAGATTTGGAAAAAGTATTCAAACTAGATGACATAGAAACATGATGGCAGTAAAAGACCACATGGCCTATCTAGTCTGCCCTTCCATATCAATACAATAGTGCCCTTTTTTCCTTTGGAGATCCTCTGTGTTTGTCCCATGCTTTTTTGAATTCAGATAATATCCTCATCTCTACCGTCTTCACTGGAAAATCATTCCACACATCTACCACTCTTTCCTTAAATAAATATTTCTGCATATTAGTCCTGAGTCTATCCCCTTTCACCCTCATCCTGTGTCCCCTTGTAGCAGGGCTTGCTTTCAATTGAAAGAGTCTCTCTTTCTGTGAATTTATTTAAAATCTCTATTATATCTCCCCTATCCCGCCTTTTCTTTAAAGCATACATATTAAGAACTTTAAGTCTGTCCTCATATGCTTCATAATGAAGGCCACTAACCATTTTAGTAGCCACTCTTTGCACCGATTGGAACCTGCTTATATCCTTTGCACACAATACTCCAAATGAGATTGCATTAGAGACTTATTCAGAGGCATTGTCATCTCCTGTTTAATGCTGGCCATTCCTCTCCCTATACACACAAGCATCCTTCTGGCTTTTGCAGTCACCTTTTCTATCTGTTTAGCTACTTCAAGATCGTCAGATACAATTACGCCCAGGTTCCGCTCTTCTTTTGTAGACAGAAGTACCTCACCCCCTACACTGTACTGCTTCTTTGGATTTTTGCAGCCCAAATGCATGACCCTGCATTTTTTAGCATTAAATTTCAGCTGCCAAACTCTAGACCATTCTTCAAACTTAGCTAGATCCCTCATCATGTTATCTACTCCTTCCTGGATGTCTACTCTATTGCAGATTTTGGTATCATCGAGATCCCCATCACTTCCGTTACTATTTGTGGGTGTTTTCTGAGGTCCTGCCCCTGGCCGTTCATCTGTGAACACAGAAGAGAAATATTTGTTAAGCAATTCCGCATTATCCTAATCAGTTTCTGCATATTCCTCCCCTTCACTCTTGAGTCTGACAATACCACTTTTGCCCTTCCTCCTCTCACTAACATCTGAAAAATGTCCTATCCTTGCATTTTATTGCATTGGCTATTTCTTCTTCTTTTTGTACCTTTGCTTTCCTGACTACTTTGCTAGCTTCTCTGAGTTTTTCCAAATATAGATGCCTGTCTTCCTCTCTCTGTGATCTCTTGTATTTCATGAAGGTCTCCCTCTTCTTCTTCACCTTTTCAGCTACTTCTTTTGAGAACCATAGCAGACTCCTTTGCCTTTTACCTTTAGTTATCTTTCTAACAAAAAGGTTGGTTGCCCATAAAATATCCCCTTTCAGTTATGCCCACTGTTTTTCTACATCCCCCAGCTGTTCCCATCCCGCTAATGACTCCTTGAGGTATTCTAAAGTCTAACATCCTTGTTTTGAATGGATTTTATCAGCACTAGTCCTAATACTGAACCATACCATCTGGTGATCACTGGATGCGAGATGATCTACTACTGTAACATCAGAAACACTTTCCCCATTGGTAAGCACTAAGTTCAGTATGACCCCATCACGTGTGAGTTCTGTTACCAGTTGCCTGAATAGTTCTTCCTGTAGAGAATCCAGGATCTCCTTACTTCTAGATGACACCGCAGCAAGGATGTGCCAATCCACATCTGGCATATTGAAATCACCTATCAGTAGCACTTTTCCTTTCATTGCAATACTTCATATGTCTTCTGTTAAATCTTTGTCCACTTCTACTCCCTGTGAGAGGGATCTGTGTATAATGCCAATGCAAATGGATTTCCTTTTCCCTCTTTCTAGTTTAACCCACAGTGCCTCCTCTCTTCCTTTTAAGCCCTGCAATTCTATAGCTTTAATATTATTTTTTACATAAAGTGCCACTCCACCTCCCCTTCTTCCTACTCTGTCCTTCTTGAATAAGGTATAGCCTGGTATAATTACATCCCAGGTCATGGTTTTCCGTGAACCATGTTGCCGTAATCGCCACTAAACCGTGAGCCTCTTCCATTGAAGCCTCAACATCTGGGATCTTATTTCCCATGTTATGGGCATTTATACACACTGCTTTCCAGATGTTGCCCCTTTATCCATTTCTATAGAGGTATTTAATGACAATGGTAAAGAATTCTGTGCTTATTTATTCAGTTTTTATTTATTGCTACTACTTAATCACTTTTACCAATGTCATAAAGTGATTTATAGCAGCATAAATATCATAACAATAAAATAAAACAAAACAATAAAAATACAATAAATATATCAAAATACTGTATATCAACTCAAAACACAAAAAAGTCAGCAGCTCCCACTAGCCAATAACTGGCATCACCCTAACACTTCAGAGATTACAGCCCCCAAATATCATCTACCATAGCCACCACCTGAATTGTTCTCTCTTCCCAAAAAGAAACAAATCATTAGAGATCTATATCTCCCACAGTGACACCGGTGCCCTGGTCAGACCACCACAGTGACACCGGTGCCCTGGTCAGACCACCACAGAATCAAAATAGAGATCACAACTCAAAGGGAAAAACACAACAAAACGCAAAGCACAACACAAGAACAGAGAAGATTTAAAGCATTCAACAAGGAACAATTCCTACAAGACACGCTACCTTACCTCAACCCGCAAATGCACGATCTGGATAAACAAGTGGGCAATTGGAACAGCATTATCAATACAGCAGCCAGAGCCAAAGCAAGCGCAACTACAAGCACCAAGAGACAGCACGCACCATGGTACTCCAAAAGAATACGCAACGCAAAAAGAGATCTAAGGAAGATCGAACGCCACTGGAGACACTCTAAATCCCCATCCACACAAGCCTTATACCGGAATCAGCAAAAGAAGTACAATGACCTCATCAACGAAACAAAAAGGGAGCACCACACAAACACCATACAGAAGGCCTACAACAAACCCAGAGAGCTCTTTGAGATTGTAAAAAAACTAACCAACGAACCAAGCTCCGACAAGGACATACATATCAACACCTAACATTACCCCAGTTCCATGGTCAGACCACTACATAATAAAGATAAAGTTGCAACTACAAAAGGCCAACCTCAACGAACAAACGGACAACACGCCCACACAAAGGCGATTCAAGAACTTCGACAGAGACACTTTCCTACAGGACACGATACAACAACTGACCATGGAAACGGACGACCTGGAGACTCAAATCACCAACTGGAACAACACTCTATCCAACGCCACCACAGCAACAGCTGCCAGACCAAAGAAACATCGTCACAACAAGAGACAACACAAGCCTTGGTATTCCACAACCATAAGACAAGAAAAAAGAGAACTCAGAAAAATTGAACAGAGATGGAGAAAATCCAAGGATACTGGAAACCAACAGACATACCTAACAAAACAGAAACAATACAGTGAACACATCAACCACTCAAAGAAAGAATACCACACAAACATGATCAATACCTCCATGAACAAACCCAGAGAGCTATTCGAAATAGTAAAAATCCTCACAAAGGAGCAAAGGACTGAGGAAGAAGTACAAATAGACCCACAAGAATTTGCTGATCATATCAAGAAAAAATTTCACACCGCAGAACCAACACCGCCTCGCACACTAACTCAGCCTGACTCACACCCCAAGACATGGGACACATTCTCCTCACCCTCAACAGAACAGCTCTCACACATCATCTCTGCAATCAAAACAAGCACCGCTCCTACGGACCCTTGTCCAGTATCATGGATCAAAGCCACCAAATCCAGCTTCATCCACTTCATCCACAACATGGTGCACAACTCCCTCAGCCAAGGGCTCATGCCAGATAAACTAAAGCTAGCTACAGTACGACCAATACCAAAGAAAACAACCCTCGACAAGAGCAACCCAGCAGCATACCGACCAATATCAAGCTTACCCTTTCTAGCAAAAATCATAGAAAAATCAGTGCAACAACAACTACAGGAGCACATTGACAACCATGCTCCTCTAGATGACAACCAACACGGCTTCCGCCCCAACCATGGAGTCGAAACACTACTGATATACCTCTTCGACAACATCCTCCGGATTATAGACAACACCAAAAAAGGTATCCTCTTGATCTTCATCGACATCTCCTCAGCGTTTGACACAGTAGACCACCAAACTCTTCTGGAAAGACTAAAGGAAATTGGGCTTCATGGTACCACATTCAAATGGTTCCAATCATACCTCACCAACAGGCAGATACAGGTCAAGGTAGGCCACAACACATCTCAACCCATAAAAGTCCTCCAAGGAGTACCTCAAGGATCTGCCCTCTCAGCACTTCTGTTCAACATATACATCCAGCCAATTTGCGACATCCTGAAAGCAAACAGCATTCAATACACCATCTATGCAGATGATATTATGATTTACACGCCTATCTCAATCGACAGCCCAGACTACTCTAAAATAACAGACTGCCTAACACAAATGACAAGATGGTGTAAAGACAACAACCTCGCCATCAACTACAGCAAGACGGAGGCACTAATAATCACCCGCAACCCAGACTTCACCCACCCACCGGACATCAGAGTACAAAACACAGCCATACCAGTGAAATCAGAAGTAAAATACCTTGGAGTGACCCTGGACAACGAACTGAATCTCAAGACACACGTAAGCAAAACAATCCAAAATGTATACCACAGGATAAGAATCATCAGAAGACTCAAACCCCTCCTCACCACAGAACACTTCCGTACCGTATGCCAAGCTCTAATTACTCCCCTACTGGACTTCTGCAACTCTATCTACCTTGGGCTAACAAAACAAACACTCAAACCACTACAATTAGCTCAAAACACTGCAGACCGCATAATAGCTGGTGCAACAAGACATGAACACATTACTCCTGTTCTGAAAGACTTACACTGGCTGCCAATCAGCTCTCGCATCAAATACAAAACAATAATAAACATATTCAAAATCAAACACCGCACTTCAGCCAACAGCCTGCACACCCTCATACAACCAGACACCAGCACGCGCCCAAGAAGAAAAGGGACTGCCAACAGAGTAAACACACCGAACGACTTCAGAAAAACCCGCAAGGACACCACTGAGAGGGCCCTCTCTCTGGCTGCCTCAACAATATGGAACTCCCTCCCAGACGAACTGAGATCGACAGATGACCTCAAAGACTTTCGCAAGCAGCTGAAGACAACGCTGTTCATAGAACACTACGGACATGTTACATAATCCAACAGGAGCCTCCTCCTTACCCTCCCATCCGTGATAAGAAAATATTCACAGGCACATGATATATCTTAACCCCTAATTACATAGAACATTGTATTATAGATCACAATGAACATAGTACAGAACAATGTATCATAGCTCATGCTGTAACATAGCTCACAATGTACCTAGTTCAACCTAATCTGTTACACTACCCTCTTACACGCAATTCATAACATTTTTCACTGCATGACCTACCCTTCCCCACTATTGATTGTATTGCTGTGACACCGCTTTGATTGTATGATAAGGCGGTATAGAAATACCGTTAAATAAATAAATAAATAAATACAGATCGACCCACAAGCCTTCGCAGATCATCTTCAAGAGAAACTAGGCCACTCACCAAAACAACCAACTACAGGAACCAGCAACCCAACCATACACAACACAAGTTGGGACAAATTCAACACCCCTTCCACAAAGAAAATCTCAGATATCATCTCAGCTCTCAACACAAGCACTGCACCCACCGACCCATGCCCGGTCCCATGGATCAAGGCAACCAAGGAAAACTTCCTAAGCCTCATACACAACATGGTATGCAACTCCCTGACCCAGGGAACCATGCCAGAACAACTGAAACTAGCCACAATAAGGCCGATACCTAAGAAGACCGACCTAGACAAAAGCAATCCAGCAGCCTACAGACCAATCTCCAGCATACCACTTCTGGCTAAAATTATAGAGAAAACAGTACAACAACAACTCCAGGAACACATCGACGAACATGCCCCACTAGATCTACATCAACATGGCTTCCGCCCAAACCATGGAGTCGAAACACTTCTGCTATACCTTTTCAACCATAGACAGCATCAAACAAGGAGCACTGATGATCTTCCTAGACATCTCAGCTGCATTCGACACAGTGGACCACAGAATCCTCCTAACCAGACTAAAGAACATTGGGATAACCGGCACCGTACTAAAGTGGTTCAGCTCTTACCTAACAGACAGACAGTTCCAAGTCAGAATCGGAACCAACATCTCACAACCCGCAAAGATCAAGCAAGGAGTGCCACAAGGATCCGCACTATCATCACTACTATTCAATCTATACATCCAACCAATCTGTGACATCATGAAAGCCCACAAAATAGACTACACAATCTACACAGATGACATCATGATATACACACCAATCAAACTCGACAACCCCGACTACACCAAGATAAGGAACTGTCTCGACAGCATCTCCACTTGGCTCATGCACAACAACTTGGCCATAAACTACAACAAAACCGAAGCACTCATCATCACACGAAACACCAACTTCAGCCCCCCACCCTTCATCAAAATCAACAACATGACAATACCACTGAAGAACGAAGTGAAATACCTCGGAATAAGACTTGACAAAGAGCTGAACTTACAATCACACATCAGAAGAACCACCAAAAGTGCATACTACAAAATGAGAATAATCAGACGCCTCAAGCCCCTACTCTCCCATGAACACTTCCGCACAGTCTGCCAAGCGCTCATAACCCCCATACTCGACTTCTGCAACCCGATCTACAACGGCATGCCAAAACAATCTATCAGACTGCTACAAATGGCACAGAACACAGCAGCTAGACTAATCACCGGCTCACCGACACAAAACCACATCACCCCCATCCTAAAAGACCTCCACTGGCTCCCAATCAGCCACCGCATCAAATACAAGATGATACTGAACATATTCAGAATCAGACACAAGAGCTCAGCACTCAGCCTCCAAGCCCTCATACTCCCTGACTCCAGCAACAGACCGAGAAGAAAAACCACAGCATACACACTCAGCACCCCAAACAACTACACAAAAACGTGCAAATCCACCACACAAAGAGCCCTGTCTCTGGCGGCTCCAACAATCTGGAATACGCTCCCACACGACCTACGAGCAACTGAAGACTTGAAGGACTTCCGTAAACAACTAAAGACTGTACTCTTTACCGAGCACTACGGCCCAAGCGCCTAGCCTTCATCCACTGAATTGGACCGAGCTAGACTCAATTAAAATCCAACCCCAACCAGTGACAGACCCAACAAACCCATGTACATAGATGTAAAGAACACTCATTGTAAATAGCTCACACTAATCAGCACACCTGCACCCATGCACCCTCACTGTACATACTCCCACCTAAACACACCATTACCAATGATTGTTTGATGTGTCACCGCCTTGATTGAAGGAAAAGGCGGGATAGAAATATCCGTTAAATAAATAAAAAAATAAATCTCTAATACCCCAAATCCTTGCTTGATCAATCAGTGAAGAACACCGCACTATATCAAATGCTGATGATAGATCTAAATAAATCATAACAACATTTAAGGGTATGTTTACTAAATAGTGGTAGCGGCCTCGGTGCGATATCGGAGCCGCCCCCCCATTGAATTCAATGGGGCTGCGCCTCCGATATCGCACGAAAGCCACTACCACTGTTTAGTAAACATACCCCTTAGTCTGCTATCAATCCAATTTTTTTTTTCCAATTTCAAAACTTTTTGAAACCAAAATGAAATATACTCAACACAGATCTTGTCTCTAAAAATTCTTCAAGTTGAAGAGCCACTATAATGCTGTCAGCTTTCCTCAACAATACTTTTTCATTACTCCCAACTGAAATCTTGAGCAGCATTTGACTAAAGCTGGATGGAGAGAAACATGGAATACACTGACTGTAATTAAAGTATTTTTGATATATACCAAGATCTTATTTGATGCACATGGAACAAGATATCACAATGCAGAGGAACAAATCCCACATTTACCTGCCTTAGCCTACATCTTTTGACCAGAAGGATCAGGCATCCCAGCATGTGTATCCTGCAGTGGACGTGATCCCTCCTAATGATGTCCAGATGAATTTGGCCCCCACTCATAATTGTAGGAACTATATCCTAGGCCATATTTTATGGAGCAGAATGCTATATAAACCAAAGAAAACAGAGTCTGTTAATGTCAAGACTTTGGATTTCTTGTACTACAAACAAACTATTGCTGCCAAAGAAGACATGGAGCTCAATTCAAAAACGAGCATGGCAATGTCGAGGGCATGTCCACAGCAATGAAGTGCCCGCCCAAGCCCGATTCTGCAACCCTTTTTCGGAGACGCACACAGGGATATGGAATCTGCACACAGAGACAGGTGTGAAAGATCAGACAGTGCAGACAGCAGCTCTAGAATGTCAATAATAAGAAAGTCATTCCCATGTCAGATTGATAAACCTGAGGCCACTAAAACAGGGGAACCAGTGCCTATTGTGCTGTGTAGACCACCAAACATATAGAACATGAACAGTCACAGACAGGAGAAAGCACTCCACAATGGTGGCAGGCAACACGCATGGTGTCTGCAGCGCACCTGCATGTATGCCCAGTGCCGCACATGGCGAATAGAACATGGTTGCACAATGCAGAGATGGGCCTGTGGTGCCCTAATGGACCTAATAACAAAAGTAATGCAACATGAGGACAAACCCCAATACAAACACGTGGCACACAAAGATCCTACCCAAAATAGCATACCATACAAAGGGGCCTTACTGAGGCATAGCTGACAAAGAAAATCTGCCTATAATTGTGGACGACCAACTACAAATATAAATTGTTATAAAGAAAGACCTCTGTAATCCCCAGAGTAAACAAAACACAACACACAATCAAGGGGCATGGTACACAAGATACTATAGGCGGGCCTACCTACACAGCAGCATTGGAAAAATCCACTCAGTTAGGAATGACCACAATACGCTGGCCAGATCCATAAGTAAACTGTCAACATAGCAAGCAGATAGTGCTACTACAAAAAGGGTAGACTGTATGTAGATACGCCATTTGTAACAGCTGCCTCATAAATGTGAGTCTGTGTATGGTCAACACTTTGTGACGCGTAGTAAGACATGGCAGCAATGTCAGATGTGAGATCACAGAGCAACACAGTATTTCCTGACCAGTAATCACTGTGAGTTTGCCCAACTGCTGAGGTATGTGTAAACCCATCTGTAGTCATACTGGGGACCCCAACCCACCATTGTGAGTAGCATCACAATGACACAGGGGAAAAAGGAGGGTGTGTCCATACACAAGATAAATGTCTGGGATGATAAGCTCTTTTAAACACGTAAAACTGAGTTTTATGCACTGACAACATTTAAACAATTGTCAACGTTATTGGCACCCTTGCATTTTAGGTATGTTGGTGACATCACCTAATGGACACTTCCCCATCCGTACTGACTACATATCATATTCCCCCCCCCTCTTTTTACAACTGTACATAGTTCTTGTATATAAGCTAGCTTAAAACATCCCCTTCATGCCCCTCCTTTTTGTTTTTGTTCTTTGTAAACATATAAGTTGCACTGTAAACCGCTTTGATTTTAGGATAAAGTGGTATAGAAATCCAGTTAAATAAATAAATAAGCTACAGAGACAATAGGAAGTGATATTGCAGCTATGTCGAGGTAAGGAGCTATGTAGAGGTAACAGATGCAAAATGAAATTGCATGGGCAACCAGCACCCCACATGGTGATTGAATCCTACAACCTAGGCATGGAAGGTAGGCACAGAACCATTAGGCCAGTGCTGAAACCCACTATGCATGTCAGGTAGTATAGGCCAGGAAGGCAAGCATCAAAATACAGTCTATGGCAGCACAAGGCTGACGCTGAAGTGCAATCCACTTCCCAAAGAGTTGTGAAATGCCCCTGCTGCACCCATATGAGCAACAGAGAGCCACACACAGGTCCCAACACACATGGCAGACGAGATAACAGAAACAACCCCCCAGTGAATGCCAGTGTACCATGTTGAGCAATAACCAGTGCCGCAACAGTCTCAGCAAGGGGAGGGAAACCTGGCTGAACCAGCACCCCAAGTGCAGACAATGGAAGACACAAACAGAGGGGGCACCGATGGCCAATCCCCCAACATCCATGGAGGTGAAAGGAACCCAGAATAGTGCATCCTTTCACAAGGAGTCAGTCATAAAATAACATGTCATACACCCTTTACCTGAGCAAATGAATAGAGCAAACGTATGAAATGCATAATAGCCTTGAACGATGTACATTGGTCAGGGCCAGTGAGCATTGCAGTAGTAGGCTCCAGTCAGTTGCCCGAGTAAGTGGTCCAACACATATGCATATGAGTAACAGAACCCACCAGAGCCAATGTATGGGAGTGAGCCACAGTCTGTGTGAGATGCCCACAAACCCACCACACCACCACCAAACATGAATACAAGACAGTAGGGGCCATAGGCCCAAAGTCCCAGGGGACAAAGACATGAAGCAATAACCTATCACACATGTGCAGCCAATGAGTCACAGGAATGGAGAACCCAGCCCCATAGGCAGCAGCACAAGTGGTACAAGTAGCATGCGAGTCAGATGGTTGGGACAGGTCAGAGGGGCAGAAGATATCACAGTAGCACAGCAGTGGACACTGACAAAAACATATAGCACCCCTAGAGTAAATACAGAGGCACCAAGGATATGGCCTAGAATGGGAATCAAGATCAGGTCCCCCTGATGCTGAAGACAGTAACTGAACCATTACATTACACTGCCACATTGACAGTATCCCCCATCTGTGAGCACAGAGCCATGAGCAAGGACACAAAACTAACAAGTACAGCATGTGGCCCCCCTCCGCCTGGCAGGGTGAGGCGCCAGGAATAGCAAACAGAGAATGGGCACATGTTCCACAAGCACACAGCACCAGCTCCACTCTGCTCTGAGTTGGCATGCCTGTGTACCTGCATGGAGGAATGATGAGGGTTGTTTCTCCCCCACAGATGGTTCCGTATCATGTGAGAAACTGAGTTTTACTGTGGGTATTACCGCATCGTCCATCACACAAAGCCGCACTTCATATGCCGCATCCAGCAGCAGCGCAGGAGGAGCAAGGTGAGTGCCCACGCAGATACCCAGGCTAGGTGAGAGGCAGACAAGCACCTCACGACAGAGGCAGACCACTGCATGGAACTCACACATTGCCACTACATGGGCACCACTGAAACAACCTGCCACCCATTGTGGTGCCATGCACAAATGTGGCCCAAGCAGCCCCACCCCTAATAGAGCAGGGACAGACATGATTACGTTGGAAATGGACAGACCCTACCCGGCTGTAATCACTGCTGCACAACTGCAGGCAGACTATGAAAGGGACATGAGAGATGGTGTCCCCATGAGGGACAACGCCGCCCAATATGCATTGAGTGAAGCGAGACATAAGAACATAAGATATGCCATACTGGGTCAGACCAAGGTCCATTAAGCCCAGTATCCTGTTTCCAACAGTGGCCAATCTAGGTCACAAGTACCTAGCAGTTTCCCCAAAGGACACAGGTTCCACAATGCTTGTACTGGGGCAAGCAATGGATTTCCTGGGTCCCCTTTAATAATTGTTTATGGACCTTTCCTCCAGGAACTTGTCTAAACCTCTTTCAAACTCAGCTACACTAACAGCTTTTACTACATCCTCCGATAACGAATTCCAGAGTTTGATTACGTGTTCCATGAAAAAATATTTTCTCTTATTAATCTTAAATTTGCTACACTGTAGCTTCATTCGGGGTAGTGGGAGTTGCTCCTGCCCAATCGGGCAGTGGGAGCTGGAAAGCCCGCCCAAGCCGAGCCACTTAAAAGCGGCGTCCCTACCGAGAGGGAGCCGCTTTACCTGCCGCCCTCCCGGCTTTCCCACACACGAACTCCTACCCATTCGGGGTAGTGGGAGTTGCTCCTGCCCAATCGGGCAGTGGGAGCTGGAAAGCCCGCCCAAGCCGAGCCACTTAAAAGCGGCGTCCCTACCGAGAGGGAGCCGCTTTACCTGCCGCCCTCCCGGCTTTCCCACACACGAACTCCTACCCATTCGGGGTAGTGGGAGTTGCTCCTGCCCAATCGGGCAGTGGGAGCTGGAAAGCCCGCCCAAGCCGAGCCACTTAAAAGCGGCGTCCCTACCGAGAGGGAGCCGCTTTACCTGCCGCCCTCCCGGCTTTCCCACACGAACTCCTACCCATTCGGGGTAGTGGGAGTTGCTCCTGCCCAATCGGGCAGTGGGAGCTGGAAAGCCCGCCCAAGCCGAGCCACTTAAAAGCGGCGTCCCTACCGAGAGGGAGCCGCTTTACCTGCCGCCCTCCCGGCTTTCCCACACACGAACTCCTACCCATTCGGGGTAGTGGGAGTTGCTCCTGCCCAATCGGGCAGTGGGAGCTGGAAAGCCCGCCCAAGCCGAGCCACTTAAAAGCCGCGCCCCCACTGGGCGCGCCCGCGCCTGGCGGGCCCGCGCCTGAGGGCCTCGCCAGAGGGCCCTTTGGCGTGGCCCTTAGGCGGTGGCCATTTGGCGCGACCTAATACACCGAAAAAGCAACAAAGGAGCAACACTAAGACCCGAAACCAACCAACATAGGCTGGAGCTCCCCAGGAAAGGGTAAGAGCTCGCCAACGCCGTACTCACCGCCGACCTCGAACTGCCCAACGAACTGGGAGCATTGGGCCACTTAAGTCACTCTCAATTGAGTTATTCTCAGCTAGCAACGCTACCTCCTTCAAACCGAAATAGACACTAACCACCTGGCTGGTCGAACCTGTGTGCTTTAGCTGCACTCTTTAACAATAATTGATGCATATTTGAGTTTTCATCAGCTGATTACAGCAGTCTCATCATCCGCTACTAGGCTTCTTTTCCTGCCTGCATAAGAAAGTATCAATGCAAACGGTAGCAATTCGTTTTGGAACTAGAAACCCAGGACAGTGTTGATTCTCACTGATGCTGTTGTTACCTGCTATCGTTTATAGGCCATTTTGTTATTACCCATGATTGTTAAGATTAATACTATTAACCCAGGGCTATGTCATGTACACTAGTTTACAACTGACATTGTTAATAATTGCTGCCACAAACTAACACTTAGAAGGATATATTGTTAAGTTTGATGCCACACACTAGATACTGTTGATACTTACTGTTGATAATTACTGTTGATACTAGATGCTGTTGATACATGCTGTTGATAATAGAGGCTGTTGATACTTACTGAAACTATCTAACACATATAAGTAATATTATTGATACTTGCTGCTACAAACTATCGCTTATAAGTAATACGGTCACTACCCACGATTGTTAAGAATACAAATCCGAAATTGCAATCCGAACATCAGATACGAAAACTAAACTGTTCAGAATAAGAGGCACTTGCAGAACTACTAGAACAACTAAAAATGAAGGCCCAAATCTGGTACATAGTGATATACCTGCTCACACTAATTCCTGCTTATGCATTAAACCGAAACCTTTACCGACCCCTCTCATATCTCTACACCCCATTCTACAACCTCTACACCATCCAAACAACACAACCACTATTACTCGCACCATACTACTTCACAGAAAAACCTGTGGCACACACACACGTTCATAAACTCTCCGCAAGAAATTCGACTAAAAATCGGAGAAAGCACAAGCCAATTGTAACACAAACACGCCCACACAACCAGGCGAAATCAGAAACCACCACCAACCAGGCTACAACACCCACAGACAAAAACTGCAAAATCATACTCATAAACGCCCGCTCAATCAGAAATAAAACCCACATAATCTACGACATCATCACAGATGAAAAACCAGACATCCTATGTATAACCGAAACATGGGTCACGGAAACAGACTCAGCCATATTAAATCAGATCAGCAAACCTGGATATAACATCTATAACTGTCCACGATCCCATAAAAAGGGTGGAGGTGTACTCATAATAGCAAAAGAGAACCTGAAACTCACCAGCACGTATCAGAACTCAAATCCTGACATAGACATACTCAAGATTGAAAACCCCGCTGTATCCGTCTGCTTGATATACAGACCCCCCACACAACAATATGAGATACTAGCATCAGCATTGGAAATAATTTCATCAACCCAACCTAGAAAATTCCAAATTGTACTAGGAGACTTAAACTTAGCAACAACATCTGCCACAAATACAACCACCTTCCTGGAAGCCATGTCCCAACTAGGCTACCAGCAACAAATCACAGAACCCACCCATGATAAAGGTCATACCCTAGACATGGTTTTCACACCCAAAAATGCTCAGGACAAGGACGAGAAGCCCAAGATAGGGATCAATCCGCTACCCTGGTCAGACCACCACCAAATCAATATACAGTTAAAATTACCGAACCTGTCTAAAGACACCAAAGCAAAAAGAACAGCACAACAACAACGACGGTTCAACAAACCAAACATGGAAGGTCTGATTGAGTCCATCAAATCACATATAGACCTCGACAAAACAAACCTCGATGACTTAGCAAATGAATGGGACACCGGAATCCGGACCATAGCAACTCTCAAAGAGACTCAGACGCCAAACGCATCGAAACAGCAAAATGAACCTTGGTACACCAGTACGTTGACCAAAATGAAGAGAGAGCTCAGGAAGCATGAAAGAAAGTGGAGACACACCAAATCCACTGAACTCAGGACAGTGTACCTTAATCTCCTCGCAAACTACAAAGAGGAAATAAACACAGCAAAAAGGTTACACCATACCAACATACTGAACAAAGCCATTAACAAACCACGGGAGCTTTTCGCCCTAGTAAAATCACTTACAAAGACAGCCCTCCCTGAACCTCAGGATAGCTCAATACACCCACAAACACTAGCAGATCACTACACAAGCAAACTGAATACTACCACCCCCACATTTGCCCTAGAAACACCACACCAACGAACAAAGATGAAACAAGAATCTACATGGAGCAAATTCCGCAACATTGACAAACAACAAACCACCAACATCTTAACCTCCATAAACACCACCACCTCACCACTTGACCCCTGCCCAACTGCCTGGATCAAAGCAGCAAAAAATGAGATAAACCAGCAAATAGCCCACATTGTTAACCAATCACTAAACCAAGGAGAAATGCCGGAGAAACTAAAACAATCTATAATAAGGCCGATCCTAAAGAATAATTCCCTCAACAAAGAAGACCCATCATCATACCGCCCCATATCAAGCATCGCTTTCCTGGCAAAAATCATAGAAAAGGCAGTACTCTTGCAACTTCAAGACCACCTCGACGATCAGGATGCCCTGGACAAACAACAATACGGATTCAGAAGAAACCATGGAGTGGAAACACTTCTCATAGCACTGATGAACAACCTACTTAAAGGACTAGAAGACACAAAGAAAATGTTCATACTCATTTTCATTGACATCTCCGCCGCCTTTGACACGGTACATCATGAGATACTCCTTAGTAAGCTAGAATCCATAGGAGTTGAGGGAACCCCCCTCAAATGGTTATCCTCCTATATATCTAACAGAAGGCCTCAAGTACAATTTAATGGGGAAGAAGCTATTCCATTCACTCAAATGCAGGGCATACCACAGGGCTCAGCACTCTCAGCACTGTTGTTCAATATCTACATGAGACCCCTCTGTGACATCTTTAAAAGGCATAGCATCAACTACCACATCTATGCAGATGATATTATGCTCTACACGCAACTGGACGTCGCCGACCCCAAATATGCACAGCTCGAAAACTGCCTGAACGAAATGTTGATATGGCTACAGAAAAATAACATGACGATAAACCACAAAAAAACGGAGGTAATGTACATGTCCAACAAACCCAACTTCAAGTCACCTGACTCAATCACCCTGTGCAACAACACATACAAAGCAAAAGAAGAAATCAAATATCTAGGTGTCACACTCGACTGCAACCTAAGAATGGAGAAACACCTGCGTAAAACAAACAAAGCCATCTTCTATAAACTTAGGGTGATACAACCTCTAAGGAAAATAATAGCACCAGGCGATTTCAGGTCAGTGGCTCAAGCACTAGTCATGCCGCACCTCGACTACTGTAATGCCATCCTCCAAGGTCTACCCAAAAAATCACTGGGTATCCTTCAAATGGCCCAGAATGTCGCAGCTAGAATAATAATGGGAACAAGAGTAACTGACCACATCACCCCAATATTGATCGACCTTCATTGGCTTCCAGTTGCTGCTAGGGCACAGTACAAGATGATAGTAACAACGTTCAAGCTGATCAACGACATAGCCCCCTCGTTCCTGTCCTCTCTTATCAACATACAACCAGCAAATAGAAATAGAAGAACTAACAACTTGGGCACCCTGCAGGTCCCTAACGCAATACGAACTGTGAAAACAAGTACAAGTCGCAGAGCCTTCTCTTTCGCTGTGCCCACTATATGGAATCAGCTCCCTGTTGACCTGCGGCTAACCCAGGACATGAAAAGTTTCAGGAAAGAGTTAAAAACCCACCTATTTAAATGCTATTACAACCAGCCATAAGTCACAAAATCCAGGAAAACGTAACAAAGGAAACTGATAAATACGTACATTGTAAATCCGCCTTGTGTAACCATGTATAGCCAAGTAAAATGAGATTTCCCCAATCTGTAAATATGTATTATATAAATGTAAATATGTTTACCCCCAAAACTTTAAACATGTGTGCCGTGACCCCCCAAGTCCTCTATGTATTTACACCCCCACCCTGTCCTGATCGACTTCCCCAAAAGAAGAATCAAACCGCTGCTGATCGCTGGAAGCAGCGGTATATAAATGTGTTCTAAATAAATAAAAATAAATAAATAAATATGTCCCCTAGTCTTTCTATATTTTGATGGTGTAAACAATTGATCCACTCCACTCCTCTCCATTCATTAATTTATAGACCACTATCATATCTCCCCTCAGTTATTTCTTTTTCAGGTTGAAGAGCCCTAACCTTTTTAGCCTCTCCTCATAGGGGTATCCTTCCATCCCCTTTGCCATTTTGGTGGCTCTTCTTTGTACCTTTTTTAATAACACTATATCCTTTTTAAGATACGGTGACCAGAATTGCACACAATATTCAAGGAACAGTACAGAGGCATTATAATATCCTTTGTTTTATTCTCCATTCCTTTCATTATGATTCCTAGCATTCTATTTGCTTTCTTGGCTGCCGCTATACACTGGGTGTAGGGTTTCAACATGTTATCCACGATGACATCTAAATCTTTTTCCTGGGTGGTGGTTCCTAATATAGAACCTTGCATCGTGTAGCCATAATTTGGGTTAGTCTTTCCTAGGTGCATAACTTTGCATTTGTCCACATTAAATTTCATCTGCCATTTAAACAGCCAGTCTTCCAATTTATCAATGTCCTCTTGCAATTTTTCACAATCCTCTTGGGTTTTAACAATTTTGAATAATTTTGTGTCACCTGCAAATTTGATTACCCCAGTTGTTATTCCCATTTCCAGGTCATTTATGAATATGTTAAACAGCAGCAGACCCCGCACAGATCCCTGAGGTGCTCCATTATTCACCTTTCTCCATTGGGAAAATTGGCCATTTAACCCTACCCTCTGCTTTCTATCTTTTAACCAGTTCCTGAGCCACAAAAGTACACTGCCTCCTATCCCATGACTTTGTAATTTCACGAAGAGTCTCTCATGAGGGGCCTTGTATCTGAAGATACAGATACACTATATCAACTGATTCACCTTTGTTTATTCATACCTTCAAAAAAGCATAACAGATTAGTAAGACAAGACCTTCCTTGGCTAAAGCCATGTTGGCTGCCTCCCATTAAGCTATGACTATCACATGTTCAGTAATTTTGTTCTTTATAAAGGTTTTTACCATTTTTCCCAGTATTGACATCGGGCTTGCCAGTCTGTAGTTTCCTGGATCACCCCTGGAACCCTTTTTAAAAATTGGCATTACATTGGCCATCCTCCAATCTTCAGGTATTACAGATGATTTTAATGAGCATTCACAGATTACTAATAGTAGGTCTGCAATCCCATATTTTAGTTCTTTCAACACCCTTGGATGTATATAATCTGGTCCAGGTGATTTGCTGCTCTTCATTTTATCAAATAGTTGTAATACATCTTCCTGGTCTAGAGATATTTCTTTCAATTCTTCCAATACATTACCTTTAATTATCATTTCACGCATGGGTAACTTCCCTACACCTTCTTCAATATAGACCGAAGCAAATAAGTGATTTGGTGTCTCTGCTATTGCCTTGTCCTCCCTTAGCACCCCTTTTATCTCTCTTATCATCTAATGGCCCAACTGACTGTCTCACAGATTTTTTGCTATGAATGTACTTGAAAAAGGGTTGTTGTTTTTTTGAATTGAAAAGTTTTAATTACATGACAAGAAACAAAACAAATAAAAATATACTATACATACACAATAGCATACAGCAATTAAACATAACCCCAGTCCACATCAAGGAGACGCTCAGTATACAAAGAAAAGGAAATAAAAACAAAAAACCCCGATAGGTAACTGGTGAAAGAAACAATATTAAGCTCTATTAAACTAAGTCAAGAAACGAAGGAAAATCCAATTCTATCATTTAACTAACTAAGGGGTATGTTTACTAAAACCCCGTTAGGGTGCGCGGCGCGCTAGTGTGCGGATGCCATATAAGGAGTGGGCGTTTCAGTCAGAAAAAAGCAAAACTGGGATTAATCATGCGCTAATGTGCGCTGCGCTCATGTGCGCCCCACACATTAGCGCATGAGAAAGTTGCGCGGGAAGCATAAGTGGCGCGCTGATGTGCAAGCACAGGAACAGAGCCACAGTACAATGGTTAAGACACTGACCAATGGTGCAGAGATCATGGGTTCAATCCCCCACTGTGCTCAATGAAGAAGGCTGGCTGAGGCATTGCCTATTATGGGGAAGATTGCTTTAGGAGGCATTTTATTTTTATTTTAATTATCTCTACTAGCAAACGCACTCTCAAAGCGTGTTAACATAAGGCGCCCCATAAGGCACATTTTAAAGTGCACTGTCCGCCAAGGCACCCTAGAATGTTGCTTATAGGGCGCTTTATAGGGTGCCGTATGAGGTACCGCAAGGTCACAGCACTGTTTTTGATGGCAGCACTGTGCAGTTTAAGGAATGAAAATCATAAGTAGGTGCGCTGACATGCAAGGAGGAACAGCAGTGTAGTACAATGGTTAAGGCACTGACTGCTGATACAGGGGTCATGAGTTTGCTCCCCAGTGTGCCTAATATGTAAGGCTGGCTAAGGCATCAACTTTTCAATGTACGTATTGTTTCCTGCAGCACTTTATTTGTATTTTATTAATTGCTGCCAGCAAACACGCCCTCACGTGCCGTAATTGAAGGTGCCGCATAAGGCACCCTATAAGGCACTCCATAGGGCACATTATAAAGTGCACTGTCTGCCACAGCACCCTAAAATGTCCCCTATAGGGCACCCTATAAGTCGCTCCACAGGATAACGTATAGTGCACCTCATATGGACGGTAACCATAAGGTGCCCTATAGGGCGCCCTATAAAGCGCCCTCAGAGGCACCTTATGGGTACAGTACGCTGAGAGTGTATTTGCTGGCAGCAATAATGTACATGAAAAAGAGATAATGCTTTGGGCAGCCCTATCAAATAACCCCACTGTGGGTTTGAACCCATGACCTCTGGCTCCACAGGTGGTGAAGTAACCATTGGGCTACAGCTGTTAGCAAGCCCCTGGTTGGCTGCAGAGGGAGTGCATGTCACCACACAGACAGTCTGCTGTGGTCACCAGAATAGGGTTAGCACACCCGTGATGCACTGCACACCATGATGTACTGCACATGCAAATCAGCTGTCCACAGATAAACACAAGATGGGGTATACACCCCCACAGCACCTCGGCCTGGTAGGGGGAACTGACCATGTGCACCCCCACAGCACCTCGGCCTGGTAGGGGGTACTGACCGTGTGTGTTACTGGCACAGAGTAGCTACACACCGTCACATTGTGCAGGTACTGTGCTCACCCTGAGTGTGCGGTTGGGCACCCAGCACCAGGTCCACAGCACCTTCCATGGCAGAAATAGGCCATGCTGCAGGTCCCCAGCAGTGCTAATGTGTGAGGTAGTTAGTTTCTGCAGAAACAACTTGGATATATCTGTCTGTCTCAGTCAGGTGTAGCCCCTATGGACCGCTAGGAGGATTATGTACCACCACCCTCCTCCTCCAGGGCTGAGGGTGGTAAACAGGGTCTCCCATCAACAGATCCACATTCTACCTCCCTACAATCGTGGCAATAGAGGGGATCAGCAACCCGGGTCCTGCTGGGGAACAGACATCCTACATGCCAGTCAATGCAGCTCTATACACATCCATAACACAATAGCAGACAGACATTAGGCCTGGATATGCTAAGCTGCACCCCACCACTATCTAATATTCTCCTGCAGCAAGCCTTCAGCCACTGCACCCTGCAAGGCGCTCCATCAAGACACATACCAGCTGCAAACAGTCTGCTAGCTAGTCCATAGTGCATGTTCCTGGTGGAAATGCGTGCACCCAGAACTGGGATGTCAGCATACACAACAAGCAGATAAGTTAGTGACTGGGCCCCAAAAGAAAACCCATAAATGTCACATGAAAGAAATACTGTTTAGCACTATGGGGGTGACTAGCCATGCTGTGGTCACTGCACAGTCAGGGTGAGAGTGATCTCCCAGCAGGACATGCTGAGGCCACCCTGTCTGTGTAGGTGGTGGCCGGGCACTAAAATGTCCCAGCCAGTGCCCTATGCCCTGTGCAGATGCATCCTGGCCAGGCCACCCTGTCCGGGCTATACCCATGGTACCTTGCTCCTCATTATGCACATTGGCAGGCCAATACTGGCAACAGTGCTGGCAGTGTGGGCTGTGGAGGGTGTTTGCAGCCACCATACACTGGATAGACAGACACACCCACCCACACCTATGCCAGCATTGTGCTACTATAGAGGAGTTTAGCAGCCCTGGCCACCACATCAGTCCTGGGCACAGTACAGGCATGGATATGGTATGCAATACTGTTGGGGGTCACTCCCCAGGGTGGTAAACACTGTCAGAGACCAGATCTGAAGCACACACCACAGACATCAGAAAGGTTGTTATGATGGAGCTCAATCAGCAAACTGTGCTTAACGTAGGACTTGCTATCTGCCAGTAATCATAGGAAACGTTTGATAGGTGTGTACCATATACCCAGATGTAGGGTGGCATTGCTAAGGTATGCAAGTATTGGGAGATGCACGCAGGGCCCAATGTCCTGCCTCTCCAGGAGGCATTGGCCAATGGGGCCTGTGGGTGTGGGTGTGGGTGTGTCTGCCCCTGTTGGCTGCTGCTTTATGGCAGAGGTTCCCAACTCCAGTCCTGGTGTGCCAAACACTGTTCGGGTTTTCATGCTGTCCCTCATGAATATGCATGAGATACATCTGTATACCTTGGGGGTGGTGCATAGATATGCAGCACAGGCATCTTTATTAGAGGCAGCATGGAACCTGAATGGTGTTTGGCCCTCCAGGACTGCATTTGGGAGACTCTGCTCTAGGTAATGCGTCTGTTTATGGTGTCTGTGCTCGGTGGGGTAAAATATAGGCGTATTAACCATGCGTATGTTCTCTGCAATAAAGGTTTGTCCTTACTATCATGGTTTAGTTGTGGGAAAAATATGTGGACTGGATTGGCAGTAGCCCCAGCTGGGCTTTGAACCTGTGACTTTCTGTTCTTGCACACACTGTCTGTGTGCACTGCACCACCGTGTTGCCACAGACATGCTGCATTCCCTGGGGGAGTCCATGACTGTACATCCGACAGGGCCTGTTTGTTGCAGTGCACGGCACCCACCTGGACAGGGCTAGGCCATGGTCTGCTGTTGCCACCAGCTGCTGCCACCTCCACCACCAGTACCGCTCCATCCTTAGATTGGAGACAGCATAAACCCTGAAGGATTTGTGGCCCTCCAGGACTGCATTTGGGGGAATCTGCTCTAGGTAATGTGCACGTTTCTGGTGTCTGTGCTCTGTAGGGTAAAATAGAGGTGTTTGAGCCATGCTTATGTTCTCTGCAATAAAGGTTTGTCTTTACTATCACGATATAGTTGTCGGTAAAATTTTGGGACTGGATTGGCAGGAGCCCCAGCTGGGGCTTGAACCTGTGACCTTCTGTCTCCAAACACACTGGTTGTGTGCACTGCACCACCATGTTGCCACAGAGACTGTTCATTCCCTGATGATACCATGACTGTTTGTCCTGCAGGGCCTGTCTGTTGCAGTGCATTGCACCCACCTACACAGGGCTAGGCCATGGTCTGCTCTGGGCAGCTGCCACTGCCCCCCTCCACCTCCAGTACCCCTGTGCCACCATGCTGACATGCCCTTCTGCTGGTGGTGCTGGTGGTACGCAGTCTCAGGCCATCTTGTGTGCGGGTAGGCGGCTGCCTATGGTGCGGGTTCTGGGGTAGGGGTGCCTGCATATCTGTCCGCACATCCCCCAATCACCGCCTGCCACTGTTCTGTGCCCTTGGAGGTACCTGCTGGGTACTATCCCCTGTGACACTGTGATAGACACGCTCATGCCCATGTTGGGCCCTCATCAGTTGCTGTCGGGCTGCTGTACAGTTTCAGCATTCCTAAGTGCCACCTAGGCATCTGCCTAGTCCACACTGTGCCCCAGCTGCACCACAGCATGTGCCGCCTGCAGCCTTCTGTTGCCCCTTTCCCAGAATCTGTCCAGTTGCCCATTCTGACATGCCCGCCCTGCTGCTGTGGAACATGGGCATGCCATAGGAAACCTGTCCATTGGAGGACGTAACCCTGATCAGTGCTATTTCACTGTGGGATCATTCACCTTGTATGGGGACGGAGCGTAGACCCTTCTAAAATTCATATTTATTTTTTGGGGCTTTCTTGGGAGTGTTTTTTGATGTTTCCCATTACTATCACTATTGCCCAGCTTGCTTATGATTTTTTTATATTTTGTTGGGGTCATTTTTAATGTTTATTTGCCCTTTTGTTCCGTGCACATGTATCACACTGCTCACTTTTTGTAGGTTTCCCTGGTTTTGCTGTACATTGCTGACAGAAATGGTTTCTCTTCCTTTTAAATCGGCTCTACCGCGAGGTTTTCACTCGCGGTATTTTTTTGCTTGAATTTCAGCCACGCTCGTGTGCGGGGAGCCTCTCCCCTCCCTCTCTCCGCCCATTGACCCCGTCTCTTCGCCCCTGGGGAGCCTTCCTCCGCCCTCTGAGAGCCTTTCCATGCCTCTATCCCACATCAGTGCGCCGCGCACATGAGCGGGCACTTTAGTGCGGCGCGCACGTGTGCGGGGCACAAAAATGTATCATTAGCGTGCGCTAAGGTACCTTAGCGCACGCTATTGTGCGCCGCGCACTTGAGCGCAGTTTAGTAAACATACCCCTAAGTCTTCAAAAATTCCAATAATTGTTCTACCTCAAAGAAACCATATCGTTTACCCTGAAAAATTATATGACATTTACAAGGAAATTTCAGATAGAATAAAGCCCCAAGGGCCAAAACACGTGGGCGAACCTCCAAGAAGGCCTTATGACACCCTTGTGTCACTCTAGAAACATCTGGAAAAATCGGAATAACTTGTCCCCAAAATTTCTCAGCTTTCTTTTGAAAGTAAACACATAAAATTATATCCTTATCCATCTCTGATACCAGAGTAACTAATAAAGTAGCTCTAGAGGAAATATCAACATTAATGGACGCCACAAATTCAGATATATCCAGGGTAGAGGAAGCTAAATGATCGTAATGTGCGCCCCTCCCCCTCCAATCCTTTAGCTAATCTTCCTGAAGGAAGATAGTAAATTCTAGATACAGCTATTAATTTCACATCAGTAAACAATAATATTTCTTTAAGATACTTTTGAAAAAGTATTAAAGGAGAGAGATAATGAGTTTGAGGAAAATTCAATAAACGCAAATTTTTAGAACATAAAGAATTCTCTAACAATTCATCTTGACGATGGAGTGAACAAAAATCTTGAACAAAAGTAGCCTGCATTCCTTGTTGCGAATGGCTCTGTGTCTCCTGAGCCACAGTCAATCTCTACAAAGACAACAATCTGGTTTCATGATCAGATAACATTTCAACCGTTTCTGTAGAAAAAATCGATACTCTCTGAAGAGAAGTCCCAAGGGCCACCTCCATACGAGAAACTACAGCCCAAATATCTTTTAAAGACACATCTGCAGGTGGAACTTGGGCTTCACCAACAGAAGCAAATATTATCGCTGAAGGTAGAGGGGGAGGTAATTTCCCTGAAGGAGAATCTATTCGCAGAAAAGAAGAAGGTAGCAAGACTGATCCGGTTTCCCCTTGCCTTGCTACTCCTGGTGGGGACTAGGAACCAGAAAACTGAATAGCCTCTTGACTGGGCGGAACTAAACCCATTCCATTGGGAGAGGTAATAGATGAAGCCGTACTCACAGTTGATATCTCCTCCAGATTTACAACAGGCGACTGGACTGAGGGTGGTGATTCACCCACACAAATATGGGCATCTATCAGACCCACAACCTTAACCACCTTTGTCTGGATAGCAAGTGGGTAACGCTTCTTTCTTTTCCCATTACAGGGACTCTCTCCTAGCACCAAAGTGCGCTGAAGGGGCGCCAAAGGGGCGGGACCTGCCCCTTTGGTCACGCCCCTCGGGCATGCGCCCACAGGCACACACCCGCGACCATGTCCCACGGTGGGGCCAGATAGATATAGCCCTTGAAAGCCTGCTGCCCCAATCAGAGCAGCCTCGCAGGCACTGGATCCAATCGGGTAAGTCTCTCTCAAAAAGAAAGGAAACAGCTGAGTACCTCCTTGAAAAAGTTTTTATTATGCGTTTTTGCTTCTATGGCAAGCTTTTTCCCAAATTCTTTCTTTTCCTGCAATATGGGGTGGGTGTTTGGGCCAGCGACATCGCTATACCAGTGGAGGGGTCTGTCCCATCTCACTGCATCTGTTTGCACTCCCTTGGAGGCCTATCATGGATGCATGGGGGAGGGGGGCTGGTGAAGGCTCCGTGGATACCACCTGGAGAGTATTGTTTCTCATTATCACAAGCCACAGCTGCCATCACTCACTGTGGCAGTGGACTGCCCCATTATAGTTGTGGGCAGAGCCTGCCAGATACCCCTGTGTTCCCCACACATGGCTCGTGCTAGGCATCCCCGCAACCAGGCTATCCTTTGCATGGCACATATGTGTGTGCTGTATGGCAGGGACAGTTGCCCTGTGCACGTCCCCCCATGTTGCGCACTGTGTGTCCCTGATCTGGGGTGTTTGTGCGGCAGCTCACCAAGTAGCCAGCCTCCTGCAATTTTGCCCCTCTCGAAGCGGGCATGGATACCAGACTGTCTCAAGATGTAGGAGTCATGGCAGGAACCCGGGTATTTAGCAACATTAGTGATCACCCCATGAGCGTTGCACACCACCTGAATGTTCATTGAGTGGTAGACTTTGTGGTTCCAGTAGGCAGCCTCATTATAAAATGGGGGCTGGAGAGCCATGTGGGTTCCATCCACATAAGAACATAAGATATGCCATACAAGGTCCATCAAGCCCAGTATCCTGTTTCCAACAGTGGCCAATCTAGGTCATACATACCTAGCAGTTTCCCCTAAAGACACAGGTTCCACAATGCTTGTATTGAGTCAAGCATTGATATCCACACCAAGCACTGATTGGAATGCTGCCACATCGTGGAAGTCTTGCATGGTCTGGTGCTACTGCTACTGTATGTGGTGAAAGGCTATGTTCTGCGCCATGTTCTGCAGGTAGGCACACAGGAACTGCAGGAGGCACCCTGATATAGCAATCTGGCTAAGTCCTCTGGCAGTGGATAGCACAGTCTGGAATGACCCATTCACAGGAAAGGTCAGTGCAGTTGTGACCTTGAAATGGACAAGTAATGGATTTCCCCTGTGCGTGGTGCTTGCAAGGTGTGGCTCCAGCTGCTGGCACAGGTTATGTATTGCAACCCTATCGAAATGGAACCTAATGACACAGTCTGTGATGCTGCAGACCCTCTGAGAGGGGAAGAAAATGTTTTAAATGCAGGAAAAGTCAAGCACAACCTGCAATATCGTGAGGAACCACATAGGGGGAGCAGGAGGGACCTCCGAGGAACAGAGGAACCACACCTCCTAGGTCATGAGGTAATGCCACCCAGCTTCCAATCAAGAAAGAGAGGAGTGCCTCTTAAAGGGAATTTGGAAGGTTGGAAGCCAGAACAGGCAGAGCGGCCAGAATTAGAACCGGAACAGTTGGAGGCGGAATCAGAACAGCCTGGGAAAGGAGAACAGGCTGGGAAAGTGGTACAGCCCTGGAAAGGAGGATATCCTGAGGAGACAGGACAGCCCTGGAGAAAGGCACAGGCAGGACGGCCTGGGAAAGGAGGACTGCCAGGAGAACCAGCAGAACCAGCAGGTTGGGCAGGACATCCGAGTGAATGGGCTAGATATCCAGAAGGAGCAGTAATCCCTGAACCACAGTTCCGCAGGAGGCAGCAGCAGTCGCATTGGCTTGGAGAAAGGAGACCCCGTGGAGAAGGTGGGACAACTCCAGCCAGAGTGAGTGTTTGTTGTACAGAGAGGCAAAGGCGTGGCTGTGACTGTGGTCTAAAGCCAACAGCAAGACGGTTGGAGAGCTCAAGGCCTATTGCTCAGGCCAGGCAGGATCCCAACTGGAGCAGGCCTCAAACCTCACCTGGAGCAGACAAGCCGAGAAGAAAAGGTAACCCATATTTAGCTAAAAGCAGGGTACAAACTGCTGATGTATGGGGAGAACAGGGAGCACAGGAATATTATCCTTGTGAGAATGCTTATGAGATAAGGTGCAAGAAACACGCACCAACCAAGAGACTTGTTAATGACCAAGCTTTACAGAAAGCTAAGACAAAACACTTGCAAAAGGAAGACAGTTCCCAGTATCTGTGGGCGCAGGACCGACGCCCTGTATTCAACCCTGAGCATTGGGAGGTTGTGCAGAAGATATTTAAAAAGCCTTATTACAACTTACCAACAAATACTGACTTAGGCTCAGAGGCTTCAGAAGGGGAACCGATGCAGGTGGAATTTGCATCAGACACTGTAAGACAGGAAGCTTGGAGTCCTTACTAAGCAACTAAGCTAGGTCTTGGGAGTTGAGACTGTTTGTTTGCCTGCCATACCATTTACTGTGAAGATAACAGTTTTCCTTTAATGATTTCTTTTTCTTTATCCTGAAGTAAGGAGTTTGTGTTTGACGTTTTTGTGTCCGAGCATATGAACCTTTTTGCATGAATGGGAAATAAATGCCTTTTGTTTTCCCTCCACTCGGACCTTTTGTTTTCTGTGGGATTTTGGTACCAAAGGACGCTACCAGGGCTGAAAGTCCCTGGGCCCTGTTTGATATTGGCCAAACCCAACCTTAAATGTTTTTATGTCCCACCTACCTCGCTCCAGTACGCTGCCAAGGTAGGCCCTGTGACATAAAATGGCGTAGTTATTGGATTTTTTCTTGCTTGAAACCTACGTCTGCACAAAGAAAAGAAAACTTCTGAGGTGAAAAAAAAAAAAAAGCAAAGCCTAGTTGGAACAGCTGGAAGGACAAGATCCGGAGCGGATCAGCTAGAGAGACCGGATCGGAGGGAGAAAACCAGAAGTGGAGTAAACCTGAAGTCCGGAAGGGAAGGTGAAAATCCTGAAGGAAAATCCTGTTGCCAACCCGGAAGCAGAGGAGCTGCAGAGGGGACAACAACTAACGTTCCAGAGCTGACTCAACACTTAAGTCAGGTAAAATGTAGTTAGGCCTGACAAGTGTTGGATGCCAGGGAAGTTTAAAAGGAAAAAAAAAAAAAAGATATAGAGAGTGAAGAAAGAGAGTTTAGGAGAGCCACACTTGGTTTTCTTTTTTCTCTTTGTCTCCTTTTTACAGGTTCATCATGGAGCCTCGGGACCTCTGTGCCTGGATGGCACATCAATTTGATAAGCAAGCGGAGGTTGCCCTGAAAAACCAAGCCCAAGCATTGCAGGCGATGCAAGCGCAGCAAGTGCCAGTATTACAGACCATGGAGAAATGGTTAGCTCAACAGCGAGAGGAGATGGAAAAAGTCAACGCGGAGAGGCTGCAGGCTACCGGACCGGCCAACCCAGGAACTGGACAGTGGTCATGTAATGATCTGGTGGTGGGAAAGCTAAGTCCTAATGATAACGTGGATGACTTTTTGGACTCATTCAGTAGGATTGCTCGGTCAGCTAACTGGCCACCCGAGCAATGGGCCATTCGACTGGCAGCGTCCCTTACGGGGGAGGCGCTAGCCGCGTACAGGTCAATGCCCCCAGCACTGGCTAACACCTATGAAGAGGTCATCATAGCCATTAGGGATCGCTTAGGCCTTACACCCCTGGCCTATAACAAAATGTTTAGAGCCACGTCCCTTAGGGCTGAGGAAACACCAAAAGCCCTTGGTTATAGGATAAAGAGCCTAGCACACAAATGGCTACAGCCGGAAAGAAAAAATGTAGATACATTAATGGACGCCATAGTATTGGAGCAGTACATGGCTGCTGTACCTAGTAGAGTACAGAACTTTTTAATTTTGCAAAATTGCTGTACTACTACGGATGCCATAGCTCTCACCGAGAGATACTTGGAGGCAGAAAGAGTCACCCAACCTAGAGTAGAGACTCCCAAATTGGCCATAGGAATGGAGGCATGGAGAGTAGAAAATCCCTCAAAACCTCCATATGGTAATTTGAAAAGTAATATACCGATAGTAAGAGAAAGTGTTAAAAGATGCTATGCTTGTGGTAAGAAAGGTCACTTAAAAAGTGAGTGTTATTCTCGCACGGCTCTTGTGGGAGAGGCCCCAAGGACAATGCGAGAAGGTTTCGTGCTAAATGTAAAAATTCATGGAGTCAATGTACAAGCACTTCTGGATTCAGGAGCTGACCAGACCATGGTTTCCAAAAGGTTATGGTCGGTGATCAAGGATCAGGGATTGTCAGTTCCTGAGCATCCAGAAGGAAATGTTAAAATAAAATGCATTCATGGAGCGGCTACCCGCTACCCTGTGTATAAGTTGTGGGTTAAGGGATTGGGCCTAGAAAAAGAAATGCTAGTAGCAGTTGTGCCTAAGTTGCCCCAGGAATTGGTATTAGGCCGCGATTGGCCACAATTTAGGAGAAGTCTTAAAGAGGGCTTATCTCCACCCAAGATGCCAAATTCCACTTGCACTCGGCAGGAGCCTACTGAAAACCCCAAGCCACAACCAAAGGGCCCGAAGAAGGGTACGGATCACAGGGAAGCTCTGGTTTCCATACGGTCACACACCCAGGATGATGAAAGACCTTCATGTTCTAAAGATACCTCTTTAGGGGACCTTCCTTCGCACGAGGATTTAATTGGGGACCCCTCGAGGAGAGAGCGGAAGTCCAAAGCTGAGCGAAGGAAAGAAAGAAAGTGCCGCTCGCAGGGTCGAGCGGAATTGGAAGCTGGGAGAGGGATGCCGTGGGTACCGGCAGACTTAATGGAAAAGTTCCCCTCCTTCAAAATGGAGCAGAGAGCAGACCCTGTACTAGCCCGTGCATTTGAGCATGCACAGGAAGAAACGGCTTCGTTTCCCAGATTCATCATGGATGAGGACATACTCTATCGGGAGAGTAAGAACCCTCGAACTGGAGCTCTGCGGAAACAGTTGGTAATACCGACCACGTTTAAGTCACTTGTTTTACGGCTGGCCCATGACCATCCGGTAGGGGGCCATAAGGGCGCACAGGGCACCCTTGACCAGATTTTAGCCAGATTTTATTGGCTGGGAGTCTTCCGGGAAACAACTCGCTTTTGTGAATCATGCGCGTCATGCCAAAGAGTGACCCCTCACAGACCAGCTGAAGTACCACTAGTGTCGATGCCCATCATTTCAGACCCGGTAAGGAGATTGGCCATGGACATAGTAGGACCTCTTATCAAAACACCAAGAGGATTCCAATATATCCTTGTAATTGTCGACCAAGCCTCCCGCTTTCCATGGGCGGTTCCCCTGAGAAATATTTCAGCCAAATCGATTGCCATCGAACTAGTCAAACTATTCTGTGAGATAGGCTTCCCGCAAGAGGTCCTGACAGACAGAGGTAGTAACTTCTTGTCAAGATACCTCGCTCAGGTTTGGGACGCTTTTGGCATCCACCACATAACGACCTCCGCTTACCACCCCCAATGTAATGGCTTGGTGGAGCGATTAAACCAAAGCATAAAACAAATGCTTCGAAGAGCGTTGGATGGACAAATGACGGAGTGGGACACCATGCTGCCTTTCATCCTATATGCTTGTAGGGAGAGAAAGCAGAGTTCCTTGGGGACCTCACCCTATGAACTCATGTATGGACGACCACCCAGAGGCCTGTTAGATGTCTTAAAGGAACAATGGATTGAACCAGTGGAGACCGAAGTAGGCATACCCCAGTTCTTGAAGGACTTAAGGACTCGCCTAGAACGAACCTCCCGAGTCCCAGGGGAGAATCTAAAAGAAAGTCAACAAAAACAAAAGCGATATTATGATCGGCGTACAAAGCCCAGACAATTAAAAACTGGAGAAAAAGTGATGATCCTAGTATCGGGCGCTACCCCCAAATTTGAAGCCCGATGGAAGGGGCCACATACAATAGTTAAGCCCATAGGATCCACTTCTTATTTGGTCCAGGATACCAAAGGACATACACAAATTTATCATGTTAATGTTCTTCGACCCTGGCACGAGCGGTCAGGTTTGCTAGCATCCGCTACCAATATATACCACCCTGAAGGGATACAAGGGGATGATAGTCGAGGGAATTATCGAACCAGTCAGCTGCGGAAAAGCGAGATGTCAAGTATTACATGCTGTGTGGAAGAGGCTTCACCAGCCCGTAATATTTTAAGAGGGGGGATGTGTGATGCTGCAGACCCTCTGAGAGGGGAAGAAAATGTTTTAAATCCAGGAAAAGTCAAGCACAACCTGCAATATCGCGAGGAACCACATAGGGGGAGCAGGAGGGACCTCCTAGGAACAGAGGAACCACACCTCCTAGGTCATGAGGTAATGCCAGCCAGCTTCCAATCAAGAAAGAGAGGAGTGCCTCTTAAAGGGAATTTGGAAGGTTGGAAGCCAGAACAGGCAGAGCGGCCAGAATTAGAACCGGAACAGGTGGAGGCGGAATCAGAACAGCCTGGGAAAGGAGAACAGGCTGGGAAAGTGGTACAGCCCTGGAAAGGAGGATATCCTGAGGAGACAGGACAGCCCTGGAGAAAGGCACAGGCAGGACGGCCTGGGAAAGGAGGACTGCCAGGAGAACCAGCAGAACCAGCAGGTTGGGCAGGACATCCGAGTGAATGGGCTAGATATCCAGAAGGAGCAGTAATCCCTGAACCACGGCTCCGCAGGAGGCAGCAGCAGCCGCATTGGCTTGGAGAAAGGAGACCCCGTGGAGAAGGTGGGACAACTCCAGCCAGAGTGAGTGTTTGTTGTACAGAGAGGCAAAGGCGTGGCTGTGACTGTGGTCTAAAGCCAACAGCAAGACGGTTGGAGAGCTCAAGGCCTATTGCTCAGGCCAGGCAGGATCCCAACTGGAGCAGGCCTCAAACCTCACCTGGAGCAGACAAGCCGAGAAGAAAAGGTAACCCATATTTAGCTAAAAGCAGGGTACAAACTGCTGATGTATGGGGAGAACAGGGAGCACAGGAATATTATCCTTGTGAGAATGCTTATGAGATAAGGTGCAAGAAACACGCACCAACCAAGAGACTTGTTAATGACCAAGCTTTACAGAAAGCTAAGACAAAACACTTGCAAAAGGAAGACAGTTCCCAGTATCTGTGGGCGCAGGACCGACGCCCTGTATTCAACCCTGAGCATTGGGAGGTTGTGCAGAAGATATTTAAAAAGCCTTATTACAACTTACCAACAAATACTGACTTAGGCCCAGAGGCTTCAGAAGGGGAACCGATGCAGGTGGAATTTGCATCAGACACTGAGATGGACTGTAGCTCCTGTAAGACAGGAAGCTTGGAGTCCTTACTAAGCAACTAAGCTAGGTCTTGGGAGTTGAGACTGTTTGTTTGCCTGCCATACCATTTACTGTGAAGATAACAGTTTTCCTTTAATGATTTCTTTTTCTTTATCCTGAAGTAAGGAGTTTGTGTTTGACGTTTTTGTGTCCAAGCATATGAACCTTTTTGCATGAACAGGAAATAAATGCCTTTTGTTTTCCCTCCACTCGGACCTTTTGTTTTCTGTGGGATTTTGGTACCAAAGGATGCTACCAGGGCTGAAAGTCCCTGGGCCCTGTTTGATATTGGCCAAACCCAACCTTAAATGTTTTTATGTCCCACCTACCTCGCTCCAGTACGCTGCCAAGGTAGGCCCTGTGACAAGTCCTTATCTGTTATGTCCATGTACCTGACCCTCTGCCTCGGGACACCTGCGTGTGGGTACCTCCTTGCTGTATCCTCCCCATCCTGGTCAGTGCAATCCAGCAGGGCCATCAGGTACCATCTGTGGATGTCCACCATGGTGCCCTCCTCTGAACAGCTGGCAGCCCAATGGTGCCCTCCCATCGCACACATACTTGAAGGAGACTGTGGATATCTGGCAGACGCAGGTGGACCTCAACACAATTGCACATGGTGTCTGTCCTGTGGTTGTGCATTCAGACCCAAGCTGTCCCGTGGATGGGCATGCACACATATATGTGTAACTGATGTTGCACACAGGGTACATATACATGCCATGTTCCATGGACATGAACATGTATTTGTGCATGTGCATGCATCAAGCGACATGTATATGTGTGGCATAAAAATATGTCTGCATTTGTTAGTCTTCCACCCTCAGCTGTGCCCCAGTGCTACATGCAGTGGTCAGCATCATGTTGCCCAAGCATCCCTCTGCTGTTGCCACTGTTGCTGGGTGTGGGACTTGAACCCCTGTCCTTTGTGCTGCTTTTACTATCCCCACTACACTACAGGCACAGCAACACTGACAGTGTTCTTCCCACTGCTCCATAGCTGTGGCTATAGGTGTGGGCCTCCCTGGAGCCATGGTTGCTGCCCCAGTGGGTGTCCTGTCTGTGGCTACATCTCTGTGCATGTGCGTCTGCATGCACATGTGTGGGGATGTTCATGCTGCAATGTACACGGCACCATATTATATATGGGGGCCCATCCCTGCCTAGCATCTGTTTTGTGTGTGATTGTGTGCAGTTACGGAGTAATGGCACCAAAGGTGGCTAGTCAGAAAAGCAAGTTCTCCAAGGGTGAGGTGACCCTCATGCTGGAGGGGATCCTTCAGTGGCTGCTAATGTTGGTTGGAGAGGTTTCAACAAGGGTGGGGGCTTATGATAAACAGTGTCAATGGCTGGATGTCTGCCAGCAGGTCAACGCAGTCTACCACTGCAACTGCGACATAGAGGACATGAAAAGGAAGTGGAGGCAGTTGCGATGTGACACCACCAGGAAGGCATGGCACATGGGCCCTGATGGGCAGGGAGAGCAGCTGACAGCTGGAGCAACATGTCCTGGAGACCATTGACCCAGCTACTGCAAAGGGTGTTGGGGCCCTTGACACATTGCAGCTCTCCCAAGGGCAAGGTACATGGGTACTTAGTATGTCACAGCCATGCGCCCTGGTGTCTCACCCTCTCACTGTATGCATGCACCTGTGTGCACTCAGCCATCACTCCCACTAATCTAGTGTTGCATAATGTGGTGACACTGCATAGCACACATCTTTGCATGTGTCTGCTCTGTTGGTGACCTGTGCAACAGGTACACAGCCATGTGCTCGCAGGCTATCAGCCACGGAGTTGGCAGCAGCGCACACCTGTGGAGGGTATCTGTACACATGCCACTGTGGGCATCTGGGACTTGCCCAGGTGCTTGGGTATATGCCCACCAGCAGTGTCTGTACCTCTGTCCCAGTGCAGCCATCTTGGCCATCTGCATGGCTGCCATAGTGACATCCCTGAGTGGTCTGTGGTAACAGGTGACATGTTTGACTTACCTATGTTATCTGTGTCTTCACAGGTGCTCCTGCTGGTGCTCAAAGCAAGTTGGAGCCTGCTCAGCTCCCCATGTCCGTGGATGACACCTCAGGCCTGGGGGAAGTTACTCAAGGTGCAGGACAACAACTTTCCTCCACTGGCAGTGCAGGACAGTAGCAGCCACTTGATTATGGTCCCATGGACCTGGAGCTCCTGGCTCCCTCCCCATCCCCACAACAGCAGCCAGGAGCAGATGATCGGGGGGGGGGGGGCACACACAAAGGGGGTTGTCACAATATCTTATCCATTGTGCCAGAGAGGCTGCTCACACACAGCGATGCCCAGCAGGCATGGTCCCAGATGCAACTGGGACTTGATGCGGCTTGTGATAAGGAAGCTTATCATAGCTCAGGAAGGAGCTATAGAAAAGGTGAGTGAAGTGACTCTGAACAAGCAACCTGTCAGTTCTGGTAGAAATAAGAAAACAGAATTTTCCCATAAAAGACTACCAGTCCCAGAATGCACCAGTTTTCCAACAGCCATTAGAGGAGCTGAAGTGGGGAAACGTGTGTTCAATCAGGAGGGCTATGAGGTAATCCCTAAGTACTCATCTCAAAGGGCAGGGCCTGATTCAGCACAGCTGCGCTGTGTTAGGGAGGAGCACTCATCCAAGCAGAATAAGAGTAGAGTTTATTCTACAGATGACCATCTTCATGATCACCTTGGATATCCAGAGAATGATCATCAGTTTCATCTGAAGGATCATCAGAAGCAGAAGCCAAACTGGACGAACAGAGAGGGAAAGAGACCCTCTGGAAGAAAGAGGAGAAAAGCCTTTGAGAGGTCTAGAAGAGTCCAAAGCAGTACGTATACTGGGAGGTATTCCAAGGGCCAGCATACACCATTGGACTGGGGAAAACCAGAGGAATGGTGCTGCAGAGCTAGGAATCACCAGAGGCTACCTGTGAGGGAGACGGCTGCACGTGGAAGGGACCCTAAGACCCGTGCCAGAAGGTATGTGAAGAGAGATCCAGTGTCCAGGGATCTGGATTGGAAGGCTGGACATAAGAACTGGACTACATACTGGCCAGGCTATATAGAGAGGAACTCTAGTAGCAATGGAAGCTCAGGTATGAACACTGATCTATGCCCTAGCTATAACCTTGAAAGACAGCAGGGAAACAAGTATTCTCCTGAAAGTGCTCCATTGAGAGATTCATCTGTGCCAATCCATGATATTGAACCCATGCTTGTTGAACAAGGGGGAATAATAGCAGATGAAGATCCTATTTATATGGACTGCTCTCTATCTATACTCCGTTGGTAACTTTCTGTTATAAAGTACAGCAACCATCACAAAGAAATACAAATTTGTTCTTTAATCTACCCAGAAAAGCTCCTGAAGCAGGATTTGACCCACACAGTAGAAAGCAAGCCAGCTAAGGGATTTCAGCTGGATAACTGCTAGCAATTAAGCCTTACCTAATTGCTTGTGAGCTAGGAGAGAATCACTTCTGTATCTATGTGGGAAGTAATCAGAAGTTAACCTGAAAAGAACAGTTTGTTTCTTGCTTTGTGGCTTTTCATTTGTTGTTTTCCTGATTTTGACTTTGTTTTTCAAAGTTAACACTGAAAGCAAGTAACCTAATTTATGTGCTACCAAGCATATCTGTGTTGGGAGAAATAACCCCATAAATAAATCTTATTGGCTTTACCCAAGAGCACAACTAAATTATTGTCAGCAGCTGTGTCTGGTGTGAATGAACTACATTGCCCACAATACCTTGCAAATCATATAGATATATGCATTGCCAAGACTGTGAAGATTCTCACCCAGGCAGCCGTCTGACAGGCTGTGCATGGCATTGCAGGAGAGGCAGGTTGTGGCAATGGAGTGTCTTACCACATCAATTGACAGACTGCATGTAACCATTGCAGATATCCTCCAGGAGCTGTGCAGAGTCCCTGGCTGGCCATCCCGTGATCCACCATCTGCCAGTTCGAGTATGCAGCTGGTGGGAACCGGACCAGGCCTTGGTGGTGGTGCTACCACTGCTCCAGCCACCTCTGCTGCAGGCATACCTGTGTCAGCTTGCCCAAGCTCTAGGGGTGTCATGACCTGGGCCTCTGTGAGGGGACATCCTGCCACTGACCAGGGCTCTCATGTCCTCGAGCCACCAGGCAGCAGCCCTCAACTGACAGTCCCCCCATTCTATGTGGGCATCAGCAAGACCAGTGTCCATAGCAGCGAGTTGTCAGAGTCAGATGAGACACCCCTATCCATCTCTGTGACTGTGGTGACAGCAGCACAGATGCATGTTCCCTCTGAGAGGGGGAGGGGCAGGGGGAAGGCTGAGGGCTGGGGCCATTGAGGTGTCCTGTAGCACTGAGGTTGCATGTAGCCATGCATTCTAGTGGGAGGGGAGAAACATTTCAAGGGAGTGCACAGGCAGTGTGAGATTTAGGAATTTCCAGAATTGTGTGTGTGTTTGTGTGGGCCTGGGTGGTGGTGAGGTGGGTGGGGCCACAGGCTCTGTCACCTGCAACTATCAGTGCTAGTGTGGGCACAGGTGTATCACTGTGCTATGGGTGGTGACACCGTCCCATCATGCGGTGGTACAGAGATCTATTTTGTGTTGGTCTGTAGCAGCCAGCCCCAGGGTCTGCTGGTTCTTGTTCCTCTGTGCCACATCTAGCAGGAACTGCAGGGGGCTTTTTCCATCCTCCTCACATACTGTGTTCACCTGTTCCCACTAGGGGCATAGGTACATTGTTCCTTACCTGCATCCCATGGTTCTTATTGCCCACACATCAGTCTCTATAAAAGTTCATGCCAGCCCTGGGGAAGCTTTTTCACGAGATATGGCCACGGTGTTGGACTGGTGTGTTAGGTGCATGTTTGGAAACTGACATCTGCTTCTTCTTCATGCCTTGTCTGCCTCCCTCAACACACTGGGCCATCATCACCAGAGCTTGGGGGGGGGGGGGAGGGCAAGTGACATTTATCATGTGACTGTGACCCTGGGCCCACACAGGCCAGTGTGTACTGTTAGCCATTCAGTGGGTTCTGCCTCTACTGGTGGCCATCAGCCATGGTGGTGGTGGAATCTCACCAATATTCAGCTGTCCTTGTCAGAGCTGTGGGGATGTGTCAACAGCACTGGTTCTGGCAGCATGGTGTGGTTGCTTTCATCAGGCAGACATGTTAGCTTCTTTCTGGGCCCTGTGTGATGTGGTGGATTGCACATGGCCACTTTGGATGTTGGTGGGACTCAAACCCATGTCTGTCGGGTTCTAATGCAATGCTTTTGCCATTGCACTACACATCCACTCTGTGATGTGTATGGGTGCGGGCAGATATAGTCCACAATGCCAGCATCGCACTTTGATCAGGGTTAGCCAGCATCACCCCCAGGGGACAGGTTTGCTGTTGCAGGGGCGCCTTGCATGGCATTGGTCCCCATAGCTATGACCACTGGCATTTCTGGGGAGGCCACAGTATTGTGTCTTGTTGGGCATGTGCAGATTGCACCAGCCTCTGTGCTTGCAACTTGCATCCTGTGCTCTCTCTTGCCCTCATTGGCATATGTCCTTGCTTGGGAGGTCATTGTGTAGCATTGCTGGGGGCCTGTTCTGCCAGCTCCTCGGTTCTGTCTGTCATCTGGTTTTCCTTTGCTGGCTGATTTAGCACGGTCACAGCACAGTGGACCCTTAGCTGCGCCCATTATTTCTTACTTCTGTCCGTTAGGGGCTCCATGGTTCACATGGCACCCCTGCTTTGCCACACATGGCATTGATACGTGTGTGCATTTGCAGACTTTGGCTTGGGGATGGCTGGATGGCAGTTGGTGCTTTGGGACATGCCTTTGCTCATTGTATTCTCTTTTGCTGCATGCATACGATCATTCCTGTCTTCGGCATAGCCATGCCTCCGCAGTCTTTATGTGCTTCTCTCCTATTCCACTAACTCTGCGCCCCTGCTGCTGTGCTGGGATGTCTTATGTATTTGATGCACTGTGGACATGCCTGTGGCTGTGGGCAGCACTGCTGCAATGTGGATAATCCTCTGGTCACATGCATGGCATAGTCTATATTGGGCATGCGTACTTCACCAAACATTCATGTCCGGTGCTGGGCTTGTGCACTATTCTGGCTGCACATACTGTCATATTTCCAGCTCCTTGGCCTTGGGTTGGGTGCGATGCATCCCTTACATCTATGCTCTGTTGGCACTGGCATTGCCTCCTGGGGACTCCTCTGCTGCAAGCAGCACACAGCGCAGACTTTGCATTTAGTCACTGCCTATGTCTGCTTCCCTGAGAACAGTGGTGGCTGTGGGCTTTGGCACATGCAGGCTGCAAATGCCTACCAATGGTGAACTACAGGGCTGTGTAGCTGCCTGTTCTACATGCTTTGTGTGTCCAGTCATACCACCCATCGCTACATACATGGCAGTTGTGGAGCAGCTGCATTCATCTTGCATCTGTCAGCTCAGCATACAGTTGCTGCATTGCAAAATCAGGGGCAGTGATGTTCCAGGGAATTCTCCTTTGGCTGCTTGCCACAACATCTCCATATCAGTCATGTGGGGCCTCACTCTTGCGCATACAACTGTGCAGATGGCACTACTGCATGACATCATGCCCATCTCTGGCACTCTGTCTGTGGGCCACATTTGTCAGCAATACAGACTGCATTGCCCATCAAATGCAGATACTGTACCTACATATGCAGTCACATATTGCGGGCATGGGCAATGTTGGTGTGGCTTGGACTGGCTGCATGCACACATGGCACACCTGGCTGCATGGCCTGTATTTTCACCCTTGCTCCCCTTCCACGTTTCTGTCTGTCTGTGTCCTGTTGTCTCTTCCCATGTCTTTCATCCATCACCTTTGCATTCTGTTCTGACAACCTGTATCTGGTGTTCTGCATGGATGCAGACACCCATGGTCAGCCCATAGTTGTTACATGCATTCTTCTGTATGGGCTGCATTGATGTGCTGGTCTGGATGTTTTCTGTGTCCTCGCCTTATACCTTATTTCAGCTGGTCTAGCATGGATTTGTCTGGGAATCACCTCAGACATACGCGGACCTTTCCTGAATACGCTTTCTACATCTCCACGGCTGTCCACGCCGGATCCTGCCCTTCCCATCCACATTCTGTTCCCCCTGTGCTGGCCCTGTGTACATGCAAGCCAATGGGGTTGTGGGATACGTTTGCAGATGTTTTCTCATGTGCACGCCCCTGCAGTACGTACTGGGGGCTTATTTGTGTTTCTGAATGACCTGCATTGTGTTTTATTTAAAACTGATGATCCTGTAAAAACATAGGTATCTTTGTTAGTGATATTGTGGATGGACTATCGGGTAAGATTTGCCTTTTGCGGATAACAAAATCTGCAATAGAGTAGATACCCAGGAAGGTGTAGACAACATGAGGAGGGATCTAGCTAAGCTTGAAGAATGGTCTAGAATTTGGCAGCTGAAATTTAATGTTAAAAAATGCAAGGTCATGCATTTGGGCTGCAGCAATCCAAGGGAGTGATATAGTATAGGGGATGAAGTACTTCTGTCCACAAAAGAAGAACGGGACCTATGTGTGATTGTGTCTGATGATCTTAAAATAGCTAAACAGATAGAAAAGGTGACGGTGAAAGTTAAAAGGATGCTTGGCTACATAGGGAGAGGAATGGCCAGCAGAAGGTATCCCGCAACCCCACAGGCCTGCTTGTACACAGGGCCAGCACAGGGGGAACAGAATGTGGATGGGAGGGGCAGGTGGGGGGGAGGGGGGAAGGTGATAGTACCTCTATATGTCTTTGGTGCGACCTCATTTGGAGTATTATGTGCAATTCTGGAGAACACACCTTCAGAAGGATATAAACAGGTTGGAGTTGGTGCAGAGGGTTGCCACTAAAATGGTTAGTGGTCTTTGTTATAAAGCATATGAAGACAGACTTAAGGAGCTTAATATTTATACTTTAGAGGAAAGGTGAGATAGAGGTGATATGTTTGAGACATTTAAATACCTCCATGGCATAAATGCATAGTGAAAGCAAGCTCTGCTATGAGGGGACATAGGATGGTGAAAGGGGATAGACTCAGGAGTAATATGCGAAAATATTTCTTTACAGAAAGAGTGGTAGATGCGTCGAATAGTCTCCTAGTGGAGGTGGTAGAGATGAGGACAGTGTCTAAATTCAAAAAAGCATGGGACAAACACAAAGTATCTCTAAAGGAAAAAAGGTGACTGTGATAGTGGTTGATATGGAAGGGCAGATTAGATAGGCCATGTGGTCTTTTTCTAACATCATGTTTCTATATTTCTATGTTTCTAGTTTACCAGCTTTAGCAACCTTGGAGAAGAAACCTTATTTTAACCAACATGGAGTCTGAATCAGTAAACACGTTTTCTTGTCAGCTTGCATCTCTCATCCCTTGGCTTTTCCATTCATCTGAATGGACAACAGAGGACAAGTTCTGATTTGTCCATTTGGTACTTATAAGGTCTGGTAGAGCAAATCTGAGTGACTGGATATTTGCATACAGAACTAATTAGTCTGGAAAAATATCTTAAAAGACCCTAAAGGGTAAACAAGAAGATTCTGTCCTGAGAACTTTCCATCCTGAAAGGTTCTTCTTGGTATGCTGCCATCCAAGCCTTGGGCTCTCTTCTACCACTTTTGTATGCTATCCTTTTAGGTTCCATTCTCATCCATGTCTGCTTGCTGTTCCACGGACTAAACTGAGACAACTAGAGCTTGGGCATCATAAATATTCACTGCTGGGAAACTTGCCAGTTTCCAGACAGTTTTCTGCAATCTGAATGGAGACTGGCATCTGAACAGCTGACCTATCTCAATGAGAGAAAAGCTCTTAAATGATGCAAGGCTATGATTATTTCATTTGTTTACTTTAAGGATAGAGATTCATATTGTGCTTCATAAAGTGCAAGTCTAATGGAGAATGATGTAATGCAGGCCTTGACAAATTTTATTTGGATTTAGGAGCCAGTCCATAAACTTGGGAGCCTGCAGCTGAGACCCTCCCCATTGTCTTTCCTCAGGTTAAGGAAAATCCCAGGCACCAGGGAAATATTTCTAGTCACCATGGCAATCTGGCACCTGTGATTTGTTGAGCTCTGATATAATGACATTTTATAATCTTTTTCTAATGAAAAATCTCTCATAACAAAGTAACTGGTTATCTGAAACTAAAAGCAATACTCCTCATTGTATATATCCACCATTCTGCTTTTAGCCACCTTTCATGAACGGTGATAAGCTTTGAATGGTCGTTATCATATAACTGAGATTAGTAATTGGGAAGGCTCCTTAGGTGTCCTGACAGTAATGCTTGACCTTAAATCCCCCCTCCCCCAAAGTCCTCTGCATGATGCAGCAGTCAATGATTATACTATTTGAACAGGTCTAACACCATTGACCACTGAGATCAAGTTGCATAGTGAAATCAGTACAGAAACATGATCTTTAGAAATGGATAGAGATATAGGGGCTTGTTTACAAAGCCGCGGTAGCGGTTTCCGATCGTTATCGGAGCCGCGGCCCCATTGAAATCATATAGGGCCTGATATTTGAAATAAATGGGGCCGCGGCTTCGATAACGATCAGAAACCGCTACTGCAGCTTTGTAAACAAGCCCCATAGTTGTTTGCTTTCAGAAAATGAAATGAGCAAGAACAATGCCATATTAATCATTATTGTAAGATTTATTGTTCAGCTAGTATCATGGAGTTCTCAAAGTAGAAGATGTCATGATAGAGTTAATCAGCAAAGTCAATCAAATGATTTAAAAAACATCTAAAAGCCTAAGACGTAAAAATAAACAACTGTTCACATTTATCAAGTGTAAAAATAGAGCAGTTTTGAAGCATTGGTGGATTATTTGTGTGGCTGCAGAAAGTTTCTTTGAGTTTGCCCTTGATTTCACCCATTTATCCAGATTTCGATTGTTCTTTAATGTCATTGCTTGAGACAGCTTTCCTCAGTTTCTTTTGCCCTCTGTCATCCCCTTCAAGACTGATTAACCAATATACCACTAGATTCTCTGAGTACATGAGCAACATATCTCATTTACATTTTGGTCAGGTCTTGTTCCTCCATCTCCCATCATCTCATGGATACTTTTTTCATGGAGATCATGCCCTACCAGCTAATCTTCAGAATTTTTCATGACACCCATTTCAAATGCATGGATTTGCTTCACATTTGCTTTACTGTTTATTTATTTCTTATTAATATTTGATATACAGCTTATCATTTAGTCAACATGTAAGTGTATAAATAAATACATCAATAATAATATAAATATATATTTTACTTTCGTATCCTAATGCTGAGAAGATGTACCCTTTCTCTTCTCTTTCTTGGGGGAACTTAAAATTAAAGAAACACCTTAGAGTCAAAAATTCTTCTTTTTTTGTGTTACAAATAATTCTTTGTACTTCTCTGAGAGATTATCCATGTTCTGTGATCAAGCTATGTAGATATTCTTTAACTTGTCCCAATTTTATTTAATCAGTAAGTATTTCTATGGCCCTGGCATTCTTTCTGCTGTTGATCAGAGTTTTCATTTTTTTCATATTCACGTTCATTCCATATATCTTACAGGTTAAATGTAATCTATTTATCATCTCTTATAAATCTTCTTTCTTAGATGCCAGTAGTACTGTATCATCAGCATATCAAATGATTGTCAAGGTTATGCCATTGATATTTATGCCTTCCTTTTCTTCCAGAGATTCTGAGATTAAAAATTCACTTTATAAATTCAATAAAAGTGACAAGAGTATACATCCTTGTTTTACTTATTTTTTTTGTTTCCACCTTCTTTTAATTTCCTGTCGATATTCTGTTTGGTTCCAATATAAATTTATGATTAACCTAATTTCAGGTTTAGGTATAACAGCTCTACACATTAATTTAGCCAGTTTGCATTGATTTGTTCTATTAAATTGCTATGTTACATACTACATACACTGATATTTAGTAGTCTATACTAATCCCAGGCTAAAATTAGTGGTCAATATACATTATTTGCCAATTTTATTGAGGAAATTACATTCTGCTTTAATCATGGATGTATCTGTCAGACAAATTTGTTCAATTCTTTGATTGAGTGACTAGAGAGTTAGATTGAGGCAGACACTGAATTTGGTGTGCTTGGATTTCAGCAAATCTTTTAATACTGGCCTGCATAGGAGGCACATAATTAAAGTAGGAAGTTTATTGCAGGCTGAGCGCTCAGCCCGTATTTTGGAATTTTTTCAGCTGGGGGAGGAACGGACGCCGTCAATTTCCAGTTTGAAGCGTAGTTTGGAGCGATACCGCCCCCTCCCTGATTACAGTGGGGTCGAACGCGCTTGGGCGACCGAATTGGGAGAAGATATACAGCCGGGATTGGTACTGACGGCATTGAAACGGATCGGACGACTGGTACAGGGAATGCGTTGGCGTGAGATCCAATTTAAATGCGTGACTAGGGCTCATTTCTCGCCGCGACGAGCACTGCGCAGTCGTCTGGACACTGACGGCGCCTGCCCACGCTGTTCGGAGCCTTTGGCTACTCTTCTACATATGTGGTGGGGCTGTCGGGGAATACGGGCATATTAGGCACGGATATGCAACTTTCTATGCACACTCCTTCGGCGGAGGCTCCGTTGGACGGGTTTATTTGTAACGCTGGATCATTTGCCGACTCCTGGCCCTGTTAAGGTTGGTGAGAGTCTGCTTGTGCGTAAGGCCTGTCTGGTGGGTAAAGGGCCAATTCTTCGATTATGGAGAGACCGCCAACCGCCCACTTTTAGTGAATGGCGGAATAACTTTCATCAATTAATGCTAACGGAACGTTGGATGGCGAGGGGCAGTGCCAAGCGTTGGACAGTCTTTCTGTCAATTTGGGAACCTTATATTCAGCAATTGGGACCCCACAGCCGTAGTGCAGCCCTCCAAGGGGGGAGCTGACTGAAGGTGGACTTGAGGAGCGGATAGGGGGCAGCTGCCTTACTGTTTTAGGTGATTTTTGAAGTGAGAAGCCGGTAATGGAGTGAGGGTGGGAGGGTGGGTGAGGGGAGGGGGTGGGAGAAGGGGGGTAGGGCTATAGTATAAAATGACCACCTCTTGTATTGTTTCTCTGTTGGCTCCCGGGGGGGAGAAGAGTAAACCTCCCCCGTGGTGCCGCCTGTTGCTATGTTGTCTGATTCAATGGTGGACTTAAATAAAGTTTAAAAAAAAAAAGTAGGAAGTTTAGGGGGGGTAGAAGCTCAGTTGGTTGAATGGATTAGAAACTAGTTGGGGGATACAGAATAGTGTATGATGGTAAATGGAGTTCACTGAAGAAAGAAAGATGAGTGGAGTTCCTCAGGGAACTGTCCAGGTGCCTCTTCTACTCAATACCTTTATGAATAAAAATGTGAAGGGGTTTGTCTTTTTTGTGGATGTCACAGATTTGCAACAGAATGGACATGTCTAAGGGGCTAGAAAGAATTAGAAGCAATTTAACTAACTTGAGGAATGGTTGACAGCCTTGCAGTTAAATCTTAATACTAAACAAATAGAAGGAACATCATCCTACCTTAATTCATTTCAAGTCTCATTTAATTTCCTATAGTAAATACCACAGCCTTGTTCCTTCCTAGGTCCCCCATAGCTTTCTCAAAGTTTAAAAACGGAAATGGTCTAATGTTCCCTCAACAACCTGGCTGCAGGCATTGTGGTGATATTTAGCGGCACTATCTGGATTATACCACTGAAGATTACAGTAAGCAAGGCTTAGACTAATTATATAAGGTGCTACTAAGCACATAGGGCCTGAAATTTGAAGGCCTTTACACAGGTAACTTCCTTAGTTACCCATTTAAAGGTCTTATCCGGGATTTTTGAAGGGCACTTACACGGGAAGTGCCCTTCAAAAATCCCGGCTAAGCCCCTAACATGCCCAGATGCTATCCGTATAGCTTCAGGGCGTGTTAGGGGAGTTACAGGGCAGAGTGGGGCAGAGGAAGGGGCTACATGGGTAGCAGGGATTTTCGATTCTACCCGCATAGCCCTCTGCGTCTTATAGATAGGTGAGGTTTTTCCTCGCCTATCTTTAAGACGCAGTGGCTATGTGGGTAGCATCGAAAATCGCTGCTAGCCGTGTAGCCACTGTGGCTGCCGTGGCATCCAAGCTAACCCGTATTTTTACTTCCACTGGCACAGAAGTGAAAATACGGTTCAAGGGGGTTGGCAGACAGGCTATGCGCCAAGCAGTAAACAGGCTACAGGGTGATTATATCCAATGATGTCAAGATAGAAAAACAATTCAGCAAAGTGATAGCCAAAGTTGGAAAGATGCTAGAGTACACAGGAAAAGGCATAAATAATAGAGAAAAGGAAGTGATTATGCTTTTATATAGATCATAGGTCAGACCTCACCTGATGTACTGTTTTCGATTCTGGAAAGATATATTCAGAGTGGAGACAGTCTAGAGAAGGCCTAAGAAAATGGTGTGGGGTCTGCACCAAAAGCTCTATGGCATAAATGCATGGGGGAGAGCCTCTTTTGATTAAAAGCAAGTTCTGCTATGAGGGGACATGGGATGAGGGTAAAAGGGGATAGATTCAGGAGTGATATGCGGAAATATTTCTTTACGGAAAGAGTGGTGGATCCGTTGAATAGTTTCCCAGTGGAGGTGGCAGAGAGAAGGACAGTACCTGAATTCAAAAAAGCATGGGACAAACACAAAGGATCTCTAAAGGAAAAAAGGGGACTGTTGTAGTTGTTGATATGGAAGGACAGACTAGATAGGCCATGTGGTCTTTTTCTGTCATCATTTTTCTATGTTTCTAGATAAGACTATAGTGCTTAGATAAGTATACCCTACAGGAGAAAGTCAGAGGATATAAGAGAAGTTCAAGCCCTTGAAAGTATTAAAAATGCATAAGAGTGTTTGAGCCTCACCACCGAGAACTGAGGCCAGCTAAGACATAGGCAGAATAAGTTATATTAGTCCAAAGACAAAATTATATTAAAGAGAAAAAAGAAGGACAGGAAAGCAGACAAAGGGAATCTTTGGGTGGAGTACTGGGAGAGAGAGGGACGGGGCTCTACCACCTCTTGAAGGCTTTCCTAAAATGGAGCAACAGGAAGAAGGTATGCAGAACTCCACCAGCAAGACACCAGAAGATTGCTGCTAGGTTCAAACTGGCGCTGCTTGAACCCTAGTGGTCGTCTTGCAGTAATAACATGAAACTACCACTAGGGTTCAAGTACTACCATTTTGAACCTGGTGCTGAAGGGACAGGAGCAATTGGGGATCACTCCTGACCCTTAAACCCTAAACCAGCAGGAGTTTTAAGGGTACATCCAAGGGGCACTACAAGGGGTGGGGGGCGGGGAGTCTTTGCGGGGTGTATTTTTCATGGTTTCTTCTTCAGGGGGCTAGAGTGATCTGAGCATGGACCTCAAGGGGGTAGAGAGTCTTCACAAAGGTTATTCTGGTACTGGCTCTTTTAAGTAAGTGACCTGGATAATTGGGTCACACGTTTGGCTGCCCTGTGCTCCCAGCCAGGAAAAATAATGTCAGCATTGACCTAGAAAAGGATTCCTTAATAGATGTTGCAAAACTGGGAGACTCAGTATCTAAATGGAAGATGAAATTTAGTGCGGACAAGTGAAAAAGTGATGCACATAGAGAAGAAGAATCCAAATTATAGATTCATGATGCTTGGTTTCACATTAGGAATCACCACCCAGGAAAAAGATCTATGTGTCATTATGGACAATATGCTGAAATCTTCTAGAAACATGACCACAGTAAAAGACAATATGGCCTATCCAGACTGCCTTTCCATTCCAACTAGTAGAATCCCTTTTTTTCCTTTAGAGTTCTGTGTTTGTCTTATGTTTTCTTGAATTCAGATACTGTCCTTGTCTCTACTACCTCCACTGGAAAACTATTCCATGCATCTACCACTCTTTCCATAAAGAAATATTTCCATATATTACTTCATATCCTTTCTCCTTCATTCTATGTCCCCTTCTTGCAGAGCTTTTGTTCAATTGAAAGAGGCTCTCCTCCTGTGTATTTATGCCATGGAGGTTTTAAAATGTTTCTATCATATCTCCTCTCTCCTGTTTTTCCTCCAAAGTATATATATTGAGGTCTTTAAGTCTGTCCCCATATGCCTTATGACAAAGCCCACTGACTATTTTGGTAGTCACCCTCTGCACAGTCTCCATCCTGTTTATATCCTTTTGAAGGTGTGATCTCCAGAATTGCACACAATACTCCAAATGAGATCTCACCACAGAGGCACTATCACTCCTTCCTGCAGGCCATTCCTCTCCCTATGTACCCAAACATCTTTCTGGTTTTCACCTTTGCCTTTTCTACCTGTTTAGATACCTTAAGATCATCAGAAACAATCATGTCCAGGTCCCACTTTTCTGCTCAGTATATGGAGGTGGCTGAAAAATCAAACAGAATATTAAGAATTATTAGGAAAGCAATGGAAAATAAAACGGAGAATGTCATGAAATCATTGTATCAGTCCATGGTGCAACTGCACTTTAGTGTTTGCGACTCTGGTAGCAGAGAAGAGTGACCACAACGATAAAAAGAATGAAACAACTCTCCTATGAGGAATGGCTAAAGAGGTTAGGGCTCCTCAGATTGAAGAGGAGATGGCTGAGAGGACATATAATAAAGATCTATAAAATCCTGAGTGGAGTGGAATGAGTACATTTGAGTCAGCTGTTTACTTTTTCAAAAAGTACAAATACTAGAGGACATGCCATGAAGTTACTAAGTAATACTTTTAAAATAATAATAAGAAAATATGTTTTCACTCAGTGCTTAATTAAGCTCTGGAATTCATTGCTGGAGTATGCGATAAAATCAGCTAGCACTGCCACATTTTAAAAAGTTTGGACAAGTTCTTGGAGGAAAAGTTCATAAATCATTATTCAGTTTGTGAAAGCCACTACTTATCTCTGGAGGAAAGCAGCTACTTTTTTGGGATCCTGCCAGGTGCTTGTGACATGGATTGGCCACAGATGGAAAAAGGATATTGGGCTTGATGGACTTTTGATCTGACCTGATATGACACATTCTTGTGTTTTTAAGAGCTAGCATATATAACATGGAAGAGGATATAAAATGGGTGCGGAGAATGTGCTAGTTAATGCACAGGTAGGTACCACATGTTAATTTTTGACACAACAGATAACATACTGCAGTTAACACCATCTCAAAAGGAGTAGCTAAGTAGAGCACATCACATTATTTGCCATTAAGTTAACATGTGGTAAATAAATTTCCTTTGTGTTAACTGAATCACAACATACTGGGAATGATCCCTCAGTCAACATGGAGTCTTTCCAGTTACTGTGTGTTAATTTTGGCAACTTGCATGTGTTAACTGCAAAACCGTATCACACTTTAGTTTGGCATCTCTGCGTATTATTACGCAGATGATATACTCCTCCTGCACCACACCGATTCCCTCACTCCCGATATCTCTCCCCTCAATACATGTCTCTCTGCTGTTGCCTCCTGGTTCTCATCCAATTTCCTTCATGTCAATCCTTCTAAGTCCTTTGCTATATGGTTCACCCTTGGGAGCCCCCCTCCCACTTGTGCCCCTTCACTCTCCTCCCTGCCTATTCCTCTCGTTTCTTCTCTTCGGTATCTAGGTGTTGTTCTCGATTCTTCTCTCTCCTTCAAGGAGCACATTTCTTCAGTTGTCCAGCGTTCCTTCCTCTCCCTCAAACAGTTACGAGCCGTCCATCCTTTCCTTTCTTCTTCTGCCCTGACCACATTGCTCCTCTCTCTTGTAATATCCCGTCTTGACTATTGCAATGTTTCTTTGGCAGGTCTTCCACAATCTCAACTCTCCCGTCTTCAACGTGTTCAGAATACCGCTGTTTGCATTTTAACTTACGCCTCTCGCTTCGACCATGTTACCCCTTCTTTCACGTCAACACTGGCTTCCTATTTCCTTTCGTATACAGTATAAGTTCCTCATTTTTGTTCACAGGGCAATTCACTCAAGCACACCTCTTTACCTTGCAGACCAAGTTCGTCTTCATACCCCTCACCATTCACTCCTCTCTATCCATATCAATAGTATGTCCCTTCCCTCCCCATCACAAGCTCATTTGGAATCCACCCGTTCATCAGCTTTTTTCTTTCTCGGCCCAAGGCTCTGGAACTCGCTCCCCCCCTCACTCCGTTTGGAACTGTCCTTCAAGACCTTTAAGATAAAATTAAAAACCCACCTCTTCTGTCTCACATTTGACCTTCCCCCCCATCCTCACCCCTCTCCCCCCTCCCTCGTTGATGCACAGATCACTTGTTCTTTTAGCCTCTTTTCTTTTCTCCACCCTATCCTTTTTCGATTTTAATGGCGTTCCTTTCCTGTTTTCCTGCAGCTTTTGTATTTTTATGATTGTAAACCGCTCAGAAGCATATGTTATGGGCGATATAATAATTTTTAATTGAACATAAACATAAACATAAACTTGCATGTGTTAAATGCAAAACCTTATCACACTTTAGTAAATAGGACCCCATATATTTTAGCGAGGAGAAGAGTTATGGGATGACATCAAGAGAGCTGTGCTAAAAGAAATTGAAAGGTCTCCACAAAAGCCGAAAAAACAAAAATGGCCAAAATGAATGACCACAGAAATTCTGAAAATTGCTCAGAAATGCAGAAAAGCTACAGACAGAGAAGAAAGAGAGGCAATCATGTAATTTAACAGAGATTTCTAAGATGCAGCAAGACAAGACTATGCCAGATGTAAAAAAATAGAATCAGAAACTATCAGCGATGAAACAAGATCAGCTTTCTGCTCAAGGATCCATGTTGAATGATACTGAGAAGATCAAGAAAAGGTAGAAAGAATGCACTAGAATGGAAGCAACATGTTGCCCATTTGCACAGAGGAGGGCAACACCTGTTTTTGTTTTATGAGATACTCATAACCTCAGTTTTTTTATTTATTTATTTATTTATTTATTTATTTAATTGGATTTTTATACCGCCTTATCATACAATCAAAGCGGTTTAACAAAAGAGAAAATTAGTAATAGTGAAAAAATCTGTGATAATATATACATAGTTTGTAAATATATGATTAAATGTCTTGGGAAAAGGTGCACTATATATATTGTGAGCTATACTATAAAGTGAGCTATTGTACAATGTATATATAAATAATTGCTTTCTTAAAAATTAATTAGTTGATTGCATGACCGTAGTGCTCCGTAAACAAAACTGTTTTCAGTTGTTTTCTAAAGTCTTGATGTCCTGAGCTGCTCTCAGATCATTAGGTAGGGAGTTCCAGATGGAAGTCGCAGCAAACGAGAAAGCTCTCTCAGAGGTCTCCTTGCGTGTTTTTCTGATGTCATTTGAGGAGCTGATTCTATTCTATTCTATTTTCAGATACACTTCTCCTAGGTCTGTTGCTAATATCTTTAAATTGATCATTAAACAATGTTGAGCCAACATTGAACCTAGCCCACTAACTTTAAATGGAACATACAGCATGATGTCATCTACATAAATATGAAAATAAACTTCAAAAGTTCCAAGAAACTTACAGAGTGGCTGGAAGTACAAATTAAATAAAAGTATAGAGAGGGCAGATCCTGTGCTATCATATAACTTTTAAAGGGAAGCTATGATAAAATGAGGAAAATGATTTAAAAATTAAAAGGAGCAGCTGCAAAGGTTAAGAGTTTACATCAGGTATGAACATGGTTCGAAAATACCATCTTGGAAGCCTAGACCAGATGCATTCCATTTATTTAAAAAGGCAGAAGGAAGGAAAATGACAGCCATTATGGTTAAGGGATGAGGTGAAAGAAGCTATTATAGCCAAAAGAATGTCTTTCAAAAAATGGAAAAAAGGATCTGAATAAAGAAAACAAAAGACAGCTTAAGCACTGAAAAGTTAGATGCAAAGCACTGATAAAAAAGACATAAAGAGAAATCAAAAAAAGCTTGCCATTGAATCAAAAACTCATAACAAAAAACATTTTGAGGTACATTAAAAGCAAGAAGTCTGTGAGGGAATCAGGTGGACCATTAGATGATCAAGGGGTAAAAGGGGCACTCAGGGAAGACAAGGCCATAGCAGAGAAATTAAATGAATTCTTTGCTTTTGTCTTTACTGAGGAAGATGTGTAAGGGATCTACCCATGCCAGAAATGGTATTTAATCGTGATTATTTGGAGGGGCTAAAACAAATCTCATGAATCTGGAAGATAAAATAGTATTGAAGGACTACTGAGAGAAGCTGCTCTTGCTGGGAAGGAATCTGCAGTTGTAAGTATTTACCTGCTGGGAATTTATTTATTTAACCTTATTTATATATCATCTTTCTACTATTCAAGGTGGTTTACAGGTAACAAAACAGAATAACAGTGCAGGGATGCACTGTCGCACAGGGAACAAGAACCTTTGGTTACAATAATCAGTACAGTGAACAATTTGAGAAGATTAACAATACAGTAACTATTTTAACTATGTACAAAAGTGTGTGGGATTTGAGATTGTGATATTTGATGGGTTGGGGGTTTGTGTTGTTTATGAAATACTTTTCCATAGGTCTAGTGTTATGGTTTTGCTATATTATTCATAGAATAGGAAGGTTTTTAGTTTTTTCCTAAATTCTGAATGGTCAGAGCATCCTCTCAGAACAGGTGGGAGAGTGTTCCATATGGTTGGGGCAAAAAGGGAGCATGCAATGCTACATGTGGATTGTTTACTTTTCATTTATGGGCTGGGATGTTAAGGAGGTTGATAGAACTAGGTCTTCAGAGTCTTTCACTTTTGAGTCTGGTGAGTAGGGAGTGAAGACAGGTTGCTGATTCATTATGTAGGACCTTGTGTATCATAATGAGTGCTTTATATTGTATTTTGGCTTGGATGGGGAGCCAATGTAAGAGTTTCAGGGTAGGGGTGATGTGGGCTTGTCTGGGGGTTCTATAGATTATTCTTGCTGCAATATTTTGTGCCATTTGGAGAGGGTGTAAGGTTTGTTTGGGAAGCTGTGATATATAATGTTGCAGTAGTCAAGGGTGGGGGTAATTATGGCCTAGCAGATGGCTCAAAATGAATCTGGACTTAGAAGAAGGTGGAGGTTCTTCAGAGTTCTTAGTTTATAATAGACAGATTGAGTTGTTTTACTTATTTGTTCTTGGAAGTTGAGTTTCTGGTCAAGGATTATACCCAGGTATTCAACTTCACTTTTCACATTGATGGTGTAATCATCAAGCTTTAAAGTATATGGGGAGGGGGGGAGTAAGATGGATTGGAGAATATATGGAGGGCCTCTGTCTTTGTCTGGTTAATGATAAGATTGTGATGTTGGAGCCATTGCTTAACCTTGGTGAGGCATTTATGGATGTTACTTAAGTCTAGTGCTGAGGTGTTAAATGGGGTGAAGAACATTATGTCATGCACATAGAGCTGGTACTGTATCTTATGTTGTTTGAAGAACTGGCATATAGACTGAAGGAAGATGTTGAATAAAAGGTCTGATAGGCTAGAGCCTTGGAGCACTCCTTGTAGCTGGGAAAAAGGACAAGATGTTTTGACGCAGATTCTTACTTGTTGGATCCTGTTTTCTAGATAGAAGCAGAACCATTTTAGGGTGGTGTCTCAGAGGCCAATGTCATGTAACCTTTCAAGTAGTTGGTATGCAGTAAGTAATCAAAGGTGGATGATATGTCTAGAAATATTAGGAGGCAGCCTTGGGTGACAAGTTGTGTGTGTGATGATGGAGTTTAGTAGGGATGTAAGCAGCATTTTGGTTACGTGGTTCTATTTAAATCCATATTGGTAGACATCAAGAGGACCATGGCCATCAATGAAGTTCTGGAGTTGGTTTTGGACCAATTTCTCTATTATCTTTTTTAAGAGTGGAATACTTGCTATTGGACTGTAGGAACTCGGTGAAGTTGGGTCCAGTTTGTTCTCTTTTAGAAATGGGCGGAATGAGCTTGTCTTCAATAGGGTAGGCATTATACCCATGGATAGGGATGTTCATACTATGGTCTGGAGGTAGGGGTTGAGTTGTTCTCTGGTATTTTTAATCCAGGTGACCAGGCAAAAATCCAGGGCTGATGTGACTGTATTGAGGTTTTTGATGGTAGTCTCAATATTTTCTACGAATGGGGTGTCAAATTCAGACCATGTGGACAGAGAAGGGAAATGTGTATTTAGAATTACTGGAGGGTGAGTTATGGGTGGAGATGAATGCTATTTAGAGCAGAGGTGAGTTGTTATGTCCTGTAAGGATATATCATCTTGAGACGTCTGCTTGTTTGGTTCATTTAAGAGAGATTTTGCAATAGTGAAGAGCTCTCTGGGTTGTTTAACGAACACATAATGATGTTTTCATGGCATTCTCTCTTCTGTCTTACTTTGCAGTATGCTTGTTGCTTTTCTAGATATGTGCATGGGTGACAGGGTCTCTTGATCGTTTCCAGTTGCATTTGATTTGCCGTAGTTCCTTTTTTTGCTCTAGTAATGCTGTTGAGAACCATGGAGTTCTGTTGTGGCATTTGGTCGAAGTAGTTTTAGGTGATGCTTGGGCTGCGGATGACACAATTTCATTCCATCTTCTTATCTGTGTTTCAAGGCTGGCATTGTCCTGCTTAAGGAGTTCAAGATGAGGGATGACTGATTCAAGGAAGAGGTCGTTGTTGAACTGCCTGAATCTTCGCTTTGTCAGATGTGTAGTTGTTGATTCTGTTCTTTGACTTGTAAGTGGAGTAGAGAAGAGGATCAAGGCATGGTCTGACCATGGAACTGGAAGGACTGAGTGTGGTGTTTGGCTGGCATCTGTAATGAGGGTGTGTGGCATGAAGATCAGGTCAAGAATATTTCCTTTATTGTGTGTTGGAGAGGTAAGGATTTGGGTGAATTGGAGAGCTTCCATATCTTCCAGGAAGGAGGCAGATTACTTTTGTGGGACTGAGGATAGATTCAGGTCTCCAAGGAGGATGAGAAAGTGATGGTTGGTTGTGGGATAGCAGGCTGCTTCTACAGTAATGGATAGATCCATGGCATCACCCTGCAGAGCTCTGTATGCTAGGTACAGCAATATAGATGCACTGGATACTTTGACAATATCCATGCCTGGAGTGGAGTTAGTGTCGGTAGTGTTCAGTTCAAGGCTATTTCTTGCTATAATGTAAACTCCTCCACCTCTGCCATTAGATCTGTTATATATATGAATTGTGTATGATGGGGGGCAGAGTTGGTTGATGAGAACAGTGTCAGTATCGTTGAACCAAGTTTCAGTGAGGCATAGTACATCTAGCTCATTTTCTGATATAATGTTAACTAATAATGGGATCTTGTTTCTGGCAGATCATACATTAATGAGGGCACAATGTAGGGGTGGACTACTGGGGTGTGGGAGAAGTCTCTGGCTAGATGTAGGGGACAGTGCCATATTGGGCAGGGAGCATCTACGGCTTGGTGGTGGGAATATAATGGGAATGCTTGATTGGTGCTAAGTGTGAATCTGTAAGTGTGAATTATTGGTATTTCTATATTTTGTTCTAGTTTAAGAGAGTTTGTCAGTAGTGCCAATGTGATCAAGAGTAGGCCAAAGTGTATGAATAAGGCAGAGGACCTTGTTTTTGTTGCTTTCATCTTGTCTTAACAGCATCCATACTAGAAGGGGACGAGAAATATTAGAGCAGAGTAAGGGGGGGGGGGGAAGTATGTTATCAAGACATGTGGCGTGGGGTGAGGATACAGGTCTTTTGCTTGTCTGGTTTATGATCTAGTTTATGGAGAATATTAGCAATTTATGGATAATCTGCAATTATAATACACTCTGGTGATTGTTTAACCACTGCTAGGAAAGGCCAGTTGACATAATAGATGCAGAGTCCTGAGATGTGTAGCAATGAAATATAATCACATAGCAGTAGAAGAAAACATTTCACATACAATACCAAGTTTAGAGTAATCACCTAGTGTCCAGGGAAGTCTATGGACAGTAATAATAGATTGTTGGAGCCAGTAAATATTATAATTAGTGTAGCAGAAGTATAGTAACATATGTAGTTCCTTTAGTTTTGCAATGAGTAATGTTAGGACCCACTAATGCATTAACAGTAGTTACCTGAATAATAACTCAGTAATAAAACAATATATTTGAAGATATAGATCAATTGATCTTGTTTTTTATTGTCCTTGAGAAGAGTGTATTTTCTTTTTGGTGTCTGATTTTCTATTGTATATTTCTTTCTCAGGTCCACGCTCAAGGGCCACGCCCAAGGGTCCTATGGTGAGGCCCTCAGGCGCGGGCATGCTGCTGGTGCTTGAATTTGAATTCTGGTTGTGAAGTCCCCGATTGGCTTTGGTGGGGGGTGCGGGAAGGGGCTTACCTGCCCGCTCCTTCCTCTGATGGCGATTGGGCTGGTATTCTGCTTTTGTGCTTGCTGGCGCTTGAATTTGAGTTCTGGTTGTGGAGAGCCCGATTGGTTTTAGCGGGGGACGCGGGAAAGGGCCTACTTGCCCGCTCCTTTCTTCGATGGTAATCGGGTTGGTGGTCTGCTTTTGCGTCTGCCGGCATTTGAATTTGAGTTCTGGTTGCGGAGAGCCCAGTTGGCTTTGGTTGGGGGCATGGGGAGGGGCCTACCTGCCTGCTCCTTCCTCTGATGGTGATTGGGCTGGAAGAATAGATTAATTAAGGACCGGAAATTAATTAATCTTAAGGTGAACAAAGTTTATTAAACGTATTAGGTATAGTTGTATTAGTATAAGTATCCCCAGCAAACTTAAGTAAACAACTTAAATACCTAAAAAAACCCTTAAAACTAAGATGCAGACAGCAGTCCAGCAATGAGATGGGGCTTTCCAGTCTTATGCATTGAGTGTCACATGTATGATTGTCTCCCAGTTGGTGAGGGGTCTTATGTGTGTACTAGGTGCAAGGAGTTCTTTGCTCTCAGGGAATGAGTTTGATCTCTAGAGGCTAGAGTAGCAGACTTGGAGGACATAAGGAAGACAGAAAGGTATATAGACAAGACCTACAGGGACATACTACTGAAGTCCCATCTCCAGTGTGGCAACTTCCCTGTTGCCATGAGAAGAGAGGTCATGTGACAGGAGAGCATCACCCTGGTATGACAGGAAGTGATCCTGTAGCTAGGACCTGTCCTCCAGGTGATGTAAAACCCTCTTGCACCAAGGAGATTTCTCAAGGGCCATGTGACCATGAGGGAAGGGTTAGGACAGTCGTTAAAGTTGGTGATTCGATCATTAGGCATGTAGATAGCTGGGTGGCTGGTGGACATGAGGATGACATGTAAATTGCTGGGTAGGTGGACGTATGGATCACCTGGTAACATGCCTGCCTGGTGTGAAGGTAGCGGATCTCACATGCCACCTAGACAAGGTTTTAGATGGTGCTGCAGAGGAGCCTGCTGTCTTGGTACATGTTGGTACCAATGGCATAGGAAAGTGTGGGAGGGAGTTCTGGAAGCCAAATTTAGGCTTTTAGGTAGGAAGCTGAAATCCAGAACTTCCAGGGTAGCATTCTCAGAAATGTTTCCTGTTCCACGTACAGGACCCAAAGGCAGGCAGAGCTCTGGAGTCTCAATGCCTGGATGAGACGATGGTGCAAGGAAGAGGATTTTGGATTTGTTAGGAACTGGGCAACATTCTGGGGAAAGGAGGGGCTTTGGACTGGGCTTCACCTTAACCGGGATGGAACAAGGCTGCTGGCATTAACCTTTAAAAAGGAGATAGAGCAGCTTTTAAACTAGACAATAAGGGAAAGCTGACAGTTGCCCAAGAGCGCATGGTTCGGAAGGATGTATCCTAGAAGAATACTAGCAAATGAGTGAAGTTAGGGCATATCAACAGAGAGGTTCCAATAAACTCAAAAGTAACTAAAATGCCCTTAAGTACAGAGCAGACAGAGCTTAAAGATTCCAAATTACTCCTGTCTACCAATAACCAGATTGATATGAATAAAATACAACCTCTAAAATGTTTGTATGCAAATTCTAGACATCTAAAAAATAAGATGGGAGAGTTAGAACATATAGCACTAAATGAGAGATTAGATATGATTGGTATCTCAGAGACCTGGTGGAAGGTGGACAACCAGTTGGACACTGTGATAGCTGGGTACAAATTATATCACAATGATAGAGTAGATCAAATTGGTGGAGAGGTAGTACTCTATGTTAGAGAGATCATTGAGTCACACAGAATTAAAGTTTTGCAGGAAACAAAATACACTGTAGAATCTCTATGGATCGAAATTCGATGTAAAAAGGGGAAGGCAATGGCAGTGGGGGGATATACTACCGACTGCCTGGCCAGAATGAACAAATGGATGATGAAATGTTCAGGGAAGCTAACAAAAGTTACAATACCGTAATAATAATAATAGGTGATTTCAATTACCCCGGTATCGACTGGGTCAGTATCACAGCAGGACATGGTAGGGAGATAAAGTTTCTAGATGAAATAAATGCTTCTTGGAGCAGCTGGTTCATGAACTGACAAGAGGGGAAGCCATTTTGAAACATAGAAACATGATGACAGAAAAAGACCACAAGGCCCATCTAGTCTGTCCTTCCATAACAACTATAACAGTCCACTTTTTACCTTTAGAGATCCTCTGTGTTGGTCCCATGCTTTTTGGAATTCAGTTACTGTCCTCATCTCTACCACCTCCACTGGGAGACTATTCCACGGATCCACTACTCTTTCCGTAAAGAAATATTTCCGCATATCACTCCTGAATCTATCTCCCTTCACCCTCATCCCATGTCCCCTCGTCGCAGAACTTGCTTTCAATTGAAAGAGGCTCTCTCCCTGAACATTTATGCCACGGAGGTATTTAAACATCTCAATCATATCACCTCTATCCCGCCTTTCCTCTAAGGTGTACATATTAAGATCCTTAAGTCTGTCCTCATATGCTTTATAATGAAGACTACTAATCATCTTAGTAGCAACCCTCTGCACCGACTCCATCCTGTTCACATCCTTTTGAAGGTGCGGTCTCCAGAATTGCACACCATACTCCAAATGAGGTCGCGCCAAAGACTTATACAGAGGCATTATCACCTCCTTTTTTCTGCTAGCCATTCCTCTCCGTATGCACCCAAGCATCCTTCTAGCTTTTGCCGTCGCCTTTTCTACCTGTTTAGCTACTTTAAGATCATCGGACACAACCACGCCTAGGTCCCGCTCTTCTTTAGTGGACAAAAGTACTTCACCTCCTATGCTGTATTGCTCCCTTGGATTGCTGCAGCCCAAATGCATGACCTTACATTTTTTAACATTAAATCCCAGCTGCCAAATTCTAGACCATTCTTCAAGCTTAGCTAGATCCCTCCTCATGTTATCTACACCTTCCTGGGTGTCTACTTTATTGCAGATTTTGGTATCATCCGCAAAGAGGCAAACCTTACCCGACAGCCCTTCCGCTATATCACTAACAAAGATGTTAAAAAGAATCGGACCAAGGACAGATCCCTGGGGCACACCACTGGTAACATCCTTCTCCTCAGAGTGAGCTCCATTTACTTGTACTCTTTGTCGCCTCCCACCCAACCAATTTCTAACCCAAGCAGTAACTTTAGGGTCCATCCCTAGGGTGCTCAGTTTTGTTTATAAGTCGCCTGTGAGGAACAGTGTCAAAGGCTTTACTGAAATCTAAATACACCACATCTAGAGCTCTCCCTCGGTCCAACTCCCTGGTCACCCAGTCAAAGAAATCAATCAGATTTGTCTGACAAGACCTGCCTCTGGTGAATCCATGCTGCCTCGGATCCTGTAATCCGCTGGACTCCAGAAACCTCACTATTTTCTCTTTCAACAGCGTTTCCATTAATTTACTCACCACTGAAGTTAAACTAACCGGCCTGTAGTTTCAACCACATCCTTACTTCCGCTTTTGTGTAAAGGCACCACATGAGCCTCTCTCCAGTCCTTTGGCACCACTCCCGACTCCAACGAGGCATTGAAAAGGTCAGTCAGTGGAGTTGCTAGAACGTCCCCAAGTTCCCTCAGTATTCTAGGGTGTATCCCATCCGGTCCCATCGCTTTGTCTACTTTAAGTTGAGCTAGTTTCTCACGAACACAGTCTTCTGAAAATTGTTCAAGATGTCCCTCGCTTCTGTTCTTATTTGTGGGTGTTTTCTGAGGTCCTGCTCCTGGTTCTTCATCTGTGAACACAGAACAAAAATATTTGTTAAGCAATTCCGCTTTATCCTTATCAGCTTCTACATATTCCCCCCCTGTACCCTTGAGTCTGACAATACCACTTTTGCCCTTCCTCTTCTCACTAATATATCTGAAAAATGTCTTATCCCCCCATTTTATTGCATTGGCTATGTCCTCCTCCTTTTGAATCTTTGCCTTCTTGACTACTTTGCTAGCTTCTCTAAGTTTTTCCAAATACAGATGCCTGTCTTCCTCTCTCTGTGATCTCTTGTATTTCATGAAGGCCTCCCTCTTTTTCTTCACTTTTTCAGCTACTTCCTTCGAAAACCATAGCGGTCTCCTGTTCCTTTTGCCTTTATTTACCATTTTAACAAAAAGGTTGGTTGCCTTTAAAATACCCCCTTTCAGTTTTGCCCACTGTTGTTCTACATCCCCCAGCTGTTCCCATCCCACTAACGACTCCCTGAGGTATTGGCCCATCTTCGCAAAGTTAGTCTTCCTAAAGTCTAAGATCTTCACCTTGGAATGGATTCTAACAGCCCTAGTCCTAATACTGAACCACACCATCTGGTGATCACTGGATGCAAAATGATCTCCCACTACAACATCAGAAACACTTTCACCTTTGGTAAGCACCAAGTCCAGTATGGCCCCTTCACGTGTGGGGTCTGTTACCAATTGCCTGAATAGTTCTCCCTGTAGAGAATCCAGGATCTCCTTACTCCTAGATGATACTGCAGCAGGAATGTGCCAATCAACATCTGGCATATTGAAATCTCCTAGCAGTAGCACTTCCCCTTTCCTAGCAATGCTGCGTATGTCTTCAATTAACTCTCTGTCCACCTCTTCCTCTTGTGAGGGAGGTCTGTATATCACACCAATGCAAATAGATTTCTCTTTCCCTCTTTCTAGTTTAACCCACAATGCCTCCTCTCTCCCTTTTAAGCTCTAATTCCAAAGCTTTAATAGTAGTTTTTACATATAGTGCTACTCCTCCTCCCCTTCTTCCTACCCTGTCCTTTCTGAATAAAGTATAGCCAGGTATAGTTACATCCCAGTCATGGTTTTCTGTGAACCATGTTTCTGTAACTGCCACTAAATCTAAGTCAGCCACTCCCACCAAAGCTTCAACTTCAGAGATCTTATTTCCCATGCTACGGGCATTAATACACACTGCTTTCCATATGTTACCCCTGTTACCCATTTCCATAAAGGTATTTAATGTATCACTTACCTGGGGGCTTTCACTTACCTGGGGGCTTTCTTCACCCATCCCCAATGAATCTAGTTTAAAGCCCTCTTCAGTAGATTAGCCAGTCTACTACCAAAGATGTGTTGACCTTTCTTGGACAGATGGATGCCATCTCTGCTCTGCAACCCTTGGAACAGCATTCCATGGTCTAGGAAACCAAAACGCTCTCGAAGACACCATCCACGCAGCCATGCATTAATCTCCAGGATGCGAGCCTCTCTGCCTTGGCCTTTACCCTCAACAGGGAGGATTATAGAGAACACCACCTGTGCACCTACCTGCTTCACCCTCTGTCCCAGAGCCATGAAGTCACTTTTGATACGTTCCGAGGTATACCTGGCAGTATCATTTGTTCCAACATGGATTAGCAACATTGGGTAATAGTCAGTGGGCTTGATGAGTCTCGGCAAACTCTCCGTAACATTTTGGATCTTGGCACCAGGCAGACAGCATACCTCTCTGGACATCAAGTCTGGTCGGCAGATGGACGCCTCAGTACCCCTCAGAAGAGAGTCTCCAACCACCACTACCCTTCGTTTCCTTCTGGTCACTGATTCTGCAACTATGGGGTACTTGAACTCTGGTTCTTCCCTTTCCAGGGATGCTTTCACCTCCTCCACTTCCAGGGCTGCATAATGGTTCTTCAATTCAAGGGCTGGAGAAGTTGGATTGGTGATTTTGCAGGCTCTGGTGACTTTTGTCCAACCATCGACATTCTGTTGGCACCCATCTTCTCCTGTGCTGGAGAGCCTGGTTGCTGCAAGCAGCATCTCATCAATGTACTTCTCACTGTCTTGAATGCTCCTCAGCCTCGCCACCTCCTCTCTGAGTTCCTCCACTTGTTTCCTCAGAGCTTCAGCATGCAGGCACCCTGCACATGGAACCGGTTCTTCAACTGGCAATAGGACCTCTGTCTGGACCGAGGCAGAAGCTGTAACGGGGCAACAGCTTTAGCAATACGAATTTTCCCAGCCATTGTTCTGTTTGTGGAGCTTAGGTATCTGTTAAAGCAAAAGAGAGAGATCTACGAAGTACCAGCTGGTTTCGCAGCTGTCCTTTCAGAGAAAAAGCAGTTAAATCTCTTTAATTATATACAAAATGTGCTGGTCCAATTCACTGTGATTTGTTAAAGGGGGAGGTGCCCTATAAAGCAGGACTGCTCACTAGGGGTGGGTGGGAGTCGGGGTGGGTAGGGAGGGAACTAACACCTGATTAGGTGTTAGCAGTTCCTGAACCTGAGGAGGTTACAGAGTTCAGCAATACTACTGTGCTCAAGTACAGTTCCCCTAAAACAGCAAAAATGAAATTAACCTTGCTTTAAAAAATATACACAAAACCCTTTTAAGAGCTCCCAGTCAGAGAGCTAGCAATGTAACAAAAAATCCAAACAAAGAAACCCTCAAATCCTTACTTACTGTTTGATGTGTGGAGCCCTGGTTAAGAAAGCCTCAAAAGGGCAGGGCAAAGCAGCCTTTTTATGCAGGCTTCAATTGCACTCAGGAAACAGGCCCACTAACCCCTGATTAGGTGTTAGCAGTTCCTGAACCTGAGGGGGTTACAGAGTTCAGCAATACTACTGTGCTCAAGTACAGTTCCCCTAAAACAGCAAAAATGAAATTAACCTTGCTTTAAAAAATATACACAAAACCCTTTTAAGAGCTCCCAGTCAGAGAGCTAGCAATGTAACAAAAAAATCCAAACAAAGAAACCCTCAAATCCTTACTTACTGTTTGATGTGTGGAGCCCTGGTTAAGAAAGCCTCAAAAGGGCAGGGCAAAGCAGCCTTTTTATGCAGGCTTCAATTGCACTCAGGAAACAGGCCCACTAACCCCTGATTAGGTGTTAGCAGTTCCTGAACCTGAGGGGGTTACAGAGTTCAGCAATACTACTGTGCTCAAGTACAGTTCCCCTAAAACAGCAAAAATGAAATTAACCTTGCTTTAAAAAATATACACAAAACCCTTTTAAGAGCTCCCAGTCAGAGAGCTAGCAATGTAACAAAAAAATCCAAACAAAGAAACCCTCAAATCCTTACTTACTGTTTGATGTGTGGAGCCCTGGTTAAGAAAGCCTCAAAAGGGCAGGGCAAAGCAGCCTTTTTATGCAGGCTTCAATTGCACTCAGGAAACAGGCCCACTAACCCCTGATTAGGTGTTAGCAGTTCCTGAACCTGAGGGGGTTACAGAGTTCAGCAATACTACTGTGCTCAAGTACAGTTCCCCTAAAACAGCAAAAATGAAATTAACCTTGCTTTAAAAAATATACACAAAACCCTTTTAAGAGCTCCCAGTCAGAGAGCTAGCAATGTAACAAAAAAATCCAAACAAAGAAACCCTCAAATCCTTACTTACTGTTTGATGTGTGGAGCCCTGGTTAAGAAAGCCTCAAAAGGGCAGGGCAAAGCAGCCTTTTTATGCAGGCTTCAATTGCACTCAGGAAACAGGCCCACTAACCCCTGATTAGGTGTTAGCAGTTCCTGAACCTGAGGGGGTTACAGAGTTCAGCAATACTACTGTGCTCAAGTACAGTTCCCCTAAAACAGCAAAAATGAAATTAACCTTGCTTTAAAAAATATACACAAAACCCTTTTAAGAGCTCCCAGTCAGAGAGCTAGCAATGTAACAAAAAAATCCAAACAAAGAAACCCTCAAATCCTTACTTACTGTTTGATGTGTGGAGCCCTGGTTAAGAAAGCCTCAAAAGGGCAGGGCAAAGCAGCCTTTTTATGCAGGCTTCAATTGCACTCAGGAAACAGGCCCACTAACCCCTGATTAGGTGTTAGCAGTTCCTGAACCTGAGGGGGTTACAGAGTTCAGCAATACTACTGTGCTCAAGTACAGTTCCCCTAAAACAGCAAAAATGAAATTAACCTTGCTTTAAAAAATATACACAAAACCCTTTTAAGAGCTCCCAGTCAGAGAGCTAGCAATGTAACAAAAAAATCCAAACAAAGAAACCCTCAAATCCTTACTTACTGTTTGATGTGTGGAGCCCTGGTTAAGACTTAGTCCTTAGTGGAACACAAGATCTGGTGTAAGAGATAAGGGTTTTGGGGCCACTTGGCAATTGTGATCATAGCATGATTGTGTTTGATTTAATAAATAGAGGAAGGACAGCAAGGAAATCCACAATACTATCTTTTAACTCTCAAAAGAGAGACTATGATAAAATGTGGAAAATAGTTAAGAAAAACTAAAAGGAGCAGCTATAAAGGTTAATGATTTACATCAAGCATGGCAGTGGCAGAATCAAGCATCCCGCCGCGGGGACCCCTGTGCCCGGCAGAGCCTCCCTGCAGCATCATTCAGCTCCTGAGTCCCAAAGCACGGGCTTTCAGAGCTGCGAAGGGAGAGCTTCTCTGAAATCCCATCAGCCCCGGCGGGATTAACAGAGCCGTGAGAAAGGGAAACTCTCGCGGCTCTGAAAGCCCGCGCTTTGGGACTCGGGAGCTGAATGATGCTGCAGGGAGGCTCTGCCAGGCAGGGGGGACCCCACGGCGGGATGCTTGATTCTGCCACTGCCACGGTGGCAGCGACAGCAGCAGCCGTTTTTTTTTAAATCAGCTTGGGCTGATGGGGGGAGGGGGGTTAGGACTGGTAATGGGCTATGGGTGGGGGGGCTAAGACTGGAAGTGGGCTGATGGGGGGTTAGGACTAGTAATTGGCTATGGGGGGGCTAAGACTGGAAGTGGGCTGATGGGGTGTTAGGACTAGTAATGGGTTATGGGGGGGCTAGGACTGGAAATGGGCTGATGGGGGATTAAGACTGGTAATGGGTTATGGGGGGGCTAAGACTGGAAATGGGCTGATGGGGGCTAGGACTGGTAATGGGCTGATGGGGGGCTAGGACTGGAAATGGGCTGATGGGGGGGTTAGGACTGGTAATGGGCTATGGGGTGCTAAGACTGGAAATCGGCTGATGGGGGTTAGGACTAGTAATGGTCTATGGGGGGGCTAGGACTGGAAATGGGCTGATGGGGGGTTAGGACTGGTAATGGGCTGTGGGGGGGGGCTATGCCTGGAATTGGGCTGATGGGGTTAGGACTGGAAGTGGGCTGATGGGGGGTTAGGACTGGTAATGGGCTATGGGGGGGCTAAGACTGAAAATGGGGTGATGGTGGGCTTAGGACTGGTAATAGGTTATGGGGGGGCTTAGGATTGGTAATGGGCTGGGGGTTTGCTAGGACTGGAAATGGGCTGAGGTGGAAGGAGGGCTTGAACTGCAAATAGCTGATGGGGAGGAGGGCTTGGAATGTAAATGGGCTGTGAGGGGAGGGAGCTAGGACTGGAAATGGGCTGAATCGGGGGGGCTAGGACAGGAAATGGGCTGATGGAGGGGCTAGGATAGGACTGGAAATGGGCTGTTGGGGGGTGCTAAGATTGGAAATGGGCCATGGTGGGGGCTTGGATTCAAATGGACTCATGGAGGGGCTAGAACTGGAAGTAGGCTCATGGGGGGCGTGGATTGGAAATGGGCTGAGTGGAGGGGAGCTAGGTTTTGACATGGGCTGATGGTGGGGCTAGGATAGGATTGGAAATGGGCTTATGGGGGGCTAGGACTAGAAATGGGCTGATGCGAGGACTAGAAGGGAGCGGATGCTGGGTGGTGCTGGAAGTAGAAGGGAGCTGATGTTGGGAAAGGATTAGAATGGGATGGAGCTGGGAGAGTGAAATGGACTGGGAAAAAATATTTTGTGTGGGAGGGAAGACAAATCTACAATTGGCCAGATATTGGGAGAGTAATTGGGGATTGAGGATGAAGTGGTAAAATTTGAATGGATGAAATAGGAATGAGGAAAGAGCAAAAGGAGAAAGATTAGTATGTTAAAGCAGATGTAGAGAGAGAATGGAAAAAAACTAGAAGAGAGAAGAAAGGACAAATGGACAGCAGGCGATGGAGAGTTAGCAGAAGACACGAAGAAACCAGAAGAAAGTGGCTGGAGCAATTGCAACTGAAAAAAAAATGCACAAAAGGTAGAAAAATATCTCTTTATTTTGAATTTATTAACTAGAATATGTCAGCTCTGGGGAATGTGCATCATTAACATCTGCGCTTTGTTTAGTACAAGAGGAAATTAATTTATAGTTTTATTTCTACAGTGTTGTACATTCCAAGTTTGGCTTTTGGGGTTCCCAGTTTAATTATTGTCTTCCTGTTTCTAAATTGTGATTCCTTGTTTGGTGATGGTCTATGTTCTGCATGTGTAACTGAGCTGAGGTATTCTGTCTATGTAATTCCTATTTTACATTGCCACTTGTTCTCTTTCCCCAGTAGGTCATGTATTGTTATTCTCTGAAATGTATTGGTTTAATATTTGCAGTGTTTCCTTTTGATAGGTAGGGTATGATGCTTTGTGAGTCCTGGTAGTGCTGTTAGGATATGGCGGGTTTGCTATGGGTTCTAAATGGGCAGTGTTTGTAGTAGTTCCTAATCTGCTTGGCGGTCAGCACTGGTTTATAGTAATGTAGAAATCTTTTAGTCTTTCTTATCCATACACTCATTAAGAGGCATGTTTACTAAAAATTAGTGTATGGTGACATTATGCAAATATTTATGGAAATGAGGCCCCTTATGCAAATGAGGCCACGCACCGAGTCTCCGCACATGACCCCGCACCCCCCTTGGGCCGCCCCTGTCAGTAGAAGTTTGAAATGGATGCGGAAATGAATAGGGAGCCAGTGAAATGACTTGAGAAAATTGGTTACGTTAGTATAGCAATACTGGTGGAAGATATGCAACTGAGTTTAGAACAGATTGAAGGGGAGAGAGATGATTCAGAGGGAATAGATGATTCCGTATTGTAGATAGGGGAATTGGTTAAAAGAATGAAATCAGAAAGTAGGGTTAAATGGCCAATTTTTTCAAGGGAGGATGGTGAATAGTGAAGCATAGGGATCTGTACTGAGACCAGTGCTTTTTAACATATTTATAAATGATCTAGAAATGGGAACAATGAGTGAGGTCATTACATTTGCAGATTATACAAAATTATTCTAAGTTGTTAAATTGCTTTCAGAATGTGAGAAAATGCAGGCGAACTTTGAGAGACAGAGAAACTGGGCTTCCAAATGACAGATGAAATTTAATATAGAACAAGTGCAAAGTGATGCAGGCTGGGAAAAATAACCCGAATTATAGCTATGTGCCACAGGGTTCCACATTAGGAGTCACTACTCAGGAAAAGGATCTAGGCATCATGGTAAATAATACATTGAAATCTTCTGCCCAGTGTGTGGCGGTGGCCAAAGAAGCAAATGGAATGTTAGGAATTATTAGGAAATAGAGAATGAAACAGAGAATATCATAATGCCTCTGTGTTGCTTCATGGTTCCGGCATACCATGAGAATTCTGTGAAATTCTAGTCATCACATCTCAAAAAGATATAGCAAAATTAGAAAAAGTACAGCAAAGGGCAACCAAAATGTTGTTTTCCATTTCATTTAATATTTATGGGTCACCTTTCCCTGTTCCTAGATGAATTACAGCAGCACATACATAAAGGATGCAATTTTGGAAGCCCTATTTGTGCTTTGGATGTCTAAAAATGGGCATAGACATGTCCAAAGCACAAAGATGTCTTCAGAACCATTTTAGAAGGCAGCTCTGGGGATGTTCCCATCATGAGGACATTCAAGTCTGAACAGAGGCATGGTGGAGGCACGGCTGGGGTGTAATCATAGAAATGTCATGGACGTTCAGCTTCATGTCTAAGTTTAGACCTGCTCCAGGCATGAACAGGCATCTGAAAAGTGCTTATTTTGGCTGAAAAACATCCAGAGGGTTTAGAGAAGATAGCACTCATCATCCCCAGTACTCAGCACAATGTCAAATGACAGCTGCAGCGGGATTTGAACCCTGGCTATCCTGTTCTTAGCCCACTATTCTAACCACTAGGTTGTCCTAAATTTCTATGTTCTGAAATATGGTTCTGGGGATGTCTATGCAGATATCCCCGAGATGTCCATATTGGGCATGCACACGTTTGTGAAAGTGTCTGCACCTGGACTTACCTGCTTTTTTTCAGACATTCTGGCTTGGATGACCCTTACTGCACTTGAACGTCCCTTCTAAAATTCCCTTCAAAATCAATAACATAACATTAAAATAAAACATAAAAACAACTAAAACATTCTAGCTTCAAATATTATCTGGACTTATCAAATCTTATCCTCCACTTGGTTCATTTCTCACCATAGGCTTGTTGAAATAAATATATTTTCAATTTTTGCATCAGAGTAAAAAGCTCTGTTCCATTCACATTCCATCTGGCAGCACATTCCAGGTTAATGATATCATTACCTGAAATGCCCTTTTTCTTTTATGAGCCCTCCGAGCAACGGTAATAGAAGATACACATAAGGAGACCATTTGGCATTGCCTCACCAGTCTCATCATCATTGTTAAACATTTATGCACAAGCACGTAAATTTTCTTTTTGCCTAAGCCCCTTTATCTCCCATGCAGCTGTATTTTGGGATAATTGCAATGATTTTAATTTTATTTCTGGTAATCCCATATATAACACATTGCAATAATCTAAGTTCACTAAAGCCAATGTTTGTACTACAATTCTGAAATCATGAGCATCCAAATATAATCGTAACCATCAGACTTTTTTCATCTTGTAAATTATATTTTTTAGTGTCATCTGTAAATATGTATTAAATGTCAAGTTAATATTTAATATAACCTACTATTGGCAACCAATAAAGATTATATAATAAAGCATGCTATATGTTCTGCAAGGCTATTATCTGCTTCCCTATTTAATATACTGTATATTTCACTTCTTTATGTAAACTCCTATGAGAATTAAGTAGAGTTTTAGATATACGCTGATGACATCCTGTTGATATCCCCATTCCAGATATTAGATGATATGTCCACTAATGCTATTGTTCAGAAATTTATAAAAATCAATGAGTGCTTTACTGTGAATCGTTTAATGACAAATCTGCCGAAAACGGAAGCTTTTGTTGTTTCTTTTAGAAGGGAGTTCTTCCCCACAGAAAGAATGGAGATAGACGGACATTATATACAAACTAGGAAGGAAATCAAATATTTGGGAGTTGAGTGCAGTTAACATTTTGTGTTTGGCATTTAGATAGATTCAGGAAGTAAGAGCTGTGTATGTGATGGTCAAATACTGCTCGGCAAGGACACTATAATCCTGTTTGTATTATGTATTGGCATTGATATCTGCTTATGCCTTTCCTCAAGTGTTGATTAGGGAGAGATGATTTTCTCAGGCCACACCTAGGCTTGGAATAATTTGCTGGAAGAATTAAGGGATATAATTGATTATTTGCAGTTTCCTAGAAAAGTGAGGACTTAGTTATTTGAAAAGCATTTTCTGGAATTTAGAGAATAAGATTTGGTTTGAGCTTTTGTAAGATTTTAACTGAACGAACATGATGATATATCTGAACTCTGCTTTGTACAGCATATGATAGTAAAGGTGGATTATAAATTATTAAATTAAATCAAATTAAAGGGGATGGAATGACTCTCCTATGAGGAAAGGTTACAGAGGATTTTCAGCTTGGAGAAGAGAAGGGTATGTGGAGATATAATAGAAATCTATAAAATCCTAAGAGTGGAACAAGTAACTGCAAATTGATTGTTTACTCTTTCAAAAAGTACAAAGATTAGGGTACATGCCATGAAGTTACAATATAGTACATTTAAAAGAAATAGGAGAAAGTATTTTTTCATTCAATGCATAGCTAGCTTTGGAAATCAATGCTGGAGGATGTGGTAAAAGCAATTAGCATAGTTGCTTTAAAACAAAGTTTGGACAAATTCCTGGAGAAAAAGTCAATATTGAGGTAGACATGGGGAAAGTCACTACTTATTTCTTGGGGTAAGTGGAATAGAATCTGGCAACCTTTTGAGTTCATTTCAAGTACTTGTGATGCAGATTGGCCATTGTTGGACACAGGAAATTGGGCTGATGGACCTTTGATGTGACTCAGAATGGAATTTCTTATGTTCTTATTGGCAGTGTATATTGGGGAATGGGGGATGAGGGACTGTGTGTGTTGGGTATGTAAATGTATTGGCAGTGTGTTTCGGGGACTGTGGATGTTTGTGCATGAGGCTATGGACGTGTAGGCTTCTCTTTCCCTTGTATTCCCCTGTCCTACTGAACTCACTGCCTGTCCCTCCCATCCTCTTGAACTGTTTCCCCGCCCTACCCTTCAACTCCCTCTCTCTTGAAATCTCCCTCCTTTCCTTCCACACGCTCATGCATTCTCCCTCCTCTCCTTTCCCTGCTTCTCAGCCTTGCACTCTCTCTCCCTTCCCTGCTGCTCACCATGGGCCTAGTTTGGGAAGGGAGTGAGGGGTACAATTCTCCCCCAAATGAGCTACTCTATAAGCTGGTGGGACTGTGACTGCGATTCTATCCTAGCATGGGCACCTTCCTTAGCATTGGCACCTCCCATTGCTGCTAGTGCCAGGTCACACATTTGAAACATGCGCATGCCCTTAGTTTGCCTTACACCTGTGAAGATTTTGTGTTGGGAGCAGGAACTGTGGTGTCAGGCATGAGGAAGCTGAAGGTACCTCCTGGAGATTGTTGGAGCAGCCACAATGATGGAGGTATTCATCTTGGAGGTAGGAGAGGAGAGACTGCAAGAATAAAGATGGCAGGATTAGAAGTGCAGTGGCCCATGGGGTCTCAGCTGCAGCTATTGGGTCAGCAGTGCCTACAGAGTGGCATGTACCTATGGCATTGTCCCTGAGCAAAATGGAACTGATGGTGCTCTGCATGTCATGGAGCTCTGCTGGACTCTGCTGCAGTGTCTTCAGCAAGGAAGCCAAATGCCTGCAATATGATGGAAAGTAAGAGGCTCCAGTTAGGGATTATTTATTATTTTGGTGGGGCTGTGTCTGTGATACCCAATGGGAGTTCCCACAGGCAAAGGCCCAGCTTTTGTTACCATTTGCGCTTAAATATGTGTGGTAGGTGCACATATTCCCAACTTCTTACTTGATGATGCGGTGCCTGATTAGGAGATTGATCTCAACTCCTTTGTCCTTTTTTGTGTCATGACTGGTGGGGGGTGGCAGCTGACACCATTAGAAACCTGCCTGGAATAATTAGCATACTTTCTCCTCTTTTCCAGAAGGGCACCTGCTCAAGTGGACTGTCTTTCACTGCTTTGCTGGTAAGGAGCAGAAACAGACCGTACTGCACATACACCTCTCTGATTTTGTTGCAGTGGCTGGCTGCATGCTTGATTTTACTTCTAGGAGTTTGATGAGAATACTGTACATATTTTCGCTTCTGTATTATAGTGAATGTTTTGTAGACATTGTTGATATTTTTATCTTTTTCCATTAGTGGTGGGGCAGAGCTGGAGGATGGGACAGATGGGACTGGAGAAAGATGAGACTCGTGGAAGAACAGGGACATAGTGATTGAGTGGGAGAACAGGGATGTGGGTGTGCAGAGCAAGGAATTCGCTATGGGAGACATGGAGTGGGAATTTGGAGGACAGTGAGTACTTGTCAATTTGTATGTATATCAATATGTAATATGTCCACCGCAGCTCTCACAGAATATAATGGTACGGGGATGGAAAAAATATGATTATTTCCAACCTGTGCTACTTGTGTGGCATTGGCTGCCTCTTCCTTATCGATTTCAGTTTAGATGTTTAAGTCTAATATTCAGACTTTTGCACTTACTTGTTATGAGTTATGTACATGTTTGCACTAGTACAATCTCTTACAAACTCTGAGATCGGCTTCTCAAGGTTTGCTATCACTCTTTTCTGTGGTTCATAATGAATGAGCACCATTTTGTGTTTTCTGAGTCTCTGCGCCAAAGTTATGAATGCTCTTCCCTTTTCCATGCAAGCTATTCAAGATTACCTGGATTTCCATAAGAAGTCCAAATCAAACCTCTTTCAAACTGTTTCTTGTGATGTTTGCTCTTTTTACATGTTGTTCTTTTTTTTTTATTATTAAAGACTTTCAATATTTATATGAAGAAAAATATCAAGAGAAGACACATTCCCAAAAACAATTGACATAGTATTTTATTTTATTTAACATTTTTTATATACCTCATTTCCTAGGATCAATGCGGTTTACATGTAACAAGATGAAATATAGATACAGTCAGGACCGTACCGAGCCTTGTGCGAGCGGTGCGGCCGCACAGGGCACAAAGACTTAAAGGGCGCATTTTGGCTCTCTGCCGTTGCCTGCTGCTGCCACTTTTTCGGTGGCAGGCAGCAGCAGAGAGACAAAATGCGCCCCTTAAGTCTTCGTGCCGGCACACTAAGCAGGTCTGGTTTCTCTGGGAGGGACCAGACCTGCTTAGTGTGCCGGCGACTTGCAGATCGGGCGTGCGCCCCCCCTCCCGCACCCCCATAAAGTGTCTAAATGGAGGTGCGGGACGGGGGGTACGCGCTCGATGTGCAAGTCGCACAGGGCGCATTTCAGTCTCAGTACGGCCCTGGATACGGCTAACTGTTGATGTACAAACTAAGAAACAATAAAGGAGGGTATAACATTAAGGAATTAACTTATCTACATATTAATAATTCACTTATGTACATAATAATAATTTAGAGCGGAATTAATAGGTCGGGACGCTTATAGACAGCAGAAGGTTTAGGTGATGAGCAATGTTCCCTCTAATGTTCTGTAGGCTGTGTGCGCATAAAATATCAGCTGTGCGGCTTTTGAAGAAAGGTTAAATTTTTGTGCGCCACATAACGTCACTCGGAGTTATATACTTTAAAATTTGACTACACATCAGAATACAGTATGTACACCACATTGATTTTAATCAAATTAAATGAAAATAGACGATTACTAAATGAAGCAGAAAATTTCTAGTAATTACAATCACAACTTTTAAATTTTAAGACATCTGTGTTGTTTTCTATCAGAATCAGAACTGTAATTTTTGTGCGCTCTGTTGTAAAGTATGTGCGCTCGCTCGGCGAGGTGTGTGCGCGCGCACACGCGCACAGCTTAGAGGGAACAGTGGTGATGAGGTTGGGGTTCCGTACAACTTCTTGGAGATTTAGATGATTTGTTATAATCAGAGGGTCATAGAAAAATAGCAGAGAAGGAACCGTAGATTAAGGTAATGGAATACATACATACAGGAGTACAGGATTATCATTGATGCTATCTCTCTTTGTCGAACTGGTCTCTAAAGAGTAGAGTCTTTATTTTTTTACGGAAGTGTGTGAGGTTGTTTATGAATCTAAGTTCTGTAGGAAGGCTGTTCCATAGGCCTGAGATGTACAATGAGAAAGTGTGTATTGTTTATTGAGAACGTAATAGACCGCCCATCACAATAGTGTCTGAGCGGTTTATAATATACAAAAGGCTGCTTAGAAAATTAGGAAAGGAACGCCACAGTGTGATAGGAAAGAAGAGAGAAGAGTAAAAGGTTGAGGCTAGATTATAGTAACAGAAACAAGGGAAAACAACATCATGGGGGTGGTGAAAAGGGGCGCGGGGGGGGGGGGGGGAGAGGCCAAAAGCTAGACAGAAGAGATGGGTTTTTAGATTGAATTTCAGCTTGCCAAGCGGTATGACTAATCTGTTCTGGTAGCATGTTCTTCTGGATCTGCTGTCCGGCTGTCTCTTAAGGATGGGTTGTAAGTAATTGGCAGACATGTTGTGTAGAATCTTGAATATGGTTATGAAAACTTTGTATTTAATGTGAGATTGACGTGGTAGCCAGTGCAACTGCTTGAGGATAGGGGTGATGTGGTCTGTTCTTGAGGCACCTTTCAGAACTCTTGCTGCAGTATGCTGTGCCATTTGAAGCGGGTATAAGACGGTCTTTGGATGCCCTGGTAAATGATGTTACCAAAATCCAAGTGTGTGGGGAAATCATTGACTGGAAAACCGTTCTGAAATCCTCTGGTTCAATCAGAGGGCACAATTGTTGCAGGGTCTTAATCTTTTGGTATATAATTTTGGCGGTTTTCTTGATGTGGGCTTGTAGTGTGAGCCACTGATCAATTGTTATTCCTAGGTACTGGATCTCCTCCTTAACCTTTAGCTCAGCATTATTGACTTTTAAGACTGTAGGGGGTTTGGTTTGCAGCTTGTTGTGCCGTGAGGGCTTGTGTGCATCAGTAATTCTGAGAGCAAAGCTATCAGTAGCTTAGCTACTGACAGGGTCTCCCAAAATAGACAGATCTCAGCTGAGGTGCCAGACTAAGACAAACCACCCATCTGGGCAGCAGCAGAATGGGGCGGTGTTGTAAGCGGAGGATCATATTTCTGTGACAAATGCAACAACACTGGAATTAACTGCACAGAAGAAAGGCTTGGCAAATCTACTTCTGTATCTTGCCATGAAAACCCAATGGATAGTCACAAAAAATTGCACTATAGTGCTGGAAGATGAGACCCCCCCAGATTAGAAGGCACTCAAATGGCTACTGGGGATGAGTTAAAGAATTCTCAGAGTAAAGCCAGCATTTATGATGTGGTTGGATCTGCTGATGTAGCTGTGCATGAAAAGAGAGTCAGACGTTGCAAAGATGTCTTACATATTGGGACATGGAATGTACGAAGCATGAACCAAGGGAAGTTGGAGGCAGGGGACGGCCCAAGGAGGGTGCGGGGCCATGTGCGGAGACTTGGTGAGGGGCCCCATTTGCATAAGGGACATCATTAACATAAATATTTGTATAATGTTAACATACTCATTAAGAGGCATGTTTACTAAAGGTTAGTGTATGGATAAAGAAAGACTAAAGGATTTCTACATTACTATAATCCAGTGCCAACTGCCAGGCACATTAGGAACTACTACAAACACTGGCAATTTAGAACCCATAGCAAACCTGCTGTATCGTAACAGCACTACCAGGACTCACAAAGCACCATACTCTACCTATCAAAAGGCAACATTGCAAATATTAAACCAAAAAGGAGCTAAGGATCCGCACAATATAGGAGAAAACAAAGTAGCGGAGCCTGGACTGATATAGTAAACCTTGTTTATTACGCCCCAACGCGTTTCGGCCACCGGCCTTCTTCAGGGGGTCTTAGAGAACACACCTCAAAAATAAACATAAACATATAAGTTAAACACATAATATAAAAAAATTGTGTTACATCAATAAATAAATTAATAAAATATTGATGAAATAATAAATAAAACAATAAATAAAACCATAAATTTCACTTAAAACATCTAAAGGACAAACTATTAATTCATAATAGTCAATTAGAAAACACACTAATAGATAAAAATATATTGTAAAATATATAAACATTAAGAAATAATAAATATATATTAAAATACCAAGAAAAGGAAGAGAGACGAGGAGAAGCAAACAGTAAATAAATACCTTAGTATGATCAAATTGAATGTTATCCCGGACTGAACCTATGGGATACTGACGGCTGACAATGAACAAATAAATAATGAATAAATAAATATATACTCATAAACCAAGTATATACAATTCTAAAACACAACGACAAGTTCCTATGATGGGTCTATAAGTTTGGGACACATCTGGCGATAGTTGTTTCTCCTTTAAACAGTTGAGCACTGCTCGTTACCGCGTTTTAATCTTTTATTCATGTGAGTGTCCCCCTGTTTCTGTTGTGTTTTTTAAAAAAGAGGCAGGCTTAGTATGTACAAATAAATATTTGTATGATTTCGATTTTAACATTTTTTATATATATATTTTGAGCGTTCGGTGGCCGTGTATTCCCATGTGTGGTTGAGTTCTGCATCTATGGAAATTGGTGCACAATGGCTGCTATTCCTCTAAGAACTGCCGTGGTGACTTTCTGTAACCCGGTTTTAAAGCAATATACAATGGTACATTTTTATATTAAGGAATTTGTTCCTTTTTCTTTTTTCTGTATCATCATTTTAACTTTCGTGATTAAATATAATTCATAACAGTTTATACCGGTCGCTCATGCACGGTTTTTGCTTGAGTTTTTTATTACTTTGCGATTACTGGCCATTGTTTTTAGATATCAGTTGTCAATACAATAAGCACATTATATAAGCTGCATTTTTAAGAATATAATTTTCTGATGTAATTTTTTAAGTATATGATGATTTCAAATTTAAGAGTGTTTCCACCTTTTTATATTAGGTTTTTTATACAATTTTTACATGTTTTTTACATGAGTTTTTCATACAATTTCTATAAGCCCCTTTTTTATATGCGTTTTATGATGGTTTCCTGATTTTTTCCTTTTTATATATTTTTTACATGCCTTTTTTGTGTCTCTTGAAGTACCTTGATTATTCATATATGTAACTTTTTTTATATTACACATGTATACAGTTTTACTTTTATAAGTGGTATTTTTATAAATGTTTTTTATACTATATATGTGAGTTTTTATATATATGTATATTTATTTATGTAATTAATTATTTATTATTAATTGGTTATATATTTGTTAATATGCATTGTTGATGTTTTAGAATTGTATATACTTGGTTTATGAGTATATATTTATTTATTCATTATTTATTTGTTCATTGTCAGCCGTCAGTATCCCATAGGTTCAGTCCGGGATAACATTCAATTTGATCATACTAAGGTATTATTTACTGTTTGCTTCTCCTCGTCTCTCTTCCTTTTCTTGGTATTTTAATATATATTTATTATTTCTTAATGTTTATATATTTTACAATATATTTTTATCTATTAGTGTGTTTTCTAATTGACTATTATGAATTAATAGTTTGTCCTTTAGATGTTTTAAGTGAAATTTATGGTTTTATTTATTGTTTTATTTATTATTTCATCAATATTTTATTAATTTATTTATTGATGTAACACAATTTTTTTATATTATGTGTTTAACTTATATGTTTATGTTTATTTTTGAGGTGTGTTCTCTAAGACCCCCTGAAGAAGGCCGGTGGCCGAAACGCGTTGGGGCGTAATAAACAAGGTTTACTATATCAGTCCAGGCTCCAAATATTAAACCAATACATTTCAGAGAATAACAATACATGACCTACTGGGGAAAGAGAACGTGGCAATGTCAAATAGAAACTACATAAACCTCAGCTCAGTTACACATGCAGAATATGGACTATCACCAAAGAACAAGGAATCACAATTTAGAAATAGGAAGACAATAAATAAACTGGGAACCCCAAAAACCAAACTTGGAATGTACAACACTGTAGAAATAAAACTATACATTTATTTCCTCTTGTACTAAACAAAGCTCAGACGTTAATGACGCACATTTCCCAGAGCTGACATTCCAGTTAATAAATTCAAAATAAAGAGATATTTTTCTACCCTTTCTGCATTTTTTTTTCAGTTGCAATTGCTCCAGCCACTTTCTTCTGGTTTCTTTGTGTCTTCTGCTAACTCTCTATCGTCTGCTGTCCATTTGTCCTTTCTTCTCTCTTCTAGTTTTTTTTTCCATTCTCTCTCTACATCTGCTTTAACATACTAATCTTTCTCCTTTTGCTCTTTCCTCATTCCTATTTCATCCATTCAAATTTTACCCCTTCATCCTCAATCCCCACTTACTCTCCCAATACCCGGCCAATTGTAGATTTTTCTTCCCTCCCACACGAAATATTTTTCCCCTCTCCATTTCATTCTCACAGCCCCATCCCATTCTAATCCTTCCCCAACATCAGCTCCCTTCTAGTTCCAGCCTCACCCAGCATCCGCTCCCTTCTAGTCCCCGCATCAGCCCATTTCCGGTCCTAGCCCCCCATCAGCCCATTTCCAATCCTATCCTAGCCCCACCATCAGCCCATTTCCAGTCCTAGCTCCCCCATCCATTTCCAGTCCTATCCGAGCCCCTCCATCAGCTCATTTCCAATCCCAGCCCCCCATCAGCCCTAGTCCTTTCCTAGCCCCACCATCAGCCCATTTCCAATCCTAGCTCCCCTCCACTCAGCCCATTTCCAATCCAAGCCCCCCATGAGCCTATTTCCAGTCCTAGCCTCTCCATGAGTCCATTTCAATCCAAGCCCCCACCATAGCCCATTTCCAATCCTAGCCCCCCCAACAGCACATGTCCAGTCCTATCCTAGCCCCTCCATCAGCCCATTTCCTGTCTTAGCTCCCCCCCACTCAGCGCATTTCCAGTCCTAGCTCCCCTCCCACAGCCCATTTCCAGTCCAAGCCCCCCTTCCCATCAGCTATTTCTAGTTCAAGCCTTCCCTCCACAGTCCATTTCCAGTCCTAGCTCCTTCCTCTCACAGCTCATTTCCATTCCAAGCCCCCTTCCCCATCAGAGTGGCAGGTGCACCTACTCTTATTTAGTTCTATACCGCCTCTTCCAGAGATCAATGGCAGTTTACATAGAACATAACACAGTTACATTATAATAAGGAACTTGCTTGTAACATCTTAACAGCTGATTAAATAGTAGAGCTAGATAACATATTAAACAACTTATTTTACAAAGCATTTAGGAATGTTCCAGATATTCCATTTTCAAATGGTGAACACAGATGACCTAGTAGGAAAGTCAGAGTGGTGTAGGGTGCCAGGAGACAGAGAGATAAAAGATATCTATGTCTGTTGTGTATGAGTGTCAGATATGTTTCCATACTATGAAGAGGAATGTTTTGAGCTCTTTGTAAAACATTTGGAGGTCTTTTACAGCTCTTAATGTGTCCAGAAGAGTATTCCAAATAGTTGGCCCTATAACTTGTGGTGCTAGTGGTGGCAGTGGTGTTGCGTATGTGATTGGGGATATCAATCATATTTTGGGAACAGCTTTGTCTGGCTCTTGAATTTGAGGGCATGATGAGGAGGGAGATTAGGTAAGATGGGGCAATGTTGTTGATTAGTTTGAAAACAATCAATCATAGTGTATTTATATTTTATTCTGCTTGATATGGGCAGCCAATGTAGTTTATGAAGGGGGGGGGGTGATATGTTCCAAATGTTGAGTTTTATATATTGTTCGTGCCACCTTGCTGGGCAGACTAGATGGACCATGATGATCTTTATCTGCCGTCACATACTATGATACCATGATAAGCAAGTGGAAAAATTGCTATTAAGCAAGAGGTAGGTGAATGGTGTTGAGCCTGGTGCAGGCATAGGAACATGGGGCATAAAGTTATGACATAAATGCATATTGCTCTACAGCCCCCATAGCAGCAGGCCCAGAGATTACCCTGTCTGTTCCACTGATTCTCCTTCCAAATGAATTACTTTATTATTATTGGTTTTAGATGCTGTTTATTTTATTTATTTAACAGATTTTGATATACTGCTTTTCTACCAGTCAAACAGGTTTACATAGAACTTAGATTTTACAAGGAACAGATTTTGATCAACATTGGAACTTGTACAGTAAACATACAGGATTTAACAAATGCAATTATATACAGTGGGTTGAGAGGTTAGCAGGAATGGGGTAAATGGGATTTGAGAGGGTGGTGAGGAGTGGGATCATAGGGGTTTCATGAGTGGGGTCTAGGTTGCTTATTGTCAAAATTCTTTTGGAAGAGATGAGTAGTTTACGAATATCAGTGGAAGACTTGATGTTTCGGATTTCTGGGGGTAGTGCATTCCAGAGGGTGGGGCATATAATGAGAAAGATTTTGATCTTGTAGACTGCTTGCAATTGCAAGACCGTGGTGGGATACAGAGGAGGTTCTGGATACTTTTTCTCCTTGGTCTAGTAGAGTTTAAGGTGTGAATTAAGTTGTGTAGTCGCTCTGCTGATGTATGGTTCAGGGTTTCGTGAATGAGGGTTTAGATCTTGTACTATATTCTTGAGTTGATGAGGAACCAATAGAGATGTTTGAGGATGGGTATGATGTGGGTGTGCCGTGAGATTTGGAAGATGGTTCTTGCAATGGTGTTTTGTGCAAGTTGCAGAGGAAGGATTGCGTATTTAGCTAGACCTTGATAAATGGAGTTACAGTAATCGAAAAGAGGTGTGATAGTGGCCTGGTAGACTGTACGGAATGTATCGGTGGATAGTAGTATACTGCTTTGGTGATACTCTGAATTTGTTCCTTGAAGTTAAGTTGATGATCAAGTATGATTCCCAGGTACTTTGTGTGGGAGCTGACTCAGATTTTAGAGTTGCAGAGTTTGACATAAGCGGGGGAGGGGGGGGGGGGGCGAAGTTGGGGTTCTTGGTTACATGGAGGAGCTTTGTTTTACTGAGACTGATGGAGAAGTTATGATGGTGGAGCTAGTTGATGGTTTCAGTGAGGCAGCTTGAGAGCATGGAGTGGAAGTGGAGAATGGTGTGAAAATCATTATATCGTCAGCGTATATCAGAAATTGGACTGGGAATTGCTGGAGGATGTTACAGAGGCAGAATGTATATATTGAATAGTAGAGAGGAGAGAGAAGCCTTGTGGTACACCCTAGTTAAGGGTGAATGGAGTTGAGGTGTGTGTTTGAATCCTTATCTGGTGATTGTGATTGGTGAGATATGAGTGGAACCACTTGAGGGGGGTGCTGCAAACTCCAATTTGGTGGAGTTTGTCAAGGAGAAGCTGGTGGAATACAGCGTCTAAGGCAGCAGAGATGTCTAGAAAAAGCAAGAGGAAACCTTGTGTGATTGATTCAATGCCAGTGATAAGTGAATTTAGCAGGGAAGTCATCAGAGTTGCCGTGCCATGATTGGATCTGAATCAATGTTGCTGTGTGTTTAATGGTGCATGAAGGTCTATGTGATCTTGCAGTTGTGTTTGTATGGCTTTTTCAATGATTTTGGAGATGAAGGGTATACTGGTTTTAGGTCTGTAGGAGGATGGTGAGTGTGGATCCAAATTTGGTTTCTTCAGGAGTGGTCTGATTGATGATTACCTGAAGGATGGAGGAAGGAATCCTTGGTCGAGGGAGGAATGGACAATGTCAGATATGAAAGCTAGGAATTGGTCATGTGTAACTTTCAACCAGGAGACCGGACATGGGTCGAGCAGGGAAGTAGTGGTATTGAGATTGCAAATAACTTTGCTGAGCTCCTCATTAGAGAGAGTGTTGAAGGTGGTCCAGTGTTGGTCTTGATGAGGCTTTTTGTTAGAGGTTGGGATAAGGAGGCTGGTTGATGGTGTCTGTTTGCTCTTGGCTAGTAGGTGTGAGGCCATGTCTTGAGGATTGAGGGAGTGGTCGCGGTTGGAATGAGAAGGATCTTTGGTTAGCGATTTGATGATTTTGAAAAGTTTTCTAGGTTTGTTTGTGGAGCGTGTGAGTAGGTTGTTGTAGTATTCTTGTTTGGCCTGGAAGGTGAATTCGTGGTATAGTTTGAGTTCCTATAGATACTGAGATTTGAGTTGTGGGTTTTAGGTTTTTCGCCATAGATGTTCAGGTTGATGCAGGTTGCGTTTCTGTGTTTTTAAGGCTGAGGAGTACCAGGGAGCATGTAATCATTTGGTTCCTGTGGAGACTTTTGGCAGGGCCATTGCGGTGGTGGAGATCGTAGAGTTCCATGTGCATATTTTGGTTTTGAGGTCCTTCTGTGCTGGTAGGGAAGTTAAAGCTGGGATGTTTTTTTGGATGAAGGCTTGTTCATTGAATGAGAGAAATTTATGAGTTGTTGGGGAGGGAGTTCTGAGGTGTTGTTCGTGGGCAGGAGTTGGGTATGATTAAAGAGATGATGTGGTGATCAGACCAGGGGATGGGGGATGATTGATTGTGGTGTATATCCACGAGCATTTAGGAGTCGGTTTGAGAAGAAAATCATTTCTAGGATGTCGCCTTTAGCGTGGGTAGAGGTGGATATGATCTGTGTGAGTTGTAGGTCTGTCATGGCTTCGAGGAAGGCTGATGAGTGGGTGGATGATGTAGATGGTAGGTTTAGATCACCAAGGAGTATGAAGTCTTTGCGCATGGATGAGTGGGAGCAGATTTCCTCCAGTATTGTAGCGAGTTCTTCAGCGTTGGCATGAGGGGGTCAGTAGGAAGGACAGATGGAGAGGTAGTGGTTGGAGATTGTGATGATGTCAAGTTTAGGGGTGGAGGCATGGTTTATGGCGTTGAAGTTAAAGAGTTGCCTGATCACTGGGGCATATCAGTATGGGTCATTACCTCTGCACACACACTGTCAAATGGAGGGGACACACCATAGCATCTTTACAGCTGCTGGGAGGTGAGGCCACACCATAGCATGGTATAGGACAACCTTGCAACTTCTTATTTGATGGCTGTCTCCTAACACAGAATGTTATCGCCACAGCTAACAATGGTAAGAAAGAATAACCTAATTATCCCACTGCTATAGCCACTCACATACGGTAACAACAGCTTATATCATTTGAAATGTCCAAGAATGGCGTTGAATGGCTACGTTACATTAGCAATTCTACTATTAGTTACACAAACATGCTCACTCACATTTCACCCACAACCTATCTCAGTCATTCACAGCTATAATCACATCAGATCAAATACAATCCACTACAAAATATGTATCCAAAATTCATACATATATGGATTTGTGATGGACTAATCCATATCCCATCCTGCAAACTACCTCCATCCCCTAACTTATGCGCAACAACAAACATTACAAACCTACAATGTTCACTTATCAATGCAAGATCTGTATGGAATAAAGTGCCAACCATCATTAATAACATCATAGATATAATGTTCATTATAGAATCATGACTTTAAAATACTGACTTGGTTCTCCTCAATCAGTTGAAATGACCAAACTCTGACATCTTTAACTGCCCAAGACAAAGCAGAAGTGGAGGTGGTATAATAATCACAACAAAAGACCTAAAATTCTCAATCATATCAATGGAAAGTACAGAAGAATTAGACTATCTCATGACAGAAAACAAACAAATCATGCTTTGCCTATTATATAGTTCACCCAAATCTGATACATAAGACCTAACAGCCATTCTTGAATTAATATGCTCAAATAACCCTCTAAATAAACATCAACTACTACTAGGTGACTGCAATTTGGCCACAACACTTGCAGGATACTCTCACTCATTCCTTAATGCAATGAATGCTCTGGACTTTCACCAAATAGTAGACAAACCCACACATAACAAAGGAAACATACAGGACCTCATATTTATTTATTTTATTTTATTTATTTATTTACATTCTCTTATATACCGCGCTATTCTGCATCAGTGCGGTTTACATTAAACAAACTGAAATTACATTGAACAGGGCATTATAACTTGGAGATAACTATTTTACAGGGAACATGGGCTATGGAGGGTTAAATGGCTTGCCCAAGACCCAAAGGCATGCTGAACAATCCTATCCTCCCAAGACTTCAAATACAACCTGTCCCCTGGTCAGATCATTATGCTATCAACTTCACTATTTCTCACCAGCCACCTGCATACAAACCAAATCCAACGCTAGCATCAGCCCACCGCTTCTGACAATTTGACAAAGAAGCATTCGTTAATGGCTCTTTACCACAACTTAGCACAGATCAACTGACATTGACATCATCTTAAATAACTGGAATAATGTCATAAGCAAAGTTGCAGCTCCCTCTCAATCAAAATCACACAAAAACCATAAACAAATCACTATCTGGTACACACAGGAACTAAGACATATAGGGAGGCAACTAAGAAACTAGAACAGAAATGGAGACATTCAAAGTGACCTCAAGACCAGGACATCTACATGGACAAACTCAGGGAATATTGTGACAGCCTCAACAGCAATAAGAAGGAATACCAACCAAAACATATTATGAAATCACTAAACCGTCTCAGGGAGCTCTTTGAAATTGTAAAATCCCTAGTGAGAGCTTCCTACCCAGAAGGAAATAATACCCCTATTAGTCCACAAACACTAGCCAGCTACTACATGAGTAAGGTAACAAAACCAGCCTCTGTATCGCCAACACTAATAATCAACAACAATATCAAAGCTATATCATGGCAAACATTCACACCAGTCAACATAGAACAACTGGAAGATATCACTACCAACCTCAATACTACAACCTCCCTTCTTGACCCATGCCCTCTTACTGGGTCAAGATAACATGAGCAGAAATCTCAACCAGCCTATTCAAAATGATCCAACTCTCATTATCTCAAGGGCATATGCCTAGAGATCTAAAAATAACTTATATACCTCCTATTCTAAAACATAATGCTCTGGACAAAGCAAGTCCAAGCTTGTACAGATAAATATTTAGCTTACTATTCATAGAAAAAATAATAGGAAAGGTGGTACAACGCCAGCTCTAGGAACACCGTAGACAAACATATGCCACTGGATCTGCACCAACATGGTTTTAGACCAGGACATGGAGTAGAAACATTCATTATGTCCCTCATGGACAAATTAATAAAGGAGATTGAGAAGCCTAAACAAGCATTTATCCTAATCTTCTTAGATATGGCAGCCGCTTTTGACGCCATCTGTTACAACCTACTTATAAAAAGACTACAAGAAATCAGAACATTATGCTGGCTTAAATTATATTTAACAGATCACACTCAACAAGTAAAAATAGGTCAAACCACATCCACACCGTATAAACAACAGCAAGGAGTCCCACAAGGCTCAGCCCTGCCAGCCTTACTATTTAATATATACATACAACCGATTTGCATCATCATCAAGAAATACAATGTAAACTACCACATCTATGCCAATGATATTATGATATACGTACCATACATCTCAAAACCCGACCAACAACAGAAAGTCATCTGCTTCAATGAGGTAACAATTTGGCTTGTTTCACACAACCTAACGATAAGCTACAACGAGACAGATGTACTATTCATTACTCAGGATAAGACCTTCACCCCCCAACTACCATAAAATTCAAAGATGCAACATTAGAAGCCAAGCAAGAAGTACTATAGTCAAACAAATAGTCCTAGATCAGACCTAAACCTAACCACCCACATCAATAATACAGCTAGAACAATATACAACAAGATAAGAACCCTCCAACACCTAAGACCACTATCTCCTCATGACTTCCATACAGTGTTTCAAGCTATGATTTTTCCTCATTTTGGCTTCTGTAATAGCATCTTACAAGTATTACCAAAGCAAGCATTGTACCAGTTACAAATGACACAACCTACTGCCGCTCCACTTATCCACAGAACTCCAAAATATGAACATATCACACCAATCTTAAGCCTGCTACACTGGCTCCCAATTGCAAGCAGAATCAAATTTAAAGCCCTCATGATCACATTCAAAATACTGCACCATCTATCCTCTACTTACCTGCAATCACTAATATAAACAACACCAAACAACAGATCCAGGAGGGGTTATACACAGGACACTCTAACCATCTGCCGTCATTTACTATGTTACCATAGCCATGGAATTCAGAAAAAGTAATCAATCCACATGCAGGAGAGCATTCTTGCTCTGTTCACCCACACTTTGGAACTCCCTCCCAGACAGAATAAGAAACATACCGGACTTCTCAACGTTCCGCAAACAACTAAAAACACACTTATTAATAGAGCACTTCGGAGGCATATAAACCTGCCTAAATACCAGCCCGACATAATCTGCAACCCAGCATGCAACACACTTGTTACATCAGCTCCTACCTTATGAATATATCTCAATGTGTAGCCTACCTAACTGAAATCTCAACATGAGTCTTAACCACACATTATGGACAATGTACTACTAAGACCTTGGACCAAAACCCAATACCTATCTTCCCACCAATATGGATACTTACTCCTGGATTGTATTATAGTTCATTGCCCTATTCCCAACTTCTGTACAATATAGTTATATTTTATATTATAATTGTATGATTTTCTCCATTTCATTAACATTGATCTATGTAACCAACTAAATAGAGTTCTTATAAGACTATATATATATATATATAGTCTTATATATATATATAGTCTTATAGTCTATATATATATATAGTGACCCACTCATGAACACACCATGCCGTTCTTGATATTATTAAGACTCTATTCTTTCCTATGTAATTATCTCATGTATATAGTTTACCCCGGTTCTCCAAGTTTGTACTCCTGTTCGATGTAAACCAAACAGCTTGTTGTTATGGTCTTTATGTTATAATGTAAACCGCGCTGATGCCGAATAGTGCGGTATATAAGAACTTGTAATAAATAAATAAAAATAAATAAATAATATATATATATATATATATATATATATATATATATATTCCATGTTACTTGTATCCTGTTCTTGTTCCATGTAAACCACTTTGATTCATTGATTTAGCAGTATGAAAAAACAAATAAATAAAATAAAATAAAAATAGCATGGCAGTAAAGCACCTTTGAGGATTGGAGCTCCCCTTTCTCGCTGCATGCACCACTGGAAAGCCATGAAGCATACTCTCCCATCATGAGTGAAGGCAGTGAGGTTAGGATGATTGCATGAATAGGTGCAGGGGAAGTCTCAACACTTGGTGGAAGAACATGTAGAAAAAGGTAGGAAGAGAGTGCAAGGTATACTAATGTGAGGCTCTTGGCAAGTCTAGCCCTCCCACTCCCCTCACTGACTTCTCAGCAGTGGTTTACGGCATCTGTCACTCAAGGAAGCTGAGGGGTTTTGGCTGCCTATCCGGACCATTCTCCATGGCCACCTTCTTCCTCTTCCCCCTCACCACCCTTCACTTCCTTTTCAGGTCCTCTGCATCTCTGTTTCTGTGGTTTATGGCATTCATGCATTGACATATGCTCATTCAGATTGTTTGCTTCTCATAGGTACCCACACAGGCCAAGGAGAGCATGCTAGTGCTTGAGCTCCTGCCTCAGCATGAAGTCCACCTTCCCTTGGCAGAAATTGTCTTTCCTGATGAGCTCTTTATGCTCAGGCACCGTAAGCTGCTCAGAATCAGCACAATTCACAGCTTTTCTAAAATGGGGTGCTACACATGTAAGTCCTAAATTGGGGTGCTACACATGTAAGTCCTACCTCTATATACACATGTGAAATGACAAGCGGGTGGGCACATGTATGGGTGGTAAATGTGTGTAATGGACATTTTACAAGCAGGTGAAACTTGGGTATCTAAACTACACATGCTGCTAGCACAATTGCCGCCCATAAGCTAGCAATTTTGCAGATACCTCCTCTACCTAAAGTTGTCCTCATTTATCTGTATGAGTTCCTGATGAACACTGGCTCAGTCAAAGGCACACATGTATGAGAGATGCACTCTATTTGTCATTGGCTGGTTGTTCACCTTAATGAATCTCACTGCATGTATCCATAGGAAGCCACCTCCTCCACATGGTCTGGCTGTGGTTGAGGCAGGAAGGAGAGATGTTTGCTGAGATAGCTATTTATTTATTTATTTAGTTTCTTATATACCGCACTCCTCGAGATCAGCGCGGTTCACAGGGAACAATAACAAAACCAGAACAACAGGCTGTTCGGTATTTTTCTTTTCCTCCTGCATATGCCATGGATGACTGGGGAGAGAAGGTCTCAAGGGAGGGACAAGAGAGGGTGAAGGACCTTTAAGACAAACACAGAGGATCTCTAAAGGAAAAAGGGGGCTGTTGTAGTTGTTGATATGGAAGGACAGACTAGATAGGCCATGTGGTCTTTTTCTGTCATCATTTTTCTCTGTTTCTATATGCTTTTATCATTGTATAGATATGCTTGCTAGGGCATACACAGGATACATTTTAACTTGTACATGGGGGAAGAGGGTTAGAGCTTTTAAGTATGTTTTATCATTATGTAAATATGCTGGCTAGCATTACCACAGCCCATTTTAACATGTATATGGAGCAGGGGGCTAGAGTCTACATGGCTGCCTGAAAAGTACCATGTATACTGCGCATTAATATTACTCATTATTATATACTCATGGATGTCTCTGCAGTGTGGTTCCACTGTAGCCATACCCTAATAAACATCTCTACTACAGTGACTTTTGGAATTTGGCCTCACTTCTTTGTGTGCATGTGAGGTGAATTGTGAGGTGGGATTCCCCCAACATGATATGATGTGAATCCATTTTCACGTGTTATCAGAGACTGCCAAATTTGGAAACATTAGCCTCAGATTACAGCAGGAGTGTTGAAACCTGTGTAGAAGTTGTGGAAACCATTTAAGGCCACATGCAAACATGTTCAAGCATAGTCAGCACCTAGCACTGGAACCTCTCCTTTGTGTGGCCTCTTTAGGCACCAGCTACCCCATGTTCTGCGGACATGATGTGTGACATAAGACATATTATGCATGCTGGTGTAAGTGTAGGTAGGCCTTCATTTAACCTATGTCTGCATACCTGTGTCAGTGTCCATGGGCCAACACATCCCTGGACCATCCATCAGATGATGGCAGTAACCCTGTGCCCAAGGGAAATTGTGCATGGGTGAATCACCTGGATAGCGTTTCACAGTCAGTTAGCTGATTGTGACAGAGGGCTGCTATAGTGCGGGTCTCTACACTTTATAGTGGAGATGTCTTTGGTTAGGTATCATTATGATGCTGTGGCATGGCTGGTGAACGTGCAACAAGTTGGTGCTGTTGCAGCATGTCTAGCTAATCACAGGGAATGCTTTGTACTTTAGGGGCCACATGGCCACCAGGTATTCTGCATGGAGTGTCTCCAGAAAGGTAACCCATTCATTCTACTTGGGTTTTATTGTTGAGAGTGGCTAGTGAATGTATCAATATATGTGGACCAAGGTGGACATAGCAATGATGTGTCTCTTGCACATACTGAACATTCCATTAAGGCATACAGACAGATGTCGGATGGGCTCCCATTATGCGCACAAAGGTACTCACATTCCCATGCCAAGGGCCCTATAGTAGATCTGCTTGGCATGAGGCAGTGGATAGCTGTATAACTAAAGTGGTAATGTTGTACATATCATCAAATACCAGAGGACTACACAGTATACCTGAAAATAACAGTAGAGGCACAAAAATTATGGAGATATAAAGAAAACAGAAAAGAGAGATCAAAATAAACAATTCTACAAGACACTGGGGAAGAGTATTTGTATAGTGAAAGCTGAAACTGAAACATTCTGGCAGGGGCGGCCCAAGGGGGGTGTGGGGCCATGTGCGGAGACTCAGTGCGGGGCCTCATTGCATAAGGTGCCTCATTTGCATAAATATTTGCATAATGTTACCATACACTAACTTTTAGTAAACATGCCTCTTAATGAGTGTATGGATAAAGAAAGACTAAAAGATTTCTACATTACTATAATCCAGTGCCAACCACCAGGCACATTAGGAACTACTACAAACACTGCCCATTTAAAGCCCATAGCAAACCCGCCGTATCCTAACAGCACTATCAGGACTCACAAAGCACCAGACCCTACCTATCAAAAGGCAACACTGCAAATATTAAACCAATACATTTCAGAGAATATACAATACATGACCTACTGGCAGGGGCGGCCCAAGGGGGGTGCGGGGCCATGTGCGGAGACTCGGTGCGGGGCCTCATTTGCATAAGGGGGCCTCATTTGCATAAATATTTGCATAATGTTACCATATACTAACTTTTAGTAAACATGCCTCTTAATGAGTGTATGGATAAAGAAAGCCTAAAAGATTTCTACATTACTATAATCCAGTGCCAACCGCCAGGCACATTAGGAACTACTACAAACACTGCCCATTTAGAGCCCATAGCAAACCTGCCGTATCCTAACAGCACTATCAGGACTCACAAAGCACCAGACCCTACCTATCAAAAGGCAACACTGCAAATATTAAACCAATACATTTCAGAGAATAACAATACATTAAAAGGGACTCAGGATATCACTGCTTGACCCAATACAAGCATTGTGGAACCTGTGTCTTTTGGGGAAACTGCTAGGTACTTATGACCTAGATTGGCCACTGTTGGAAACAGGATACTGTACTTGATGGACCTTGGTCTGACCCATTATGGCATATCTTATGTTCTTATCTTATGTTATGTTCACAGTAAGCACCCTGGGTAGAGGGGCTTCTGTTCTATGTACTCTCCATCATCTGGCACACATGTGTGTATTTGTAGCTTATGCATGAGATGCCCAGTGTTGCAGTAGGCACTTCCATCAAAGGACATACCACTTTGGGGCCTAGACGTGTGGATGGCTGCATATACTAGCATACATGTGACCCTGTTATATTTCTTTTTGTCATGCCCTCACCATTCACTACATTTGTGCACCCTGACCTGGGGATTCCCACCAGAACCTCCTTTTTTTTTTCCTTGTAGCCTGTCCTGGGGATACCTGTTCTTTGTCTCTGGACCTCCCTTGCTGCCATTACATGGGTAATGGGTCACATTGTCCCGATATATAAGCTTCTGGGACTTTCATAGATCATGCCAACAGCTGTTTGTGCCTCTCTTTTCTCCGTGCATTTGTATGCTTGTTGCCAGCATGCATCTCATGGCCTGGAGAATTACACATGACTGTCACTGAAGCCTCTTATATGTATGTCATTAATGCCTCTGGTACCATCACTTATCCTCTTGCTTGTGCAGCTCCTGTCTCAATTGCTGCAGAAGGCAGGGCTGGGTCCTCTGCATGGCTCATAAGTACGTCTTCAGGGATTAAATATCCCACATTATGCAAAATCGTGTAAGGAGGTAGAGTGGAGTGCACATGATTAGAGATCTACTCATTTGGCTTGTGAGGCCCCAACCCTCCTCACAATTGGTATCTCTGTTAGACTAATGGTGTGAAAGGTTTTCATCTAAGGTAGAGGTGCTCCAATGGTTGAACATTGTCTTGCTTTTGGCCATGTTTTTCAGGACTTACGGTGGTCTGTCATTGATCATGTACCAATTGACCCTCGTGGTGGGGATCGCATTAATAAACTACAGAGCTGTGAACAGCGTTGGATTTTTCAATTGCGGACAGTGCATCCTGATGGTCTTAACAAAGAGATCGATTGGCTCAGTATTCACTGACGTCATCTGATGATCACAGGGCTTCCCCTGGTTGGTGGGGTGTCTCTGGAGTTTCATTGGTTGTCAGAAGTGATTGACAGCGAAGTATAGCCATTCTTTGAAGTCCTTGACCCTTTTGAGGAAGCAGCTGATTTCAGCGTTTGATGGCGGTTGAATCAAAGTATGGCAGCACTTGAAACAGGGCTACAGACCCGAAACGTGCACATCGTGCCTGAGCAGTTTAAGTTTCGCTTCTTCTTATCCAGCTAAGTAGTGGAATTTTCATGGTTTTATAAAAAACTAATTAAAATGGATGTAACTGAGTGGTGGACATAGTATCCTTACATGTTCCTTTCCTGTAACATCCGACAAAAATAATTATTTAGTAAATTTCCACGGGGGTTATTTTTGGTGATTTTTCGGTATCATTATCCTCTGAGAGTTTGACAATTATTCTTTGCAGTCATGATCTTTAGGACTCCACCCTTTCCATTCTGCTTGTGGCATCCTGAGTCATTGCGCATCATACTTTTCTATGTTGTAATTTGCTTTCTCTGTATGTGTGTGTGTACCTGCAGGTATAAGACTGAGCTGATTTATTTATTTATTTAATAGGTTTGTTTTTTGTTATTTTATACCGCTTTATCATTTTAGTCAAAGAAGTTTACATTGTAACTTAAATTTGATAATGTACATTAAACAGGGACATTGATAAATTGGATTCTTCTGAGGCAATGGAGGGTTAAGTGTCTTGCCCAAGGTTCTATAGATGTGTGTGGCTGTTATGATCTATTTTTATTTTTACTTTGATTACTGATTTCCTTTGCTAGCCCTCAAGGCTGTTGCCCTGCCTGTGCAATTACGTTGCCCAGCCTATTCTGCAATTTCTGACATTGCAGTCACACCTCCAGTGAAATCAACTGCTTGCAGCCCTGAATATCACGCACCATGGTACATAACAGCTCTAAAGAATATCAAACAAGAACCCAGGAAAGCTGAATGCACCTGGAGACATGCGTCAGATGAACAAAAATACCTACCTTCAAATCCTCTACTCATATAGAACCAACACCAATAAAGCAAAGAAAGGCTACCACACCAGAACAGCCCTAAAATCTTTAAACAAACTCAGAGAACTATTTGAAATAGCCAAATCCATGTTAAGAGAGAACAACCCCACCTACTGCACAGACCACCCCAGCCCTCAAATACTCACCCTACACTTCCAGTCCAAACTCCAACTTCTTCCACCACCTGCATTAATAGATTATACCCAGAAACCCTGCAACTCCAGCACCTTCCTTTCATTCAGTCCAGTGTCACCTGACCACCTTGATAATATAATTGGAAATCTCAACATAACCACTTCTCTGTCCTGCAAACTGGTTAAAAACAACTAGATCTGAGCTTGCACCCACTTTATTAGAATGATACAGTTCTTTGCACAGGGATACATACCAACTATCCTAAAAAATGCCTCCATATGCCCTTTACTAAAAAACTCTAAGTTGAACCCTGCAGAACTCAACTCATACAGACCTATCTCAAGCCTCCCTTTCCTTACAAAAATAATAGAAAAAGTGGTGCAGCTCCAACTCCACAACCACATTAACTTAAATGCTCCGCTTGACCAACATCAGCATGGTTTCAGCCCAAATAACGGTGTGGAAACACTGCTAATTTCACTCACTGACCAACTTATCAAGGGAATAGAGAAGCCAAAAGTGGACTGAGTGGAGGAGTGGCCTAGTGGTTGGGGCAAAGTACTTTGGGCCGGAAGGTCAGGGGTTCAAATCCCACTAGAGGACAGCAACCTTGGGCCGGAAGGACTGGGGTTTCTAGTCCCACAGGTGCTCCTTGTGGTCTTGGGCAAGCCACTTAACCCTCCATAGCCCATGTTCCCTGTAAAATAGTTCTCTGTGTGCTGTGCTTTCCTGTCTAATCAATGTGTTTATACCTCAAAAATGTCCTGTCATGATTTGACAATTTCCAATCTGTAATCAAACCGCTGCTGATCGCTGGAAGTAGTGGTATACAAATGTATACTAAATAAATAAATAAAACAAGCCTTCATACTCATTTTCTTGATATCACCACAGCCTTTGACACAATATGTCATGAAATCCTCTTGCAGAGACTACACTTTATTGGCAGCACAGACAACACACTCAGCTGGATCCGATTACACTTGACCATCTGCCAACAAATTGTGAAAAACAAAGACAAAAGTTCGGATCCCTACTTGCAAACACATGGTGTTCCTCCGGCTCATCTCTATCAGCCTTATTATTTGACATCTACATCCAGCCAATCTGCGATATCATCCAGTCACATGATATATTATTCCACTTATATGCAGATGATATAGGGCCCAATTTTCAAAGGCATTTACACAGGTAACTTCCCTGTATATGAGACTGTATAATAGCTCATGATGTATAATAGCGCACTATGTAGATAAACCAAATCTAATCATATCCCCGCCAACACATACACACCACTCTGTACACTGCATGAAAACATTTGCCCCCTTGCAGGGCCGGCCCGTCCATTGAGCAAGAATGTTCTTTGCACAGGGCCCCGCGTTTCAGGGGGCCCCGCGCAAAGAACATTCTGCTTTTTTTTTAAAAATTATATTAAAAAAAAAAAAAGCTGGCTCTGGTTGCTGCCGCGGCCTCCGCAGCAAAATGGAGTGTCCCGCGGGGCCCCCTCTCCTCGCTGAGCCTCTCTGCAAGGGCTGTCAGATTCGCGAAGGGAGAGTGTCTCCCTCGCGTCTCTGTTAAGCCCGCAGGGGCTAATGGGAAATTTCCCATCTGCCCCTTTAGACGCGAGGGGCTGATGGGAAATTTCCCATTAGCCCCTGCGGGCTTAACAGAGACGCAAGGGAAACACTCTTCCTTCGCGAATCTGAAAGCCCTTGCAGAGAGGCTCAGCGAGGAGAGGGGGCCCCGTGGGACACTCCATTCTGCTGCGGCCGCGGCGGCAGCGGCAGCAGCCAGAGCCAGGTTTTTTTTTTAAATTTTAAATTTGCCATAAGCCGATATGGGATGGGATGGGGGGGGGTGTTAAGACTGGTGCTGGGCTGGGCTGCGGGGGTGTTTGGTTTTGGGCTGGGCTGGGCTGGGGGGGGTGTTAACACCGGTGCTGGGCGGGGCTGGGCTGGGGGGTGTTAAGACTGGTGCTGGGCTGGGCTGGGCTGGGCTGGGGGGGGTGTTAAGACTGGTGCAGGGCTGGGCTGGGCTGGGGGGTGTTAAGACTGGTGCTGGGCTGGGCTGGGCTGGGCTGGGGGGGTGTTAAGACGTGCTGGGCTGGGCTGGGCTGGGCTGGGGGGGTGTTAAGACTGGTGCTGGGCTGGGCTGGGCTGGGGGGGTGTTAAGACTGGTAATGGGCTGGGCTGGGCTGGGCTGGGCTGGGGGTGTTAAGACTGGTAATGGGCTGGGGGGGCTAGGACTGGTAATGGGCTGCGGGGGGGGGGGGTTAAGACTGGTAATGGGCTGTGGGCTGATGGGGGCTGTCTGGAAATGGGTGATGGGGGTTAGGACTGGTAATGGGCTGCGGGGGGGGGGGTTAAGACTGGTAATGGGCTATGGGGGGCTAGGACAGGAAATGGGCTGATGGGGAGGGGTTAGGACTGGTAATGGGCTGTGATCTGTTGGGGGGGTAAGGACAGGAAATGTGCAAAGGCGGGGGGATAAGACTCTTAATGGGCTGTGGGCTGATGGGGGATGTCTGGAAATGGGGTGATGGGGGGTTAAGGCTGGTAATGGGCTATGGGGGGATTAGGACTGATAATGGGCTATGGGGGGGGCTAGGACAGGACATGGGCTGATGGGGAGGGGTTAGGACTTGAGGTGGGCTGATGTGGTTAGGACTGGTAATGGGCTGTGGGCTGATGGGGGGGGGGGGTTAGGACTGGCAGTGGGCTATGGGGGGCTGACTGGAAATGGGCTGATAGGGTTAAGACTGGAAGTGGGCTGAGGGGGGGTTAGGACTTGTAATGGTTTATAGGGGGGGCTTAAACTGAAAATGGGTGATGGGGGGTTAGGACTGGAAGTGGGTTGATGGGGGGCTAGGACTGGTACTGGAAATGGGCTGTTGGGGGGAGCTAAGATTGGAAATGGGCTGTGGTGGGGGCTTGAATTGAAATGGACTCATGGAGGGGCTAGAACTGGAAGTAGGCTCATGGGGGGGCTTGGACTGGAATTGGGCTGAGTGGAGGGGAGCTAGGATTTGACATGGGCTGATGGTGGGGCTAGGAAATGACTAGAAATGGGCTGATGGGGGGGCTAGGATTGGAAATGAGCTGATGAAGGGACTCAGACTGAAAATGGATGGGGGAGCTAGGACCGGAAATGGGTTGATGGGGGGTAGGACCGGAAATGGGCTGATGCAGGGACTAGAAGGGAATGGATGCTGGGTGAGACTGGAACTAGAAGGGAGCTGATGTTGGGGGAGGATTAGAATGGGATGGGGCTGAGAGAGTAAAATGGAGAGGGGAAAATATTTTGTGTGGGAGGGATGAAAAATCTACAATTGGCCGGTTATTGGGAGAGTAAGTGGGGATTGAGGATGGAGGGGTAAAATTTGTGTGGATGAAATAGGAATGAGGAAAGAGCAAAAGGAGAAAGATTAGTATGTTAAAGCAGATGTAGAGAGAGAGAATGGAAAAAAAAAACTAGAAGAGAGAAGAAAGAACAAATGGACAGCAGACGATGGAGAGTTAGCAGAAAACATGAAGAAACCAGAAGAAAGTGGCTGGAGCAATTGCAACTGAAAAAAAATGCACAAAAGGTAGAAAGATATCTCTTTATTTTGAATTTATTAACTGGAATCTGAAAGCTCTGGGAAATGTGCATCATTAACGTCTGCGCTTTGTTTGGTACAAGAGGAAATTAATTTATAGTTTTATTTCTACAGTGTTGTTGTACATTCCAAGTTTGGCTTTTGGGGTTCCCAGTTTAATTATTGCCTTCCTGTTTCTAAATTGTGATTCCTTGTTTGATGATGGTCTATGTTTTGCATGTGTAACTGAGCTGAGGTATTCTGTTTATGTAATTCCTATTTGACATTGCCACTTGTTCTCTTTCCCCAGTATTCTCTGAAATGTATTGGTTTAATATTTGCAGTGTTGCCTTTTGATAGGTAGGGTATGGTGCTTTGTGAGTCCTGGTAATGCTGTCAGGATATGGCGGGTTTGCTATGGGTTCTAAATGGGCAGCGTTTGTAGTAGTTCCTAATGTGCCTGGCGGTTGGCACTGGATTATAGTAATTTAGAAATCTTTTAGTCTTTCTTTATCCATACCCTCATTAAGAGACATGTTTACTAAAAGTTAGTGTATGGTAACATTATGCAAATATTTATACAAATAAGGCCACTTATGCAAATGAGGCCCCGCACCAAGTCTCCGCACATGGCCCCGCACCCCCCTTGGGCCGCCCCTACCCCCTTGATTGATTGCCGTGGAAACCACTTTGATTGAATGATAAGGCGGTATATAAATACCATTAAATAAAATAAATAAATAAATAGTTATCCGTGTAAATGCCTTATCGGGGCTTTTCGAAGGGCTCTACCCATGTAGATGTCCTTCGAAAATTCCAGATATGCCCCTAACACTCCTGAATGCTATGTGGCTAGCATCGGGGCGTGTTAGGGGCGTTTTGGGCAGAGTGGGGGCAGAGGAAAGGGCTAACCGGATAGCACCGATCTTTGATGCTAAGCCGTGGAAAACTCTCACCTATCTTTAAGGCGCAGAGGCTAAGCGGGTAGCATCGAAAATTGGTGCTACCCGGTTAGCTACTGTGGCTTCCGGTTTGTGCGGCAAGACCCAGATTTTCAATGCTGGGGCCGCATAAGACCCTGGCACTGAAAATCCGAGTTAGGCGGAAAGGGGGCAGGCTATGCGCCGATATGGCGCATAGCACCGCCCAGTTCAAAATCGGGCCCATAATGCTTTATGAATCATTCTCAACCACATCTCCAGACTTCTCTGCCATTGTACAGTGCTTCTACTTCATTACCAACTGACTCTCACAACAAGGCCTTTCTATAAACTACAGTAAAACTGAAGTGCTTTTCATATACACAGATCAATCCTTCTACTCACCGAAGTCAATTAAAGTCTGACACGCTGAACTAGCGTCAAATGAGAAGTACGCTACCTCGGGGTGATCCTTGACCAACATCTGACACTGCAGTCCAACATTAACAGCGTGGTAAAGAATGTCTATAGTAAAATAAGGACTCTCCAATGGCTCCGTCCAATCCTTGAACCCCCTGACTACAGGACTGTGTTTCAAGTGATGATACTTCCCCACTTTGACTTCAACAATTCAATCTTCCAAAGCCTTCCAAAATCACAGTTGCTCCCACTAGAGCTTGCACAGCACACTGCAGCTAGAATCCTAACTGGAACATCAAGGAGATCCCACATCAGCCCCATCATGAAGGAGCTCCACTGGCTACCTCTACTATACAGAGTTAAATACAAAGACATAATGACAATATTTAAAATCCTTCATGAACAATCCTCAGACTACCTGCATACAATAATTGGAAAACTCACTATAAATTGCCAGAGAAGAAGCACTGCAGAACATTTCCTTGCATCCCACCCAGACTTCGTCAAATTCAGCCAATCAGCATATGGGCGCGCATTCTCCTTATATGCTCCAACAATATGGAACCCTTTACCAGTAAAAATAATGACTACCTCAGACATGAAGGACTTCAGGAAGTTATTAAAAATGCACCTGTTCTGAATGCACTTTGAGGGTGCCACATAAATACAGACTAATCAATGCAATCTTAACCACTTTAGAATCATGACCATCATAGCAGAAGACTCAAGTCTACCTGATCCCTTCCTTCACCACCTAACCCCTCCTTTCACTCCTTCATGTAACTGCTATATCTCAATGGTATTAAGTAATGGTAACTATATCACTAACATTATTGGTTCCCCTATAAGTATCTACTAGTTCAATATATACCAATAATCCTTTGAATTATTATCTCAGTTTTTGTATTTTAAGGTTAATGGGTTGCTTGTATTGCTCTCTGTTCCTTGTAACATTATCTTATTCTATGTAATGTTCTGTTTCTGTTACTTGTAAACCGTGTTGATCCTTGGAAATGCGATATATAAACTTTTCAAATAAATAAAATAAATAAATAATGCTTGGGGTATAACTAATTCCCATGTTTCCATGTCTACACAATGGGCCCCATTCCGAAATGTGGGTTGCGGGGTTGCACATCCCGGTGGGAGATGCAGCCCCGCAAGCCGTTGGGGCCCGATTCTCCCACCAGCTCTCCCTGTATGTCCTGTGCATCAAGAAGGGAAGAGCCGGCGGGGGGTGGGAGGGAGCGGGATCAGGGTGGAGCAGGGATGGGTCAGCCTGGCAGCACATACAGGTCCGATTCAGGTCACAGCCCTGTATGTGCTGCTGGGCTCGGCAGGATGTGCTGCTTATTCCACGTCAAAGGTGGAATAAGCAGAATTTTTGCCACGATTGGGGCCGGGGATCCCCCACTGGGGCTGGGGCTGGGTGCAAGGAGGTCCTCACCGCCCGATCCAGACCATGGCAGGCCAGCCTTGGGTTGGGCAGTGGGGAAAAGGTGGGCTGGGAACACCGGAGTTGGAGACACCTGCAGGGAGGACATCCCCACAGGTGGCAGGGACATGCCAGGCTGTCTTCAGGTCTGATTCTGGCTACCTCAGGAACGTTTTGTTACCACGGTCCAGAATCAGGTCCAAATGGGCCTGTCTTGCTTGGGATCATCCGGACGGCCTGGACATGCCCCTACTGGAATCGGGTCCACATGGCTCCCTGTGAGATATTGGTAGAGGTGTTAAAATACTTTTCTTAATTGGTGAGGGCCATGTGGATTCTCTCTCAGATCTTCCTTGTTGCAGAATGAAGTGCCCCTCTCCTGCTGGGCCAATAGAGGACATCCTCCTTGGTTAGCAAGAGCATGGTTTCCATCCAAGAAAAGTTTGACTGTCAGATTGCAGACATGCTGGTGCTCTAGTAGTGTAGACTAGTATTTTTTTAGACATGCATGTGCAACAGAAGCACATCGTTGTGGCTCTGCAGGGTGTGTATGCGGTGCAGTTGTCAGGCCTGTGCATTTTACCACTCCAACAGGACCTGCACATGCAGGGCCCGATTCTGTCCCGGACGTCAATTATCTCTGTACATCCAGTCTGAACCAGACATACAGAGGGAATCAGACTTGCGAACAGTCCTTCACGACTGTCCCCAGCTAACTCAGTCAAGGCTCTTCAATGGAGCTGCGGTGCCATGGCATCATGTTGCCATGGCACTGCGGCTCCATTGAAGAGCTGCGATGCCGGCCGCCGGAAAATAAATGCTTATTCCTCGCAGCCCCACTGCTGATCTGGCCTCCTATGGCCAGGGTCGGGCTGCGGGAAATATTCTCTGGCCCCCCTGTCCCATCAGTGCCCTAGCTGTCACAAAAAGAAACATCCTCGGAGGTGGAATAACTTCCCCACACATCTCGCCGTCCTGGACGTACAGGGCCGACATTAGAATTAGTCTTGTATGTTCAGGGCTGGTGACTGCCCAGACTCCGCCCCTTCCTCACCCCTTCCCCACCCCCATCTAACTTCCCCGCACAACCAACAGGTAAGTTAGCCGAGACCAGGAGAAGGCACGAATAGCGGGGATGGACATCCCGTTGGGTCGTCCATCCCCGCTATTCATGGCACAGAATAACCCCTGTAGTGTACATGGTGATCAGTTTCAAAATACACTCATGTACACATGCAGCTGGACATCGACCCCCCACTTTGCGTTTTCCATATCTATGCTGCTATGCTGGTGGACATTCCGTCATTTCACATTTTAAACTTAAGTTATATATCCTTTCACCACTGCTGTCTACTGGGTATCTGCATGTGTAAATTCTCTAATTTTACCGTGCATGCATATGTAAATCAACGCTGCACATTTTTATTAAAACCATCAATGTCAGGAGTGCGTTTTGTTCCTGTTTACTGTCTTAATCGCTGTTGCTGGTTGGAGCCTCAGACCTGCGTTGTAGTGCCGGTGCATCACGTGACCTGAGAGGGCTACAAGAACTGAGCCCCACCATGGAGGTCATCATGTGACCTTCGGAGCATGTTGGAGCATTGTGGTGGAGTGCTGAGTATTCTCAATGGGGAAGCGTAAGAAGAGACCTTCATCTGTGCCTCTTGGTAACATCAAAGTGGCGAAGGCCGTGGGGCTCATGGATACTCTTTTGAAGTCCCTGGGCACTGTGCCGGGAGCTAAAAGAAGGGATGGTATGGAGGCTCTGTCATCATCTTTAAGCTCTGTGTCGCCCCCTTCGACTCTGCATATACAAGGATTTTTATCTCCTGCCAATCTTGGAGTTGGATTAATGGAGAAGGACTCCACTCTTATTGAAGAGGGTGGGGCCTCCTCTGGTTCGTCCCTCCTGCTAGATGCCTTCCTCCGATTAGAAGTATTGGGACAAGTTGGTATGCCTTTACCTTTTGAATTTTCTACTATTACGGATCCTATTCAGCCTCCAAAGGATGTATCTTTGCATGATATTTGGAAAATAATATCTAGAACTGAACTTTCATTGCAGTCATCATTACTTATGTTATTTAAATTTATGAGGGATACAGTGGCCATACTGAAGGGTCATGAGTCTAGATTACTTGATATGGATAAACGTGTTGCAAAGGGGGAATAGCAACTCATGACCCTTCAGGGGACTGCTGCCTCCTCAGTTCAAGATTCGTTAATGCTCTATCAACAGAACGAGAATTTGGAGAATGTATTACATGCAAAGAATTTTCGTTTTTTGAATTTCCCCCATACCCATTATCTCTCTCCCTCAATATTGTTTATAAAATGTTTTGAATATCCCTGATCCCGAATCTATTCAGTTGTCTAAGATATATTATCTTCCCAGAGGGGTCAAGGAGGTGAAAGAGTCAGGGGTAATGAGAGATGGGGAGGGAGCATGGGCAGAGGGATTATGATCAACTGTCTGTACTGAGTTTAAATTTGTCAGCCTTCTTGGCAACCTCTACAGAGGATATTCCTCACCGGGCGATGTTATTAGTTACTTTTCTTTTGGAGGCTGATAAGGACCAAGTTTTTCGGTTGTATTTTACAAAAAGACAGGAGAAATATTTTGGTCAGTCTATTCGGGTCTTCCCAGATGTTTCTTGAATGACTCAGAGGAGACGGAAGGCTTTCCTGGAGCTTTGGCCTTGTGTCTTGGCTCTCGGGGCCTCCTTTCTCCTCAAATATCCTTGTAAATGTATTTTATCTTTGCAGGGGAAGACCTATGTGTTTTTTTGATTCCTAACAATTGGAGGTGTGTTTGCAGGAGAAAGACTGAATTTGCTTGGTATTCTGTAACAGACATATTATAGTAACATGGTAACATAGGGGTATGTTTACTAAGCAGTCTTAGGGGTATGTTTACTAAACTGCATTAGTGTGATTCGCGTTAGGATCCGCGGTACAGGCAGAAATCCCAAATAAGGACATGGGCGGTACATCGTTACCGATAACGCGTGTTACAAGGCGCCATAAATTAACGAGCGTTACATGGCACTTTACCGCGCTTTAATCTTAAGAAGGCGCACAGATAAAAAACAGAAATAGAGCTGTAGCACAATGGTTACTACACAGACTGATGGTACAGGGGTCATGGGTTTGATCCCCCAGTGTGCCCATTGCATAAGCCTGGCTGAAGCAGCACCCTTTACATTTAAGTAGTGATTGTGGAGGCATTTTACGTTTAGTTTCAGTAGTGCTGCCAGCAAACACACCCTCACAGTGGCGTAACCTAAGCTGCCGCATGAGGCACACCATAACGCACTCCATAGTGTACATTATAAAGTGCACTGTCCGCCAAGGCACCCCATAATGTCCCCTATAGAACACCCTATAAGGCACCTTATAGAGCGCCCTATAAGGTGCCTTATGGGGCGCCTTATGAGGCACCGTAAGTTACAGTACTCTGAGGGTGTTTTTGCTGGCAGCACTAATGTACATCAAAAATAGACGCCTCAGACAAATAACCTCACCATGGGTATTAACCCATGACCTCTGGCCGCACAGGCAGTGAAGTAACCAGTGGGCAATAGCTCTATAGCTGCTAACAAACCCCTGGCTGGCTGCAGAAAGACTGCACGCCACCACACAAACTGTCTGCTGTGGCTACCAGGATACGGTTAATCCACCCGTACCCATGATGCACTGCACATGCAAATCAGCAGTCCACAGATGGGCACAGGATGGGGTATGCACCCCCACAGCACCTCGGCCTGGTAGGGGGAACTGACCGTGTGTGGTACTGGCACAAAGTAGCCACAGACCGTCACATTGTGCGGGTACTATGCTCCCCCTGAGGGTGAGGTGGGACACCCAGCACCAGGTCCACAGCATCTTTCATGGCTGAGATACGCCATGATGCAGGTCCCCATTAGTGTGTGATAGGTAGTTCCGGCAGACACACCTAGGATACATCTGTGTCCCTCTGTATTTCTCAGTCATGTCTAGCCCTTATGGGCTATGATGCACCCAGAATAGTGCATATTTTGTGTTGGTGCCATGGTGGCGTGATGTGGGTGAAGGGGGGGGGTGTTTGGACCCATAGGCAGATTATGTACCACCACACAACCCACCCTCTGGGGCTCAGAGTGAGAAACAGGATCACCCACCAATTGATCCACATTCCACCTCCCTGCACTGGTAGCAGTAGAGGGGACCATCCACCCCAGTCCTGCTGGGGAACAGGCACCCTACAGGGCAGGCAATGCAGATCTGTACCCCTCCATAAAGCAATAGCAGACAGACAGTAGGCCTGGAAATGGCCAGCTGCCCCCCACCACTATCTGACATTCTCCAGCAGCAAGCCTCCAGCTGCTGTACCCTGCAAGGTGTTCCAGCCAGACACATACTAGCTGCAAGCAGTCTGCTAGCTAGCCCATAGTGCATGTTCCTGGAGGAGATACGTGTACCCAGAACTGGGATGGCAGCATACACACCAAGCAGATAAATCAGTGATTGGGCCCCAAAAGTAAACCCATTAATATCACATAAGAGAAATACTATGTAGTACTATGGGGGAACCTAGCCATGCCGTGGTCACTGCTCAGTCAGGGTGAGTGTGACCTCCCAGCAGGACATGCTGTGGCCACCCTGTCCGTGCAGGCGGTGGCCGGCCGCTACAATGTCCGAGCCATTGCCCTATGCTATGTACAGATGGATCCAGGCCAGGCCATCCTATCCTGGCTATTCCCACGGTACCTTGCTCCTCATTATGCACATTGGTAGGCCAATACTGGCAAAAGTGCAAGCAGTGTGGGCTGTGGAGGGTGTTTGCAGCCACCACACACTGGATAGACAGACACACACTCCCCACACCTATGCCAGCATTGTGCAACTATAGAGGTGTTTGGCAGCCCTGCCCACCACACCAGTCTTGGGCAGAGTGCAGGCATGGCTATGGTAAGCAATACTGTTGGGGATCACTCCCAAGGGTGGTAAACACTGTCAGACACCAGACCTGAAGCACACTCCACAGACATCAGAAAGGTTGCTATGGTGCAGCTCAATCAGCAAATTGTGCTTAACTTAGGAATTGCTATCTGCCAGTAATCATAGCAACCTTTTGATAGATGTGTACCGTATTCCCATGTTTAGGGTGGCATTGCTAAGGTATGCAAGTGCTAGTATTGGGAGATGCACGCAGGGCCCAAAGTCCTGCCTCTCCAGGAGGCTTTGGATAATGGGGCCTGTGGGTGCGGGTGTGTCTGCCCCTGTTGGCTGCTGCTTTACGGCAGAGGTTCCCAACTCCAGTCCTGGTGTGCCAAACACTGTTCGGGTTTTCATGTTGTCCCTCATGAATATGCATGAGATACATCTGCATACCATGGGGGCGGCGCATAGAAATGCAGCACAGGCATCTTTATTAGAGGCAGCATGGAACCTGAATGGTGTTTGGCCCTCCGGGACTGCATTTGGGAGACTCTGCTCTAGGTAATGCGCATGGTTATGGTGTCTGTGCTCTGTAGGGTAAAGGTAGGTGTTTTGGGAATGTTTACGTCATCTGCAATAAAGGTTCTGTCTGTATTAGCACGTTTTATTAGTGGGTAAAATAAGGGGACTGGGTTGGCAGGAACCACAGCTGGGACTTGAACCTGTGACCTTCTGAACACACTGGTTTTGTGCACTGCACCACCATGTTCTCACAGAGTAAGCACATTCCCTGGTGATACCATGACTGTTCGTCAGACAGGGCCTGTCTGTTGCAGTGCATGGCACCCACCTACACAGGGCTAAGCCACGGTCTGCTCTGGGCAGCTGCCACTGCCCCCTCCACCACCAGTGACCCTCTGCTACCATGCTGACAGTCCCTTCTGCTGGTGGTGCTGGTGGAGCGCAGTCTCAGGCCATCCAGTGTGTGGATAGGTGGCTGCCTATGGTGCGGGTTCTGGGGTAGGGGTTCCTGCATAGGTGTCCACGCTACCCCCCAGCACCGCCTGCCAATGTTCCGTGCCCTTGGGGGTAGCTGCTGGGTACTATCCCCTGTGCCACTGTGGGAAGCACAGTCATGCCCATGTTGGGCCTTCAGCAGTTGCTGTCTGGCTGCTCTGCTGTTTCAGCATTCGTATGGGCCAGCTAGGCATCACCCTAGTCCGCACTGTGGCCCAGCTGCACCACAGCATGTGCCGCCTGCGGCCCTCTGTATCCCCTTTTCCGGCATCTGTCCAGTTGCCGTTCCGACATGTCTGCCCTGCTGTTGCCGCACATGTGCATGCCATCGGACACCTGTCCGATGGAAAGGAAAACCTTGCACAGCACAATTTCACTGTGGCTCATTCACTTTGTATGGGGACGGCGCATAGACCCTTCCACGATTTATATCTTTTCTATGGAGCTTTCTCGGGGGGGGGGGGGGTGATGTTTCCCATTAATACCACTATTGGCCAGCTTGGTTATGGTTTTTTTCCAGTTTGTTGAGGTCATTTTCAATGTCTATGTGCCCTTTTGTTCTGTGCACATGTATCACACTTATCACTTGTTTTAGGTTTCATTGCCTATGCTGTACATTGCTGACACCTAAATGGTTTCTCTCCCCTGAAATGTGCATTTAACGGCAGGCTTTCAATCGCGTTAGGATTCAGCTCTTCAGATCAGCGTGTTAGTGTGAAAGGAGCCTCTCCCCGCCCACACTCCGCCCATTGACCACTTCTCTCCGCCCTCTCTCCACCTTCTGCGGTGTTTTACCGCGCCGAGGAACTTTATGATCGTTAACTTATGTTAACGCGCGTTATGAGACATTAACGATCGTTAACGCATCATAACGCGCGTTCTGTACCATTACCACAGTTTAGTAAACATCCCCCCTAATGTGCAGCCGGCGTTAGTGTGCAGGATGCCATATAAGGAGTGGGCGTGTCGGTCTTAACATAGCATTTCTGGTTACCGTGCGTTAAAGGGAGCCGTGGCACGTCAATGCACATGAGCCTAAAGTAGGCGTGCTGACCAACAAACACAGCAAGAGAGAGGTAGCACAATGGTTAATACATTGATTGTTGAACCAGGGGTCATGAGTTTCATCCCCCAGTGGGGTTAATGAGTAAGGCTATCTGAGGCATTACCCTTTACTATAAAGCAGTGCTGCTAGAGGCATTTTCCTTTTTACTTTAAAGCAGTGCTTCTGGAGGCATTTTCCTTTTTACTTTAAAGCAGTGCTGCCAGCAAAAACACCCTCACAGTGCTGTAATTTTCATGTGCAGTGCATCATGGGTGCGAGTGGATTAACCCTATCCTGGTAACCACAGCAGACAGTTCATGTGGTGACCTGTAGTCCTTCTGTAGCCAGCCAGGGGTTTGTTCAGAGCTATAGAGCTGTAGCCCACTGGTTACTTCACTACCTGTAGAGTCAAAGGTTGTGGGTTTGATCCCACAGTGGGGTTATTTATTGGAGCTGTCTGGGGCAGTTTCTTTTTTTAATTTAAATTAGTACTGCCAGCAAAAACACCCTCACAGTGCTGTAATACTCAGGTGCCCCATAAGGCGCCTTATAAGGCACCTTAAGGTTATAGCACTGTGAGGGTGTTTTTGCTGGCAGTACTAATTTAGATTAAAAAAAGAAACTGCCCCAGACAGCCCTAACAAATAGGCCCACTGTGGGATCAAACCCACATCCTCTGGCTCCACAGGCAGTGAAGTAACCAGTAGGCTACAGCTCTACAGCTACAAACAAACCTCTGGCTGGCCACAGAAGGACTGCAGGTTACCACACAAACTGTCTGCTGTTGTTACCAGGATAGAGTTAAGCCACTCGTACCCATGATGCACTGAACATGCAAAGCATCAGTCTACAGATGATCACAAGATGGGGTATGCACCCCCACAGCACCTAGGCCTGGTAGGGGGTACTGACCGTGCGCGTTACTGGCACAGAGTAGCTACAGACCGTCACATTGTGCGGGTACTGTGCTCACCCTGAGGGTGAGGTGGGGCGCCCAGCACCAGGTCCACAGCACCTGCCCTCCCTGAGATAGGCTATGCTGCAGGTCCCCATTAGTGCCAGTGTGTAATAGGTAGTTTTTTCAGACACACATAGGATACATTTGTGCCCATATGTATATCCCAGTCACGTCTAGCCCTTGTGGACTATGATGCACCAGAATAGTGCATATTCTCTGTGGGTGCCATGGCCACATGATTCAATGGGGGTGGTGGTGTTTGGACCCATAGGCAGATTATGTCGTACCACCAAACTTGCTCTCTGGGGATCAGGGTGTGGGACAGGATCTCCCCCCAACAGATCCACATTCTACAGCCCAGCCATGGTGGCAGTAGAGGGGACCAACAACCCCAGTCCTGCTGGGAAACAGATGCACTACAGGGCAGTCAGTGCAGATCTGTAGCATTCCATAAGGCAATAGCAGACAGACAGTAGGCCTGGAAATGCTCAGCTGCCCCCCACCACTGTCTGACATTCTCCAGCAGCAAGCATAGTGAGTCTCCAGCCACTGCACCCTGCAAGATGTTCCAGCCATACACATACTAACTGCAGACAGTCTGCTAGCTAGTCCACAGTGCATGTTCCTGGAGAAGATGTGTGCACCCAAAACTGGGATGTGAGCACACCCACCAAGCAAATAAGTCAATGATTGGGCCCTAAAGGAGAACCCATATATATCACTTGAGAAAATACTATGTAGCACTATGGGGGAACCTAGCCATGCCATGGTCACTGCTCAGTCAGGGTGAGAGTGACCTCCCAGCAGGACATGCTGTAGCCACCCTGTCTGTGCAGGTGGTGGCCGGACACTACAATGTCCCAGCCAGTGCCCTATGCCCTGTGCAGATGCATCCTGCCCAGGCCGCCTTGTCCAGGCTATACCCACAGTACCTTGCTCCTCATTATGCACATTGGCAGGCCAATATTGGCAACAGTGCTAGCAGTGTGGGCTGAGGAGGGTGTCGGCAGCCACCACACACTGGATAGACAGACACACACTCTCCACACATATGCCAGCATTGTGCAACTATAGAGGTGTTTGGCAGCTCTGGCCACCGCACCAGTCCTGGGCACAGTGCAGGCATGGCTATGGTACAAAATACCTGTAGGAGTCACTCCCCAGGGTGGTAAACACTGTCAGACACAAGACCTGTAGCGCACTCCACAGACATCAGAAAGGTTGCTATGATGCAGCTCAATCAGCAAATTATGCTTAACTTAGGAATTTCTATCTGCCAGTAATCATAGCAACCTTTTGATAGATGTGTACCATATTCCCAGGTTTAGGGTGGCATTGCTAAGGTATGCAAGTGCTAGTATTGGGAGATGCACACAGGGCCCAAAATCCTGCCTCTCCAGGTGGCTTTGGATGATTGAGCCTGTGGGTGCGGGTGAGTCTGCCCCTGTTGGCCGCTGCTCTAGGGCAGAGGTTCCCAACTCTGGTCCTGGTGGGCCAAACCCTGTTCGGGTTGTCATGCTGTCCCTAATGAATATGCATGAGATACATCTGCATACCATAGAAATACAGCACAGCCATAGTTATTGGAGACAGCATGGGACCTGAATGGTGTTTGGCCCTCCAGGACTGCTTTTGGGAGACTCTGCTCTAGGTAATGAGCATGTTTATGGTGTCTGTGCTCTGTAGGGTAAAATGTAGGCATTTTGGGCATGTTTACGTTATCTGCACTAAAGGTTCTGTCTGTATTACCGCATTTTAGTAGTGGGTAAAATATAGGGACTGGGTTGGCAGGAACCACAGCTGGGACTTGAACCTGTGCCTTTCTGCTCCTGAACACACTGGCTGTGTGCCCTGCACCACCATGTTGCCACAGAGACAGTACATTCCCTGGAGATACCATGACGTTTTGTCAGACAGAGCCTGTCTGTTGCAGGGCACGGCACCCACCTAAACAGGGCTGGGCCATGGTCTGCTGTGGGCAGCAGCCACTGCCCCCTCCACCACCAGTACCCCTCTGTCACCATGCTGACATGCCCTTCTGCTGGTGGTGCTGGTGGTGCGCAGTCTCGGGCCATCCAGTGTGCGGGTAGGCACTGGCTATGGTGCGGGTTCTGGGGTAGGGGTGCCTGCATAGATGTCCACGCTTCCCCCCAGCACCGCCTGCAATTGTTCTGTACCCTTGGGGGTACCTGCTGGGTACTATCCCCTGTGACACTGTGGGAAACACACTCGTGCCCGTGTTGGGCCCTCATCAGTTGCTGTCTGGCTGCTCTACTGTCTCAGCATTCGTATGGGCTACCTAGGCATCACCCTAGTCCGCACTGTGGCCCAGCTGCACCACAGCATGTGCCGCCTGCAGCCCTCTGTGTTCCCTTTTCCAGCATCTGTCCAGTTGCCTGTTCCGACATGCCTACCCTGCTGTTGCGGGACATGTGCATGCCATAGGAAACCTGTCCAGTAACAAGGGAAAGCCCTGATCAGTGTTATTTCACTGTGGGATCATTCACCTTGTATGGGGACAGAGCATAGCCCCTTCCAAAATTGATATCTTTTTTTTGGAGCTTTCTCGGTAGTGTTTTTTGATGTTTCCCATTGATATCACTATTGCCCAGCTAGGTTATGGTTTTTTTCCAGTTTGTTCAGGTCATTTTCAATGTTTATCTGCCCTTTTGTTCTGTGCTCATGTATCACACTTCACTGCCTTTGTAGGTTTCCCTGGCTTTGCTGTACATTGCTGACGGAAATGGTTTCTCTTCCCTTTAAATCTACTCTAACGCCAGGGTTTCACTGGTGTTAGTTTTCAGCCCCGAAATCCACAGCGTTAGTGTGCAGGGAGCCTCTTCCCTCCCACTCTCCACCCATTGACTCCTTCTCTCTGCCCCTGGGGAGCCATCCTCCGCCCTCAGGGAGCCTTTACTCCGCCTTCAGCGCTCGTTTGCGCCGCTGAGCGCGTTAGCGTACGATAAGGTACCTTATCGCACAGTAAAGCACCCTTATCGCGCAATAAGGCGCCTTATCACGCGCTAACGTGTCAGAGCGCACATTAAGACGGTTTAGTAAACATACCCCATAGTATATGAAGGCAGATAAAGACCAGAATGGTCCATCTAGTCTGCCCAGCAAGGCGACAAGAGTAGGTGCACCTGCGGCACCATGCAGGTCACCCTTCCCGATGCCTTTGTTTAGGGGTGTACCTACCTCTCCGTGTAGGTCACCCCTATTTGTTGAGATATAAGAGATAGTTATGTTTGTTTTGAATTTATCCTGCTGCTATAAAGGGATCCACTGTGTCTATCCCATGCCATTTTAAAAATGTTTTGTTCTCTAAGGTTATGTAAAAGGGGATCTTAGGATATTTTTGGAGCTCCACAACTTTTCTTTAGACTCTTCATGTTGTGGGCTGGATGTTAGCATCTTGTGTGAGTATATTTTGCTTGTTTCATTTTTTCCCCTTTTTATAGTATGGACTGTAATTTTATTATGGTTAAAAAATTAAATAAAACAAAACAAAACATCAGTGGCAGGGGTTGGAGATATGCTGCTTTTAGATGGGTCATGTATGTTCACACCTTTTCTTCTAAAACTGACATGTATTTTCTGTCATTTGCAATTCCATGTCCCATCTCGCCCCTATAGCCTTTCTAAAATGTGTCTTCGCTATGTAAAATAGGGAAGTTTCTGCTCTTAAGTGTCTGTGTGCTTAAGATGATCTAATGGAGGATGGACTAAGAAACCCATTACAGTAGCTGTACTCTTCCAGGATTTTGGAGGGATCTATAAAAGGACTGTGAGATTAGGGCTAAGGGTGAAACTACTAGCACTGTAAGAGTGCTGAGGGAACCCAGGAGGGTTCAAAAGCTGTTGAGGGAGCAGCAATAGAGTTGCCTATCTAGATGGCTGGCTAGGCCTGAAAAGAAGAGGGATTCCTTTGGCCAGATAGTTTTAGCCAAGAGAAAAAGTTGGAGACATGGACAGACCTGAGGAGGATCTAGAATAAAGAGCCAGTGGATATTGGGCTAATGAAAATAGCAGAGGTCCACACTCAGCCAAGGGGTGCCTGAGAAAGTCCAGTTGCTAGAATATTGTGGGACCATCATGGGTGTAATCTTTTGGGGGGTGAGGGAGTATTGCCCCCCAAAATGAGCTGCCCCTCAGCTGAACTGTGGTAAACAGCAAGCCACCATCAGGACAAGGGAGGAGGGAGATAGAGAGGAAGTGATGCAGGTGCTAGCAGCTAATGAAGCAGCAGAAGCTGAGCCCCTTTGAACTTGGATGCTGACCGTGGGCTGCACAGCTGCCATTACTATGGGACTGTGTGCCTCTGTAGCAGCAAAGCGCAGACAAACCAATGATACCAGGAGTCTGTTCAGAAGGTCCAAATCATTTATTTGTGCACAAGTCTCGAACCAGTCAATTTCAAAATGGCTGAGCAAAGTTTTCAAGCATTACAACAACTTTTATAGACTTCTGTTCCATTCTAGGTATAGAAAAACATTTCATTGGTCCCGGTACTCTCCCGTACCTCCCGTACCTCTTCCATTGGTCCCGGTACTGATAAGTTTATCCAATTATGTCTTCAGTGGGCATGACACCTGCATACCCCCCTTCTAGTCCCAATTACAATGGTCAGTTCATCAACTTGTTACTTTCACACTCTCAAGGCCATAGAACCAATTTGTGCATGCAGAGGAGCAGGGCTCTGCAACTCATCTGTCAGCACTCCCAATTATTTCTTTGCAGATGTACTTTTTCTTATCAGTAACTTTTAAACCTGTTTTTCTGTATTTTTCCATCTCTCAGTTCTGCTTACCTAAGCTAATTCAATACTTCTACTGAGTTCTATCTTACAATAGCAGCATATTGGGGGATGTGCAATCCTATATGCCTCTCCACAGGCCTCATTTACAGGTCAAGCTAGCCATGCTGGCCTGCTTATGTCAGACACCGTGGGTCACAGGCCTGCACCTGCCACATTCCCCCCTTTGATTAATCTCACCCTATTACTTAATAAGGTGTGAGAGTTAAATCACCTTTAGAAGAATCACATCATGATTGAAGGATTTCGACTAGGACTGGCCTTGTACAAAGCCATTATTTTAGTGGCGGTCTTCCGCTCTACTGTACTATCAATAGTGTTATGAATGGAACGCATACAACATGGAATTAAACATGGTAATAAAAAGATAACAGCAACAAGGATTAGTACTAAAACAATGAAAGTCTTAAATCCTCCCACCCATGAAAAGAGGTTAGCAAACCAGTTAGGAAATTTCAATGAGTGCCAAGTCTGTACTGGCACATAAGCATGTCTTTGCATATCTTTAGCAATTTCTTCAACTACTTGTCCTTTATCATCTATTTTCAAACAGCAATTAGTTAAATTCAGTTTACCACATACTCCTCCTTCAGCTGCTAACAAATAATCAAGTGCTAAGCGGTTCTGGTATATAGCAGTGCGCATCTGAGTACTTTGTCTAGCTAAGAGCGTAAGAGCATGACTAGTTTCATTGGTTATTATTTCAACTACTGCTTGTAAGCGAATAATACAATTAATCATATAAATTGGAGTACGATAACCATACATACCATCATCATTCCAAGTGGCGGGCCCATAATACTCAATGATTCGTTCTGGTGGCCAATCATCACCTTGCCACTTCTCCCACTTGCCTATCTGTAAGGCTTCTCTTTTCTGTCTTAATGCTCGTTTGTGTCGGTGGGTAGTGTAAACAGGATATCCTAATTGTTCTCCATGTTCGGTGTTTAAAAGAAAGAAAGAAGGTCTGATGGTTCCTAAGACACATGCTCCTCCCCAGTGTGGCGGGAGTTGTGCATATGCTCGGTTTCCACAGATCCAATATAGGCCAAGTGGGGCTTGCCAGGCTTGGACTTTGGCAAGGTTAGTCCATAAACCAGCAAGTTCAGGAAATCTGGCTAATGGGTTAGGAGGTTCAGGGTGTCTGATTCCTGACCACCATGCTGTCTTTTTGGTCGTGGCATTATAGTACTTCTGGCTAAGACAGACCAGCTGTCCTACCTTCTGGGTGAACTGGGGTCCAGTTCTGGCATAGCAAAGACGTCCAACGATTGAGTGCGCTAACACCCATTCACTGGTAGTCTTGTGTAATTCAGTCTGATTGTAAGTCATAGAATAATTCAATTCTTGGGCTTCCCATGGCCATTGATCTCCCATTTGGGTCCCACCACAGAAATAGCAATCTGAGATCTTAAGACTAGATACTACTGCTCCAGCTAATTCTAGGAATAGATTCTGTGAGGGATGAGGGATCTCAAACTTATTTACATGCATAGCTTCATAAAAGGTATTATGAATATGATATTTAGATGACTTGTGGGCTTGGGTATTCAATCTGATATACACAATGGTCCCTGGATCTATTGCCCCTCCAGCAATACGTAAACCAAACTTGTATCCTTGTTTCCAAGCATAGGGATTGTGTATACGTAAGTGTAAGGGGTTGCAAGCATCTTTCTGACATTTATCATTTATGGTTGGCTTGGTTAAAGTAGCCATTCGTTTATCTATTTTCTCATCAGTTACACCAGTATTCCAGGTAGCATAAAAAACACATTCCCAATACGGGCAATAGTAGTCTGCTGCTGGGGCAGTACTATAGCCTGGTTCCTTTTTACCTGTACACTTTCTCCATCCTGTGGCACCTTCTGGACACATGTACTTATGGTCATTTCGATACGCTTTCTCCCATGTACCACAGGTGGAATAACTATCTCTATTAATAGCATTACATGCATCAAAATTCAAAACAGCAGGTTTAGTAATGTCCTTAAGTGGTGGTGTAGCAGCTAGGATAGGTCCATCTGCATCCTTCCATCGTATTTCCATCGTGTAATAGGATGGATTCTGATGCGGATTATAGCATGCTTTGATTTTGCCATGAGTGCAAACATTTAGTTCAGTGGTGTTATAGATACACCGAGTCACTGTTCCCTTGCAGGTATAGTAAGAATGATAAAGCAAAGTCTGAGTTACTTTCAGTCCAGTTCTAGTAGAAGTAATGCAACACTGCATGGAGGTAAGGCATAAGTCAGTTCAAAACCTCCAAAGAAGGCAACCAAGGCAAAGCAAAAGCAAAGATACATGTTGATGTTGATTGGAGTTCTTCTGAATCCTCAGCTTGCTGATCTTGATCACGACGGTCTCTTATTCTTCGTCCCGTTTGCTAATGAAGCAATTTAACGGGTGCTGAGTGTTGATTGAAGATCCTCAAGTTGTCCAGTACACATTAACCAACTTATTAGCAATTTCAGTTGGCTTGTGAAGTCTGGCTTAGTCAATGTAGTCTCAAAGTAGTGTGTTAAATCACACACAAATTGGGTTCGTTGAAACAAAACTGTTGCTGCATGGAAAACAGCAATCCTCTTCGAAAGACTTGGCTACTGCGAGGCACTTGTGATGAAGTGTCTAAGCTGCTGGTTGCCGTCTCAGAGTAACTCGCAAGGGTGCATCAAGATGCTGTTCTGCTGTCCACTGCTCTGGTTCAGGATCAGCGGCGGGCTTGACTCTGCTGTGGTGGATCCAGGCGTCGATCTCGGCTACCTTTACTGCAGTTGGGGTAGACAGGATGACGGTGTACGGTCCCTTCCAATGGGGTTCCAACGGTGTCTTCTTCCAATCTTTGATCCACACCGAAGTACCAGGCTGATAGGGATGCAAGGGTTCCGTCAAGTTGATAGGCAACTGGTCTTGGATCCACGTATGGAGAGTCTGCAGAACAAAACTAAGAGCTAGGAGTTCTTGTCTGGTTACTTCTGAACCAATTTGGGCTAAATTTCCTTTGACTCCCTGCACTATTGGTGGGGGTTTACCATACAAAACTTCAAAAGGAGAAAATCCTGTTGACTTTACAGGAGCTGAGCGTATTCTGAGTAAAGCTATTGGGAGTACTTGGGGCCACTTCAAGTGTGTCTCCTGACAAAGCTTGGACATTTGGGCTTTCAAGGTACGATTCATTCGCTCAACTTTCCCTGAACTCTGGGGTCTGTATGCAGTGTGGAGTTTCCATTGTATCTGCAAAGCTTTCGCTAACTGCTGAGTAACTTGGGAGACAAATGAGGGTCCATTGTCTGACCCTATTACTGCTGGAATTCTGAATCTAGGGACAATCTCTCTCATTAAGACTTTGGTAACCTCTCGGGCTTTCTCAGTTCTGGTTGGGAATGCTTCTACCCACCCAGAGAAAGTACAAACTAATACTAATAAGTAATGGTATCCATTGGCTCTTGGCATTTCGGTAAAATCAACTTGGAGGTTGTGCATGGGGGTGACACCTCCTGACTGAACTCGGGGTGCTGTTATAAGGCCTTGCTTGGCATTATTTTTGGCACAGGTTAAACATTGACGTGCTACTGAGGCTGATATGGTTGTCAACAAAGGGATGTAGAAATGTGGTCTGAGTGCTTTTTCCATAGCACTTTTCCCATAGTGGGTAGCTTCGTGGAAAGCTTTGACAAAGGATGGTCCTAACAGTTCAGGAATTACTATTCGTCCAGGAGGTTGACTGCCCTCTTCTGGTGGCAGCTCAATCCATCCATCTTTCAGTATTCCATCTTCTCTGTTACAGTAGTAATTCAATTCTTTGGTGGTATATCGTGGTGTCCATAAATTCAGAGGTACTGGAAACAATGCTGCTTGCATTGGCATAGCTTGTGGGGCAATCTGTCCTGTCATAGCTGCTTGTCGTGCTGAGGTGTCTGCGGGCAACTTCTCCTTTTCCTGTCTGGTGTCCTCTGCAATGCATGACAGCTACACGTGTTGGGGCCCAAACTGCATCAAGTAACATCAATATCTCGGGACCATACTTGACTGATTTTCCTTCGGATGTGATGAGTCCTCTTTCTTTATAGAGAGCTCCATGGGCATGCAAGGTAGTGAAGGCATATTTGGAATCTGTATATACATTCAGCACAAGTTTTTCTCCTAACAATAATGCTCTGGTGAGTGCTATCAATTCGGCTTTCTGGGCTGATGTGCCTGAGGCTAGAGCTGATGATTCAACTACTTCGTGTTGAGTGACGACTGCATATCCGGCACAGCGTCGTCCATCAAGGATGAGACTGCTCCCATCAACGTAATAGATCTGGTCAGGATTGTCTATGGGCACATCTGTCAGGTCGGGTCGACTGGAGAACACAGTTTCCATGACTTCGATACAGTCATGTTCTGGGAGTTCTTCACTGATGGGTATCAAGGTAGCTGGGTTCAAGGCATGGCTCACTTCAAGTTGTATCTGTGGGTTTTCACATAACATGCTCTGGTGCTTCAACATTCGGGAATTGGTGAGCCAATAATTTGCTTTCTATTCCATAAGGGCAAGGACTGCATGTGGCACAGTGACTCGTATGTTCTGTCCTAGTGTGAGCTTGTCTGCTTCGCTCACTAGTAGCGCTGTAGCTGCAACTGCTCTCAAGCAAGGTGGCCATCCTTTGGCCACAGGGTCCAATTGTTTCGATAGGTATGCTACAGGTCGCTCCCAATTTCCCAATTTCTGAGTCAACATGCCTAAGGCATTTCCCTGTGCTTCATGTACAAACAAGTGGAAAGGTTTGTGGACATCTGGTAGTCCAAGTGCTGGTGATGACATCAATTCTTCCTTTAACGTCTTGAAGGCTGTATCCTGCTCAAGTCCCCACTCCAGTGGCGACTTCTCTTCTCCTTTTGTGGCTTCATACAGTGGTTTGGCAATTTGGGCAAAGTTGGGTATCCAGATTCGGCAATATCCTGCCGCTCCCAGAAAGGTTCTGACTTGCTTTCTGGTTGTTGGAGTTGGAATTCTACATACTGCTTCTTTTCTTTCTCTGCCTAATCTTCGGCTCCCTTGGGTTATACGAAAACCCAAGTATTTCACTTCTTTTTGGCATAGCTGTGCTTTGGCTCTGGAAACTTTGTATCCAGCTTCATCTAGTAACTGCAAGAGATCTTTGGTGGCTAGTATGCATTCACTTTCTGATATGGCAGCTATCAACAGATCATCCACGTATTGGAGAAGCACTCTCTTCCCCGGAGCTACTGGATAGCTTGAAAGGTCTTGATTTAGTGCAGCACTAAAGATGGTAGGCGAATTCTTGAATCCTTGGGGTAATCTTGTCCAGGTGAGTTGGCCCCCTCTTCCAGAGATGGGGTCCTGCCATTCAAATGCAAACAATATTTGACTTACAGGGGCTAATCTTATGCAAAAGAATGCATCTTTTAAATCCAGTACAGTGAAATGGGTAGCTTCAGCAGGTATCAGTCCTAGAAGAGTGTAAGGATTGGGTACAACTGGATGTATAGTTTCAACTGCATCATTTACTCTTCTTAGGTCTTGTACTGGGCGGTAGTCATCCGTCTCAGGTTTCTTTACTGGCAAAAGTGGAGTATTCCATGGGGATTGACATACTTTTAGTAGGCCATACTCGAGCAATCTTTGTAGGTGGCGATGAATGCCTTCGATTGCAGCTCTTGGGAGAGGGTACTGTTTGACGTGCACTGGTGTAGCACTAGGCTTGAGGGTTACAATCACTGGAGCTATATGCTTGGCTAGGCCTGGGGGACTGCCTTCTGCCCATACTCCAGGTGGTGCATCAATACTTTTCAAAGTTTGTTCAAAATAGGTGTCTTGGACAGAATCATCAATGTAGTATCTCCATTCTTCTTCTCGGGGAACTGTCATCAGCATTATTCCTGCTGGTTTGGCCTGGGAATTTACTGTCATTTGCATTTCTCCTTGTTCAGAGAAGGATATTTGTGCTTGAAGCTTGGCTAACATATCTCGTCCCAGTAGTGGCACTGGACATTCGGGCATGTAAAGGAATTGATGAGTTATTTGCTGTCCTCCTAGACTGCATATTCGATTTTGAAGAAAAGATTTTGTAGCTTTGGCACCGGTTGCTCCTATAATGGTGACTGCTTTTGTAGAGAATGGGGCTATCTTTTTGTCTATTACTGAATGTTGTGCTCCAGTATCAACCATAAAGTCCATAATTTGGTCTCCTATTTGTATTCCGACCATAGGCTCCTGGAGACCTAAAGCAAACTGGGAGCCCGGTCTGTCCTAATCCACGTCATTTTCATCATGGGTCGTTGTGGCCAATGCTTGAATGGCTCCTCCTCCTCTTTCGCGCTGGAATTGTTCTCGATTGGCTCCTCCTCGATTTCGGGGATAGCCTCGTCTTTCTTCTCGCCACTGATGATCGTTGTCGTCATCTTGCTGGGCGTCTACAAGTTGCGGGCACGTATCTCTCCAATGTCCTTCCTCTCTGCAGTAGGCGCATTGGTTCACGCCTAGCCTCTGGGTCCGGCCTCCGCCTTGACCCCGCCCTCTTCCTCTGCTCCTTCGACTAGGGACACCTCCCCTTTTCTGTTCAAATATGGCTGCAGCCAAAAAATCAGCTTTCTTCTTCATCTTTCTATCACATTCTCTCTGTCTTTCATTATCACGATTCACATACACTTTATGAGCGACTTCCAATAACTATGTTGCATTCATGCCCGCAAACCCTTCTAATTTCTGTAATTTACGTCTAATGTCTGGTTGAGACTGGTTTACAAAAGCAGAATTCACCATACATAAACTTCCTGGTGCCTCGGGATCATAGGGAGTATACATTCTGTAAGCTTCAGTTAATCTTTCATGAAAATCTGCTGGGCTCTCATCTATCCCTTGGATAACTCCTGCAACTTTGGAAAGGTTCATAGCTTTTTGGCCCCCCCTTTTCAGGCCTTGTAAAAAGCCTTGGCGAAAACGGGCTAGGGCTGCGGTTCCTTCTTCTGTATTTGGATCCCAATGGGGGTCCTCATTCGGGAATTCTCTCTGGGCTGCTTCCCGACGGTCTATTATATTCTGCCCTGGTCCCGGAGCTACGGGGTTCTCGGCCATCCATTCAATAGCTGCTTTTCTAATTCGTGCTCGCTCTTCTGTCGTGAATAGGGTAGTCAGGAGCTGGCGACAATCTGGCCAAGTGGGTTGGTGAGTTTCCATAATAGTAGTTACTAATTCTGTCAGCTCCTGGGGCTTACTAGTATAGGAGGCATAATGCGACCTCCAATTTAATAAATCAGTTGTAGAGAAAGGGATATACACATAAGTTAGGGGTCCCGCTACCACCTCATCATTATCATTCTTTACGGGCACTCCCGGGACTTGCCGTAAGGGAAACATTTTGGCCGCCGTAGGTGTCTTTTGGGATCTAAGGGTTATTGTTGTAATTGTCTTTGAAGGGGTCACTTTCTTTTTCCCAACAGGTTTCACTTTGGGTATATCTTTTACTGGCGTGCTGGTGCTAGCAATCGCTTGTACACTGTCCTCCTCGTCTGGGGCATTCTCTTTTTCTCCTTCTTCTACCTCCGCTTCTAACTCACTTTTTATAACCTCCTCTTCTTCTCTTTCAGCTAATTCTTCCTCTTCCTCCCCTCCGGGAGGTGGGTCAGGGGTTGGGTCCCGCTCCGGCCGTCGCTGGGGTTCTGGGGCAGGACGCCGGGCTACTCTTATCGGACCTGGAGTTCGGGGCTGTCTTGGAATTATCTCTGGGGAATCAGGATCTACCAAGATGGGCTTCTTTCTGGCCTTCTTATCCTGCTCTTTCATTTTGGGCTGTTCCGTTTTCTGTCTAGAATCTGTTTTAGCTAACATTATTCTGCACTGTTCCTCATAACAGCGCTGCGCCCAGGGGGCGGATCTTCACAAATACTTAACCAGGAATCTATATAGGGGTACTGATCGGGGTGCGCTATCCGCACTCTACGGTGTATTGACTGAATAATCTCTACATTGAACGTTCCCTCTCGGGGCCAGATGGGGTCTAGATCGGGCCACTCCCTAGTACACAAAATCTGCAAACGGGCTGCTGTCATTTTAATACCATAATCTCCTGAATATCCCTCTTTAAAATGTGCGATCATACATTCTAATGGAGTGTTTCTAGTAGACCCCGCCCCTCCCATTTCGATGTGTGCGCGCAACAACAGACAGAAGGGAAAAGGAGGGCGGACCGTGGGTAAGGGGTCCTCACGGTCCTGGAAACGTATAGGGAATACAAATAACAAGACAAGACGACAATCGCTTCCCCCTTTTCGCGACCTGAACGCGGTCGCCCGGTCAGGAAATGCGCTACTCAGGGGTCCGCCTTCACTTGGTCCGTGCTGCCAGACCTCTCATTCACACTTCGTTCACACAATCATGCTAGCAACGTATCCCAGAATGCATTCGTTTCTATCTATTCTGACTAGTCTTTTCCCAATTACAAAAAGGATGGGGGTTTCACCCGGCGAATTCCCATGCGGGGTTACTCGGCCCTTCCTTGAGAGGTGATCAAGCTCTCTTACCAATTCCCAATATCTCGAGATTACAAATTCCAAATTCCAAGTTCCAATGGCAGTACTGCTCTTTCTATTTCTGTCTAGACACCAAATCAAAACTATACTCACCGGATCCGGTCCTCAAACTTCCCAAGCAGGCGCATGAGTTGGACCTCGGACTCCCCTCACTCGGGTTCGAGGCGTTGGCTCCAACCGGGCCCGGCACCCGCCGAGGTCCGACCAGCTCCCTCCGATACAAGGGACCGGTGGCGCCAGGGAGCAGCCCTCGTCGGAAGGGCGCGATCCTGGCAGGACCAAGCCTATAGAGGCGGAAAGTCGTGGTATATTGCCCTATATACACTTTGATTCCACAACTTCCCGGCCAATGCACCAAGAATATGTAGCAGCAAAGCGCAGACAAACCAATGATACCAGGAGTCTGTTCAGAAGGTCCAAATCATTTATTTGTGCACAAGTCTCGAACCAGTCAATTTCAAAATGGCTGAGCAAAGTTTTCAAGCATTACAACAACTTTTATAGACTTCTGTTCCATTCTAGGTATAGAAAAACATTTCATTGGTCCCGGTACTCTCCGTACCTCCCGTACCTCTTCCATTGGTCCCGGTACTGATAAGTTTATCCAATTATGTCCCTTCAGTGGGCATGACACCTGCATACCCCCCTTCTAGTCCCAATTACAATGGTCAGTTCATCAACTTGTTACTTTCACACTCTCAAGGCCATAGAACCAATTTGTGCATGCAGAGGAGCAGGGCTCTGCAACTCATCTGTCAGCACTCCCAATTATTTCTTTGCAGATGTACTTTTTCTTATCAGTAACTTTTAAACCTGTTTTTCTGTATTTTTCCATCTCTCAGTTCTGCTTACCTAAGCTAATTCAATACTTCTACTGAGTTCTATCTTACAATAGCAGCATATTGGGGGATGTGCAATCCTATATGCCTCTCCACAGGCCTCATTTACAGGTCAAGCTAGCCATGCTGGCCTGCTTATGTCAGACACCGTGGGTCACAGGCCTGCACCTGCCACACCTCTGTGCTGGGATTGTGGCCTGCATGCAGCACTGGAGAGGAGAGAGGTCAGAGGGAACCACTGCAGCCCTGGACACAATAAGGACAGGCCCCAGAGCTCCCTCTCTTCGAGTCAGGGAGACAAGCTGCAGGCTCCACACATTTGTAGCCTGTCCCCTGTGGAAGAGGAAGAATGCTGGAGCCACGGGGAAGAGGAAGGGAGAGGAAGAGATGATGGACTTAGAGAGGGGATACCAGTTATTGGAGGGGGGGGGGAGGGATTAGGGAGATAGACATGAAATGCTGGACATGGGGAGGGGGCTAGGGAAAAAGGGACAGGATGTAAGACATTGGATAGGAGGAAGAGGAGATGCTGAATCCAAAGAAGAGAAGATATGGAAGATGCTGGGCATAGGGGCAGGAGAGAGAAGAGGGAGTTAGTGAGAGACTGGGAAATGAGAGAGTGATAGCGAGTGGGACGACTGGGGTGAGGGAAAGAGACAGAAAGGTGTAGGTAGATGCAGTAATAAAAGGAGAATTGAGGACTGGAGGATGAATGAAATTTGGATACAGAAGCAGAAAAATCAATGAAAGAAAGCTGAAAGAAAGAGATAAATGTTAGAGATGAATGCAGGAGAAGATAAAAATGGCCAATAGAAAGAGAAAGAGTGATTACTGAGTGAAAAATGGGAGGCAAAGCAGAGGGTAGGGGTGAAGGAGTGTTTTGAGATTTATGAATGTATTTTTTGTATTTGGGGATGTATCTTCTCCAAAGGGGCACATTTTGCGAGTAATTTTGGATTTTTCTGAATCCAGGGCACAACATCAATGGGTACTTAACTCAGATACTAAAAGGGTTTTTTGATCTATTGAGAGTATCTATTCTGTTTGAAGTGTTTTTTCTGAGCAAGAGCCCAGCAAAGAGAGAAGCTAATGCACCTACACTAAAGAGGAAGAACGTGTTACCAATGGATTTGTACAAAAACTTGCTACAAAATTTATATTCTTTTTATAACTACCTTGTTTGAACTATACCAGTGATGTTGCTAGTTTAGCATTTTTGCTTTTTGAGTTTCGAAATAGCTTCTTTTTGGGGATACACCTATCAAAGGTGGTTTTAAGAAAATATCCCAGGACTGGACTTGAATTTTTTTGATTGTGGAGCTTTGTTCATTTTTTTTCTCCTGTGTGATTAACCAGTCAGAGCCTTAGGGTATCCATCTCCCTCCCATCAGAAACACTTTATTTGATTTTTACATATACTTTGTGTAGCCTCTGGGCTTGACTAACCCAATATACCAGGCATGTCCAAGAGGTAGATCGCGATCTACCTGTAGATCGCGGAGGGGTCAGAGGTAGATCGCCAGACCCACTTGGTTCCATCTCTCCAGCAGCTCGCCCCGTCGCTAGGAGAGAGTTTGTGCCGGCAGGTCGTCTGCCGAGGGCTTGCCGCCGCTGCTGATCCTTTGCCTGTCTTTTTTTCCCTGCCTGCAGGAATCTTGCTCGCGAGTGTATTGGGGGCGCTTGTTGTTTTCGTGCCAATAGTTTGTGGGTACCCCAGGGGGCCGCCGCCTGCGCCCGCGACGAGACGCCACAGGCCCGGCATCATACCTGGTCTCCTGTCTCTCAGAATCACTCATTCCTGCCCCCGCCCCAACACCCCTTAGAAGTGTGTTATATACAGGGCGATATCCGTTCGCCCGGGCTTTACCTGAATACACTTACCGTATTAGTTGTGTCGTGTGCTGGTCATTGGTCGCTTTATAGTTCGCTTTCATTAAATGTTTTCGGGCAGACACAACAAAGTGTCAAGAATTTGGTGATTTTGGTGGACTTTTCCAATTTTGTTCTAACTTGCCTATGCCTTGCCTTCGAATTGGTTCAAACCACTGTGACTTTTGCTTGCCTCTGCAATTTTATTTTGCCTAGCCTTTGCGTTGATTCTATACTGTGTGCAGAATTTATTAAATCGCGCGTGGTGGCATTTGAACTTGTTTGGCGGTATTTGATTTTATCTGGTTTGCTGGACAGGTGTTTGAGTTTTGTTGATGATTGTTTTGTGGTATTTGATGGTGCCAGTATGATGAATTCTTATTTTTACTTTTAGAACTGCATGTGTGGTTTTGGCATCTCCAGTCCTTGTATTGCACATCACCCAGAGGTCTTCAGTTCCTGTTGATCTTTAATACTTTGGGACAGTGACAGTTTTGGACCAGATTCAGACAGTGTTTATACTAACTTAGCAGATTTGGCCTTCTTACATCCAGCCACCCCAGTGTAACGAAGATGTGTGTTCCAAAGAAGAGCAAAACCTACCACTTTCATGATGAATGGGAAATGGACTACTTCTTCATCATGGTGAAAGACAAGTGTTTTTGTCTAATTTGTAATGCCCCAGTATCCTTGCCCAAAAAGGGTAATCTGGAACGTCATTATAAGGCTCTGCATAGCAATACGTTTGATGCTGATTTTCCACCCAAAAGTGAAATTCGTAAACTGAAGCTCAAAGAACTTAAATCGAAATTGGCTACTCAGCAACAGTTGATGGCGAAGCCAAGGTCACATTCGGTCAATGAAACCATAGCATCCTTCAAGGTCAGCAACCTGATTGCAAAGAAATGCAAACCTTTCACTGAAGGGTAATTTGTCAAAGATTGTTTTCTTGAAGCAGCTGACAATCTTTTTGAAGGATTTAAAAATAAGAAAGAGATCATAGCTGCTATTGAAGATGTACAATTGTCAAGAAACACCGTCGTGCGGCAAATAGAAAAGATGTGTGGAGACACAACTGAAGAATTGTTGGAGGATGTTTCAAACTGTGTTGCTTTCTCACTCCAACTGGATGAATCTACATACATAAGAGACATAGCCCAGTTATTAGTCTTTATCCGGATGGTTTTTGAAGATTTCAGTGTTAAAGAAGAATACTTGGAATGATTTCTTTAAAAGAGAGAACTACTGGTCAGGAAATATTCAGTTCCTTCCATTCTTTTGTGACAAAGTGTAATCTTCCATTGCATAGACTTGTTTCCATCACTACTGATGGAGCAAGAGCAATGACAGGTGAGGTTAACGGTTTCATAGCCCTCTGTAGACAGCATGACAACTTCCCAGATTTCCTTTCTTACTACGGCATCATTCACCAACAAGTTTTGGCAAGCAAAAGACTCAATACAAAGACTGTCATGGACATCACTTTCAAAATTGTAAATTCAGTTCGTGGAAGATCACTTCAAAGACGGCTTTTCAATCTTACTCTTGATGAAGGGGCAGTGGAAATCATTTTGCACACAGATGTAAGGTGGCTAAGTAGGCACAAATTTCTGCAAAGATTCTGTGATTTGCTGAATGAAATAAGAAGTTTTTTGAAGGAGAGGGGAGTTGACCAAGCAGAGTTGGAAGATGAGGAGTGGTTATGTGATCTGGCATTTCTCGCTGACTTTACAGGCGAACTAAGTGATATGAACCTTGAACTACAAGGTAAAAACAAATGCGTTGGCGAAATGAGTACAGTTTCATCCTACAAGAGCAAATTTGAGCTAATGATGACTGATCTTGCAAACAACACTTTTGATCATTTTCCTAATACGCAGGACCATCTGAGACAATATCCAAATTTTGTTTTTCAGAACGAGAAGTATGTGAGAGAAATCTGTTCCGTTATCCAGGAATTCGAAAATAGATTCTGTGACTTCCAAAAGATTGGAACAGTTGTGGAATACTTGTCATACCCATTCAAAGTAGATGTGGACATTAAAGAAACTGCAGTTGCTATCAGTAAAAATTACTCATTGAACAAGCCATCTCTTGAAAACGAAATATTAACCCTTAAAAATGATATTTTTCTCAAGACCCGTCCTGAGCAAGAATCGTTTTGGAAGCTAGTGCCTAGAGACAAATTTCCCAACTTGAGAAGATGCAGTGAAGCTGTACACTCCTGTTTCAGTTCAACTTATTTGTGTGAATATGCACGAGGCCGCGGGCCGGGTCCCGCGGCCGACAGTAACCTGTGCCCGGGCCCGGCCTCGGCCTCCGACACGTGTCTGGGGTGCGGGGTGGAGCCTGGATGATGGGATCGCTGCATGGCAATGGGGCGACCCCATTGGCTACGGCGCTGGGAGGCAGGGCTAAGGTGGCTGAGGAGCCGCGTGGCTGGTCTTTTCGGCGCGGCTCCTCGGGGAAAACGGCCACGTTTTAATATCGTGGCGGATTTGGGCCTACGGAACCAGGGCGCAGCGGCAGTTGGATGCACAATTGAGCTCGGGTGAGCATGAGGGGATTGGGGGACAAAGAGGGATAGTTGGGGGCGTGGACCGGGGGGGGGGGAGAAAAGAGTGGCGGGGGGCTGACAGCTCCGCCATTCCAGATTAGCCGGCATCACTCAGGAAGGAAAGTTGGAAAGCGGCTAGGCTGAGCTAGAGCCAGTACATAAAAAAAAACCAACAACTCCCATTTAATTCATGGACGGGTGGGGAGGAGGTAGTTGGATAGATAGTGGGGGTAAGCTGTTTTGGGACATGGCACGCTCTCCAAGAGGGCCGCGGGGGCAGCAGACGGGTAGAGGAGGTGGTGCCCGTGCTGGGGGGAGGGGAGGCCGGTCACAAGGGTCTGGCGGAGCCAAAGGGGCCAGGGCTAGCGGGCAGTCACGGCGGAGGGCCGGCGGAGCCACTAGGCTGGGGGGAGGGGAAAGGGGAGTGGAAGGGGCTGTGGGGTTACTGATGGGGGGGTTGCTGGTTCTGGGCTAGCCATGGGTATGGCACAGGTGGGTCTTGCGGCTCAGGGGTCTGCAGGCGGGGGGGGCGGCGGGGGGTGAGTTGGACTCGGGGGGAGCAATGGCACTGCGGGGACGTGGGGCAGTAGCGGAGAGGGGGGCTCAGGTGGGGATGCCTGACGCGGGTTCTAGTGCTGCGGGGGCCTCCATGGTGGGGGTGTATACTCCATGGTATCCAGGAGGTCAGGGAGGCCTGTACGCACAGGGGGAGGGGTGGCCGGGTTGGTCCCAGGGCGTAGGCCAGCCCATGAGTAGAGGTCCATGGGGGCAAGTTTGGGGTGAGTGGGGTGGCTCGGGATTCCCTTGCCGGGGGGTGCAGCCTAACTGGGGGGGAGGCTAGCTGGGCGGCGGGGAGACTCGGTACATCGTCAGGGCCGCAAGGGGGGGGGGGGTTAGGTTGGGGGGCAGGGCAATACGGAATGGGTCCTCCTCCGGTTTGTTCTTCTCTTCCCCTGCAAGTGCCGGCGAGCGGAGCGGCAGCGACTGGAAGTGCGGGGAGCAGTCAGCAGATGGCCCTAATGGCGGAGCGTGCCGGTCCGGCTGTGGGGGCGCCGGAGCAGAGCGAACAGGTGGCGGCTGCCGGGGGTGCTGGAGAATCAGGTAATGGGGGGAACGACAGGTTGGTGGAGGGTGAGACGGCGGAGGGTGGGCGGAAGGCCAAAGCGAAGAGGAAGCATCGGAGGCGCTGTAGGCGGAGTTCGTCATCATCGTCCTCGTCGTCTTCGGAGAGTTCGTCAGACAGCTCGCAAATGGGGAAGCGGACTGCGGAGGGGGCTGCGTCATCAGTGGTGCGTTGCGCGGAACCTTGGGAGGGAGTGCCGCGTAAGCTACGGCGCAGGATACTGAAACGGAAATACATTGATGTTTTCCGGCTGCTTGAAGGGAGGAAGCGCTCGGGTGAGAGTAGGAAAAAGCACAAGGAGGACGAGAAGGCAGGGAGGGTGAGGAAGGTCTCCCGCAATACCTTAAATTGGACACGGGCCTTCCTGCGGCTAGCGAGTGTTTGGGGACATGCCGAACCGAGTCAGTACGGGGAGCTGTTGGCATACGCGGATGCCATCCTGGCGGCGTCGCAGGCGCATGAGGGCTGGGCTTGGCTCAATTACGATGAGGAATTTCGCGACATGATGGAGGAGAATAGGCAGTTGTCCTGGGGGATGAAGGATGTGAATTTATGGCTGACACAAATGTCAGCCAGGAGGGGTGGGGCGGTGTGGGGGGTTGGGCGGCAGCTAGGACAGCGAGCCAAGCACCGGCTGTGGGCATTCGGTCCTTTCGGACGCCAGGGGCGGCGCCTGGGTCCCCCTTGGGTGGGCCGGGGGGGGACTTATGCTGGCGCTACAATAAGGCTTCATGCCCCTTCCCGGACTGTAAGTTCCGGCATGCCTGCTCGCTATGCGGCGTGGGTCACTCGGCCGCGAAGTGCAGTAGGAAAGGGGTGGCGGGGAGCAGTAAATGATGTAGGGTCCAGGGAGTTGGCGCCTACTCCCGTAAAATTCCAGGCGTTGCGGCCGTGGCTTGAGCGCTACGTAAGGGCTAGGCACGGCAGGGCGGGTAGGTTGTTGTGGTTGGGCTTTACGGAAGGGTTCCAGATACCATTTCAGGGGGAGGTGACTGGGGTGGCGGCCTGCAATCCTAGTTTGGTGCGCCTCTTGGCGGGGGTTGCCCGGAGAAAGATTGCAACAGAATGTGCTCTGGGTAGGATAGCGGGGCCATTCGGTCACCCCCCCTTTTCGCCTTTTATGATATCACCGCTAGGGGTGATCCCGAAGAAAGAGCGCGGGGGTTATACCGCGGGATTTATGCTCGGTGCGGTACGCGCGTTTCGATGAGGCACTGGAGCTTGTGCGGCTTGGTGGGTAGGGGGCGCTGCTGGCGAAGGTGGGCATCGAATCTGCCTTTCGGTTGCTGCCCGTGCACCCGTCGGCATATCCTTTACTGGGGTTTAAGTTTGACGACCAGTATTATTATGATAAGTGTTTACCGATGGGTTGCGCAATCTCCTGTTCGCATTTTGAGGCCTTCAGTTCCTTCTTGCATTGGGTCCTGGTGCAGCACTCTGGGTGTACGTCGATAGTCCATTATTTGGATGATTTCTTGTTTGTGGGGCCAGCGCAGACGGCGGGCTGTGCATCACTGTTAGGACTGTTTCAGGATATGGCGGTGGAATTTGGGATTCCGCTGGCGGCAGAGAAGACGTTGGGGCCGGTGACCTGCCTTTCGTTTCTGGGGATCGAAATTGATTCGGTGGAGTTTGTGGCATGCTTACCGCTGGATAAGGTGGATCGGTTGAGGGAGTTGGTGGCGACGGTGGGGTCAGCTGCGAAAGTGACGCTGAAAGCGTTACAGGCTTTAGTGGGTCACTTAAATTTCGCCTGTCGGGTCATTCCCATGGGAAGGCCGTTTGCGCGGAGGCTGTCCCTGGCTATGGCGGGGGTGCGCCATCCTCATCACTGCATTCGAGTGACGTTAGGTATGCGGGAGGATCTGCGGGTCTGGCAAACGTTCCTCTCCGACTTCAATGGCAGTGCGTTGGTGCAGGCATCAGAGCTGACGAATGCTGACCTGCAGTTATTTTCTGATGCGGCAGGAAGTTCTGGGCTGGGCTTGTATTGTCAGGGAGCGTGGTGTGTGGCTGCATGGCCGGTCTCCTGGACTGAGGTTGGGTTGATGCGTAATGTGACGTTCTTGGAGTTGTTCCCAATAGTGGTGGCATTTTGGGTGTGACCGGACAGGTTGCGGGACAAGAAAGTCGTGTTCTGGTGCGACAATGCGGCGGTGGTGCAGGTAATTAATAGGCAGTCGGCCAAATGCCCTAGGGTGCTGGCCTTAATGAGGATGTTCGTGCTCGCCTGTCTGCATCTAAATGTCTTGGCCCGGGCGCGGCACGTACCGGGTGCGCAGAATGCTATTGCTGATGCTTTATCCCGTTTTCAGTGGGCGCAGTTTCGAGCATTGGCCTCGGGGGCGGACGAATCATCGGCGGTGGTGCCGGAGCACCTATGGCGGATTGGGACCCAGCAGTGTTAGAGTTGTTGCGCTCCTCCATAGCTCCAGGTACGTGGGCATCGTACGAGCGGGGGTATGCCAAAGTGCGGGATTTTTTATGGGGGAGCGGTTGGAAGGGGGGCCGCCCGGATGACAGTGTGGTGGGTTCCTTCATAGTCTGGGCAAAGGGGTGTGGGTGGTCTAGGTCGGTAGTCCGGGCAGCGTTGGCGGGATTCTCCTTTTTTAGCAAAGCGGTGGGCTGGGATAGTCCTAGCACATCCTTTTTGGTGAAGCGGCTTTTAGCGGGATGGGCGAAGGAACGGCCGCCTGGTTGGGACTGGCGCCGCCCTGTGTCCCATGACTTGCTCATGTGGATCTGAGACATATTGCGGCCGTGGCCGCCTCGACTTTTGAGATGGTTTTGTTTCGGGCGTTATTTGTCACGGCATTTTTCGGGGCGTTTTGGGTCAGTGAGCTGGTTCCAAAGTCCCGCGGGCGGGGGGTTGGGGGTGGGTTGGAGATCCAACATGTGGAGCTAACAGAGGCATCGGTGCAGATTTTCCTGTCGCGCTCAAAGACGGACCAGCGTGGGATTGGCAGCTGGGTGTCCTTGAAGGCGATTCCTGGGCTCTGTTCATGCCCGGTGCGTAATTTGCGGGCATACTTACAACAGCGTCCGGGGATGGCAGGTTTCCTGTTTCACCACGCGGACGGGAAACCGGTCACGCAATTTCAATTTACGGCAGTTTTGCATTTGGCTTTGAGGCGGCTGGGGTGTGAGGATTGGCAGTATGCATCCCATTCCTTCAGGATTGGGGCGGCGACCAGCGCGGCGGCGGCTGGCCTGGAAGGTGAGGTTATGTCCGCTTGGACCGGGTGTGAGGACTTCGGGGGAGGGGGGAGTTGGGGGGTGTGGGGGGGTTTCTTAATGCTATGTTTTCTGTTGCAGGGTGGCAGCCTGGTCTACATCCTTGGGCCGAAGAGGCGGGCGTGGAACTGACCAGTGAATGGTGGATTATCGGGCACTCCTTTGTCTACTGGGCGGAGCGGAGGGCCTTGTTGCGCCTGCTGGGTCAGCATCTGGGACTGGCAGCCCGCAATGTCCGGTTGCTGTGGATGGGGGAGCGTGGCATGCGCTGGTGGCAACTTCTTCCTTGGCTGCGGCGACAGGCGGATTGACGGCGGTGGCCAGTGGGAGTGTTGCTGCATTTGGGAGGCAATGACTTGGTCAATTGGACGTGCAGGCAGCTCATTCGAGCGGTGCAGCGGGACATTTGAAGGCTGCGGGAGGAGTGGCCTGCGGTGACGATTATATGGTCGGACATTATTCCCCGGCCAGCCTGCCAGTCTCAGCGGCGTTGGTCGCGTGGACTGGCGAAAGTCAACGGGCAGATTGGGCGTTGGCTTCAGCTGACAGGGGGCTGGCAGGTGCAGCACCCGTGGGCGGATCCGAAATGTGCCGGATTATACCGTATGGATGGGGTGCACTTGTCTCCTGTGGGTCAGGACCTATTGCTTAATGATTGGCAGGAGGCGCTGGAGTTGTGTACTGGTCACAGCTTTATCGGGGTGGGGGCGGTGCGAGGATAGATGAGCTACCTCGCACCGGTGGTGGGGTAAAGAGCCCGTGCTCGCCAATGCGGCGGGGCTTTAACCGATTTAGGACCAGTGGGGGAGCGATGGGCTCCCCGGAGTTGGGGCGAGACATCCCGGTTGGGGGTCTCGGCCCAGTACAAGGGGTTGGGGGCCAGCCTTTGCTACTAGCATGGCGAGGCAGGCGGCAGGGGGTGGGAGAGGAGAATGCTCCGCCTTGCTACTAAGATGGCGGGAGGGGGCATTGTCCGGTGACGGGTGGGGGGGTTATGTTGGGGATGTTAGATATGTTGTCCATGTTGGGCGGTTATGACATTTGTAATAAAGCTGCGACCACAGTTGTACCATGTTTAGCCTCTTGGGTGTTTTATTGAGGGGCAGCAAAGGGGAGGTAGAAGTGGGGTGGGGGGGGGGAAGAAGGCTGTCTAAGTGGAGGCGGGGTGGGCCTCCGGGTCACCAGAGTTACTGCGTTTTCCCATCTGAAAATGACAAAGAGTACACAACGTTCCAACATCACAGATGAACAGCTCCAGGATTCCCCAAGACTGGCCCTCACGCAATATTCACCCAACTTCAAAAAGCTGGTGGATGAAATGCAGGCTCAGACATCTCACTAATAAGCAAGAGTGAAATATTAAAATTGTGCAAGATCAGCCTGGATCAATACTCGACCTAAATTTAGCACAAATTACTCAATAAAAGTTAAAGAAAGTTATTACTCAATAAAGGTGAGGTCAGAGAGGCTGTTGTTGCCAAAAAAGCATCTTTCAGAAAATGGAAAAAAGAGCCAAATGACGAAACCTGGAAACAGCACAAGCACTGGCAAGTCAAATGCAAGGCATTGATAAGGCAGGCAAAGAGAGAATTTGAGAAGAAGCTTGCTGCGGAAGCAAAAACATGAAATAAAGACCTTTTCAAGTACATTCGTAGCAAAAAACCTGTGAGAGAGTCAGTTGGTCCATTAGATGATAAAGGGGTTAAAGGAGCACTAAGAGGCGACAAGGCGATAGCGGAGAGACTGAATAAATTCTTTGCTTCGGTCTTTACTGAGGAAGATGTAGGGATGTTACCCATGACTGAAGTGGTATTTAAAGGTGCGGAAGAATTGAAGGAAATATCGATACATCGGGAAGATGTCTTACAACTATTAGATAAACTGAAGAGTAGCAAATCACCTGGGCCGGATGGTATACATCCAAGGGTGTTGAAAGAACTGAAATATGAGATTGCAGACCTGCTATTAGTAATCTGTGAACTATCATTAAAATCATCTCTAATACCTGAAGATTGGAGGATAGCCAATGTAACACCAATTTTTAAAAAGGGTTCCAGGGGTGATCCGGGAAACTACAGACCGGTGAGCCTGACGTCAGTACCGGGAAAAATGGTAGAAACCATCATAAAGAATAAAATTACTCAGCATGTAGATAGTCACAACCTAATGGGAGACAGCCAACATGGCTTTAGACAAGGAAGATCTTGTCTTACTAATCTGTTATGTTTTTTTGAAGGAGTGAATAAACAGGTGGACAAAGGTTAGTCGGTTGATATTGTGTATCTGGTCTTTCAGAAAGCCTTTGACAAGGTCCCTCATCAGAGACTTTTGGCAAAACTAAAGAGTCATGGGATAGGAGGCAGTGTACTATTGTGGATCAGGAACTGGTTAAAAGATAGAAAGCAGAGGGTAGGGCTAAATGGCCAATTTTCCCAATGGAGAAAAGTGAATAGTGGTGTACCCCAGGGATTTGTGCTGGGTCCGCTGCTTTTTGACATATTCATAAATGACCTGGAAAGTGGAATAACGAGTGAGGTTATCAAATTTGCAGATGACACAAAACTATTTAAAGTTGTTACAACCCAAGAGGATTGTGAAAAATTGCAAGAGGATCTTGTTAAATTGGAAGACTGGGCATCAAAATGGCAGATGAAATTTAATGTGGACAAGTGCAAGGTTATGCACCTAGGGAAGAATAACCCAAACTATGGTTACACGATGCAAGGTTCCACATTAGGAACCACCACCCAGGAAAAAGATTTAGGCGTCATTGTGGATACCATGTTAAAACCTTCGGCCCAGTGTGCAGCGGCAGCCAAGAGAGCAAATAGAATGCTAGGTATGATAAGGAAAGGAATGGAAAATAAAACAAAAGATATTATACTGCCTCTATATCGTTCCATGGTGAGACCGCACCTTGAATATTGTGTGCAATTCCGGTCGCCGTATCTTAAAAAGGATATAGCGATTTTAGAAAAGGTTCAGAGAAGAGCCACCAAAATGGTAAAGGGGATGGAAGGATACTCCTATGAGGAAAGGCTAAAAAGGTTAGGGCTCTTTAACCTGGAAAAGAGACGGCTGAGGGGAGATATGATAGAAGTCTATAAATTAATGAACGGAGTGGAACGGGTAAACGTAGATCGATTGTTTACCTTATCAGAATATAGAAAGACTAGGGGACATGCAATGAAGCTACAGGGTAAACTATTTAAGACTAATAAAAGAAAATATTTTTTCACTCAACGTGTAATCAAACTCTGGAATTTGTTACCGGAGGATGTAGTAAAGGCTGTTAGTGTAGCTGGGTTTAAAAAAGGTTTGGACAAGTTCCTGGAGGAAAGATCCATAAACCATTATTAAGAAGTGACCGAAGATATCAATGCTTGACCCAGTACAAGCATTGTGGAACTTGTGTCTCTTGGGGAAACTGCTAGGTACATATGACCTAGATTGGCCACTGTTGTAAACAGAATACTGGGATTGATGGACCTTGGTCTGACCCAGTATGGCATATCTTATGTTCTTATAAAACTTTAAGAAAAAATGTACTTTCCATTTCCCCTCGCAGTTCTTACTGGATCTTCGTCTCTCTGTTTTGTTTTTGCTTAATTTGCTTAACAGCTGATCACATCCAAGTAAACGACAGAAGGTTCATTAAAAATGGTGTGGGCGGGGGGAATCCTCCAACTTTATTGGGTTAAAATTTAATTTGAAAGTTAATTTTCATGGTGGTAGATCACCGGCACTTTTAGCCAGAAAAAGTAGACCACGACCTGTTCGAAGTTGGACATGCCTGCAATACACCATCCTAGTGAGCTGCATATTACATTATCTTTCCTCTTCTACAGGGGACAGGCTACAAACATATGGAGCCTGCAGCTTGTCTCTCTGGCTTGAAGACAGGCAGCTCTGGGGCCGGTCCTTATTGTGTCCAGGGCTGCATATTACTCGTATCTATATCTATATTTCTCTCTCTGTATGTATCTGTTACACTTTTAATTTCTTCAGCTGTAAGTTTTTATTGTCAGTGACCCCTGGATGGCAGCAGTAACACATAAATAGGGATTCAACATATTGTATTGCAATACTATAAAAGTGAACATACTGACTGATTTAAATAAGTATTTGAAATGCAGTCCTGAAGGCAAACATTCCTTGTTCAAATCTAATCTCCAGCTCATATGCAAAGATTTCAAAACTTTTTATAATTAATCTGAATAGGAATATGCTTTGAGAACTGTCTTTATAGCAGCACCAGCGTGGTAACTCTGAAATTTAGCGTTTAGCTTAGCAGGTAGATCTCTGATGCCAACTCTCTCTCCAGCTTCCTGTTTAGGGAATATTATTATCATCATTTGTGAAGTGCATACCAGATATAATCTGTGCTGAAGAGAAGCACATAATGGACAATCCCTACTCTTGGAGTTTACAATCTAGTCGAGATAGGCAGAATACACACAACAAAAATAGCTAAGATACTTTGACTCCCAGACATATCAACATTTTCAAGGTAGCTTATAACAGTTCTCTGCAATTTTAAACAATTATTGAAGTATGACTCACAGATCTGAGAAAAAGGATTAGCCAAGTTGTGTTCAAATCAGTTTTGAAGATTTATTTATTTGTATTTAGTTCAGATATTTCCTGTAGTACTTCAAGGCAAGTTACATTCAAGAACAATAGTTACTTCCCTGTTTCCAGAGGGTTTACAGTCTAAGTTTGTACCTGAGACAATGGAGGATTAAGTGATTTGCACAAGGCCATAAGGGATGTCACAGCATCTGACCACTAGGCTACTCCTCCATTCCAAAATGGCTGGTTGTGGATCAGAAATCAGCTTTGGATAGCTGTAAAAATATGTTGGATCTTGTTCTCTCAGACTCTTGGGGGCATGTTTACTAAATCGCATTAGCTGCTGTGGTGGGGCTAACATGGAACTACTACCTAGTAGTAGCAGCTAACGCAGTGAAAATTCAGATATCGCAGACATTTTTCTGCAATTCTACATTTTATGTGGTGGGCCTGTTTGGGCAGGATCGGGGTAAGGAGTAGGCATGCCTATTGTCGGCAGCCATCGCGTGAAACCTTGTCACATGATGGCTGTTGAATCAGGCTCCATCTTGGCTGCAGATAACATCATCTCAAGAGGTGGTGCTAACTTTAGCCAACTCTGCTGTGGGGCTGATCATAGCTACATTCGCCTTCCCAGCACCGACTGGGCCTCCGAACCCTCAGATCATTGTCGGTGCTGCAGATCTTTAAACAAACCCGGCCTGCCTCCCCCTTCAGCCCCAATCCCAGTCCCCAAATGACCAAGTCAACCATCTTGGTAGCCAGTCGGGTGCCCAAAGGGCCCTCCCTCCCGAACCCTTTTAAAAAAAACCCCTGCTAGTCAGTTGTGGTACCGAACCTTTCTCCCTCCCCCCCCCAATAAAAATGATTATTCCCGGCTATCCCGTCAACTTGGGAGGGCATGGACCCCCATATCTGACACCCTCCCATTCCATGCCATTACTCCCTGGTAGTCTGGTGGTCAATGGGGGCAGGAGCAGTCCTCCAAACTCCTGCCCTCATCATTGGATTCAGACAAAATGGCCATGATCATGCGGTGCACCCCCCTAGCCTCACTCTTCTGCCCCCATCACTGGTACTCACAAATATGGCCATGATGTTGTGGTACTGCTCCCTAGTGTGAGGCTAGAAACCAGCACTGTGCGATCATGGCCATTTTGTCCAGGCCCAACAATGGGGCAGGAGCAAGGTGGACTGCTCCAGCTCCCATTGACTATCATACCGAAAGGGAGTAAAGGTATGGACTGGGGGGAGGTCAGACAGGTGGGGAGGAATCATATTAATGGGGGGAGGGAGGGAGGACTAGTAAGCTGTTTTTTTTTTTAAAGGGATCAGGAAGGGAGAACCTTTGGGCACCTAATTGGTTAGCTGGGATGGTTGACTTAGTCAGAGGGTATACTGATCCCCCCTGGACAGTTCCCAATGGGAGTCAGGAACTGAAGAGAGAGGCAGCCCAGGTTTGTTAACAGGGGTGGCTCAAAGGGGGTGCGAGGCCATGTGCGGAGACTCGGTGCGGGGCCTCATTTGCATAAGGGGCCTCATTTGCATAATGTTACCATATACTAACTTTTAGTAAACATACCTCTTAATGAGTGTATAGATAAAGAAAGACTAAAAGATTTCTACATTACTATAATCCAGTGCCAACTGCCAGGCACATTAGAACTACTACAAACACTGCTCATTTAGAACCCATTACACATCATAAAGGTAGACACCATCCAACGGGATATCTTCTTGATGAACTCACTCTTATAATCACTCAACACATGTTGTATATATATAACACAACACAAGAGAAGGTCTCAGACTTAATGGCCCTACGTGTTGGGCTAAAACACATCCAACTCTTGTGCCTGTTTGCATCAATGACCTTTTCTCTCGCAAAAACATACACTACTGGAGCATACTGTCAAGAACACAGTAAGCACAGTAGGCAAAAAAACTCATCTTCAATTCTCACTGCAACAGTATTTCTGCTATGTGCTTAACCCGACTCTGCTCCTGTCAGTGTAAATGATGTATCCCAGTGAATCCCAACGCCTTGCCCAGGCGCCACCATCGCGTGTCACTTGTAACGTTTCCTCAGGGGATTACCTAGACTCAAAGTTCTACAAAATATACAAACACACATAAGAACAACCATGAGTGATATAAAACTCCCATATATCCTATTAATAAAATTTTCCATTATGTCAAACCAATCACCTTCCCGGAAGAGCAACAACTGCTACATGCGTCTCCTACAACATTTGGATCCTCTCAAACAACTCGATCCTCAACCCTGGGTTGGGTGAGAGCATACAGATGACAGGTCAACCACGGGTTCCAAAATATGTACACGTGTGCAAAACATCCCCCCCCCCCCAGCAATGTACACCTGGGGGGTGCCCTGAACATGTCCCGCCCCAGCACTACCACGCCACCGACCAATACGATTCTGCAAATAAAGGGCGCTGTCAAGCACATGCATTGCTGTTAATATGATTTGATAAACGGACTGATGTATCTCCGTGCGTTAGAGTCCCGATGGTGGCTGACTGTGCATATGTCTGTTTGGTATATGTGCTATACCACTCTTAGAAGGGGAGTAGCGGTATACAGTATACACACCATCACACAAGGGGGCGCAGGGCCGGAAGAAGGAACGGAGGTCACAAATGTCCAGTGGCAGACCGGGAGGGGAGGGGGACAGCACGAGATGCAGGGAGTGGGTCACACACGGTGGGATGACAGATCAACGCCAAGGGAGATGAGATGGGTCTGTAGTTTGCATATGACAGTGTGGTGGTGGGGATGTGATTAGATTTGGTGTAGTTAAATAGTGTGCTATTATACATTATGAGCTATTATACGGTCATATGTACAGTTATGGGGGGGTGAAGGGGTGGGTGTATGAACCGGCTTGTCTGCTGGGTCTGGGGGTGTGTCCATGGTAACCGCTGAACAGGGTTTGTCACCAGCCTTTTGCAAAGGTCCTTGCTATCTGTGGTTAGTCTCAGACCATCTGGGATAGCGTTCCATGTGGATGTAGCAGCCAGGGAGATTGATCATTGTGCGGTGTCTTTGCGTGTCCTGGTGATGCCGTTTGGGGTGTTTACACGATTGGAGGTGCCTCTTCCTCTTGCCAGTGTGCTTGTGTTGGGTTGTATGGGTGTGTGTAGGCATATGGCAGAGGACTGTGGTATGATAGTGCAGATGTTCATGATAGCTTTGTATCTGCTGCGTGCGATGATTGGGAGCCAGTGCAGTTCTTTCAGTATGGGTGTCAGGGGATGGGAGGGATTGTGTGTGGGGTTCATGGGCAGGGCCGTGACAATGGAATGCTGCTAGTCAGATGGTACATTGGCAGTTGTGAGCAATGGGATGCAACTCAGAGTAATGGGGGAGTGACAGGTGTGTTACACATGTGGCTATGGAGGTGGGTGGCCCTGGGATCGGAGTGCCAGGTGGTCAGCCCAGTGGACACTGGAGGGGTGTTGTATCCTCATCTGTGACAGGAGGGCAGGGGGTGGGGGACACGAGGGGTAGGATGGGGCAGGGGGAACGAAGGGTGGGGAATGGAGGGTGGGGAGGGGGTGGGAACAGGGAGGGTGTTGTCCTGCATTTGGTCATGTTGGCGCCATGCCACAGTTTGCACTCAACAGGAGGTAGGTGCCCGGAATGCTTTAACACATAGGGGGGGGGGGTCGCATGTACAGAACAGACGACGGGGAGGAGAGACAGGAGAGGTTGCCAGCTGGCCAGGAGCTGTTGTTTGGAGGCGGTAATGGCTGATGGTCAGGACAGGGGCATGCATCTACTGTGTGGATGGTCAGCATTGGAGAAGGTTGTGTGCCAGGCCTGCTCAGCGGAGCGGGCACATGAACGCAAATAGCGGGTAACTTGAGAGAGGCATGGCTGTGTGGTGAACGCCTAACAGGGCACAGGATGTGGGGAGCAGGAGGCGCCACAGCAGTGGTGGGTACATCAGTTAAGGGGGCCACAGGCTCAGCAGTGGAATTGGTGGACATAGTGTATGAGGGGGTGTGGACATAGTGGGGGAGAGAGCTGGAGGGTCAGTGGCAGGGGGGTCACTCATTAGAGTAGTGGATCCCGTGCGTGGCTGATATTGGGGATGGGGAGTGATGAGGCCTAACAGATGGTTGTCGGGTATAGGGGGCACAGAGTCAGAGCGGTTGGGGGGTGAACAGTTAGAGGTGACAGGCAGCACAGGGCTATGACCCTGCTGGTGTGTTGGTGCAATGGGTGAGAGCAGGGGGCTATACGGGGGTAGCAGGGGGGGTTGCGAACATTGGGGGTGGAGGTGTCCGCGACATGACTTTTCATGTCACCATGACTGCGGGTGAGATGGGCGTGGAGGGTTGAGAGACATTACTCACTATCTGAGAGGATGGTGGGTCTGGAGGTATTGTTGGGACGGTGGACACCAGCTACTTCGGGTGGTGTTTGTGTGGAGCAGCGGCTCAGATGGAATCCGACAGAGTGTGAGGGGAGAGTTAGGGGTGGGAGGGGAGACTGTATGTGACCCGTAGGAGACAGAGGGGGCCCACTGCCCCTGCCATGGCCAGCAGACCGGTGAGTGCGGGGGACCTGGAGGCCCCCCTTGAACGGTGTGGCTGTGGAAACATTTCCCACAGGCAGGGGCCAGGTCGCAGCTGAGTTGAGAGGTGAGGGGAGCGTGATTCAAATGGTCATGTACAAAGGCGACTTCATCTGTACCTGTGTGCATATTCCAGGGGCTGGGGGGGGGGGAGGGCATGCGGGGTGGGGTGAGGTATGTGGATGGGGTTTAAGGAATTGTGGTAGGCCCAGTTCCAACATGAGAGGTCTGTTAGAGGTGGGTGGTTGCCCCCACAGAGTGAGAGGTTGGGTTTGTGGGCCAGTAATGAGGGTGACGTAGTTCATGTTAGCCACGTTACACTTTGGCCACACCATGTGATAGGTGGGGGCAGAGACATACCAGGGGAGAGGGGGGTGGGGGGGTGCAGCAGTGGCAGGTGCGGTGGGGGTGAGGGAGAGGGTGCACAGGCTTTCATACGTACCTGCCCGGGGATGGGCGGTGTCCAGGGCCTCTGGAAGGCCATGCAGGTAGATTGGCCTGAGTCTGTCTGCCAGCTCCTGCTCCAAGGGGGTGAGGGTTGAGGTGAAGGGGCTACCCCCACCAGTAACCATGGCATGTTGCCTCTCTGCAGTCATGTGTGCTCGCACCCCACGCTTGATGTTGTTAAATCTCTTACGGAGGCTGTCCAGGTCCCTTGGTGGCCCCCCTAACTCAGCCACGGCCACCCGCACCTCCTCCCACACCTCTGTCCGTGTGGCAATCGTGGTGCTGTTGCTGAGCCACCCATACAGAACATCGTAGTGCTCGAGGACACAGGCCAGCAGGGTGTGGTTCTCTTGGGGGCTGAAACGCACTGCCCTCCTCCGCGCAGCAACAGGCACAGGGATCCTCCTTCTCTTGGCAGTGGGGGGCCCCTGTGTGGGCTGTGACCCACCTGATGTGCCCGCCTCCCCCCTCCCTGCCCACCGCTCCTTCCCGCATGAGCAGGTGGCCGCCGTACCTCCCGACCAGCCATGTGCTGGTGCTCACGCACCCTACGGGGCCCCCCTCCCCCACCCCCTCCCGATCAGCCACCCCTTCCCCCACCCACAGGGCTTCCCCCCACACCTACACACCACCCCCCCTCCCCCTGTTGGCCCCCTCTCCCCTCTGCTGTCTCTCACACCTGCTGCTCACCACCCCTCCTCTATCTCTCCTCTGCTCTCACTACCCTTTGAACCTGCCTCTGCCCCTGCAACTCCTCTCCAACTGCCGTTGACTCTCTCCACCAACACTACTCCGCCAAACACTAACCAATACCACACTCCTTCTCTCTCTCTCTGTCTCTTTCTCCTACACAAAACCCTCGAAGTGGCCTAGGTATGCAGAGGTATTTATAGGGAGAGTCCACGTAACACGCATTGCGTGAGTGTGCAACGGCCACGCCAACGTCTCAGCGCATGCATAACGGCCTCGTCCATGTATCAGCGCATGCGCAACGCGCGCAACATACCTCTACCCTTTAAATTCAGCTGCACATCTGGGACACATTGATGGGATTGTGTTGGAGAGAGACAGAGTTGGTGACATGTTTGTGGAGGTTGACAAGTGTTGGAGGACGGTTTTTTGTGTGTAGTGGCTGTGTTTGTGAGTGTTGTTTGGCCGTGTGTGTGTCTGTGAGTCCTGGTCAGTGAGGTGGGTGTCATTGTCTGTGTGTCATTGTGCGTTTGGACAGGTTGTGTGTATGGCATCCTTTGCGTTTGCTGCGGTTGCGATTGCTGTTGAGGGGGGGCTGCAGTTGCCTGATGGGGGAGATGGTGTCGATGGGGCTGCGGCACAGGACATGGGTGTGGACCCGCTTCAACTCAGGCCTGCAGCTGTGGGGGCGGGCCAGGCAGGGGCTGTACCCGCACGGGGCAGGAGACGTGCAGGGGTGCAGGCTCGCCGGCCTCGCCTCTACAGGCCCAGGGCCCAGCTCCATGGCATGCGTGAGGACCAGGTCAACTCCCTCTACCGCCTGAGCATGGGAGCTGTATGAGGATCTCAGACCTGACCTCGAGCCCCTGACTGGTGGGTCACAAGCCATACCGGGTTTGGTCAAGCTCCTTGGTGCCCTACATTTCTTTGCCTCCAGCTGTTTCCAGTCTTCGGTGGCCGCAGTGGGTGGCATGAGCTGCCCCACCTTCTCACACTGTCTCTACCAGGTACTGCGTGCCATGGTCAGCTGGGTGGGGGATTACATAGCCCTTCCCCACACTAGGCAACAGTGGGGGACCCTGAACCAAGCCTTTTAGGCATTAGCCGGAATACCACACGTGATGGGAGCTATTGATTGCACACATGTTGCCCTGGTCCCGCCCAGAGACAGGGAGGTAGTGTTCCGCAACCGCAAACACTATCATTCCCTGAATGTTCAGGTTGTCTGTGATGCACATCAGCATATTCTGAATGTGGTTCCCAGGTTTGCAGGGTCCACCCATGACTACTATATCCTGCAGAACTCGGCACTGTTTACTCAATTTGAGGCTGGACAGTATGGGGACTGTGTATTGCTGGGTGTGTATTTCTCATTTCTTACGTGCACATGTTCATGTTACTAACCGTATGTGCAGATGTCTGACTTGTTGTGTGGGTATGTCAACTGTATGTGACTTAATAGGGGTGGCCTCACAGTCAACCTTGCTATGGAGCTTTGTCGTAATAGTTGAATGGCTGCATAGCATATGTGCCGTGGTTACTGATTCCAATCAGTGCACCTAGCCCTTGCCCTGTGTGTCTTCCCTCGCACCCTGATACATAGCTGTGCTGTCCCTCCTGTGTTGTCATATGTGCATGTCAAATTGTGGTATGCATTTGTTTAGCACATATGTACCTGTGTCAGTTTGAGGGAACATGCGCTCCTCCTTTAATATTATACATTCCTCTTTTTGCAGGTGATGCAGGATATGGGTGTCGCCCCTGGTTGCTGACCCCTGTGCGTCATCCACGGACACAGAGTGGAGGTACAATGAGGCCCATGCCACCAGCCGCTCCATCATAGAGCGCACCTTTGGCGTATTAAAGAGTCGCTTCAGGTGTCTGGATAGGACAGGTAGTGCCTTACAATACCGTCCACAGACCGTGGCAGAGATCATCTTAGCCTGTTGCATCCTGCACAACATTGCTCTCAGGCACCGTATCCCTGTCGACATTAATGAGGATCTAGAGGATGACCCTGTGTGCCCTCCAGCACGTGCCTGTGGTGACACACACGAGGGGACAGCAGTCAGGAGGCAGCTGATTATGGAGCTCTTCACATGTACGTACTTAATTTGTTACCACCTACATTTGTTTGAATATGTGTGTACAGCTACTAATAGTGTCCGTTTGTATCACAGTATCAGTGATATGCAGCACTGCACGGACATGTAACTTATGGTGGCTAGCCATGCCAGCATCATATATACTCATGCCTGATGCACAGTAACTGTGGGCGGGGTACAGCAGCAGGTGGAGGTGGTATGTGTGTATGTGTGTTGCTTTAGGCTTGTGGGAGGTGTCTGCCTGACATACCTGGTTTGTGGGTGCATGTGATAGGGGCTGCTGTGCAGACACACATTGTTGGTTTCAATAAATGGTTTGCAGTGGGGTGACAAGCATATGGTATGACTTTCACAGTGGGGAGAGGAGCATGGCTGGGCCAGTTGTCTAGATGTGTGTGCTTATCAGTATGTCCTCTAAGCTGTTTGTGAGGTTGGTAAGCTCCAAGTTACAGGGTCCATGTGTGTGCTGTGTTTGTATGGCGCTCCATTTGCTATGTTGTGGTACCTTCGTGATCTGTGGTATGTGGATTACAGTTCTGTGTGGTCCGTAAAGGAGATTACGTAGACACTACAGTGTGCCTGACTGTGTAGGGTATCACGTAGTCGTGACTTGGATGCTGTGGCGGATAGGGGCCCGTGCGTTGTCCAGCCAGGGGGGATTGTTGCCCAATATATGGGGTTTTGAATAGCCGGGACTTGCAGTGTCGCCTAGTTACACACAGACAGAGGCGAACCAGGCAGGAGCAACATTTGGATACAACAGGGTATTTACAGTTGGGCAGGGGTTGGGGGTACAGGAGAGGTAGATAGTCAGCGTACACCTTCTGGTACACCTCTCCTGTACCACCAACCTCTGCCCAACTGTGAATACCCTGTTGTATCCAACTGTGCATACACTGTTATTTCAATATGACCTGTGATTGGTTTCCACAGTTCTCCCCAGTTCAACCTTTGTTCTCTGTAGACGCACTGTTATGTCGCATTGTAGACGTTTTCTGTTCATTGTGAACCACATTGATTTTAATAGGGTGGGATATAGGAGATGTACATAAATAAATTATAGCATCAGCACACAGGTGTTCATGTTAGCTATGGTGTGGGCTATCCACAGCACGAATATGGGTATGCACAGGGGATACGGGGGTTGACCCTACATATATCCTTGTGTTACTGGGCATGACAGCAGGGTAGGAAAGGACATTGAGACAGCAATACACACAGTGATGGAGCATAGGGAGCAGTTTGGAAGGGCCAGGATATAACAACAACTCTGGCGTGACACAACACAGTGGGGAGCAAACACCTTTGTCCACCACTCTGTACAGCTGCTGGGAAGTGAGGGAAGGGACAGACAGCATACGGATCCCTGTAGTTTGCCAGGGAAACATCAATGATGACCATCACATGGGTGTGATCTGTGCAGTGTGATGGTGAACAGACAGTCTGTTCAGGGTTTGGTGGGTCTGCACGCTGGTTATGGGAAGGTGCGGTGCGGGTTGCACAGCTAGGGCGTAACAGATGTCTTTTGCCCTTATGTTTCCCAATGCACAGGACATAGTTGGTGGAACTCCGGGTGCTGTGGAGCTTTGGCTGGTGACTGTGCGTCGACCAACAGGCAGTGGTCAGGGGTAGGTGGATCTATGGCTGCCCTGTCTGTGTCAGCAAACAGGGGGTACACATGTCCTCCATGATATGTCATATCGCCCTGTTTTTGTAATTGACCTCTTTTCCCTGCACCTCCATACCCCAGATCGGTCTGTGCGCACACAATTCCCCATGTGTTCCTGCACAGTAGATCTTCAGCAACACTGTCTCTGGGATATGACCAACAGAGCTGCATGTGTGTGTGGGTCCAGGGGATTTGGTGGTGGGCTTCACCTGTACCCTTTGCCAACATTGTACCATCAGCTAACACCAGTGTATCATTGTATTTCATATGGCGTGTATGTCAACTACTATCCACTTATGCACGTCGAGGCCGTCTCCTACTGCTGGCACGCTGCCCTTAACATTCTTTGTGAATATTTTTTCTGTGGTTGACTGTGTGATGATACAGTGTGCAGGCATTTCACATTCGCATGTGTTGTGAGTGGCTAGACACCTGGGTGGCGGGGGTGAGTGTGCTATCTATACCGCACTGATGTTTACCATCTGAACATTGTGGGCATGTGTTGCGTGTTGGGGGCAGACCTATGTCCTGTGTTCTGACTGACCACTGTTGACCAGCTGTTTGTATCACAGATAGCTTCATCACGTGGACATACATCAACAGTGGCATAACATGGTGACTTGGCGATTCTACACATTTTTGCAACAATGCCTCCCATCACTTGGACCTGTTACAGCCTTTGAGCAGCTCTGGGGATCCAGGATATACACCTGATGCAAGCACAAAGTAGTTTGCACCATAGTTTGCTTGGTGCTGACATTAGCCTTTACATGTTGGTGCTTTACTATTTGTCATATACATATTTGGCATGATCTCTGTTCACGGGCACTGATGCACATAGGGTGGAGCAGTGTGACACCTGTGTGACACGGGCATGGACATGTCCATATCCATGTGACACCTGTGTCTGCTGTTCCAGTTCGGGATGTCACCCACATGCGGTGTTTTTCGTGTTGTGATAATGTCATGTTTGCCGGTGCGTCCATTTCCTATGTCTTTCTCAATGTCAGACTCTCTGCAATTTGTGCTGCTTTTAACAGCAGCATACCAATACAATATGTTTCTTCCTCTGACACAGGATGGAGGACATACAGGACACATCTATTACAATGCATCTGGCGTCTCCATCAGCCACCTGTTGGGGTACACAACACCATGGAGCCTTTCCTGGAATCTGGTGCCATAGGATGTTCGACCTCTACGAGTGGGACACATGCATCGGATGGACATTATTCTTGTTGACTTGCTACTTTGGACATGACAAACCTGTCCAACACAACGCTGCTGCCGTGCTCTGGCTGGGAGTCATGATCATTGCAGGATACACACATGAACTTTCACGGACTGCAGCATATTGGGATGTGGCACTAGACTATGCATGCCCAGAGTTGCGAGGACAGTATTTAGGTTACGTGTGGGATAGCAGATACGCTTTGCACTTTGGACACTGTATACTGGTCCCCACGTGTGCAGCAAGGGCTGCCATTGTCAACGTATGTTGTACATTCCTTCACAATTGTGTTGTTTATGTGTTTCAGCCATGTGTGTGACATGGGACACAGGATACACGCATCTGTTTGTTTCAACGCAAACATACAGCCATGCATGTGGCATAGAGGGAGCAATGGAGAGGTCATGTTGTCTATGTCCACACACTCTCCACCTGGACATGATGCAGGTTTTGCCACGACACTGCTTTCATACACACCATCATCCTGAATTGATGTTCTCAATCACCAAGGGTGTTTCCCTGCATGTGTGGTATCACTGTATCATGTTGGGATGTGGATGGGGCATGTGCATATGGCTGACTATGTTGGGGAAACACGGCACGAGGCAATATGGTTTCTGTGTGTTTCACTGAAACATGTCTGCCCTTACTTTCCATTTCTATATACTAGTAGTTGTGTATGTTTACTGTACCGACATGGCGATACACATTGATTTACAAACCTTGAACTGCATGTCTGGACATTCCTATGTATGCCCTGAGGTTACTACACTCACATTGGCACATTATATTTGGAGTGTGACACTGTGAGTGTCTGTCTTCCTTCACTTGTGCATTCCATGTACCGTGATATATGTGTAGAGACACTGTCTATACAGCAACCAGTGCAGGGGGACCTCCTGCACAGTGTTACCTATGCATGTTTCTGCAGGTATTTTCTTTTGGATGCTGTCTGTGTTCATGTGCCTCTGCTACCTGTTCGCATATCCTCGATGTGCATTAGCTGATTGTTTACGGTTACATTGTGGCATCTTGGATTCCTATGTCAGGGATTATGTGGGTGCTGTAACATGAGGTTTCATCTTTTTTTTAAAATGGCAACATTTCAACACATGCTGTTTCCATTTGTGTGCCTCCTCTGTTGCAAGATAGATATGTTTGTGGACACAAATCATGATTGATGTGTGTTGGGCCCTCATCATGCACGTCCTACTGTCTACGTGCCCTCATACGTGGGTGGCACATTGGAGAGGTACAACAATAGGGGGGGGGGGGTAGGGCCTAATGCATACTGCACACCATGCACCTGATGCACATTGTGTCTCTTGCCCCTCATTTGTGGGTGGGCCAGTGGCCTTTCTGTGGGATCTGGGTAGCTACCCTGCTAAATGTGTTCCTGTCTTTCACCAGGGATCACCTCACATTGATAGTATGATGGCCTTATCTACACTATCTGTCATGCTTCTCCAAATGAACATATGTGTTTTACATACATTTGTCTCTGCTGCTGCTTGGTCATGGTGACAAACATGCATTGCCCCATGTGTGCCTTTGTGTCAGTCCTGACTCATTGTTACCCAGAGACCCCAGGGTTTTCTTGGCAGTGTCATTGGAGGTGGTTGTCCAGGCACTTCTTCCAAGGTGCTGGCAGGTGACGTGACTTGCCCAGGGCCACAAGGGGTGCTAGTTGGATTTTAACCCTGTTTGCTTGGTGACCCTGACAGTGTTCCCACCACTGGGCTACTCCAACAATCTTTCATCCCAGCAACACTTGTATGTAGTAGTTCTCTGGTCATGTACATGGCCTACCTGGGTTCACATCCTTGTATGGTGTCAGCTGTCTGTCTGCTAGCCATTTGCAACATCACTGGGTATTACAGGTCCCCATATACACCCTTCCCTTGTGGGGCTATTTCTGCATTGTGCTCTGTGTTCTCATTGTGTTTGTTTGGATTAGTTGTTTACGGCATATGGTCTAACACCATTGGTTGCAGGTTTGAACCCCTCATGGTGTTTGTTTTTGCTTTTGTGCTAATATGACCACTAATTACCAGCAGGTTCATCACCTCTACACACACACCTCCATCCTTTCACAGAACACCAAGGTGTGCCCTCTGAGTTGCCTACCCATCACATATTAGCTGTTACATATGTCTCGTTATTTAAGGTGTGTACATGGCAGTCCGGTTGGGGGTTTCATATTGCTCTGTTTCAGCTGGTGTGTAGTGCACCTGTTTGCAGGTTCACTTCTCTCCTCTCCAGGTACAGATTATGCACCTACTCCACAGAGCATCCTCTGCTGCCCTTGGGAATTCTTTTCTTTCCTTTTTTGCATGCTGTATCCACTGCATGACCTTTCATTGTGTGTGTACAAGTGGCCCTATGTGTGTGTGCTCCCAGTTACTGACTGTGATCTGCTCTTTACACAGCAGATCTGCATATGCATTTCATCATTGTTACTTTTGGGGCTTTGCCTATCCTGAGGGCCAGCAGGTGTCTTGTGATGCCCTCCAGTACATTTGTATGCAGCCTTTGCTACTGGGTTGACGCTGGTGGTGTGGCCTACAGGTTTGTGCATTGCCATTTGTGCTAATGGTCATGGGCTTGGCTCCTCTCTGTTCTCTTTCATTTGTCTGCCTGTCCTGCACAACCACCTTTCATCCCTGTAACAGTCATATCTGTGCAGATCTGTGCTGTGAGCACATTGTACCCTCATCACAGTTGTGAGCCATCCTTCTGTCCATCTATGTGTGTCTGCCAGCTGTGTGCTGTCCTACCCTGATGTGCATGCTGCTACCCCCACATCCTGCACTCCTATACATTCCTGCATTGCGGCTCTCTCTGGTTGCATCTCCTGTGTGTCCTCTGCATGGCACAGCTACTCCACTGTCATCATGACATTCCTCCTATCCTGCCACTTCTACCTCTTCTGCTGCACACATCTTCCCATCCTCTGCCACACACTGTCATTATTGCATGGTACATTACCTTCCCTCTGTGCATTGCTGCAGCTGCCCCCGATATGTTTGTGCAGCTTTCAAGCAGCCACATGGGCTGGACGCTGATTCGTCTGGTCCATCAGATCTGCTCTATGTCCTTCCTTTATTTATGCATTGTCTTTCCTTGTTGCTCTGTGTAGTGTTAGGGTTACATGTCTGTTTGCCACATACCTCTCTTGCCCTTCAAATTGGGGGATCTTACTGCACTTGGGCAATGTTTTTGGGTTCACCTATACATCCTTGGGGCATCTTGCATCACACCGTCGGTTTAACAGCTTCTGGGGTGCCTACTATGGTGCCTTGGGGGTTTGCAACCTTTCAACATGGCTTCTGGGGCACATCATAACCCGTCTTCGCTGACATGGTTGTTTAGGATGTGCCCTCTGGTGCACCCTGAAAAGGTGCATGGTTTTATGGCACTCGGGTTTGGTTATGTTTCTGATGGCAGCACAGATTGATAACAGAAGAGGTAATTTCCTCTATCAGCCTTACTCATTTGGCACACTGGGGACTTGCACTCATACCCCCTGTGCCATCACTCAATGTATTGCCCATTGTGCTACAGTACTGTTGCTGTATTTGCAGGTGGGGGGACCTTCTTAGGCTTACCACACTTTTACATGCACAGTGCTGCCATCAGAAACAGTGCTGTACCCTTACTGTGCCTCATTGGACACCCTATAAGGCACCCTATGGGGGCCTTATAGGAGACCCTATACGGTGCCTTGGCGGACAGTGCACTTTATATTGTACCCTCTGGCGTGCCTTATTGGGCACCTTATATGACGGCACCTTGAGGGTGTGTTTGCTGGCAGCACAGATTTCAAATAAAAGGGGAACTGCCTCAGCTAGCAGTGGGTAAATGCAATGGGTACTGCCTCAGACAGCCTTTTTCTGCAGGCCCACTCGGGAGTTGAACTCATGACCCCTGTACCATCAGTCATTGTATTAACCATTGTGCTACGCTGCTGTTGCTGCTTGTATGACAGCTCACCTACTTAGGATGACCAGGGGTTACCATGTGCAGTGCTGCCATCCAAAGCGGTGCTGTACCCTTGCAGCGGCTCATAGGGCACCCTATACAGCACCCTCTAGGGTGCCCTATAGGCAACATTATAGGGTGCCTTGGCATACAGTGCACTTTAAAAGGTGCCCTCTGGGGCGCCTTGGGAGGTGCCTTCTGCAGCACCTTCTTTTACGGCACTTTGAGGGTGTGTATGCTGGCAGCACAGATTTACTTTAAAAAAGGGGGTGCCTCAGCTAGCAGTGGGTAAATGCAATGGGTACTGCCTCAGACAGCCTTCTTCTTCAGGCCCACTCGGGAGTCGAACTCATGACCCCTGTACCATCAGTCAGTGTATTAACCATTGTACTACACCTTTTTTGCTCTGTTTGCAGGTCAGTGCGCCTACTTGTGCTAACCGCGTATTGACATGCATTACGCACCTTATCACGCGATAGTGTGCGCAGCGCACATTATCGTGCGCTGACGCGCACTTGCGACATTTAGACTGGAACACCCACTCCTTTTATGGCATCCTGCACACTAACGCTGGGTGCACTTTAAGACTGCTTAGTAAACATACCCCTAAGTTTCTTTTGTAAACCCATGCTAAAATAGGTTTTCCACGAGTTTGATTGCATAGACCCAAAAGAATCTGTGGTGAGAATCAAATAAGTTTGGTCAATAGGGTCAATTCTTGCGGTGTGCTACCTGTATGGCCATACAGGGTCAATGCACAAGAAAGTGTTACTATGTTGCCACCCCATTCCCATTATGTGCTCTTCCACTTCATGTGGGCAGTGTAGCGGCATTCATTCATGCATTGTGCCCTTTATGGCCATAAAGTTGCACACCCCAAAAGCTGACACAGCTGACAACACATATTTGGCTCTCAGCAAAAATCTTTGGGTCTCATGCAAGACATCTTTCATTAAAATCATCTATATTACCTGAAGATTGGAGAGTGGCCAGTACAATGCCAATTTTTAAAAAGGGTTCCAGGGATGAGCCAGGAAACTACAGACCAATGAGCCTGACATCATTGCCAGGCAAAATGGTAGAAACCATACTACAGATAAAATTACTGATGGCCCTATATTTAGCCTGTGGCAGTCAGCACTTGTAAAGCACCTGACCACCGCAGGCAGAAATTTGGTGCAGGAAATTGGATATCCTCTGGCACTGAATATCTGGATTCAGCACCAATTCCAATCGCAGTCTGGTTAGAGGTGATATTCAGCCGCTAACCAGATAGCATGACCTGTCCTAATTGGTTACTTTATACGGTTGTTGTTGTTAAGTGCCATCGAGTCGGTGTCGACTCATGGCGACCCACTGGATAGTTGTCCTAAACTGTGTTTGGTCTTCAGTCAGGCAGCTCTTTGTTGACAGAGTGGCATCCATAGCTGCTATTATTGTTTTCATCCATCTCATTGCATTGACCTTCTACTTCGCCAAGCATGATGTATTTTACTAATGATCTCTCTCTTTGCATGATGTGTCCAAAATATGAAAGTCAAAGTCTTGTCAGCTGAGCTTCTAAAGAAAGCTTAGGTTTGATCTCCAGTACTGACTGGTTTGTTCTTCGGGCAGTTTATGGTATACACAGTATTTCTCACCAGTATCATAATTCAAAGGCATCAATTTTCTTCCTTTCTACCTTTTTCACTGGGAAGTCACAAAAAGAATGAGCACACCTGCAAATTACCAACAAGAGCACAAAGAAGCACCTGTGACACTTTCACACATCTCGCTTCTTTGTGCTCTTATCTTTTTTCATTGTCCAACTTTCGCATCCATATGACATTATTGAAAATACCATGGCTTGAACAAGTCATATCTTTGTATGGAGAGAGACATCTCTGTTCTTGTCTAGGTCCTTCATAGCCATTCTGCCATTTCTTGACTGCATGCTGTTTCTTTATTGATAGTTGATCCAAGTAGGTTAAAGTTGTCCGCTATTTCAATTTCTTCGCCATCAGTGATGAACTTATTGATTTTGCCAGTTGTCATGATCTTTGTCTTCTTTATATTATGGTGCAGGCCCATCCTTGATCTTGAGAAGCAAATGTTTCAGATCGTCTTCACTTTCAGCCAGTAATGTGGTATCATCAGCATAGCGAAGGTTGTTGATGACTCTTCCATCAATCTTCACACCTCTGTTGTTTTCATATAGTCCTGCTTCTCTGATGATTTATTCTGCATATAAATTAAACAGGTAGGAGGAAAGTATGCAGCCTTGTTGTATACCTTTGCTGATTTTAAACCATTCTGTTTCTCCTTGTTCCTTTCGAACTGTTGCTTCTTGATCAATGTAAAGATTGTGCAAGAGAATGATTAGGTGTTCTGGTTTACGCATGTTTCTTAATGTGGCCCAAAGTTTCTCATGATTTACACAGTCAAAAGCCTTGCTGTAGTCAATAAAATACATATATAGATAGCCTTTTGATATTCTTTAGTCTTTTCAAGGATCCATCGCACATCCGCGGATGATATCTCTCGTTCCTCACCCTTTCCTGAACTCTGCTTGCACTTCAGGTATGGTTGTAGTCTCTGTTGAATAATCTTCAGTAGAATCTTGCTGGCATGTGGGATCAGAGTGATTTAGAGATAATCTCCACAGTCAGTTGGATCACCTTTCTTTAGTATTGGTATAAACATGGATCTTTTCCATTCAGTTGATCATGATGTTGTCTTCCAAATTTCCTGGCAGAGCCTTGTAAGTATAGTAACAGCTGCATCTGATTTCTGTAGTACTTCAATGGGAATACCATCAATGCCAGGTGCTTTGTTCTGTGATAAGGCTTTCAATGCTGCTTCGACTTCTTCTTTCATCACCAATGTTCCGGATCATAAGGTAAAGGTTGAAACGACTGTTGGTCCACTTGATCTTTATCATATAATAACTGTGTAGTCTTTGCTTCTTGTCTTGATGTTCTCAGCATCATTCAACATGGATCCTTGAGCATCTTGTAACATTTCAGTTTGAGGCTGGAACTTTTTCTTTAACTCTCATAGCTTTAGGAAATCCAATCTTGTTCTTCCTCTAATAGTTTCTGCTTCTATTTCCTTGCATGCATCATTGTAGTACTTCTCTTTGTCTTGTCTTGCTGCACATTGAAAATCTCTCTTGAGTACTGAGATTGCCTCTCTTAGAACATAAGAACATAAGATATGCCATACTGGGTCAGACCAAGGTCCATCAAGCCCAGTATCCTGTTTCCAACACTGGCCAATCTAGGTCATACATACTGTCGCAACCCCAGCCCCCGAGCCATGTGCTTAAAGGGTCAGGGTGGACATTATTGTTTTCATCCAAGGGTAAAACTTTTCTTAGCCCAGATGCATGCTGGTACTAGAAGTCCCTTTCTTGAAATAATTAGTTGTGAAAGCCATGTATAAGGTAAAGGGTAAGGTTTATAATGCACAAACAAAGGTTCAACGAAGGAAAACAGGATTCTCACCTCATTCAGGATTTTCAAAAAGGTATTTACAGAATTCAAAAGTTAGATGTGCTTCACAGTCTTATTAGCTATGCAGGTGTTAGAACAAACCAGTTCATGGAAACAAAAACAAGCTTCTTCTTTTAGCTTATCAAAACTGTATTTTAACGTATACCCTGCGAGCTATACTTCTGCCAAGGATTCCAAACTCCTGGCTAGACAAAGTGTACAATCCATGAGACATTCAGGTAGCAATGAATCGGATTCAGCAGGGTCTATTTGCATCTCCTCCTGTTCTGAGGATATATCTGCTGGCCCTGAGCTTTCCTCATGTAATTCCGGTTTCACTTCAGAGTTTCTCTCTAAAACTCTCCAGCCTTGCTCTACCTGGTCTGGAAAACAGCTAACAGGACTTTTAGTTAGCACTTTTTGTACAGGTTCCCAAACCTCTCTCCAGCTGTGTTTACTGCACCTCTTTCTAGGGCTTGGCCTGTGTTCCTGGTTCAGTGTTGTGTTTCTCAGACTCCTGGGCTGAGTCTTGTGCACCCACCTCTGAACTCCTTGTAGCTCACAGTCAGGAAAGGAAGTTTGCAGGTACCTCTGCTCTCTGATCTGTGCTTCTCTGGTACTTTTTTACCCGGCACTTTCCAGGTCCCTCTCCTTTCTCTGTCTTCCTTGAAGACTTCTCCCTGGAGCTTTTCAGCGTGGAACTGTTTCTCTTGGAACTTGTTCCTTCTCTGTAAGGACCGCAAATCCAACTGCCTCTCCTTCTCTCCCTGGAGCCGTCTTCTTCCTCTCTCTTCTGCCTCTGCTGCTGCTGCTGCCCTTTCTGTCCTGTCTAAGCCATGCTTATAAAGCTGCTTCTCAGTTAGGGGTTTCTCTCACCCTGACCAGGTGTGTTTGATTATCCCTTGAGTTAGTTATTGCATCATCCAAGCTTGGGTGTGTCAGCCTACCCTATGATTCTTTGTGCTTGCTCCCTCTGGCTGCGCTTTGCAGTAACTGCACTTTAGGTCTGTCACTTTCTTTAAAGGGATCAGTGATTTTTCCTATCTCCATAGGTTCACTGGCCTCTGCTTCATCAGAGTACCTAGCAGTTTCCCCAAAAGACACAGGTTTCACAATGCTTGTATTGGGTCAAGCATTGATATCCTGGGTCCCTTCTTAATAATGGTTTATGGACTTTTCTTCCAGGAACTTGTCCAAACATTTTTTAAACCCAGCTACACTAACAGCCTTTACTACATCCTCCGGTAACAAATTCCAGAGTTTGATTACACGTTGAGTGGAAAAATATTTTCTTTTATTAGTCTTAGTTTACCCTGTAGCTTCATTGCATGTCCCCTAGTCTTTCTATATTCTGATAGCATGCAATCGATCTACGTTTACCCGTTCCATTCCGTTCATTAATTTATAGACTTCTATCATATCTCCCCTCAGCCGTCTCTTTCCCAGGTCAAAGAGCCCTTACCTTTTTAGCCTTTCTTCATAGGGCTTTAGCTTCTCTGCTTTTCTGGGCAATTTTCAGCGTTTCTTCGGTCATCCATTTTGGCTGTTTTTGCTTTTTCACCTTTTGTAGAGATTTCTCACTTTCTTCCAACACAACCTTCTTGATGCCATCCCATAACTCTTCTGGAGCTCTGTCATTTATATCTAAAGCAGCAAATCAATTTTGCAGGCAGTCTTTAAATTCTAGTGGTATATTCTCAAGGTCATATTTTGCTACATTCATTCATGGCTTGCTCTTTTTCAACTTTAGCTTGAGTTTGCATACTAGTAGTTGGTGATCTGTACCAGAATCAGTCCAGGTTTTGTCTTTGTTGATGTTATAGAGCTTTTCCATCATTGACTTCCACAGATGTAGTCAATTTGATTTTTGTACAATCAATTTGATTTTTGTACAACCCATTGGGTGAAATCCATGTGTACAGTCACTGCTTGTGTTGCTGGAAGAAGGTGTTTGAGATGAATAGGTAATTGGTCTTGTAGAATTTTATCAGCCTTTCTCCAGCTTCATTTCTGTTGCCAAGTCCATATTTTCTAACTATTTTGCCTTCTTCTTTGTTGCCACCTTTGCGTTTCAGTCACCCATGACTATCAGGATGTCCTGTTTGCATGTTCTGTCAATTTCAGCTTGTACTTGTTCATAGAACTCATCAATTTCATCATCTTCTGCAGCTGTTGTTGGGGCATATACTTGAATTATAGCTGTGTTGATAGGTATTCTTCATAGATAAATAGAAATTAATCGTTCACTGATTGCATTGTATTTCATTACAGTTCTTGCATGTTTCTTCTTAATTATAAATACAACACCATTTCTTCTTTGTCTTTCATTTCCTGCATAGTAGACCATATGATCATCAGATGCAAAGTGCCCGATGCCAGTCCATTTCAATTCACTGACACCCAACAGATTGAGTTGTACACGTTCCATTTCATTCTTGACCACCTCCAACTTCCCTTGGTTCATGCTTCGTATGTTCCATGTCCCTATATATAAGACATCTTTGCAGCTTCTGACTCTCATTTCGTGTGCAGCTACATCAGCAGTCAGACGTCCCGAGGGCTTTCATCCAACCACATCATAAATGCTGGCTTTACTCTGAAAAGTCTTCAGCTCCTCCCCAGTAGCCAGTTGAGTGCCTTCTGACCTGGGGGTCTCATCTTCCAGCATTATAGTGCAATTTGTTTTGTTGTGACTATCCATTGGGTTTTCATGGCAAGATATGGAAGTAGATTGCGAGGCCTTCCTTCTGCACAGTTTAATTTTAGTGTTGTTGCCGTTGTCACAGAATTGTGATCCTCTACCGCCAACACCATCCCTTTCTCACAGATGGGTGGTTTGTCTTGGTCTGGCACAACAGCTGAGACATGTCCAACTTGGGAGACCCTGCCAGTAGTTAAGCTACCGATAGCTTAGCCCTCAGCATCACTGATGCACACAAGCCCTCATAGCATGATAAGTTGCAAACCAAATGAAGATTAGCAGGCTGAAAATCGCTGCTAACTCAATAAGTAACAGGACCACCCCCAGCCCCACTCATGGACTGCTGTGGCACTATTCGGATTGTGCCAGCCAGTGTTGCTGAATATCAGGTTTATCGGGATTTATACAGTTAGCAGTTCCAGGATAGCCAAAGGTCTTCACTAGATCTTGTGTTTATCAGGTTATAGGCCAATCTCTGTGGAAAATGCTTCTAGTTTCACTTTGTCTTAAGTTTGATCTTTTCTTCATGCATGCTTTCTAGCACAGTAATCGGTACAGGTGCATTATCTGAAATGTGATATCTTTTGATTTGTCTTAGGGGCATGCTTACTAAACTGAGGTAATGTCATTCACGCTAGGTTCCGTGGTAAAGGTACAGATGCCCATATAAAAGCGTGGGTGGGGCATCATTATGGCAAGCTGTGTCAGGTAACGTGCGTTATAAGGCACGTTATAAGGCACCTTATTAGGCACAGTACAAGGCACGTGCCTTAACGTGCCTTGTACTGTGCCTAATAAGGTGCCTTGTAACGTGCCTTATAACGTGCCTTGTACTGTGCCTAATAAGGTGCCCTATAATGTGCCTTGTACTGTGCCTAATAAGGTGCCTTGTAACGTGTCTTATAACGTGCCTTGCACTGTGCCTAATTAGGAGCCTTATAATGCCTTATAAGGATTGTTGGCAACTGTGGTGAGGGTACTATGGGCTGACAGCACAGATCTGCAAAGATATGACTGTCACAGGCAAGCAAAATATCTGCCTTGGACAGGAGGGAACAATGAGGAATTGAACCCATGATCTCCACCTAGAACATCAGTGTACTAACCAGTAGGCTGCACCTCTAAGGCTTGTTGCATAGCAATGGCTGGGTACAGAAGGACTGCAGGTCACCGCACAAACCGTCTGCTCTGTGTGCCAGGATAGGGTAACCCCACCAGCACCCATGATGCATTGCACATGCAGAACAGTGGCCTATAGCTGACCACCAAATGGGGTCTGCACCTTTCCGGTACTGCAGCATGGTAAGATGGACTAACAGTGCGTGATACAGGCACAGAGTAGCTACAGACCATGCCATTGTGCAGGTTCCGTGTTCATCCTGAGGGATAGGATGGGTAACCAGCAGTAGGTCCACAGTACATGTGGTGCTAGCGATAGGTCCTGCTGCACATCCCCAGCACTACCAGTGTGTAACAGGTGTTTCCCAGCAGTGCAACTGAAGGCACTTCTGTTCCAGCTGTGTTCTGCAGTCACAAGTGGCCCTGTGGGACCAGACACCACCCAGATTAGGGTGTACCCGGTGTTAAGGTCTGGGTATCTGTTATCAGGGCAGTGGGGTGACTAGGCTCGCATGAGGATTAGGTAGCACTGCCACTATGGGTTGAAGTGGTATGCACTATATACCCCAAGGGGCCTCAATCGCCCCTTTTGTAGATGAGGGTGTGGTGGGACAGGTGCCTGCACCCTGCAGAATGGCTGTAGTACCAGCAACCACAGTCCTGCTGGCAGATGACAGCCCTCCAGGGCTGCTGGGCCAGTGCCATACCTGTGGCCATTGCAAACCAGCAGTGATGCTTGGGGTAGGCAGAGGAAGGCTCAACTGCCCCATCCCAAGGTCTGCCATTCATCAACAGACAGCACAGTCAGATTGCACCTGCAGCAGCCTACAAGGTGTTCTTACCATGAACAGGCAAACTGCAGACAGCCCACTAACCAGTCCATAGTGCATGCTCACAAGGGAACCCTGTGTACCCAGAGGTGGGATGCACAGCACAGACACCAAGGAGGTATCTTCATGATTGGGCCCAAAATAATGTGTGGCACTATGTGGGAACATAGACATGCCATGGTCACTGCTCGGTCAGCATGAGAGTGACCCCCCCCCCCACATGACATGCTGTGGCCACCCTGTCCATGCAGGTGATGGTCGAGCACTACAGTGTCCCAGCCAATGCTCTCCACTCTGTGCAGATACATCCTGGCCAATCCACCCTGTCTGGGCATACCCACAATACCTTGCTCCTCATTATGCACATTTGCAGGCTAACCCTGGATGCAGTGTGAGCAATGTGGGCTCGGTGAGGTGTTGGCAGACACAAAACAATGGAGAGACATATGCACACTCCCACACCTATCTCAGCATTGTGCAGATATGGAGGTGGTTGACAACCCTACCCGCTGCACTGGTCCTGATCACAGTGCCGACATTACTAATCTTTGCAGGGGGTAGTAGTAGTGCTCTGGTGATAACTGCAGCTCTGTGCTGGGGCCAACAACCTGACAATCCATGAAGCTGTGGATAGTGGAGCCCTTGTGAGTGGGTGTCCATACCCCTGTGCACTGCTGCGTTGGGGTTCGCCCATGTTTTTGTTGTGGCTGCATTGTGGGCTAAACTATGGGGAGATGCTCTGCAGGATCCACAGATGGGACGTGAACCTCTGCTCTTGAATATGCTGGCTGAGTGTACTGCACCACACTGTTGCCACAGCAGCATAGTGGTCCCTGGGGCTACCCTTACGTTCCTCAGCCAGACCTCTTCTGTTGCACTGCACACCACATACTGGTACAAGGCATGGCCTAGGTCCACTGTAGGCAGGTACCACTGCTTCTTCCAGCACAATCACCCACCCCCTCTGCCATGCCACTATGACCATATGCTGTCGGTGCCATGGTGCGCCATCCCAGGCCATCCAGGGGGCAGGTAGGCGGCTGCCTAAGGTGTGGGTTCTGGGGTAGGGGTGCCTACATAGATGTCCAAGCTTCTCCTGGCAGCGCCTGTCACTGTTATGTGCCCCTTGGGGTACCTGCTGGGTAATGTCCCCTGGATGGGACACTGTGGGACACAGACTCATGGGCATGTTTTACCTTGGTCAGTTGCTGTCTTGCTGGTTTCCATTTTCTACGTTTTTATGTGCCACCCCAGCAACCGCCTAGTCCACCCTGTGCCCCAGTAGCCCCCACTGCATGTCCCGCCTGCAGCCCCCATGCCCCATTTGCGCCATCACCATAGTGGTCTTTCATACCTGGGCACTATGCTGTTGCTGCAAATGGAGCACTACTATCACCTTTCTTGAGCTCCCTGCTATGCTGTACATTGCTGACACTTAAATGGTGTCTCTCTCCTGTAAATGTGCATCTAACGCCAGGTTTTCAGTTGCGTTAAGATTCAGCCCTTCATTTCCCCGCGTTAGTGTGGAAGGGGCCTCTCCCCGCCCACTCTCCGCCCACTCTCTGCCCATTGACCCCTTCACTCCGCCCTCTCTCCACCCTCTGCGGGACTTACCGCGGCCGAGAACGCTAACACGCATTATGTAACGTTAAGGCGGATTAACATTACGTAACGCGCCTTAACGTAGCCACTGCTACGTTACCACAGTTTAGTAAACATGCCCCTTAGTGTGATTATGCTGTTGTCTAATGTTTGTACTATTTCTCACTTAGGAATGTATGATAGCAGAGATGCCAAGGGTGGTCCATCCCAAAGAGTGAGATTTACTGCATCAATGAGTGAGATTGAAAGCCAAAGAGTGAGGTTTTTCTAGCAGAGTTTCAGAAGGATTAATTTATACATGCAAACCTCTCTCCCCAAATAATCTTTTCTCTTTGCCTCAATCAGTCTCTGTCCTCCAGCATCCCATTTGACCCCAATTAATTTAATTTAATTTAATTAACAGATTTTTTATATACCGCTCCTTCCATTGATCAGATGCGGTTCCCATAGAACAACAATAAACAGAGCGAGCTGTTTTTACATATAACAATTTGAAACTTGGAAATTACAGGTAACAATTAACAATTAGTGAACTATGTACAAATGAACAGGATATAACTATATACAGAGTTATTTGTTATACAAGTGTCCTCAATACATTGTTTTATGGTTACAGTACTTCATTCAATTACATAAGAACATAGGATATGCCATACTGGGTCAGACCAAGGTCCATCAAGCCCAGTATCCTGTTTCCAACAGTGGCCAATCTAGGTCATACGTACCTAGCAGTATCCCCAAAAGACACAGGTTTCACAATGCTTGTATTGGGTCAAGCATTGATATCCTGGGTCCCTTTTTAATAATGGTTTATGGACCTTTCCTCCAGGAACTTGTCCAAACCTTGTCCTACACTAACAGCTCTTACTACATCCTCCGGTAACAAATTCCAGAGTTTGATTGCACGTTGAGTGAAAAAATATTTTCTCTTATTTGTCTTAAATAGTTTACACTGCAGCTTCATTACATGTCCCCTAGTCTTTCTATATTCTGATAGCGTAAACAATTGATCTACGTTTACCCGTTCCACTCCATTCATTAATTTATAGACCTCTATCGTATCTCCCCTCAGCAGTCTCTTTTCCAGGTTGAAGAGCCCTAACCTTTGTAGCCTCTCTTCATAGGAGTAGCCTTCCATCCCCTTTACCATTTTGGTGGCTCTTCTCTGTACCTTTTCTAATAACGCTATATCCTTTTTAAGATACGGCGACCAGAATTGCACACAATATTCAAGGTGCGGTCGTACCATGGAATGATAAAGATGCATTATAATATCCTTTGTTTTATTTTCCATTCCTTTCCTTATGATACCTAGCATTCTATTTGCTTTCTTGGCTGCCGCTGCACAAGGGCGGAGGGTTTTAACATGTTATCCACAATGACTCCTAAATCTTTTTCCTGGGTGGTGGTTCCCAATGTGGAACCTTGCATCGTGTAACCATAGTGTGGGTTGTTCTTTCCTAGGTGCATAACTTTGCACTTGTCCACATTAAATTTCATTTGCCATTTGGATGCCCAGTCTTCCAATTTACCAAAAGGAGCACCACACCACGTCGCTCAGAAAACACCCAGTCAATGATACGTGGTTTAAATTAAGAAGGATACTTTTATTTATAAATCAATAACCTGAGAGCCCAACACAGGCTGTGTTTCGTATTCACTTCCTCAGGGGATTCAGGCGTGCTGCATGTAAATAAACATAAATAACACATACAAGTAATAATACTAGCACATATAAAATCATGCGAAAAAATCATCACTATTGCATAAAAATATATATATAAAAAATAATAATAATATATAAAAATAATTATAAAACCAGAACATACCGTATATATAAAAACTTAAAAATAATATGTTTTACAGCCATTAAAAATCAAACATCAAAGAACTGTTCATCATACGTATAGGTCATTGAAAGGATGCTTGTATGAAGATCATTACGCTATGTGTAATCACTTCGGTGTTACAATAACAAACATGATAAAATAATCAAATTAAAACAAGTGAGTAAATAGACACAATAGCTAATAGACTTCATAAAATCATTAATAATGAGGAGGCCGCAGGCAGGGTCCCGGCGGCCGACCCTAACCAGGCGCGCGGCCGGTGCGAGGACCCTGCGCGCGGCCATGGCTAGCTTTAAATTCATTGGCTCTCGGCGGTGGCAGCCGCACGGGAGCCAATCGGAGAGGATCTGGGAGGTGTGGTGGGTGGTGAGGGCCGGCAGGCAGCCTCCGCGTGGTTATTCACGGCGGAGGCTGCTCGGGGGTGCCGGCTTCTGCCTTGCGCAGTGTGCGAGCTCTCCCTTGCCGGCGTCTGTTTGCGCCCCTGCTCATTCGCTTGAGGCTCTTCCGGCGAGGGACTGTTGCCGCCTTTTCTGCAAGCTATTCCGGGCCGAGATCGCAGCTCCGGCGGTGAGGAAGCCCGTTGCCCCGGCGACCCATTTCTGCACCGCGTGATGCAGAGGTGGAGGGCGAGTGCATGGCCTGTGTCAGCGGCGGATCTGGTGGGTGCACGCGGGGTTCGGGGGGTGGCCGGCTTACCGACGGCCTGCCTGGTGTTTCTGGGCGCCTGCTCGGGGCATTGCTCAGAGCCTCGGTCTGCCTGTGATCGTTCCCCCGTGCGGCTGTCGGGTGGGGCCGGGGGCAGGTAGTGGGCATTGGGGCCCCTTGCGTTACTGCCATCGGTGGAAGGGGGCCGGCATGGGGTGGGGAGTGGTGCACTGGAGCCCCCCTTTTTTTTTCCATTGGCTCAGCGTGCTGGAGTTGCCCATCTTAGGGGTTGGGTGGGACAGGGCTGCAGTACAGTGGTGAAGGGACTGACAGATGGTGTAGGGGTCATGGGTTCAATTCCCCACTGTGCCAAACGATTGAGGCTGGCTGAGGCTCTACCATTTATGGGCGTTTAGGGAGGTTGGGGGTGCGGGGGGCGTCGTGGTGAATGGTGGGCGCTTTGGAGGGATCTCGGGCAGGGGGGAGGTGGCAGCCGGGTTGGGGGCAGTTCATGGTGTTTTTGGGGGTGTCTGGTGGGCCTTTGCCTGAGGAGCACTGGCTTGGGGGCGGGCGGGATACGGTTTGGTAGTTGTGGGGCGGGCACTGGCCAGATACAGGGTTTCCGACGGTTCCCTCCCGTCCCCCTCCCCTCCTCTGTTTTGCTTGTGTTTTCACAGGGGCCTGCGCAGAGGGCGGTGGCACGGGCATGGGGCACGGTGCGCAGACCGGCGCTGAGATCCACCAGCTGGACGTCGGGCCTGCTGTTGCTGTGGCTGCAGATGTTCGCGAGACAGGGGCCTGCGCAGTGGCAGTGGAGCTGACACGAGGTGAGGTGCTGCTGTGGAGGCAGCCGTGTGCGGCGTGGGAGACAGCGCGGACCAGCGCTGAGGCCGATCGCTGGACGCCAGAGGGTCCCGAGTCAGGTGAGTGGTTCGGCCCACCGGGCGGGGTACTTGCCAGGTCGACAAGGTCAGGGATCAGGGGGTCGGGCGCAGAAGAGCAGGCGGCATCATGGCTCGGTGGCGGCCTTCCCATCCTCCTCGCGTGTTTCGGCGTTGGCGTCTGGGCGAGAGCTGCTGAGGGGGGGGGTTGGTTGGCGTAGGGGTGGCGGGGCCTGGGTGGGAGGGGCTCTGCAGTGGTTCCGTTTGCGGCGTTGTAGGATGGGGTGCCCGAACGACTTTGATGCCGGATCTGTAGATGGCGATAGAGATGTGGTTTGATGGTTGGATGGTAGGACGCGCTCAAGGGCGAGCCGTGTGCAGGTGGCGTCATGGCGCGGTGTCGGCGGCATCGGGTGGCGGGGTCTGGGGGGGGAGGGGCCCTGTCAGTGGTTCTGTTCGGAGCTGGGGGTAAGGCTGCCCGGGCGTTTTCGGCGCCGGTTTACCTGTTCTCGGCGGGCGGCGTTCGAGGGGGAGCCGGAGAAGGGAGCGGCGGAGCTATTGGCATGTGCGGATTCGGTTTGGAGGCGTTCATACGCGGATTCTGTTTGGGGGCGCTCTGGCCCCGCGGAGTGTGGGCGTGGTGGATCTATGCTGGCGGGTTCAGGGTCTAGATGGAGGGGATCAGGAGGTTTACTTGGGGCGCCCAGGATATATTTACCTCTGGCTGGCACATATGTCCACGTGGGCGGGTGTGACTGGAGGGGTGGTTGAGGGGGGTGGGGCGATGCTGGCAGTGGGGGCGGTTGGTTCCTTTTCTCACTATCAGGCAGTTCCGGTGGTACGCTGGGGCGAGGGGGGTGGTGACACGTGTGGGAGGTGCATTGAGCCCCCCCCTCCATTTTCAGTCCGCAGGTTCTGGCGCTTCTGCGTGGTTGGTGGTGGAGGGCCTTCCTCTGTGTGGCGTTGTTCCACGGGGGTCACCGGCGCCTGGGGATCGGATGCGGGTGTGTGTTTTGAGATAGTGGCTTCAGCGGTGTCCGAGGTGGCGGGATTGGGTTCTACCGGGGGTTTGGATTTCATTTGGGTTTGTTTGCCAAGGTTGGGCGCGGTGGTGCGGCCTAGTACTCTGAGGCCAGGGTAGGGCGCGGTAGCGATGCCTAGTACGCGGAATTCCCTTCCATAGGGCGTTTTGGCGGATGGTACCGGTTGAGGGCCCGCGGGGTTCAGGCTACTTCGTATTTGTCCATGACTTCGGGGGTGTCGGTCACTGGCCGACATCCGCGCGGTTTGTGTCCAGTGCGGTATGCGTCATTTGCTCGGGCGGTGGAGATGGTGAAGGACGCGGTGGGGCTGCATTGATGGACGAGGTTGGGATTGCCTTGGCCTTTCGTCTGTTGTCGGTGCATTCATCTGCGTTTCCGTGCGGGGCTTCCGCTTTCAAGGGGCATCTTACTTTGATGAGCAGTTCGGGTTGATTCATATTTTGGCCTGTCTTTTGGGGGTGTTGCTGACGGTACACATTCCGTGTGCGGTGGGGTGCATGTCTTTTGCTCGGGTGGCGGAGGAGGTGCATGAGGTGGGTCGGGTAGCATTGAGGGCCGAGGTTGATCTTGAATCGGCTTTTTCGCATGTTGCCGGTGCCTCCAACTGCGTTTCGGGTATGGGGTTAGACTCGGTGGATGTGGTGGCTCGCCTGCAGCAGGAATAGGTTGACAGCACGGTTGTTTCCACGGGGCGGGGCGTAGATTCCGCACCATCGGATGGGGGGCCATGGAGTCGTGAGGGCGGATTCGCGGTCCTTGAGTCACTTCTTGGCCAATTTTGTAGGGACATCGGTGTGGATGGAGTGGGAGTTGTCCCGTGAGGGGTTGCAGCGCTACATGGCTGCGGCGGGTGGAGTGTGTTCCTCGGCGGGGCCTGGTGCGCGGTCGGTTGGGACGCAGTCTTGGCTGGTGTCGGTTCGGCTGCCGATATCTCCTTCCTGGAGCGGTTTCTGCTCAGGGTGGTTTTGGAGTTCTGGCCTGATTGGCTTCGCAACAGTGAAGGGTATGGTGGGCGGCAATGCAGCGGTGGGCGGTGTGGTCCATCGTTACTCCCGCAGGGATTTGCCAGTGGCGGGTTGATGAGGGTGGTGGTGTGGGTGTCTCTACACTTGCAGGTGTGGAGGAAGGCTTGGCCTATCCCCCGCTGTGTGACCGGGATTGCCGAGGCTCTTTCATGTTTCCAGTGGAGCGGTTTCGGGCTCTGGCCCGGAAGCGGACAATGTGGGATCCGGGGCCCGGGGACCTTATAGAGCACTGGCCTTAGAGACATGCGGAGTTTACTGCAGAATTCGGTATCGCTGGGGTCGTGGTCTAGGTGTCCTCAGGGTTGGGATTAAGTGGTCCCGTTTTGTTTGCGCACGGGTGGCAACCGGAAGCATTGCTTGGTGGATATATATAGTGGTGGCTAATGGGTGTGGGGGGGTTTTCCGGACCGGGGTGGGTTCGCGGTTGGGACGGTTTCATATTTGCGAAGGTGGGGGTGCGGATAACTGGTGGGGGACTGGTACATTGCAGGTTATTGGGAGGGGGGATGTGTGTGTTCGGCCATCTCCTCGGAATCCGGGGCGGCCCCCATGCATGCTGTGCCAGTCTGGCTCCTTTTGGCGAGCCTGCGGAGGACTGCATGGGGGTATGAAGCCGCCATGTCTTGGGCAGTTTTTGTATTGCCTTTTTCCGGGGTCTTGCGAATGGGGGAGTGGGCGGCGGCTTCGGTCGGGACAGGGGGCAGGGGAGAGCTTCAACGGCCCCACGTTTGGGTTTTGGGGGCGGTTTGGGCTGTTTGGGAAAGTTTCCGACAATGCTGTGGCTGCCATGCGGCGATACCTGCGGGTGCCCCCGGGCAGGCGGGGGGCTTCTTCTGGAGTGAGGAAGTGTTGGTCTGTTTCAGATGCTTGGGGTATTCTGGCGCTCGAGGCGGTCGGGAGGACGCTGTGTTGGGTGGGTGGTGAGCCTCCGTATTTGCGCTGCACTTTTTTCCCTTTTGGGGGCTGCACTGGTCCTGTAGAGCATAGGCTGGCGCTCTCGGGCATGTAGGGGTTCAGTTCGGCTGTACCGGCTAAGGGGGGTTGTGGGGTTGGGGTGTTTCATTGTTCATTTATTTTGCAGGTGGTGTCTGGAGCCTTCTGAAAGGTTTGGGTTCATGCACGCCTTTGTCCGATGAGCCGGTCGGCGAGTTCTGGTGAGGCGGGTGCATGCCAATTGGGAGCGGCCCGGTTTTGGTGGCTATATCATGGCTGGGTGAGCACGGACCCCGCGGGTCGCAGCGGCTTCCTTTGCTACAGTGCCCCGGGCAGATATCGCGACTGCCTGCAGTGTTGGGGGCAACGACCTGGCTTTTGCAGGCGTTTCTGGGTGTTCTTTGCTGGGGTCTGACATTGTTCCGAGGCCTGCCTGAGGGTGCCAGCGACGTTGGTCGCGGGGGTTGGCTAACAGCTGGCTTGGCCGACATGGGGGTACCACAGGCTGCCTTCTCGGGGAGGTTGAGGCCGGGGCTGTATGGGGGTGCTAGGGCAGTTATCGCCAGTAGTGCTGGCTCTGCTGTTTCGGACTGGCGGGTGGTCTTGGTATGTGTATTGGTTTTGGTTGCTCACTGGTCGCAGCTTGGCTTTGGGGGGGGGGGGCGGCACAGGAACAAGGTTGTTACCTGTGCCGGTGGCGGGATCCCGGAGGTTTCCGGGGTCCGGAGCCTCAGGCTACACTTGGGTGAGGGCGGGGTGCCCCTGACCCGGTCAAACCCTGGTCGGCTTTTGCTATGGCATGGCGAAGTCGGGGGAAGGGTTAGTTAACTTGCCGGGGGGGCAAGTTATGGCGTTAGCGGTGGCAAGGCACTTTGCTAAGGTATGGCTGGTGCGGGCCGGGTGCCGCTAATCGATTGAGAAGGTGTAGCTTGTTGGCATATTGTGAAATTGTTAAAGGTTAATAAAGCTGCGACCAGTTGTGTTCCATAAAATGTTGGTGTGGTGTCTTTTGTGGGGTTGGGAGATTGGGGGTGATGGGAGGTGGAGAAAATGGGCCCTAAGCACCAGGTCCGCCTGCCTCGGTTATAACTAAAACACTAAAAACTAACATTACAAATACTATATGTGTCCTCCACATTCTCATATTCATACTAACCCAAGAAGAAAAACAAAAACAAACGCAAGGAGTGAGTAGGTAGATACAGGTGTCATAAATCACCATAAAACAATTCATACAAATGGGGTTTATAGACCATAAAATTATAAATATGTAAATAAATACTTAAAATACTCATTTTTATCCCCATCTACAATGGGCTCCTAACAATAAGAGTCTTTAAAACCTAACGAAATGGCTGCTATCTATGCACTTTATAAATATCTCCCTTATTACTATAAATACATAAATACTTAAAAATATGTAGATAAAAACCCCTTAAATTGTATTTTAACATAAACACCATACCCGTTTTTACGTACGATGTACTCGGCTCAAACAGGAACTTGTGTAAGAGCCTACTGGACGCAATTTCTAGAGTTGAAAACCAAAAAACAAAAAGGAAAATTTTTAGCAGCATAAATCCCATAAATTATAATAAAATTCTCCCCCTGGGCCAATAATTGCTATTGGGCTATCTCACATCTTAAGCTGGGGTATGTCACGGATCAACTCTTATTCACATGACCCAGCCGCCAGCAGAATTAAAATCGGGAAGAACGGGCGAAAAGGCAAAAGAGCCTCCGCTGTATATCATCACGTTAAAATTTGAATCTTGTCTAAATTTCAGGACCTTGGTGATAACATTATTTTGGTTACTTTAGATGTGGAGTCGTTATACACCAATATTCCACAAGCAGAAAGTTTGGAGATTATAGAAGAATGTTTATTAAAAAGGACTGGCCCCAAGCAAATTCCTACTGCTTTTCTCATGGCTATAGCAAGATTTGCATTGTGTGAAAATTATTTTTGTTTTAGGGAAATGTTTTTTAAACAAATCAAAGGGGTAGCCATGGGGTCATCTATGGCGCCAGACATAGCCAACTTATACATGTTTCAATTTGAAGAGAGGTTTCTGAGGGAACACATATATAAAGTTAATATCAAATTATGGATACGCTATATTGATGACATTTTTATAATTTGGGAAGGAGACGTGGGGAGTCTTGAAGAGTTTAATTTGTGGATAAACAGTTTGGACATAAATTTGAAGTTCCAAATAACCTATGATGTACAACAAATACCGTACTTAGGGGCATGTTTACTAAAAACCGCCAATGTGCGCAGCCGCACAATAGCGCACTAAAAGCGGATTTAAGAGCGCTTAAGCGCCCTGCACACGTGCGCTGAAGCCCCGCACCCGTGCGCGTCACACTAACGGGTGCCGCACAAGTACGGGCCCGCAAATGTCCGATAGAGGCATGGAAAGGCTAACGGAGGGCAGAGGAAGGCCCCGGAGGGGCGGAGAGAAGGGGTTAATGGGTAGGGAAGGGGAGGGGAGAGGCGCCCCGCACATTATCGGGGCTGAATTTCAAAGGAAAAATGCGTAGAATGCATTTAAAGGGAAGAGAAACCATTTCCGTCAGCAATGTACAGCAAAACCGGGGAAACCTGCAAAACGTGAGCAGTGTGATACATGTGCACAGCCCAAAAGTGGAATTAAAAATAGAAAAGGACCACAACAAAAATTGTAAAAATAGGAATTCAGCTGGGGAACAGTTATAGTAATGGGCAAAACTAAAAAACACACCCAGGAAAGCTCCAGCAAAAAGAAATGATTTTTGGAAAGGTGTACGGAGCGGAGACTCTTCCAAAAAACATTTCCTTTTTGTTGGAGCTTTCCTGGGAGTGTTTTCTATGGTTGCCCATTAATATCACTGTTGCCCAGCGTGGTGATATTGTGTCCCCCATTTTCCGTGGTCATTCCCGGGGTTTATGTGCACGTTTGTCACCAGACAGGGTGCATGTGCCCACAGTAAAAATGCGTAGAGCAGGGTTTGCGACTCCATCCTGCCAGGTTTACTACCTCCAGGGGCTGCACTGTCTCTGTGGGCATAGTGTGGTGCAGCGGGCAGAGCTGGTACCTCGAGGGTCAGAGGTTCAAATCCCAGCTGGGGCACTTGCCAGCCAAGTCCCTATATTTTACCCACCACTAAACAAAGATAGCGCAGAATCCCTTGTATTGCAGGGAACATAAGCATGGGGAAAACACCCATATTTTACCCAACACCGCACACACACCACAACAATGGGCATTACCTACAGCCAAGTCCCCCAAATGCAGTCCCGTACTGCCACATTGCAATCAGGTCATCTGCTTTTTCTGAGAGAAGCTCATGCCAGCATGTTGGCGGACGAGTACATGTGGTGCAGGGGGCAGTGGCTGCTAGCCACAGAAGACAGAGGCCTAGCCATGTGCAGGCTGGCACAGTCCACTGCAACAGACAGGCCCTGCCGGACCCACAGTCATGGATGTTCCAGGGAATCCATCCAATCCGTGGCTACATGGTGGTGCAGTGCACACAGACAGTGCATGTAAGAACAGAAGGTCACAGGTTCAAAGCCCAGCTGGGGATACCACCAATCCTGCCCACATATTTTTCCCACAACTAAACAGTGATAGTAAGGACACACCTTTCGTGGTGAGGACATATGCAATGGTACTACGTCTATCTTTTACCCCACTGAGCACAGACACCATGAAGTACCTAGAGCAGAATCTCCCAAATGCAGTCCTGGTGGGCCACACACCAGTCAGGTTCCATGCTGCCACTCATACAAATGCCTGTGCTGTATATCTATGCACCACCCCCATGGCATGTAGATGTAGCTCATGCATATTCATGAGGGACAGCAGGAAAACCTGAACAGTGTGATGCAAACCTGGACTGAAGCTGGGAATCTCTGCCGTAAAGCAGCAGCCAACAGGGGCAGACACACCCACACCCACACCTACAGGCCCCATTGGCCAATGTCTCCTGGAGAGGCAGAACATTGGACCCTGCGTGCATCTCCCAATACTAGCACCTGCATACCTTAGCAATGTCACCCTACACCTGAGGTATACGGTACACAGCTCTGAGACGTTTGCTAGGAGTACTGGCAGATAGATATCCATATGTTACGCACATACTGCTAGTTGACCCCATCAGAACAATCTGTTAGGTGTTTGCGGTGCGTGCTCCAGGCCTGGCCTCTGACGGTGTTTACCACCCTGGGGAGTGACCCCCAGCAGTACTGCGTACCATATCCATGCCTTGCCGTGCCCAGGACCGGTTTGGTGGGCAAGGCTAATTACCTCCTCAACAGTAGCACCATGATGGCATAGGTGTGGAAGTGGTGTCTGTCTATACAGTGGGTGTTGGCTGCAAGCCCCTTCCACAGCCCACACTGCCAGCACTGTTGCCAGTATTGGCCTGCCAATGTGCATAATGAGTAGCAAGGGACCATGGGTACATCTCAGACAGGGTGGGCTGACCAGGATGCAGCTGCACAGGGCATAGGGCACTGGCAGGGACATGGTAGTGCCCGGCCACCACCTACACAGACAGGGTGACCTCTATATGTGCTGCTGGGGGATCACTCTCACCCTGAGTGTGCAGTGACGGCAGCATGGCTAGGCACCCCCATAGTGCTGTATTGTGTTTCTCTCATGTGATATATATGGGTTTCCTGTTGGGGCCTCTTCACTGACTTATCTGCTTGTGTGTGCTGCTACCTTAGTTGTGGGTGCATGCATTTTCATCAGGACCAACCAGCAGACTGTGCACAGATGGTATGTGTCTTGATGGAGTGCCTTGCAGGGTGCAGTGGCTGATGGCTTGCTGCAGGAGAATATCAGATAGTGGTGGGGTGCATCTGTGAATATCCAGGCCTAATATCTGTCAGATATTGTGTTATGGATGTGTGTGGAGCTGCTTGGACTCCCCAGCAGGACTGGGGTTGATGGTCTGCTCTGCTGCCATCGGTGCGGGCGGGGGGGGGGGGGGGTGGGATGGGGATCTGTTGGTGGGAAACTGTGTTTTATGCACCTGGGGGGGGGGGGGGGGGGTGTTCCACTAACTGAGGCAGACAGAGATCTACCAAGATGTTTATGCAGCACCTACCTATTTCACAGGTTATTGCTGCTTTGGAGCTCTGGCATGGCCACATTCAGTCATTGAAGGTGTTGTGGACCTGGTCCTTGGCGCAACATCACAAACTCAGGGTGAGCACAGTAACCACACAATGTGATGGTGTTTAGCTACTCTTTGCCGTTTGTCCACCCACTCAGGACACCCTACCAGGCCGAGGTGCTGTGTGGGTGCACACGGACACGTCCCCCTACCAGGCCGGGGAGCGTTAGGGGTGCATTTCCCATCCTGTGTGCATCTGTGGACAGCTGATTTGCATGTGCAGTGCATCATGGGTACGGGTGGCCTAACCCTATCCTGTTTACAACAGCAGACTGTCTGTGAGGTGACATGCAGGCTATCTGCAGCCAGCCAGGGGCTTGCTTACAGCTATAGAGCTGTAGCCCAATGGTTACGTCCATGCCTGTGCAGCCAGAGGTCATGGGTTCAACCCCACAGTGGGGTTCTGTTATAGGGGTGTCCAAAGCATTTTTTAATTTACTGTACATATGTTGATGCCAGCAATAACACCCTCAGCGTACTGTACCCATAAGGTGCCTCTGAGGGTGCTTTATGGGGCGCCCTATAGGGCACTTTATGGTTGGCATCCATATAGGGTGCACTATACATTATCCTGTGTCGCAACATACATGCTGCCCTATAGGGGACATTCTAGGGTGCCTTGGCGGACGGTGCACTGTAACATGTGCCTTATGGGCCGCCTTATGTTAACATGCTGTGAGAGTGCGTTTGCTAGTAGTTATCACAAAATAAAATTAAAAAGCCTCCTACAGCACTCCACAACATAAAACATACTGCCTCAGCTAGCTTTTTTCACAGGGCATTGTGAGGGATTGAACCCCTGGTCCCTGCACCATTGGTCAGTGTCTTAACCATTGTGCTGTGGCTGTGTTTCTTTGCTTTACATCAGCACGCAGCCTTATGCCCATCAGCGCGCCGCATCCTGCTGCCCTCACTTAACAGTGCGCCGCCCAAAAAGAACAGTGCGCCGCCTTATGCCGTACAAAAAGAACAGTGCGCCGCCTTATGCCGCCCAAAAAGAACAGTGCGCCGCCTTATGCCGTACAAAAAGAACAGTGCGCCGCCTTATGCCGTCCAAAATTACTTTGCCTCCTGAACCACTTTTACGGTGGTGCCTCAGCTGGCCTTTTTTGTTACGCACAATGGGGGATTGAACCTGTGGCCCCTGCACCATTGGTTAGTGTGTTCACTGTTGTGCTACAGCTCTGTTCCTATATGTACCCAGCAGCGCCCCACTTAGCCTTCCCACGCGCTAATGTGGGACCCGCACATTAGCGCGACGCGCACACGTACGGTCGGGTTTTTGTCTTTTTACTGCCTGAACCGCCCACTCCTTATATGGCACAGGCACACTACCGTGGCCCCGCACGTTAGGAATGTTTAGTAAACATGCCCCTTAGATTTGGTTATCCAGAAAGAAGATAAGCATTTTATCACCACATTATATAGGAAACCAACAGATCGCAACCATTTGTTGCATTTTGACAGTTTTCATAACCCCTCTCTCAAAAGGAATCTGCCGGTTGGACAGTTCCTTAGGGTTAGGAGGACGTGTACTACAGTACAAGATTTTGAGATTCATGCCACAATGATGAAAGAGAGATTTAAGGCAAGGAAATATCCCGAGCGATATATTGATCAAGCGTACCAGAGAGCCAAAACTGTATCGCGTGACCAGTTGTTGCAGCAGAATAAAGAGAAGAGAGACGTAGGATTAGTATGCCCATCACTATATTCTGGTTATTCCAAAAAAATTACTGAAATTTTGAAGAAAGAATGGCATCTAATTCAAATGTTGCCTGGTTTCGAAGACACTAAAATTACAGTGGCCCACAGACGTAATATCAATCTGAAAAACATGCTAGTGCCATCAGCGCTCACAGAACGAAAATTTTTATCTAGGCATAAAGGACAGTACCAATGTGGGCGGTGTTCTGTGTGCATCCATGTGATGCCAGTACGAGATAAGTTTGTCCACCCTTTGACACAACAGGAGTTTAAGATAGAAGATTTTTCTAATTGTGAAACCACCCATGTAGTGTATGTTATACAGTGCCCCTGTAAGAAACTATATGTAGGAAAGACTATTAGAAGTATAAGAGTTCGGATAATAGAGCATAAGAGCTGCATTAAGAGGGGTATAGTAGAGAAACTGCTTGTGACCCACTGGCAAGAAATGAAACATCGGATTAGTGATCTGAAGTTTTTTGTAATCAAAAAGGCGAAGCTTAATTGGCGGGGAGGAGATGTTGATAAAATGGTACAGAGGTTAGAACAGCGATATATTTTCCAATTAGATTCATTATCACCAAATGGGTTGAATATGGAGAGAGACCTGTCTGTGTTTTTATAAACTGCATGGTGGCCTTTGCGTAGTTTTCCATATATAGAGTGGTGTCCCTTGCCAGATACTTTAAGTTAAATGAGATTATATTTAATTAATATACACTAGGAGAATATAAATAGGTATTTCATTATAGCTGCAGATGAGAATGGCGATCTGTATTAAAGTGACTAAGGACTATAAAGAAAAATATGTGTGTTTATTTTGGACAGTCATGGATAACATTTAGTAATGATCTGATAAGTGAGCATCGTTCCTAGTAACAACAAGCATGATAATGGTTAAAAAGGAGATACTATGTAAATAAAAATAATTTCTTAAAAGTAAGTATATGGCTGCTAGCAGTACTCTAGAGTTGAAGTGCTTAGATCCAATGAAAAATAGGGTAGAATCCACCTAGCAACAGATGACGTTTTAGATTCAACAGAGTGACACGTCAAATTTCCCGCGTTTAAGTAGAGCGCATGTGCGGGCGTTCTTTATGCAGATATTTTCAGAACTGGCTAATGGAGGTATCTCTGATGAAATCTGTGCTGATCTTCGTAATGTAAGTGCATGTAGAGTCATTCAGCGATCTTTGCATAATGATCGAGATTATATTCACCGTTGATGCTTTAGCTGCTGTCACCATAAGGATTAAAGTGCTGATTTAAGCAGGGCATCTATAAGTGAAGAATTTAATATTCTTAGAGATTTTTAGAAAGGAATACCAGATCGGTTAATTTGGTCACATAAGTTTAAGGTTGTGAACAGTCACAAAGTCTTTCCTTGCCCCCTGTCTTATTAAATGCATTAAGTTTCTCACGTAAAAACATCTATCGGTTGAGCACGCCATGTCAGAAGGTTGTTTTAATTTAGAAGTAAGAGCGTTTCAAATTTTAACGTGATGATATACAGCGGAGGCTCTTTTACCTTTTCGCCCGTTCTTCCCGATTTTAATTCTGCTGGCGGCTGGGCCATGTGAATAAGAGTTGATCCGTGACATACCCCAGCTTAAGATGTGAGTAACCGAGGTATCCGGATGCCCAATCCAGCCTGCGCCCCCCACCCTCCCCCACCACCAACCCAACAGAACCCCCCCCCCCCACCACTGACAAAGCACACAGACGTCAGGTATTGGTGCAAAAATTGCTTGGTCGCAGCTTTTATTAACGGTAAGAACACCGGCCCAACATGGGCCAACTCAGCAATCAGAACAATAACTGAATACCGCACTCCCCCCACCCGTCATCCGGATGGTGCCCCCCACCAGCCATTTGTAGCAAAGTGGAGCACCATCCAACCCCCCCCGTTACCCCCTCGCGCCCGCCTCGCCATGTTATAGCAAAGGCCGGCTGAAGGGGTTGCCTATTTTCCGGGTAGAGACCCCAGCCGGGACGTCTCCCCCCAACCTAAAGAGCCGTGCCGCTCACATGGAAAGCGGCATCAAGCTGAAATGAGCCGCCGGGTCAACGAGCACCAGCTCGCCACCCCGCTCGCCCGACCCAGACAACGCCACCCCCCCCCACCAGCTGCAACCAACTCCCACCCCCCCTCCCCCAGCCAAAAACAAGGGAGGGAGGGAGGGAAACCTTCTCTCGGCGCGAGCAAGGAGGAAGAGAGAGATCGCCGGCCGGCGATCCCTCCTTGCTCGCGCTGCCACGCCCCCATGACTGCCTACACGGTCCAATCACCGGGCTCCACGGGAAGAGCGTGGAGCCCCAGCGTGCATGCCGGCCTGCGCCCCCCCCCCCCGCGGGAAGAGGCCTGCCTCGTGGTCGGGCCCCGGGAACCCGGTTACCAGGCCAGCCACGGGACCGGGGCCCGGCGGCTCAGCCCGTACTAACCGAGGTATCCGGATGCCCAACCCAGCCTGCGCCCCCCACCCTCCCCCACCACCAACCCAACAGAACCCCCCCCCACCACTGACAAAGCACACAGATGTCAGGTATTGGTGCAAAAATTGCTTGGTCGCAGCTTTTATTAACGGTAAGAACACCGGCCCATCATGGGCCAACTCAGCAATCAGAACAATAACTGAATACCGCACCCCCCCACCCGTCATCCGGATGGTGCCCCCACCAGCCATTTGTAGCAAAATGGAGCACCATCCAACCCACCCCCCCCCCCCGTTACCCCCTCGCGCCCACCTCGCCATGTTATAGCAAAGGCCGGCTGAAGGGGTTGCCTATTTTCCGGGTAGAGACCCCAGCCGGGACGTTTCCCCCCAACCTAAAGAGCCGTGCCGCTCACATGGAAAGCGGCATCAAGCTGAAATGAGCCACCGGGTCAACGAGCACCAGCTCGCCACCCCGCCACCGGCGCAAGCTAGCTCACTATCCTAGCGCCGCCCCCATCACCGAAAGCTGCGACCAGCACCAAAACTCCAATGCCTCCTGCCAGTCATTCAAGAGTAAGTCCTGCCCCACCGGGGCAAGGTGAACCCCATCAAGCCGGTACAGACCGGCGCAAGTGACGTCTGCCCAAGGGTGCCGAACCTGGAACCCACCCGTCTGCTGTACCCAGCGCCCAATCTGACGGTTGATCTTGCACAAACCCCTCGACCAACGCCGCTGGGTCCAGCAAGCAGGGCGGGGTATAATGTCCGACAGATAATGGCCACCCCGGGGAGGACCTCCCGCAACATGGCAATGTCGCTCTGAACAGTCATGATGAGTTGCCGGCAAGCCCGACCAACATCTTTACCTAACAAAGCAAAAACAATACAATGAACACATCAACCAATCAAAGAGAGAATTCCACACAAACCTGATAAATTCTTCCATCAACAAACCCAGAGAACTTTTCGAAATAGTAAAAACCCTGACAAAAGAGCAAGCAGCAGAAAGAGAAATACAAGTGGATCCACAGATATTCGCCGACCACATCAAAGACAAATTTCACTCCACAGAGCGCACAACACCCAGTAGAACCAACAGAACAAACGTCCACCCCAAAACCTGGGGCACATTCCACTCACCCTCAAAAGAGCAGATATCAGACATCATCTCCACAATCAACACAAGCACTGCTCCTACAGACCCTTGCCCAGTGTCATGGGTCAAAGCCACCAAAGCAAGCCTCATACCAAACATTCATAAAATGGTACACAACTCACTCACTCAAGGACTCATGCCACAGCAATTAAAGCTTGCCTCAGTAAGACCAATCACAAAGAAAACTTCTCTCGACAAAAAGGACCCAGCAGCATACCGACCAATCTCCAGCATACCCTTCCTCGCAAAAATAATCGAAAAGACGGTTCAACTACAACTTCAGGAACACATTGACGAACACGGAACTCTCGACGACAACCAACACGGATTTCGTCCCAACCATGGAGTCGAAACTCTCCTGATCTACCTCTTCGACAGCATCATAAGAATAATTGACGACATCAGGAATGGAATTATAATGATCTTCATCGACATCTCCTCAGCGTTCGACACAGTTGATCACAATATACTCCTGGAGAGACTGAAGAACACTGGTATACACGGTACCACTCTAAAATGGTTCCACTCGTACCTAACAGAAAGACAGCTACAGGTCAAGGTGGGACAGGACACCTCCCGGCCCATAAACGTCCAACAAGGAGTACCACAAGGATCCGCACTCTCAGCACTCCTTTTTAACATCTACATCCAACCAATATGCAACATTATGAAAGAGAACAACATCCAATACACAATATACGCAGACGATATAATGGTATACTCCCCGATATCAATCGAAAACCCGGACTTCTCTAAGATAGCAGACTGCCTTACCCAAATGGCGAAGTGGTGCCAAAACAACAATCTAGCTATAAACTACAACAAGACTGAAGCTTTAATCATCACTCGAAACCAAAGCTTCACACACCCACCAAACATAAAGATACAAAGCACCACGATACCGATAAGATCGGAGGTGAGATACCTTGGGGTTACTCTGGACAGTAAACTCAACCTCAAACCACACATAGACAAAACAATCCAAAAAGCATATTACAGGATGCGAATCATCAGGAGACTGAAACCACTCCTCGCTCCAGAACACTTCCGTACAGTCTGTCAAGCACTGATAACCCCAATACTGGACTTCTGCAATCCGATATACCTCGGACTACCAAAACAAGCTCTCAAACCACTACAGCTGGCACAAAACACTGCAGCTCGAATCATATCCGGAGCCGCAAGGCAGGAGCACATCACACCTACACTAAAGGACTTACACTGGCTCCCAATCATTGCTCGCATCAGATACAAGACTATCATAAACCTATTTAAGATAAAAGAACACACATCAGCCAACAGCCTCCACCTGCTCATACAACCGGAAACCAGCGCACGTCCCAGAAGAAGTCAAACACGCAACCGAGTCAGCACCCCAAATGAGTACAAGCACACACGCAAGGACACAACAGACAGAGCTCTCTCCATGGCTGCTCCAACAATATGGAACAATCTACCGGACGATCTAAGGGCAACTCCAGACCTCAAAGACTTCAGAAAACAACTGAAAACCATGCTGTTCATAGAGCACTATGGTCACATCACATAACCTAAGAGAATGGATAACAGCACTCCAATCCTCCCAAACAACTGAATATATAAAATATGATTCTAGCACCACTGTAAATAGCCCACCCTGTATATAGCTCAAACAAATCAAGCACCCAACACATCCCTCACACAACTAAGTTTTATCCTCACTGCATGTACAACACACACACTTTACCTGATTGCTTGCTGTGATACCACCTTGATTATTAAGATAAGGCGGTTTATAAATACTGTTAAATAAATAAATAAATAAAATAAATCATTGCCACCCAGGTGGAGCAGCAGCCCGACTGGCCGCTGCCGCCGTCCAATTTCCGCTCGAACACAGTCCAGGAGCTGTCCTCAATGCATGCCGTGGTGGCTCATCCAGCACAGCCGCACTCCAGCCACGGCGAGACCAAGTTGAGCACCCAACGGCCGAACCGCCGCACGACGCTCCGCCCAGTAGACAAAGGAGTGCCCGATGATCCACCAGTCCCCGGCGGACACACCATCTGAAAGCAGAAAAGAGCGGACTGCCACCAGCAAGCAACTCTGCAATAGGAAGAAAAGTATTAGTACCCCCAGGCCCCCTCCCCCCCCACCGCGCCATAGGCAGACCGCCGCCCAGGCACCGCACGGCACTATGCCGCACCGCCAGAAGCCGATGGGCGAACATACCCAGCGTAGGCATCTGAACGCCATCGGCCAATGCGCTGAATAACCCGCGAGTCTAGGCCCGCAGCCGCCGCAATCTGGAACGAGTGCACGCAAAACCAGGCGTAGCACAGCCGTAAACTGAAACTGAGTCACTGGCCTGCCGTCCGCATAAATGAAAAATTGGCCACGTGCCCCCGGTCGCTGCCGCATGTACGCACACAGAGCACGAACGGGACAGGACAACAAGGGGGGAATGGCACACAGCAGGACCCAGCCCCCCTTTCCAGACTGGTCCATCTTGGACCGCGGTAAGAAGATCCGGACACGCGCGGGATCTACCCGGACATGCCCAACTTCAAGCCCACCAAAAGCCCCTCGTCTCGCAGACCGAGGAACAAGCTCGGACACCCGGAAGGCGCCGAAAAAAGCCATCGTAAACAGCGCATGAAACAACACCGCCTCGAAGCCCGAGGCCGCCACCCGCGGTAAAACCTCACAAATCTGCAACAAAAGCTCGTGAGACACCGGGAGCCGCCAATCCCGCGACCCCGGCTGCACGCAAGCCCAGCCGGCGAGCAACCGCCCGACTAAAAAGGAGACACGCGGGTTCCCCCAACCAGCAGCCTTACAAAAGAAAGAGAATCCCGGTAATGCTCCAGTGACCGCTGACTGAGCCCAGCTCTCCTTCCTCGCCCACAACACAAAACGGCCGACCAGGCCATCAGGCACCGCCCCCCCAGACCAACCCTGCGTGCTCAAAAAAGCACTCACCTGAGAGTAGCCCCGCCGATACGTCGCCCAGATACTGCGAGCCACCGAAGCTGCCAGCAGAACCATTAGGTCGGGGTCCCAATCTTCCAGAGATGCTCCGGAACCCGTGAGGGCAGCTCGTCCGCCCCAGGAGCCAGCCGCCGGAACTGCACCCACTGAAAACGGGATAAAGTGTCAGCAATGGAATTCTGGGAGCCCGGCACATGCCGTGCCCGGGCGGTGACGTTCAGGCGCAAGCAGGCCAGCACAAACACCCTCGTCAATGAAGCTACCCTGGGGCACCGGGGCGCATGACAGTTAATGACCTCGACAACCGCAGCATTATCGCACCAGAAGACAACCCGCCGATCACGCAACCGGTCCGGCCATACCCAAAGAGCAACCACGATTGGGAAAAGCTCCAAGAAGGTGATATTCAGGGTCAAGCCGGTGCGCACCCAATCCGCCGGCCAAGGCTCAGCACACCAGGCACCGTGTCAAAAGGCCCCAAAACCGGAACCGCCCGCCGTGTCGGTAAACAACTGAAGGTCAAGATTCGAGAGCTCAGGCAACTGAAGGACGGAGCACCCATCGAAGCCAGCCAGAAACGCGTCCCATACCCGCAGATCCTCCCGCATCCCCGCGGACACCCTGATCCGATGATGAGGCAGCCGCAGCCCCGCCATCGCCAAGGACAGACGCCTCGTAAAGGGGCGCCCCATGGGAAGGACACGGCAAGCAAAGTTGAGATGCCCGACCAACGACTGAAGGACATGGAGGGAAGTCTTAGAGGCAGAGCAGACTGAGGCCACCAGCTCCCGAAGGTGACGGATCTTTGGTGCCGGCAAGCACACGACCATAGCAACCGTGTCAATCTCAATGCCGAGAAAGGTGAGGTAAGTAACCGGCCCGACCATTTTATCAGCCGCAATGGGAATGCCGAAGGCGGCAGCCACGCGCAGAAAGGTGCTTAAAAGAGTGGGACAGGTGGGGGTCCGCTCAGGCCCGACAAACAGAAAATCATCAAGATAGTGCACAATGCATGAGACCCCCGACTGCCGTTCCACAACCCAGTGCAAGAAGGTACTGAAGGCTTCGAAATAAGCACAAGAGATTGCACAGCCCATGGGCATGCACATATCAAAATAGTACCGCGCCTCGAAGCGAAAACCGAGCAAAGGGAAGGCCGAGGGATGTACAGGCAACAGACGGAAAGCCGATTTGATGTCCACTTTGGCAAGTAGGGCACCTGGCCCGCATTGACGGACCAGGGAGACGGCGGCATCGAAAGAGGAGTAATGCACCGTACAGAGCTCACGAGGTATGCGGTCATTGACCGAATTGCCCGGAGGGCAAGAGAGGTTGTGTATCAACTGGAACTTGCCCGGCTCCTTCTTGGGAATCACCCCCAACGGCGAGACCATGAACGGGGAAAAGGGGGGTACCAAGAAGGGGCCCACCACGCGGCCGAGTGCACACTCCTCAGAGATTTTCCGCCGCACGAAATCCCCGTGAAGCCGCACGGAGGCGGCGTTGCGGGACCCACCCTGCGCGGACGCACCCCGTACGGGGATGCGAAAACCCCATGAAAACCCCCCTAGAATCAAACCAGCCGCCCTACCACGACGGGATCGCCCGTACTCGAGCAACCAAGGGCGCATCACCTCGACCCGCACGGGGGTACGGGCCAAGACCCCCACTGCCTCACTTACCCCCCGCGACCCCCTTCCTGCTGCACTTCGCGGCCGCGTGCGTGCCCCCACACAAGGAGCAAGCATGCTTGAATTTGCAGTCAGGGAAGGGGCAGGATGCCTTGTTGAAGTGCCAGCAAACGTCCCCCCCGACGACGCCCCCCCTTGGCTGAGGCAAAGCAGGGCCGGAGGCGCGAAAGGAGCGCCCCCCGATGACAGCGGAGACGGCCCCACCTTGACAACCGCCGCGCCGGATCCCCCAACCCGACCCCTCACGGACATCTGGGTCAACCACAGGTTGATGTCCTTCGTCCCCCACTGCAAGTGACTGTTCTCCTCCATCTGGTCCCGAAACTCCTCATCATAATTCAACCAAGCCCACCCCTCGTGGGCCTGGGATGCCGCCAGGATGTTATCGGCATGGGCCAGCAAAGCCCCGTACTGGTCTGGGAAGTAATGCCCCCAGACGCTCGCCAAACGCAAGAAAGCGCGGGTCCAGTTGAGGGTGTTGCGAGAGACCTTATGCACCCTGCCCGCCTTTTCGTCTTCCTTGCGCTTTTTCCTGCTCTCACCGGAGCGCTTCCGGCCATCAAGCAGACGGAAGATATCAATATATTTTCGACGCTTAATCCGCCGGCGCAACTTCTGCGGAACGGACTCCCACAGCTCGGAGCAACGTATGACGTGTGTCCCGCCACTCACACCGCCGTCAGCCGACACCGGAACCGAGCCATGCGAAGAGGCCGAGGACGACGATGAGGAAGAAGAGGAAGAGGACGCTCGCCTGCAGCGACGAGCCCGCTTGCGCTTCCCTTTAACTTTCTCCACCCCCACGGAGCCCGGAACTGAGTCAACGACCCCTCCCTCAGCCCCACCAGTATACTCACCTCTCCCCCCGGAAGAGGCGACTGGAGCACCCTCGGTGGACGTACCAGGCGCCGGAGCAACCAGCTCCGTCGTGGAACCCGAAGGACCCGCACCAGCCAGCCTGTCGGAAGAAGCCATGGAGGTTGAAGGCGTCGAATTCCTCGGGACCTGCGAAGAGAAAGAAGAAAAACAAGCAGCCGGGGCCCCAGGAGTACTGAGTGCTGCAGATGGCCCGGCCCTCCAAACACGAGCCGAAGGCCCCAACCCACCGGCCTCCCACGCCGCAGCACCCCCGGCCGCCCTACGCCCATCACCGAACCAACCCCCCCCCAGCCACCCCCCCCAAGGCCCTAAACCCCCCCACGGGACCGCCCCATACGCCCAAGGGCCCGATGGACCGAAGAAGCCGGGAGGAGGAGGGGAAACCAGGGGGGAGGGGGAAGGACACCCCTCTACCAGGGGAGGGGACGAGACCAGAGGCCAGCCGGCCCCTGTCTCAGGGAGCCGGTTGGGAACAGGGGCCCGCGGGGACACAGGCCCGCCAACGACCGGGCAGCCCAGCTCATCCACACCCCCGAGCGCCGCCGGCACGCAGACCCCACCCGAGACCCCCGCTGGAGGGGCCAGCTCGCCCCGGGAGGCGCACTCGGCCGCATTCACGGGCACGGGAAACCCACCAGTGGTCCCCCGGCCCCGGGCCCCTCCCGCCCTGCTGCGACCGCGCCCCTGCCAAACCCCAGGGGGGACACTGGGAGCCGAGGACGCAGGGCGCACTGCCCGACCGCGGCCCGTGGGTATGGCCCCACGCCGCACAGCCCCCCGCCCCCGAGCAGCGCCCCGCGACCCCTTGGCCGCACCCCGCACTGGGACACGCTGGGCCATAAGGGAAGAGAGCAGCAGCCAAGCCAAAAGCAGCACGGAAAGATTCAAATTGCTGCTCTGTGCCTGCTGACTGTTTTAGTCCCTTTCCGTTTCTCTTTTTTTTTTTGCTTTTTATTTATCGTTTAGTTGGTGGTGTGGTTTAAAAGGGGGGCCCGCCGAAAAGCACCAGCCCTCCAGTCCGCAAGAATTAGCCCCCCCCGCACACCCCCCCCGCACCAAACAGCAACACCAGGGACCGGCCCGCCGAGAACAAGGGGGGAGGTCCAGGGAAAAGCCCCCACGTGCCCAGCAGCAAGCGCGCACGCGGTGCGCTGCTGGAAACAATTATTTAATTAATTATTTTGAAAACGGGGACCGAGCAGCGCTTCACCCGCGACCACCCGGAGGCGAAGGAGCAAGGAGGAAAAGAAACGAGGCCGCAGCAAGGCCTAACCCACCCGCACACTACGAGCAGCTCCCCCACAAACCTTCTCTCGGCGCGAGCAAGGAGGAAGACAGAGATCGCCGGCCGGCGATCCCTCCTTGCTCGCGCTGCCACGCCCCCCATGACCGCCTATGCGGTCCAATCACCGGGCTCCACGGGAAGAGCGTGGAGCCCCGGCGCGCATGCCTGCCTGCGCCCCCCCGCGGGAAGAGGCCTGCCTCGTGGTCGGGCCCTGGGAACCCGGTTACCAGGCCAGCCGCGGGACCGGGGCCCGGCGGCTCAGCCCGTACATAGCCCAATAGCAATTATTGGCCGAGGGGGAGAATTTTATTATAATTTATGGGATTTATGCTGCTAAAAATTTTCCTTTTTGTTTTTTGGTTTTCAACTCTAGAAATTGCGTCCAGTAGGCTCTTACACAAGTTCCTGTTTGAGCCGAGTACATCGTACGTAAAAACGGGTATGGTGTTTATGTTAAAATACAATTTAAGGGGTTTTTATCTACATATTTTTAAGTATTTATGTATTTATAGTAATAAGGGAGATATTTATAAAGTGCATAGATAGCAGCCATTTCGTTAGGTTTTAAAGACTCTTATTGTTAGGAGCCCATTGTAGATGGGGATAAAAATGAGTATTTTAAGTATTTATTTACATATTTATAATTTTATGGTCTATAAACCCCATTTGTATGAATTGTTTTATGGTGATTTATGACACCTGTATCTACCTACTCACTCCTTGCGTTTGTTTTTGTTTTTCTTCTTGGGTTAGTATGAATATGAGAATGTGGAGGACACATATAGTATTTGTAATGTTAGTTTTTAGTGTTTTAGTTATATTTATGATTTTATGAAGTCTATTATCTATTGTGTCTATTTACTCACTTGTTTTAATTTGATTATTTTATCATGTTTGTTATTGTAACACCGAAGTGATTACACATAGCGTAATGATCTTCATACAAGCATCCTTTCAATGACCTATACGTATGATGAACAGTTCTTTGATGTTTGATTTTTAATGGCTGTAAAACATATTATTTTTAAGTTTTTATATATACGGTATGTTCGGGTTTTATAATTATTTTTATATATTATTATTATTATTATTATTTTATATATATTTTTATGCAATAGTGATGATTTTTTCGCATGATTTTATATGTGCTAGTATTATTACTTGTATGTGTTATTTATGTTTATTTACATGCAGCACGCCTGAATCCCCTGAGGAAGTGAATACGAAACACGGCCTGTGTCGGGCTCTCAGGTTATTGATTTATAAATAAAAGTATCCTTCTTAATTTAAACCACGTATCGTTGACTCAGTCTTCCAATTTATCCAGATCCTCCTGCAGTTTTCCACAGTTCTCTTGGGTTTTAACAACTTTAAACAGTTTTGTGTCGTCTGCAAATTTGATAACCTCACTAGTTATTCCCTTTTCCAGGTCATTTATGAATATGTCAAGAAGTAGCGGACCCAGTACAGATCCCTGGGATACTCCACTATTCACCTTTTTCCATTGGGAAAATTGGCCATTTAGCCCTACCCTCTGCTTTCTATCTTTTAACCAGTTCCCGATCCACAATAGTACACTGCCTCCTATCCCATGACTTTTTAGTTTTGCCAAAAGTCTCTGATGAGGGACCTTGTTAAAGGCTTTCTGAAAGTCCAGATACACTATATCAACCGACTCACCTTTGTCTACCTGTTTATTCACACCTTCAAAAAAACATATCAGATTAGTAAGACAAGATCTTCCTTGTCTAAAAATATCAGATTAGTAAGACAAGATCTTCCTTGTCTATTACCTTCCCCCCAAGGTGGCATACAATCTTTTCTTCCCCTCCCTACCCCCGTCAAGGTGGCCAGCATCTTCCCTTTCCCTCCCTACCCTCCTCCACCAAGTGGCCAATATACCCCCTTTTCTTCCCTATCTCCCATACGTCCTTCCTATAAAGCAACCCCTTCCCCATGTAGGGTCTTCCATTAGTTACATTTTTCTCCTCTCTCACTTTTCTATGCCGCTTTTCCTAATTAGGCCTCCATTTTTCCCTTAAGACCCCCCACTCCCATCAGAAGATTCACCCCGATTAAGACATAGGTTAGGGTTAACCTTTGGCCCATCAATCGTGGGATCAATACAAGGGCACAAAGAAGAGGCAGTCAGGCAGTGCCCTTATTGATCTCACTATGAGGACTGTCACAACACTGCAAAGGAGGATATGTGGGCCTTATGAGTTGTTGCTAGATATGGAGGCAGATTCAGGAGAAGTGAATCAAGGTTGCTCCATGGATCCATGAAACATTGCTGCAGGTGACGAAAATCCACAAAATCAGCTGACAAAAAAACAAGACTCCCATGCACCTACATTGTCTACAAAGCATAAAAAAATAATACAGTATAAAAAAACAAGCCTACTTACTTATTAAAGTACACTTCTGTTGCCTTTCTGTGCTGAATCCAGGTGACCCAGTCAGTCCCATTGCTGTGTGTGTGTGTGTGTAGCCTGAAACCCTACCCAGCAGTGACTTTTTTCTCTCTTAGTCTCCAACTTCATTCTGTCACAAGGGAAAGCATGTGCTGAAACAGCACATCGTCTCTTGCTGCCAAGGGACCAAATATCGTGAGAGCTGGCTCGGTAATGGCAAGAGACGATAAGAAACAATGTGTTGCTTCAATGTGTATTTCCCTTGTTGACATAATAGAGTTGGAGCTACATGCATCAAGATACTAAAGAAGCCACAGCTGAGTTGGGATCTGGGCCTCAAGCACATAGCTACATGTTTGCTGGGACTGTTTGAGAATGTGTGAGAAGAGAGGGCTTGAGTGTTAAGTTTGAGTGTGGGGTTGAATGCGTGTGAAGTGCTATATCTGTGATACATGGGTCATAAATAATTTTAAATAAATGATGGTGCTTGGCAAGGGGAGGGGGCAAAGATTGGGGGTTCAAGACAGAGGGAAAAAGAAGTAGGGAGGCTATGCTGCAGGAGAGAGTGCTGTGCCAGAGCTGACACTGCTGGGAAGGAAAGTAGCAGGTTCAGTTTTTGCACAGTGCGCTGTTTAGCTTAAAGCCTTCATCAATGTTATAAACAGAAAAGTAGAGTCCAACAGTGCTTATACCCGTTTATATAAACAGTTCTGATATGTGTGTATATATCAAAAATTGGTAACTACAGCAAACAGTTTAGTGCACTTCAAGCTGAAAAATAAAAATGAATTGAAAACTTCCAGTAAAACCTGAGGTGTCCTCCTCTGCATACACAGACTGCCTGATGCCGACGTGCAGCAGAGCTGGGACATTGCATTAGCACGATTAGCTTTTTTTCCATACAGGCAGAAACAGCTCATATGATGAAGAGAGAAACAGGATGTCGCACTTGGGAGCTGTGTATTTCTGCTCGCTGCTGTGGTGCTGGCTGTCAAAGTGCTGCTACACTCATATTTCTGCCGGCCTGTGGGGGAGACAGCTCCTTTACTGCTGTCACAGATGCTGGTGTGTTTTTTTTCTTAGGCCAGCTTCCATGGGGCCAGCTTTCAAAATGTTCCACTGCTCCACTCTGCCTGCCCCATGTAATACTGCTCCCTGTATATATTCCCTTCTTTCGCTAGCTCCTGCAAGATCAGCTGTTAAACTGAGGGCATGGTCTTTTGATGACCACACATATAAAACAGCTTCTGTACTGCTTCTGCCTGGACTCTAAGGCCATCTTTGGGTCTGTGAAGGTGTGATTGGTCCAATGCAGTCACACTCTTTCCACCGACTTAGTGATTGGCTGTGTTGGACAAACAGGGAACACATCATAAGGAAAAATAACATTCCTCCAACTTTCAGGGTCAGATCTTTAACAATTTAATTTGAATTTATTTGTTAAAATGATCTAGTTTTGACTTGATTCAAAGCCAATCGATTTTTTGAAAATCATGCTTTACTGAAACTTAATTTACCTATCAATTCATATTTCCAGATTCAAGTTATATGCACTTGTTTCTCTATGATTTGGCCCTCCCCCTACTTCAACTTATGATGTGGCCCTAGCACATTATGGGAGCAGTTTTATAAAAAGCTGCCTAGATTAAAGCACATTTACACGCAGATTTGATATGGTTGCTATTCCTAAAGTAGGCACATTGGCCGATTGCTTTTACCTTCATGGTGGGCATGCAGAGGGACGGAGCATGGGTGGCACACGAGTATGTGTGTAAATTATAAAATACTGTAATTTACTCATGTTCCATCCAGATTTAGGTGCAGCATTTACACTAGCCTTAGGGATGATGTAAGTGATCGCACCTTATAGTAATGTGTTTTCTGCCATTTCTGCTAGTATTTTATAAAGCCAAGTATGCACATACTTGTCTTTATAAAATAGGCATGAAATACATGTATGAAAATGCATGTAAATCTAGGCATGACTTATACCAGGGGTGGGCAATTTACGGCCTGCGGGCCGCATGTGGCCTACCACAGAGTTTTCTGCAGCCCGTGGAATTGCTCCTAGGTACCATGTATGCTGCCTCCCTTCTCCTCTCTACTTGTCCCCCTCCCACGCACGGCCCATTATTGCGCTGGGGAGTGACGTCACGCATAGCTGGAGCAGAGACTGGAGAGGGCTGGGAGGCAAGGAGGGATGAAGCGCATGCGTGGCGGCTCTTCTCACGCAGCGCCATGCCCAGCTCCATCTACCAGCCGGAGGGGGAGATGGGCTGTGCTGGGCTGGAGGCTGCAGGGGAACAGCAGCAGCCGCCGCCGGATCAAGAGCAGAGTGAGCATCAGCCACTGCTTCTGCTGGAGTCGCTACCGGAGGGAGGCGAGGAGCAGCAGCAGCCTGACAATGATGTCTTCAAGCTGGCCCTGGATCTCTCCATCTTGGAACTGGAGAAAGGGGTGAATGGAGCGGAGGAAGCCAGGCAACAGCAAGAGGAGGAAGCAGAGGCGGAGGAGGAGCTGGAAGAGGACCGTGATCCTAATAGCACCGGCGGCAGCGGAGGAGTGCTGGCAGGGTTGCATATATTAGAGCCCGGTGGCAGCCCGACTCCCGGCATGGCACCTGACCTCTTCGCCAGCTTCCCCCAGCTGAGTCAATCCATCCTAGCTGGGCAACTAAGCATCATCGGCAGCCGCAAGAAGAGCGTCAGCATGACCGAGTGTGTGCTTGTGCCCAGCTCCGAGCACGTTGCCGAGATCGTGGGCAGGCAAGGTGAGAGGAGAGGCCGGGGGCTGCAGAGCATGCCCCAGCTTGATCCCTGTAATCGGGAGAGTCCGATCATTGCACTGCAGTGTACCCACACCCGGGGGCGCCTGGTGTGCGATCCCTCCCCTTTCCCGGATCTCAGACGTATTAGTATTAATATCAGTAGGTGGCTCATTCCGCCTCCAGAGAATATGCAATATGCACTCTCCCATACCAGATCTTCCTCTAGTAATAATAATAGTTTAATGTTTAATTCTGTGACATTGATAGAATTTTATAAATCTCTGTCTACTGACAAATTTCCATGTGTGAAGAAATTTGCTGGGAAAATGTTTTCTATTTTTGGATCCACATATATTTGTGAGCAAAGTTTTTCTTGCATGAAAATCAACAAGAGTAAAAATAGATCCTCTGTGACTGACATAAACTTGCAGGCAGTGATGAGGATCTCAACAAGCAACCTCACTCCTGATTTCAAAAGAATTGTAAAAAAGTGTGAGAGGTTACATTTGTCTCATTAAATTACTTGTGCTGGCTGATGTGTAATTTGCACATAAATAAATTCAATGAAACCTTTTCTGTGTACTACTATTGTTTTAATTTTATTTATTTATTTATTATGATGCAATTTACACTTCGCATTAAATGAAATGTAATGTTAACTAATGAATACAATCTGTTTGAGAAGGTGCGGCCCTCCGCTAACCACGGCCCTCTCAAAGTGGCCCCCGAGCCAAAACAATTGCCCACCCCTGACTTATACAATTACCCATCTTGAGGATAATTGTATAAACCTTTTTCACATGTAAAACAGCATTTTACATATGTACACTGGTTCTTATAAAACTAGGACATGCATAACAGTACACGTAGTGGAAATTGATGTGTACTTATACAGCAGGTGTGCACAAGAAGGATTTAGGACAGAACATGGTTGGAATCATGATTTACACCCATTTTTTATAAACTATGGAGCATGTTTACTATGGTCTGTGCTGGTGTGCATGTGTGGGCTGCATTACTAGCATGGAGCCAATGAGATCTTTAGGGGGCATGTATGTCTGTCCGCCTGCAATTAGCATGGGTTCAAGATGCTGCACTACAAAAGCCAGCATGCAGGCACAGTTAATGCTGCCTACTGAGGTGATGTTAGGTGCACCTGCACCAAGGGCAGCAAGTGCTTCCAATGCCTACGCTAGCCACAATGTGCCAGCAGCGTCTTCGTTCCACCTCTGTCCCACCCTATCATGTGCAACCTGGGTAGCACGAGATATTTGGTGCTGCGCCATGCCCAAACTACATGCTAAACTCTACCAGGTAGTTCGCTTTAGTAACTATGCCCCTAAGTGCATACACATGTAAAGCACATGCTAATATTTACACCTGCTCTCAAGAAAGCGTAGGGCCCGATATTCATTTGGGCGGGCTATGCGTCACGTCAGTGCATAGCCTTGCCCACTGATCTCTAAAGCCAGATATTCAATGCTGCGGTGACGGCATTGAATATCAGGTTTGGCACCGAGTGGAGTCAGTTGCAGAGCCTAACAGGGTAGCGCGATATTGGACTGCTACCTGGTTAGCATCTGTGGCTAGAACTAGGGGAGTTTTAGGCGTGGATCGCTAACCAGGTAGCAGTCCAATATCACTGCTACCCAGTTACCGGCAATCTCTTCCCCGTTCCGCCCTGGAAAGCCCCCAACATGCCCCGACGCTAACTGGATAGCATAAGGGCACATAGGGGACAATGATGGGGATATTCGACGGCACTAACCATGTAAGTGCTGTCAAAATATTTCCATTTAAGGCATTTACACGGTTTACTGTGTTGTAAACCATGTAAATGTCTTTCGAATATCGGACCCGCAATGTCCACTCTTTGAATGTAAGTGCTATTGCTGCTGGATTTACTCTAGCATTTTATAAAGTCATATAGGTGCCTATGTGTCTTTATAAAATAGCACCAGAACAGGCATTTTCCCACTTGCTTAACCTAGGCGTCCTCTTATAAAATTACCCTCCACAAGCTGAATGCAGAGAAATTGTCAAGAAATTGGGGAACTAGTGTTTGATTAATGCATTCACACTATATTGCACAGGAACCGCATCTTAAGGTTAAAGAATCTAATCTTAGAGCCACATCTAAAGATGGAGATATGTAAAAGCATTATAAGGGTCTCTTTTTTTTATTTGAATAAGGGGATGAGGGACTCCAAGCTAATTAACAGCCTGTCCTTGTTTGACTTTGATTTAATGTAAACTTGTTTCATCTTCTCCTAACACACATAAAATGTGAGGGCATCGCTTTGGTTGTATTGTCTATGTTAAGGTTTCCCTCTGTTTGTGACATTTCCTGGAGGTCCCTTTTATTCTCCTTTTTGATTCTTTTTCTGGCTGTTCTTGAAAGGCAGTTCCTAGCACCTCCTGGTGTGTTTTGCTTTCTCTGAAGTCAGCAGTCTGCCTGAGCTTGTGATGGAAATGATTGTTCCTTGCATTCGGTTTTCCCTGCTCTCTGCGGCTATGTAAATATGTTCTGATTGGCAGCTTCTTGGTTTTGCAAGAACACAGGCAATGTCATCCTTTTATTCTCAGCAGGAGGTATAACCAGCAATTTTAAGAGCTGAAACATTTATATTTACTGCTTAGTAAAAAGAAAAAGAATATGGTTTATCTTGCTAATGTGCTTCTTTCAGAGTCAGGGGGGAAGGGAACAGAGGCTGGAAATCTTCCTTCACACTTGGGCTCCAGCCCAGTCAGAACATGTCTGAACTAGGCTCAATGCTATTTATACTGGTGTGAGAGGAGTGTGTGTCCAGCACTGAGGCCTCAAGGGCCTTCATATACAGCCACCATGTTTTTCTCATTTTAGCCTCAGACAGCCAAAACCTTGAAACAGCAGTTCCCTGATTCTCTTCTGAAAAAGGCACCAGTATGCCCAAAGATATCACTGTAGCACAATAACCAGGACTCCCTTTCTTGCAGGGATTATGAGTATTGCATTCTGATAAACAAAAGGGTATGTTTACTAAACTGCGGTAAAGTCACCGGCGATAAGCTCAGTGCTAAAGTTACTGACACCATATAAGGCTATGGGTGGGCCGGCGTAAAAGGAACCATGGGCCGTGTACTGCGTGGAACAGGGCGTACTGCATGGAACAGGGCACCCTGACCATGTACTGCACGGAACAGGGTGCTCTGGCTATGTACCGCACAGAACAGAGCACCCTGGTCATGTACCACATGGAATAGGGTGCCCTGGCCATGTACCACATGGAACAGGGTGCCCTGGCCATGTATCGCGTGGAACAGGGCGCCCTGGTCATGTACCACGTGGAACAGGGCACCCTGGCCATGTATTGTGTAGAACAGGGTGCCCTGACTATGAACCGCACAGTAATGGCATGACACACATCAAGGTGACATGCGTGAAGGTGCCCGAAGGGTATAAAGTGCTGCAACGAAGGGTCAAGGCGCCTGAAGGCAAGGTGCCCTGAGGAGTCAATGCGAACAAGGTGAAAGGGCCCTGAGGGGGAAGGTGCTGGATAATGGAGCATCAATGGAAATCAATCAGAAGGTGAGGGATGGACAGACAGGTGGTAGTTTGTAGACCAGATAATCCCTGTCCATCTGATATTGTAATTAGTAAGTGGGATGTGGGCCACAGCTCAGGCTGCACACTCTGCTTGTCTGACAGAATGGATTGAAAAGGGCATGAATAAAGTAGCTCACACAGAATAGATGCAAATGTGCCTGGGGCCGTGCTGAACCTGCAGCCCTTTTGGATGGTCCTTGCACCAGCCAAGAACAAAATGAATAGAAAAACCACCAGCAGGAACTAAACCAGCCCTCTGGGGTGTCCAAACACAGTGCCACAAGCACTATGCTAAACCTACAAGACACCTGGCATGGCAGGGATCACCAACAAAGGGAACGTATGTATCTGTCTGCAAAGTACAAACAGGTGGAAAGATCCATATCACCCGTGTAGGATGTGGCTGCATGTCCAGTACCTATGTGATGGAGGCCCCCACCGGCCACCACTGGCAGCCACCAATTCCCCAAGCCTTTCCACTGTATGGGTCATGCATCAGCTGCGGACACATGACCAACACTCTCCAATGGTCCACAGCTCAGGCTGCACATCCTGCCTGTCTGACAGGATGGATTGAAAAGGGCAAGCATAAAGTAGCTCACACAGAATAAACACAAAATTTCCTGGGGCCATGCTGAACCTGCAGCCCTTTAGGTTGGTCCTTGTACCAGCCAAGAACAAAATAAACAGAAAAACCACCAGTGGGAACTGAACTGGCCCACCAGGTTGTCCAAACACAGTGCCACAATCACTATGCTAACCTTGCATACCACCTGGTATGGGAAGATCTACTAATAAAGGAAATGTTTGTATGTAAGTAAGTATCTGCCTGTAATGTATCAGCTGGTTCCAGCTCAATCTCACTGTACATTGATTGACCTGTGTGTTCTGCACATATTGGCACGTACATACAGATGCAGCAGATTGTCTTGCACTGAATGCAGGTGAGTCAGTCACATGTTGCATACCAAAAGGTGTATCTCCCACTGGGTGGTGCTGTGTACAAGGACAGTGCAAGAGCCCTGATGCTAGGCCCCTGCAACGTGTAACTGTGGGAAATCAGCAAACAATGCAGCAGCATGTGCCTGCCTGCCATGTGTGAGCATGTAGGCATCTTCCCTTGTCAGCAGTTGATGGGCTGGTGTGTAGTGCAGAGATGGGAAAGACACAAGGTCTGGTACCAACAGGTCCCATGTACATCCAGTGCTGTGTCCAAGGCTCATCCCTATGACAGATGCCGAGTAGGAGCTGCATTATGTGCATTGCACTGCATGGCCCTCATAGCAGTCTATGGTCCGCAGGCCAGAATGTTCAGAAGATGTATGTAGACATCATGTTGCCAGTTATGAGTCACTAACACTCATTATGTATGTCACGCACTATATAACATTACTGTATGATTTTCTCCCAGTCGGTGAGAGGTCTTACGTGTGCACTAGGTGCAAGGAGCTCTTTGCTCTCAGGGAACAAGTCCGTTCTCTAGAGGCTAAAGTAGCAGACTTGGAAAACATAAGACAGACAGAGAGGTACATAGACGAGACCTACAGGGATATAGTCCTGAAGTCCCACCTCCAGTCTGGCAGCACCCCTGTTGCCATGGAGGAGAGAGGTCACGTGACAGGAGAGCATCACCCTGGTGCAGCAGGAAGTGATCCTGTAACTAGGACCTGTCCTCCAGGTGATGTAAAACCCTCTCGCACCGAGGAAGTTTCTCCAGGGCCATGTGCCCATGAGGGAAGGGTTAGGACAGCCGTTATAGTTGGTGATTCGATCATTAGGCATGTAGATAGCTGGGTGGCTGGTGGACGTGAGGATCGCCTGGTAACATGCCTGCCTGGTGCGAAGGTAGCGGACCTCACGCGCCACCTAGATAAGGTCTTAGATAGTGCTGGGGAGGAGTCTGCTGTCTTGGTACATGTCGGTACCAATGACATAGGAAAATGTGGTAGGGAGGTTCTGGAGGCAAAATTTAGGCTTTTAGGTAGGAAGTTGAAATCCAGAACTTCCAGGGTAGCATTCTCAGAAATGCTTCCTGTTCCGCGCGCAGGACCCAAAAGGCAGGCAGAGCTCCGGAGTCTCAATGCGTGGATGAGACAATGGTGCAGAGATGAGGGTTTTGCATTTGTTAGGAACTGGGGAACATTCTGGGGAAAGGAGGGGCTCTTCCGAAGGGATGGGCTTCACCTTAACCGGGATTGAACCAGGCTGCTGGCATTAACCTTTAAAAAGGAGATAGAGCAGCTTTTAAACTAGATATTAGGGGAAAGCCGACAGTCGCCCAAGAGCAGATGGTTCGGAAGAATGTATCCTTGAAGGATACTACCAAAAGCAGAGAGGTTCCACAAAAGAGTAAAGTAGCCCAAATGCCCTCAAGTATGGAGCAGACAGAGCTTAAAGATCCCAATTTACCCATGTCTAACAATAGCCAAATTAACATGAACAAAATACATTCTCTAAAATGCTTGTATGCAAATGCTAGAAGTCTAAACAATAAGATGGGAGAGTTAGAATATATAGCACTAAATGAAATGTTAGATATGATTGGAATATCAGAGACATGGTGGAAGGAGGACAACCAGTGGGACACTGTGATACCTGGGTACAAACTATATCGTAATGATAGAGCTGATCAAATTGGTGGAGGGGTTGCGCTCTATGTTAGAGAGGGCATTGACTCAGAAAGGATTAAAGTTTTGCAGGAAACAAAATCTGCTGTAGAATCTGTATGGATTGAAATTCCATATAAAAGGGGGAAGGCAATGGAAGTGGGGGTGTACTATCGAGCGCCTGGCCAGAATGACCAAATGGATGATGAAATGCTCAAAGAAATCAAGGAAGCTAACAAACGTTACAGTGCAGTAATAATAATGGGTGATTTCAATTACCGTGGTATCGACTGGGTCAGTGTCACGTCAGGACATGCTAGGGAGATAAAGTTTCTGGATGAAATAAATGACTGCTTCTTGGAGCAGCTGGTTCATGAACCGACCAGAGGGGAAGCCATATTAGACCTAGTCCTTAGTGGAACACCAGATCTAGTGCAAGAGATAAGGGTGTTGGGGCCACTTGGAAATAGTGATCATAGCATGATCGCCTTTGATTTAATTAGTGGAGGAGGGATAGTAAGGAAATCCACAGTACTACCTTTTAACTTTCGAAAGGGAGACTATGATAAAATGAGGAAAACAGTTAAGAAAAAACTAAAAGGAGCAGTTGCAAAGGTTAAAGACGTACATCAAGCTTGGGTGTTGTTGAAAAATACTATCTTGGAAGCCAAGACCAGCTGTATTCCACGCTTTAAGAAAAGTGGAAGGAAGTCCAAAAAACTGCCAGCATGGTTTAAAGGTAAGGTCAGAGAGGCTGTTGTTGCCAAAAAAGCAACTTTCAGGAAATGGAAAAAAGAGCCAAACGACGAAACCTGGAAACAGCACAAGCACTGGCAAGTCAAATGCAAGGCATTGATAAAGCAGGCAAAGAGAGAATTTGAGAAGAAGCTTGCTGCGGAAGCAAAAACGCGAAATAAAGACCTTTTCAAGTACATTTGTAGCAAAAAACCTGTGAGAGAGTCAGTTGGTCCATTAGATGATAAAGGGGTTAAAGGAGCACTAAGAGGCGACAAGGCGATAGCGGAGAGACTGAATGAATTCTTTGCTTCGGTCTTTACTGAGGAAGATGTAGGAATGTTACCCATGACGGAAGTGGTATTTAAAGGTGTGGAAGAATTGAAGGAAATATCGATACATCGGGAAGATGTCTTACAACTATTAGATAAACTGAAGAGTAGCAAATCACCTGGGCCGGATGGTATACATCCAAGGGTGTTGAAAGAACTGAAATATGAGATTGCAGACCTGCTATCAGTAATCTGTGAACTATCATTAAAATCATCTCTAATACCTGAAGATTGGAGGATTGCCAATGTAGCACCAATTTTTAAAAAGGGTTCCAGGGGTGATCCAGGAAACTACAGACCGGTGAGTCTGACGTCAGTACCGGGAAAAATGGTAGAAACCATCATAAGGAATAAAATTACTCAGCATGTAGATAGTCACAACCTAATGGGAGACAGCCAACATGGCTTTAGACAAGGAAGATCTTGTCTTACTAATCTGTTATGTTTTTTTGAAGGAGTGAATAAACAGGTGGACAAAGGTGAGTCGGTTGATATTGTGTATCTGGACTTTCAGAAAGCCTTTGACAAGGTCCCTCATCAGAGACGTTTGGCAAAACTAAAGAGTCATGGGATAGGAGGCAGTGTACTATTGTGGATCAGGAACTGGTTAAAAGATAGAAAGCAGAGGGTAGGGCTAAATGGCCAATTTTCCCAATGGAGAAAGGTGAATAGTGGTGTACCCCAGGGATCTGTGCTGGGTCCGCTGCTTTTTGACATATTCATAAATGACCTGGAAAGTGGAATAACGAGTGAGGTTATCAAATTTGCAGATGACACAAAACTATTTAAAGTTGTTAAAACCGAAGAGGATTGTGAAAAATTGCAAGAGGATCTTGATAAATTGGAAGACTGGGCATCAAAATGGCAGATAAAATTTAATGTGGACAAGTGCAAGGTTATGCACCTAGGGAAGAACAACCCAAACTATGGTTACACGATGCAAGGTTCCACATTAGGAACCACCACCCAGGAAAAAGATTTAGGCGTCATTGTGGATACCATGTTAAAACCCTCGGCCCAGTGTGCAGCGGCGGCCAAGAGAGCAAATAGAATGCTAGGTATGATAAGGAAAGGAATGGAAAATAAAACAAAAGATATTATAATGCCTCTATATCGTTCCATGGTGAGACCGCACCTTGAATATTGTGTGCAATTCTGGTCGCCGTATCTTAAAAAGGATATAGCGATTTTAGAAAAGGTTCAGAGAAGAGCCACCAAAATGGTAAAGGGGATGGAAGGATACTCCTATGAAGAAAGGCTAAAAAGGTTAGGGCTCTTTAAACTGGAAAAGAGACGGCTGAGGGGAGATATGATAGAAGTCTATAAATTAATGAATGGAATGGAACGGGTAAACGTAGATCGATTGTTTACGTTATCAGAATATAGAAAGACTAGGGGACATGCAATGAAGCTACAGGGTAAACTATTTAAGACCAATAAAAGAAAATATTTTTTCACTCAACGTGTAATCAAACTCTGGAATTTGTTACTGGAGGATGTAGTAAAGGCTGTTAGTGTAGCTGGGTTTAAAAAAGGTTTGGACAAGTTCCTGGAGGAAAGGTCCATAAACCATTATTAAGAAGTGACCGAAGATATCAATGCTTGACCCAGTACAAGCATTGTGGAACTTGTGTCTCTTGGGTAAACTGCTAGGTACATATGACCTAGTTTGGCCACTGTTGGAAACAGAATACTGGGCTTGATGGACCTAGGTCTGACCCAGTATGGCATATCTTATGTTCTTATGTTCTTATGCCTGTCTTGTTAACCATGACAATCCAGCACATGCATACCCTGCAACAACAGTGGAGGTGTATGTAGAGCCTCAGATGTGTTAGGGATTGTGTGTGTACCAGAAGATGCAAGTGGGGGCTGTTTGTTGCTCATCAACCTGGATAGCCAGTGCTAAATATGTCATATGCCAACTATGTCCCTAATGGGCCAGTCAGATGGTGATGTTAACTTACCAAGTTGGCCCTAGTTATCCTACCTGGGGGGAAATACATGTGGACAAATTGAAAACAAGGCAGGAAGAGATGCAGGAGCTGACGTGTAGTTGAATGCTGTCTATGGGCCAGCATATTGTGGCTCTGGCAGCATGGCACTAACAATGTTGTTAGTTGGCCTGGATAAGAGCACCATAATGGTGCTGCACAGACATGGAGACAGAACCAAATGCAATTTCCTTGGACATTATGGGGCCCTGCTGCATCAGCCATGAATCAGCTTGCTATGGACCGCATGAAGATTGTGCCATGGAATGCCTGTTGAGTTTGTAAGGCAACATACTGTACATGTACACCCAAAGTACACCTGTTGTACCATTATTGCATCTCTTGCAGTGTTGCCCAGTGAAGAGTGGCTGTACAGGGTCTGGATGTGTAGCATGCACTGAGTAGCTATGTGCGAACACAACACAATATGAGGGCAGCTGGAATAACTAATGTGTACAGTCATGTTGTTAAGCAATCATGTAGATGATACCTCGCATGCCCCTCCATGATATCTGGGATATTACACAAAGGTCTAATGTATGGGCACAGTTAATGTATGTACATATGCAGTGGTCATCTGCAAAAGGGCTGCTGCTGACAATCGCACATGTGTCACAGGGGCTATGGACCATGTGAAAGAAATAGTAGGCTCAGCTAAATATGGTTTATTATGGTTTATGGTTTATTAACTTAATATACCGCTAAACGCAATGTACATCATAGCGGTTTACAGAGTTCAAATCAAAACAGTCACCAAAAGGTGGGAAGAGAAAGGAAAAGAAGTTACATCAATTGATAGGAAAGCAAACTAGGCAGATTCATACAACAGGACAGTAGAAAGGAAAGTGAGGGGAGGGAGAGGGGAAGACAAATCATGTGGGAGGTTCAGGAAGGTCGAAGGCAAGGGTAAAGAGGTGAGTTTTAAGGCGGGTCTTAAAGGTGGCATGGTCCTGTTCGAGGCGGATAGAAGAGGGGAGAGAGTTCCACAGGGCGGGAGCAAGGAAGAAGAATGCAGAGGAACGGGTGGATTGGAGGCGAGCACAAGTGGGTGAGGGGAGATGCAGACGATTTAGGTGAAAGGAGCATAGAGAATGGGTTGGGCTATGGAAGTGAACCAGGTCAGCTAGATACTGAGGGGAGTGGGTGTGGAGGACACGGTGGAGAAGGACCAGAATCTTGAAATGACTGCGGAACTTGACAGGGAGCCAGTGGAGACGGATGAGGAGAGGAGTGATATGGTCACGGATAGATGCATGAAAGATGAGTCGGGCAGCTGTGTTTTGGATGCGTTGGAGGCATTGTAGTTGGGAGGCAGGGAGACCAGACATGACGGAATTGCAAAAATCGATGCGAGATATAACCAGGGAGAGAAGGAGGGTAGAAAGAGCCTGTGGAGAGAGAAAGGGACGAATAGCACGGATCTGACGTAGAAAGTAGAATGAGGTCTTAGAGATGTGAGCAATGTGATCCCGAAAGGTGAGGCCAGGGTCAAAAAGGACACCCAAGTAACGGAAGGAGGAGACTAAGGGAATGGGGGAGCCAGAAAAGGAGGGGGAAACCAAGGGAGGGGTACCGTCACGTGAGAATCAGATGGCCAGAGTCTTTGCAAGATTAAGAGAACCTCCCCCAGACCAATCACATATGCCACAGCCCCAGGCATACTCCAACTATCTACAATCAAAAATGATACAGACTGGTGCAACCTCAAGCCCCGCAGACAACACCCTACCGCATAAGTTATCCCAACCATCGCCACTATCCAAATTTGACAAAATCTCACGCAGAGAGATTGAAGACACTATCGCAGCAATCAACCCCACCACCGCGCCCAACGACCCGTGCCCAGCTCTATGGATAAAGGAGTTACGCTGCGACTTAAGTCAATATCTGAGTGAATTAGTAAACCAATCCCTCACAACCGGATCGTTCCCACAGATTCTGAAACAAACCGATCAGATCATTGCTGAAGAATAACAGGCTGGACCCAACGAAAGTGGAATCATACAGACCAATTTCAAGTATCCCCATGCTTGCCAAAGTAATCGAAAAGATAGTACAGCGACAAATTCAACAGCATATTGACACTGAAGCCCCTCTGGATCCATCCCAACATGGGTTCAGAGAAGCACACGGGGTGGAAACCCTCCTCACCACCCTATTTGACAACCTAGTCTCGGGAACCAACAAAATTCACCAAGGATTCACCCTCATCTTTCTCGACATCGCAGCGGCCTTCGACTCGGTGAGCCACGAGATCCTACTACTACGCCTCAGCGAGAAAGGAATACAAGGAATTGCTTTAGACTGGTGCAAATCATACTTAACTAATAGATGGCAACATGTAAGGTCTGGCTCCACGACCTCAGAACCGTTTTTGCAAAACCAAGGTGTGCCACAGGGCTCGTCACTATCTGCATTGATGTTTAACATCTACATGCAGCCCATATGCACCCTAGTACGATCGTTCAAGGTCAACTGCCTAGTCTACGCAGATGATATCCTGCTATACATCCCTTTCAGGACCGACCAACCAGACTTTTCACCTTTAACAAGATGTTTTGAGGCAGTAGCAGACTGGCTCAACACACAAAACTTGCGAATCAACTACAGCAAAACAGATGTTCTTTTCATCTCAAGGAACCAGGACTTCACCCCTCCACACTCTTTAAAAATCGGCAACACAGAACTGAAAACTAAGCCCACAATCCGCTACCTTGGCGTTACACTTGACCAGCAGCTGGACTTGAAAACCCACATAAAAAACACCGCAAAAACAGTATATCTGAAAATAAGGACCTTAAAACACCTACGACCATTACTCGACTTCAGCGACTACCGATCAATCTATCAAGCATTAATATTACCACATTTTGATTATGCCAACGTAATTCTACACGGTCTCCCTCAGGCAACTCTAGCACCGCTCCAGCTTGCAATGAACACCGCCGCAAGAGTACTAACAGGAGCCTCTCGGAGAGAGCATATAACGCCAGTCTTGATGAACCTCCACTGGTTGCCTGTTCAAGCACGAACCCTCTACAAAGTACTAACCCTGACCTTCAAAGCCTTAAACACCTCAGCCCCCACAGCCATCAGCAAGATGATACACAACGTACCACATAACAGGAACAGAAGACCCACGATGCAAAACACTCTAGAGGTCCCAAAAGCTATGACAAAATGCACAAAAACGACAACGAATAGGGCCTTTACGATTTATGCACCTAGAGCATGGAATGCCCTCCCCACTTATATGCGAAACATCACCAACCTAACACACTTCAGGAAGGCATTAAAGCATCATCTGTTCACTATATACTACTCCGATTCCAGCCTTAGTAAACATGCATGGTGCTCCTCAGACAATCACCCGCCACACCCAACTAATCAGACCCAGCACGAAAAAGGATAACCAGCTCGGTCTCCCAACAGTACCCTCTGAAATAGAATGTAGACACTCAGCGTAAATAAGATGTTGATAGACCCTGCCTAAAGTAGATACCAGTGTAAATAAGATATAGATAGTTTCCCCAGTTATTTCCAAGTTGATCTCCCCGTTCATTGTAAATACAACTCAGAGTGCCTGCGTTGTATAGTTGATGTTGAATGTAAACTGCGCTGATCTAAAATAGCGCGGTATAGAAGAAATGTAAAATAAATAATAAATAAATAAATAAATAAGATGTAAGCAGTGAGTGGTAAGCCAGTGGACTACAGCTGTGAGACAGGTGTTCAGTGGGGAGAGGTCAGGGGAAAGGGGAGAGGTATGGTAAAGGAGGTCGTCAGCGTAGTAGAAGGCAGAAATCCCGTGCTGTTGAACCAGTAGAGAAAGGGGGGTAAGGAAAACATTGAAGAGGAGGGGAGCCAGAACAGAGCCCTGGGGGACACCGCAAAGCAGGGGAGTAGGTGTAGAGGCGGTTGGGGGGGGGGGGGGTAGAGGCAGAGAGAACTGAAAAGGACCTAGAGGAGAGAAAAGAGTGAAACCAGTGCAGAACGGTGCTGCAGAGGCCCGCTTCGCGAAGACGGGCTAAGAGGAGGGAGTGATCTACAAGATCAAAGGCAGCAGAGAGGTCAAGAGAAACTGCCACCGAAAGATCACCACGGTCGTGAGCAGTGTGAATTTCATTCAGGAAACCAAGGAGAACAGTTTCGACGCTATGGCCGGGGCGGAAGCCAGATTGACGGGGGTGGAGAAAGTGAGTAGAATCAAGATGGGCAGAAAGTTGGGAGAAGACAGCTTTTTCGAGGATTTTAGATAAGAAGGGAAGGTTAGAGACTGGGCGGTAGTGCGCGGGAATCATGGGGTCAAGAGAGGACTTTTTAAGGATAGGTCGGACAAGAGCGTGCTTCCAAGGTTGGGGAAATACGCCGGAGGATAGACTGGTGTTAATCATAGAGAGGATAGGAGGGATAAGGGCTAGGGAGGGGGTGAGAAGCCAGGGGGTGGGGATGGGGTCCAGAGCACAGGAGGTTTTTTTAGAGGAGGTGATGATAGCAATGAGCTCAGAGGAAGTGAGTGGGTGGAAGGAATGCCAGACGTGGGACAGGTGAGGGGAGCAAGGGGGAGAACAGGGGGGAGGACTTGAAATGGGAGAAGGACAGTAGGGCAGGGAGTGTCGGAGGGTAGATATTTTGGTACTGAAATAGTCTGCAAGATCGGAGGGAGTGGGGGAAGGGACAGAGGGCAAAGGGGTGGTGCGGGATTGAAGGGAGGTAAGGGATTGGAGTACAGAGTAGAGATGACAGGTCTGGTTAGGAGCAGAGGATATAGCAGTGGTGAAGTAAGTCCGTTTAGCTAGATGGACGCGGAACTTATAATAAGAGTGCTCGGAGCATACTGTACACATGCCACCCATGCCTCGGATATTGTTACTTAACTGACAACATTTGTCATTAAGCATGGGATGTCTCAGTGAACCACAGGTCTGATAGCAGTAATCAGGGCCATATTGGGGTATGATGTGTCCAGATATATATGAACCTCAAAGCTATCTCTGAGAGATGACCAGCTGAAAGAGAAATGGTGTACCTCAGCAATGGCTGTGACTTTGTGAACTGACACATTGTGCACACATCTGAACATTAGAGGTGTGTGCCTTTATACATATGTGCTGTCTCACAGAGATCTGAGCCATGCATAGCACATTTGGAAAACTGTGCTTCCATGTGTGTTATATATCTCCACAATGGCCAGTGAGGACATTGTTGCATTAGGGATGTCAGTGTGGTGAATGAGTTGGAGGGCATGCAATGATGTGTCCTGCACCATCCCCAGAACTTTCATGGGACATATGGGACATGGCTGATGTTTCAACATAGTTGTTATGAATGTGTGAGCATATATGAATGCCATGTGCAAAAATACATGGTTCATAGATTCTCATCTGAGTGGTGTACAGTGATGTGTTGGTGCATTGCATGACTGCCATCTGTCTAACCTTGAAGTGAATGATGTGATCATATGTGGCCTGCTTATTGAAAACCAGGGTCCATACACACAAATGAGAGGGAGCAGGATCTATCCAGGTATGACACAATTATCTGACATACCACAGGGACCCTATTCCGGAAAGTTAGCTTCAGAGAATCAATGCCAAGGGGTCATGCACAGATGAATATGTGTGCTGCCTAGAAAAGCATACCCACCTGTCATCCATGTTTATCTGCTCATGTGGTGCCACACAATCATCCTAATGTACCCTGATGCCACTCACACAGCATATGGGTGTGTTTAGGAGCCACATAGCAACTCAGAGGGTTAGCACTTGAGTAGGTACTGTGCCAAAACTAACATGTGCACAGGTAACTATGGAAAGCACCTCTATAAATGCCTTCCATCATCTGGGCTATAATCTGCAATGTTGAGCTAGAGCCAGTTATGATAACCACATGTGCTGGCACAGTAAAAATCATGTCCCACACAGGTGCAGATTCAGGTAAAGAAATAGCTTTGGGGTGTCACTGTATTCTCCTATGTCCATGAGGTGAACAGGTCTGAGAATGTGCATGCAATATACAATGTAAGCCATGTGAGAGAATACAGATAAGCATATCAGTAAATGTGCCATCCCATGTGTGTGGCACATCATCATGAGAGACACAGGATGAAGCACACATGTGACTGTGTAAGCTGTAAACATACCATTCCAAGCTTTATTAGGAAATAAAAGATCAACATGGTATATGACCCGGCCAAGCATTAAAACCATGGTACAGTAACTTTCTCACAACAAACATCATCTGATGTCACTGTGTCACAACACATTCATGCACACACATATGCACACTGTAAATCCCCAAATGTTGCCAAGACACCCTGTAGGCAGAGTAGCATACCTGGATATGCCCAAACAGACATGACACTTGTTGTAGTGGTGCACTTTGTGGGTGATGCACAACAGCCTGCCACGGTAAAAATGGCCAGCGCAAGGGTGACAAAGACATAGCACACCCTCTATACAATGTGCTTCTGCTGTTACACACCCACTGTGAAGCTGTGTCCTGCAAAAACAATTGTTGTCAGTCATGGGGCCATGACAGTGACATATTAAAACAAGCAAAATGTAAATGACAGTCAGGAGTGCCAGGCCGCAGTTGTCAGTGCTGCTGCTGCTTGACTGTGTCCTACAAATAGTCTGTCTCCCTGGCTGTAATGTTGTGTGGAGCATCACAGCTATCTTCAAGTCATGTCCTGCAGCCATGGTTGTTGACAGTGAGGTCCAAGGTTTGACAATGATGACAGCAGAATCCATAGTAAGGGACTGTGACACCTAGGGTATGTCAAGGAGCCACTTGGCACAAGCAGTGGCTGTCTTGCCAGCCCAGTGTGCATCCTCTGAATGCACCAATCAGCCACTTGGATAGCAATGTCCAGCACTGGCATATGCTCCATAACAAAAGCTCCTTTACTGTATGCCACCCCTTCTCAGCCATCATCTCCTGTTGTTGCTGTCTCATCCAACCTGTGGGCGGTGGTGACTGCAGATGCACTGATGGACCCATCTGCTGTGGGAGGTCCATGCTCTGTGAAAAATATAATAGGAAGGTTGGTATGTCTGCCATCACATGTCATGAGTTACCATCCCAGTGTTTGCTACTTTTACAAGTCAGTATGGAAAACTGTAAACATGAAACAAGCACATTGTCATAACACAGCTATCATTGAAGGTGTAGGACATTCAAATGGAACAGTACAGACCATGTTCAGATCTGCCAGCCACATAGACATGTCCATGGTCATGTGGAATGGTTGTGCAATAGGTCCCCATCATATCTATTAGTGCAGCATGACAATGACGTCTCAATGGTGTCTGAGTACCAAACCAGCCAATGACATACAGGATATATGATGATACTAGGCAAACAATTTCCAATGTGGAGGACATCTTGTGTGTGCTGCATGTGCTGGATAGGGACTGTCTGGAGATGATACTGTGTGCAACCTGTCATCCCTGTCCCAGAGGTGTCAGTTGCAAATTGTAAGAGTAGTCAGTGTGGATGTTAAAACATCATTGCCTGTTGTCCAAAGTATTCTGTCATGTGACAAATGTGAATGATGAAACATATACATATGCCATCAGACAAAATGTATACGAGTTTCCAGAAGGAACACCATGCTGGCCATGATCACACCAGTCGCATGGAGGCATCTGAATGTCAGCATCAGTACTGCTGTGATATGTGCAGGGCCAATCACATCTCTCACCAGGAACCAATAGATAACATAAGTCTGTACAGTGTATCTGTACAATGGTGATAGCTCTGAACACACACTGCAATATACAATATATGTACACCTCGTTCCAGGTCCCCTGTCTGGTTACAAGATGGGCCTAAGAGGAGCAATGCCATGAACCTATCCAAGGTCACAGTCATGCTGAGTGTGTGGACAATGGTAGGAAATGGTCAAATGCAATGTGCAACTCACCCACTCCTATCACATGTGTACACTCAACATCACAGTTGGCAATGTCATCAACACTATGGTATGAAATAACCACCTGCTGAAATCCCGACAGACACATAAATGGTAAATCGCAGACATGGGGCACATGTAGACATGCAAGACAGGTCCACAGCACGTTATGTAGGAACACAAGGGAATATCACCCATGTTATATGTTGTTCTTTTCCCACAATGCAGGCAGGGTAAGTGGCACAACAGCATCAGCACATCAGAGAGATATCTTAGTGGAACATATGCAGGTATGTGATGTAAAAATCATACCACTGATGCCTCTGTGTATGATGCACCAGTCCCAAATCACTGCTATGCTGCCATGTGTATGGAACTGTACCACAGTTGGCTGCATGTCAATCCTCTTGGGCCAATGAGGTACCTCACCACAACAGCAAGAGTGGTAGCCTGCCAAACACATTCTGAAGAGTCACAAACAAAGCAAACACACATATGTGAGGTTGTAGTCGTGAAATACACAGGATGGTATGCACATTTGTACCCATATGCCCTTCCCCACATATACATTACTTACATGAGAAGAGCTCCTCGATTAGACGTTGCCGGATTGCTGTGCCCACATGTGTGTACCCATGGCCACGTACAGGAGGGCACACAGGATCTTCCTCAAGATCTGGATTAATGTTGACTGGGATATTGTGCCTGAGAGCAATGTTGTGCAGGATGTAGCAGGCCAAAACTATATGTGCCACAATCATGGGTTGATATTGTAAGGACCCACCGGTCTTATCCAGACACCTGAAGTGACTCTTTAACACACCAAAGGTGTGCTCTATGATAGAGCTGGTGGAGGCGTGGGCCTCATTGTACCTCATCTCTACATGTGACCATAGAAAACGTACAGGGGTCAGCAACCAGGCACAATACCCATATCCAGCATTACCTGCACACAGAAAAAGTAAGAGGTCACCAAGTTATATGGGAGCACACATTATGTCTGAATGTACATGCCTGTAAATCTCCATTGCAGCCTGAACTTCCCTTTCACACATGCACTCAAAGTATATAGCCATAACATCTAGCACATACTATGTTACAACAAACACAAAGCAGCATTGGAGTACTTGTGCTCCTTAGACACAGGATCTCTGACTGAGAGACATACCATTGATCCCCTGTCAACATGCTACTGCAAATATGCCTGCCTGTGTCAAACACATCTCAAACATGCCATAATACAAAAACTGTGCCACCAGTTCTAGAGGACCAAACTCTACATGGTACAACACATCTCTGCAAATATTGCAGGTACACATCTCTCAAAACAAGAACACATCACCTACTGGTGAAAGAGAAGCAGTGCCACTGTCACATAAATAACATGAGTAGACCATCAAAGCTATGTTAAACATCCCAATCATAGTCTTCAGCAAATCAACAACCAGGGAGCAGAGGCTACAAACCAAGATACAACAATTAAACAGCCTACCCAAAAAGCTTTGGATGTGAACAATGTTAGGTACCTGACTTGGGCAGTAGACAAATGGCAAAGGCATGAACGATGCACATATCCCAAACCAGACAAAAGGGAGCCAAAAAACATTTACATAACAGGTATGTGCCTACCTTTGCTTTTCATAAATATGAGTGTTCATATGATCCGGTCTTGCCACCTTCATCAGGTGTCAGCATGTCCCCTGCTAGCTCACCACAGCCTGCTGTCTATTTGACCTGTCTTCCCAAATCAGTTTCCCCACCATTCACACTCAACATCTACAGCAACATGCTCAACCATCCCCTTTTGTTTGCACCACACAGCTCCCTCTACTCCCTGTGTTGCCCACTCAGATGTCAACCCACCATCCTCAGTTTGCACCTATTCTCCACATGCTTGGACAATCATAGAGCCTTCCCTGATCACAAACAAAAAATGTTTGCCCCCTCATGTCAATTCTTCTGTCCCCATCACATTCAAACTCTCCCCCAAAAGCAGCTCATAGCACCTCATGGGTCTACCTAGCATCCCCAACCAACAACCCCTATCACGGATTCACACACAAACAGACTATTCCTTGTCCTGGACCCCACCCTCCAACCTCGAAGGGGGCCGTGCATGACAGAGTGGGCTGTACAGGAGGCCAGCCAGGCCACAACTCATCTGTCTACAGCTGCTGAGGTGAAGAGTGGTGTTGCTCTGGAATGAATTAATGTGGTTCAAATGTGGGCCACAGTTGCAGTGTGCATTGAGAGGTACCAAATGGCCAGAAACCCAGCATGCCTGTGATCCACACATGAACGCCTCTACCAGATGGAAGGATAGGTGGTGCAATTCATCTGGGCAGCTGTACATACAGTATATGAGATGGGGGCTGGGGTCTCCCTCTGAGACTGGCATTGCTGAGAGAAAAAACACATTTTTATGATGTCGGTAGGGAAGACCTCTCCAAAATGCAGGGCCCTGTGCAAACACTACATCTACATCCAGGTCATGAGAGGTGTACTCAGCAGATCTGATGCCCAGCACATGCAGCAGAATAGTGCATGATAGCCACATCACATGTTCTGAAACATGCTGCGGCTCAAAGACCACTCAATGGGGATGGGTTGTGGAAGACATATCTAAACCTCATGGCTGCATGGTTCCATAAATTACACAGTAGAGGTAAACGGCAAACACATGTCATTGTGAAAACACAGTGATGGGAAGAGGAGTAATGAGCCAGTGATGTGCTGAGATAGGGGCAGTGCACTCCCACAACACAAACAGCATACATATGAAAAAGGGGGTCCTCCCCTTCCGGTTCTCCCGCGGCCGCGCGTTTGCGGCCGTGTTCCAGACGACACTGCCCTCCCATCTAGGGCCAACAGTTCCCGTTGCTGTTTGGGGTCCTCCCCTTCCGGTTCTCCCGCGGCTGCGCGTTCGCGGCCGCGTTCCAGACGGTACGCTGCCTAAACTGTATATAACAGCAGCGCCTGCGAGACAGAGGTTTACCTGTTTGTGTCTGTATTATCTCCCTGTTGGTAGCCTCTTTATTTTATTGTCGTGTTATTTATTATTTTAGACACTGCCCTCCCATCTAGGGCCAACAGTTCCCGTTGCTGTTTGGGGTCCTCCCCTTCCGGTTCTCCCGCGGCCGCGCGTTCGCGGCCGCATTCCAGATGGTATGCTGCCTAAACTGTATATGACAGCAGCGCCTGAGGCGCTTGTCGCCGCGGCGCGCGACGAGGGCGCGCACCGAAGGAGCACGACGTGCTCCTTGGGTGCGCTCCTTGGGGCCGCTCCTGTGCCGCAGGTCCGTCCTCTTTAATGCACTGGTCAGTTTTAATTCTTCTGTCTGTTCTCATCGTTTCCCCTGTTGGATCTGACTTTTCGCCGCTGTTACCCGCACCACTATCCGATCCCTTCCCTGGTTTGTTCCTTCCCTCATACTCCCCACCTCGTTCCTCCAGGTCCTCTCTCTCATCTCATTGGCCTATGGCCTCAATCCCTGTGATTTGGGGCAGGCGACCCTGTAAACCCCTGCATCTGCGCTCTCGGTGCACTGCTAATCTGCATTTTTGTCCTCTTTCCTCCTCCCTCCCCCTTCCTTCCCCACTCCCTCTGCTACATCATCTACTCTTTTCTCCATTAGTCTCCTAAACTGCCGTTCCCTCCGTAATAAAGCCCCCCTCGTCCAGGACCTAGTTCTTAGATCCTCACCTGGGGTCACTCTCCTGACGGAGACCTGGCTCCGTGACGGGAAGATGGTCTTCTTGCACGCTGTCTCCCCCCTGGCTTTTCAGCTATCTCCGTTCCTCGTCTCGGCCGGTCAGGCGGTGGCGTGGCAGCTATTTTCCATCCCTCTCTTTCTTACTCCCAGGTCCCTTCCCCATCATTGCATTATCCCGAAGCTCTCTTACTCCGTCTTCATTCTTCCCCATCTATCCACATCCTTCTTGTTTACTCCCCTCCAGCCCTCCGGTCCCATCTCTGGGAGGCCCTTACGCTAACCATCACTGACATCTCCCTTGCTTTTCCACACCTAATCATCGCTGGTGATTTCAATCTCCATATGGATTCTCCCTCTTCGTCTAGAGAACGTCTCTTTCTCTCATTTCTCCAGGATCTATCGCTTCTCCAACATGTTACTGTTCCTACCCACCATGCTGGCCACATTCTTGATTTGCTTCTGACTCCAGCTTCCTCTCCCCTCACTCTCTCATCTCTTTCTACTACACCTCTCCCCTGGACAGATCATTTTCTTCTTACACTTTCCTGCTCTTTCTCCAGCCCCCTACCTTCTGCTTCCTCTACTACCTCCCCATCCTCTCCACTGAAATTGTCCCGGGCCCTTACCCCTTCCACCCTACAAAAGTTTCCTCCTGTCTCTGAGCTCCTACCTACCGACTTTCCACTCCTTTCATCTAATACCCAGGCTACCCTCTGGTCCTCTACTCTCTCCACAACCCTCGACCTTCTAGCCCCTCTACATCCCCGCCCACTTCGCCGGCGCCCCTCTCACCCTTGGTACCACAGCGGACTTCGGTTGCTCCGTTCACACCTCCGGAGAGCCGAGCGATTGTGGCGCAAGTCCCCCTCTCCTGCCCGTTTATCTGCTTTCAAATCTCACTATGTTTTCTATCGTTCCCAATTACACTCTGCTAAACGTGACTATTACTCTACTACGATCTCACAGGCTTCTAACCATACACGGCATCTCTATTCTTCCTTTCGCTCTCTTCTTTCTTTACATGCTTCGCCAGCCCCTCCTGCTTCCCAGTCATCTCCATCTCCATCTCAACTGGCTTCCTTCTTTGTCTCCAAAGTCACTTCACTGAGGGCCCAGCTTCCCTCGTGTCCTGCTCCTATCACCTCCCCTCCCCCTGTTCCCTCCCCACCACCCGTTTCTCAACTCTCTCACTTTTGGGCTACCTTTTCCCCTATCTCTGCAGCTGAACTTCATCATCTCCTCTCTTCCTCCAAAAAAACCTCCTGCCCACTTGATCCCATTCCCTCTTCTTGGCTCCTCACTCCTTCATTGGGTGCCTTTTCATCTATCCTGGCCATGTTTAATTCCAGCTTATCCACAGGAACTTTCCCTAGTCTTTGGAAACACGCTTTGGTACGTCCCATCCTGAAAAATCCTACCCTGGATCCCTCTCTCCCTTCTAACTATCGCCCTGTGTCTAATCTTCCTTTCTTATCCAAACTTCTAGAAAAATTTGTCTTCGCCCAACTCTCTCACCACTTGGATTCTACTAACTTCCTTCACCCTCGTCAATCTGGGTTCCGTCCGGGGCACAGTGTTGACACGGTTCTTCTTGCCTTCACTAGCTCACTGCATGTAGCCCATGATCACGGTGATATCTCAGTGGCAGTTGCTCTAGATCTCTCAGCGGCTTTCGACCTAGTTGATCACTCCCTTCTCCTCCACCGTCTTTGGGAAGCTGGTCTCTGCAGCACAGTTCATCACTGGTTTCATTCCTTTCTCTCTTCTCGTTCCTGTGCAGTTCTCTCCTCTTCATCTACTCTTCCCCCCTCTGATTCCCAGCACCTCCCCTGTGGTGTTCCTTAGGGTTCTGTCCTTGCTCCTCTCCTTTTCAATCTTTTCTTGGCCCCCCTCGCTCTCCTTATACAACAGTCTGGTATTTCGGCTTTCTTCTATGCTGATGACATTCTCCTACTCCACCACACATCTCCTTCTTCCCCCGATCTCTCCCCTCTCAATTCTTGTCTCACCTCTGTCGCCAACTGGCTCACCTCTAACTGTCTTCACTTGAATCTTACCAAAACTCTGGCCATATGGTTCACTCATGGTGGCCCTTCTCCCTCACTAGCCCCTTCTTTCTCCAATTCCTCAGTCCCACTAGTCTCCACCTTTCGGTATTTGGGTGTCCATTTTGATTCGGATCTCTCCTTCTCTGCACACATTTCTCATATTACTAAAACTTCATTCTTCTTTCTTCGACAAATTCGCTCAATTCGTCCCTTTCTTTCTTCCTCAGCTCAGACCACACTGGTCTTATCTTTGGTAATGTCTCGTATTGATTTTTCTAATTCCTTATTCCTTGGTCTTCCTCAATATCAGTTGTCCCGCCTTCAACGCATACAAAACACTGCCGCACGTCTTATCACCCGCTCTTCTATTCGCGACCATGTCACTCCTATACTCCTCCATCTTCACTGGCTGCCTGTTCCTTTCCGTTCCCAATTTAAGATGTTAATCCTACTACACAAGGTCTTTCACACTGGTACCCCTTCTTACTTAGCTGATCTACTATCTTTCCATTCTCCCAGGTACACCCCCCGTTCTTTCCATCTTAATTGTCTTGCCCTCCCTTCCCCCACTCGTGCCCGCCTACAGCTCACCCGTTCCTCCGCCTTCTATTTTGCTGGTCCTGCTCTCTGGAACTCTCTCCCTCCCTCCCTTCGCCTAGAATCTCAATATGTCACCTTTAAACACAACCTCAAGACCCACTTATTTTCCCTGGCATTCGACACCCCTTCCCCATTTGTATGACCCCCCCCTTCTTAGTACTATACGTTTGCCTCTTGTGTCCTGTCTTGTCCTTGTCTTCTTTACTCCTTCTTTCCTATTTACAAATTGTACATTTCTTTTCCTTTTCTTGGCCTTGGCCAAGTTTTAATGTAATTTTATCATTGTACACCGCCTTGATTATCACAGAAAGGCGGTTTTTATCAAATAAATCAACAAACCTTAAACCTTACCATGTGCTGATGAGATCCAGCTACAGAAAGCCATGTAAGCCCTGGCTGTGGTTTGATGTGCTATGCCTGACATCAAAACACTATTTCGACAGTAGGCCATATGTGGATTTCACACTGTGATTCCCAGACAAATGTGTCACCCAGAACCACATCTTAATCTGACCTATCTGTGATAGTGGTCATGCAAACCATATCTTATAAGCATTATGCACATAGGTGACATAAACAGTACTCACCCAGTAAGACACAGTCCTCATATTGTCCATTCTCAAACTGTTAGAATATTGCTGAGTGATGCAGGATATAGGAGTCATAGGTGGACCCTGGAAACCTAGGAACCACATTAAGAATATGCATATTTGCATCACAAACCACCTGCACATTCAGGGAATTGTAGTGCTTGTGGTTGTGGAACACTGCCTCCCTGTCTCTGGGTGGGACCAGGGCAACATGTGTGCAATCAATAGCTCCCATCACGTGTGGTATCCCTGCAATTTGCTTGAATGTCTGGTTTGGGGTCCCCTATTGTTGCCTGCTGTCAGGAAATGCAATGTAATTCCTTACCCGGCTGACCATGGCTCACAATACCTGGTGGAGACAGAGTGAGAAGGTGGGCCGGCTCATTCCACCTACTGTAGCCACTGATGTCTGGAAGCAGCCAGAGGCAAAGAAATGTAGGGCACTCAGGAATTTCACCAACCCTGGTATGGCATGAGACTGGCCAGTTAGAGGCTCGAGGTCAGATCTCAGATCCTCATGAAGCTCTCGTATAGCTCCTGTGCTCAGACGACAGCGGAAGATGATCTGGTCCTCACGCATGCCCTGGAGTATGGCCCTGGGCCTGTAGAGGCGAGGCTGTCTGGGGTGAACCTCAGCATGCCTAGGGCACCGTGGCTCCACATACCTGGCATGTGGGTCCTCCACAGCTGCAAGTCTGTGTTGCTGTGGGGCTGGACCCCTGCCCATTGCCAATCTCACTGGCACATCATCTCCCTCATCAAGCGATCGCTGTTCTTCCTCATCAAAGAACCACTGGACAGTACTCGCAGCAAAGGCAAAGTGAGCCATCTTAGACGACAGGATCTGCCAATACATTGTGACTCAAATAGGGACAGTGGGGGAAGGGGAGGGGCTGGGCAGCTGATCATAGCAAACACCACACACCTGCACGTCATGCAAGACACACGAGTTACGGAACTGATTTCCCCTTGTGACGGCACCCTCTGTGCTCTGGTCATGAACAGTGCACGGTACGCAGATGTTAGGTGCCTTGTGCATCGCAGGGTGCAGAATGGTGACATAAAGCAACCTGCGCATCACAGGGCATGGAACGGTGATGAAAGGTGCCTGCGCATCACAAGATGTGGAATGGTGACGTAAGGCAGACCGCGCGTCGCAAGGTGCGGAACGGTGACATAAGGCATCCTGTGTGTCACAAGGCACGGAACGGTGATGTAAGGCACACAACAAACCCCAATACACCCTGCACATGCACAAAGAGTGTTGTACGGAAGTTACCCATCCTGTATATCTGTCACCTGCTGGTCATTGTGAAACGCATCATGCCAGACGTCTGGTGCACTATCCTGCGAAAATGGACACCCGCCAACAGGGTACAGCTTTAGGGGAAAGTGGGATTCAACAGCAGACCACTGATGCTGGGGAAACCGCTGCTGATGGCCCGGAGAGGGTGACACAGGGGCAGCCAGGTGAGACAATGCCTACAGTGGAGCCCCTGGATGATGAGCAACGTGGCCCATCTGGGCTGACTCAACAGAGGGCAAAACAGCCTGTTAAGGCAAATTCTGCAAAACGGAAGTGAAACACAGTGCCTGAGGAGTCACACAAAAGGGCGGTGTGTTTCTCTCAGGAGGAGAATGATGTGCTCCTGGCAAATGTACTTGAAAACTATAAAGAACTATATGGCCGCTTCAGCAGCAAGACACATGTCAGCTGCAGAAATGTAATATGGGAACGCATCCGGAAAGCAGTTGCTGAGGTTGGTGGACTGAAAGAGGACTGTGAGGGCCTGAGGAAGAGGCTCAATGATATAAAACGCTCAGTGTGAGCTCACATGACAGCTGAGCATTGACATGCAATGGGCACTGGTGGAGGTGGTCCCTGTGCAGCACAACTGTCCACCCTGGAACAACAGCTGGCAGACAGACTTGGCCCAATCTATATCCACGGATTACTCCCAGAGCTGGATAAAGCCCACCCATGTACTGGGACATGTTGAAATGTGTGCACGTAAGGCCTACCATGTGCACTTTGTGCAGGTTTAATAAGATGTGTGTGTCCATGCCCATGCAACATCAGGTTGTACCAGCTAGGCCAAGGTGCATCACAGTGGTGTAGAATCACTGCAGGCAGGTACTGGACACATTGGTCATGGGTGGTGGGGGCAATGCCCACTAGCCACACATTGCAAACATCTCAGGCCCCACACCCCAACTGCCTGCCCTCATGTCTAACCCCCAGCAACCCACCATTGTCTGCATGTGGTCCTGCACATAGTCGCCAAGGTCACATGTAGACATACAATGGTGACACACCATATGCCATGCATCACCAAAACCCACAAACACTGCTCACCCATCCTTCCCTGCAGTGCACAGCTCAGCCTATGTGTGCACTCCCCTGGGTCCATCACATGTGCACAATGCCTGCAGGCCTGACACCAGGCACATATGACAACTCAGGCCAAACAAACCTTGTCCATTCCACACATACTCTATCCTGTCACACAGATAGCACATCCTGTTGATCTGGCTGCCCATGTGTACACACATATACCATGTATGAATGCACCTATGTATGTGTGTGCCTCAAAGGCCTGTGTGACTGTTGCATGCATGCTACCTGGGAGGGTGGTGGGGTTGGCCACCAAATCTGGATCGGGTGGGATGGCCTAACGGCAATAGCGGGGGTACATCTTTGGGTGAACTGTCAAATTTGTCTATTTGATCGGTGCTGCCTGTGCTGCATTAAATTGCTTTGACAGCACCTTCTTGTTTGTAATGTATAGTTCAGGTTCAGCACACAGCTTGTAATTTAAGTTGTCACACTTCCTCCTGTTCATTTGAGTTTTTTGCATATCTTTCTTCCTTTCCCCCTTTCCTTCCCTCCCCTCCCCTCCCTTCTCCCTTCTTCCTCTTTTCTCCCCCTTCCCCTCATTCCTTGTCTATTTCCTTCCCTTCCCTTTCCCCTCCCCCTTCCTTCTCTTTTTCCTTTCCCCCTCTCTTCCCCACTCCCCATCCCTTCCTCCTCCCCTTTCCTTCCCATATCCTCTCCTTTCCCTTTCCTCCCTCCCTCCTTCCTTCCTCCTTCCCCCTCCCCTCCCCCTCCCCACTTCCTTTTTTCTTCCTCCATCCGCTCCTTTATCACACTTTTTTAATAATGGCTTTTATTTATTTATTACATTTTTATTCCGTTTTATCTTTCTTTTTACCTGGTTTTATTATTATTTATTCATCATATAGGTGGCGCTGTATTTCAAGTGTCTCTTTTATTCATTTTATATTTTATGGGCCAGTAGGTTCTTCGCAAGGATTTGTGATAATCCGTGTACCTTTGCTCTGCCAAGTGATGTATAATGTCAGTTATGAACCTTTAGCAAAGGCTGTTTCTATACAGTTTTTTAGCTATCCTTTGAATGTGAGAGCTTTAATTGTGACTTCACTATGGGCTTTGGCCACAAGGTGTATGTTCAATATATTTATTCTTCTGCATATGTTGGTTCCATTTTTTGAATTTGCCTGTTTTATGAATGTGTTTATGTACTTCCTTATTTAAGGAAAATCATTTTTATTGATTTAACATGAACCAGCAAGGAGGAACACATCACACATCAATTGCAACAGTACAACTCACTTCCAGGACATCCCACATCCAATATCACAGGAACACTCCACAGGAACATAGGTATAAGCAAATCTAAACAGCCACGAAACTATATAGTCAACAACAACACTCAGAAAGCGACCAACTCCCCATCCCAGAGGATGAGACATCTTCCCCCCGGGCTCAATAGAACATCCCTGCAGCAACCCCTACCATACCCCACCCTCCCCTCCCTTCCCACCCCACCCCCCTGCGCAACTCACCCACCCTCCCTCCCACCCCCCCTAACTACCCCACAAATTCAGAGTCCTATGTAGCCGGGGCCCCAACCCACCACTGAAGGCCACAGTATCCCCACCTCAAGGAATTGCAAATAAGGACCACATTTCCTGACACCCTTCCAGCCTCCGCCCCCCCCAAGAAGACGCACCGTTCGGAGCTCCATTCCCATCAACTCTCCCATCGAGCCCTCCCATCCCTTAATCTCGGGGGGCTCATTGGACAACCACTGTCGAAGTATGCACAATTTCGCTAGCATAAAACCCCTCTCACAGAGCAACCGATGTGGCATTCCCATGGAGACCCTCCCACTCGCCATTCCCAACAATCCCCATTCCGGGGAAAGGGCGTCCCAGCTATGACTCCCCCCCCCCCAACCTCAATCATACAGCCTTCCATAAGGGATGTATCTTGGGGCAGAACCAAAATCTATGTGACAGCGTCCCCCTCACCTCTTTACAGAGCCTACAAGCATCTGTCCGAGTTGGCCAGCGCGCGCAGCCCACACATCAGGTACATATGCCCACCATAACAACTTAAATTGGAGTTCTTGTAACCGGATCGACTCTGAGACCATTTTAATGGCCTGAAAGGCTTGTTGCAACTTCTCTGCCGTCACCCCCGTCATCTGGTCCCGTTGCCACCGCCAAGCCAGCACCTCAAAGGGTTGCGCCTTGTCAAGGACCTCCATCACCCCTAGCAACCAAGACACTGTAATCTTCCACGCTACATTTTGCCACAGATCCAACATCCCACCCTGGACAAAAAGCCCCGAACCCTCCCCCTGCAACTGCTGGGTATAATGTCGCGACTGCAGATAGAAATAAAAATGGGATCGGGCAAGATTAAACCTCCGTTGTAATTCCACAAACGATGCGAACCCCGAGCCCTCAGGCATACGCAAATGCCCCACATATTCCACCCCCTGCTCGGCCCAAGCCCGCCCCACTCTACCCCACATGCCCGGGATAAAGCCAGGATTGCCAGAGAGGGGGAGACAGTCGGTCCTCCGCCAAAACCTCCCCTGAGAACCACAGAGAGCTCTCCAGGCCCGCTGTATCCCCCATAAGCAGACCGAATTCTTCCACCCGGGGGCCAACGCTGACAGAGGCTGATGCAGGCAATATACGCGATGCAACGGCCGACCCATCTGATCAATCAGACTGATAGGGATAGTACACTCCGTTCCCATAATGAGATCCCGAATCATCCTAGCCAAATAGGCCAGGTTGTACGCCCGGAGCGGGGTTAACCCCAGACCCCCTTCCTCGCGGGGTCTCGTCAGTACAGAAAACGCAATGCGAGGCTTCCTGCCCCTCCACAAAAACTTTGATAAATGTCTCTGCAGCACTAACAAGTCCTTCTGTAGCAGCCACACCGGGAGCTGTCTCAACACGTAAACCCACTTGGGAAGTTCTACCATCTTAAACAGGGCTACTCGACCCATAAGAGAAATCGGCAGATCCTGCCACTTCTGCAACCGCTCAAGCGTGCCCGCCAAAAGTGGGTGCACATTTACATCATATAGGTTCGCCAACAGTTCCGGTATCTGGATACCTAAATAACGTATCTGTCCCGTCGCCCATTGTAGGGGAAAGACCCCCGTCCAGAGAGGCCGAACGGTTCCCCCAACATCCAAAACCTGGGATTTGGTTTTATTCACCCGAAGGCCCGAAAACTCCCCAAATTCCTCAATCTGCCATAGCGCCATTTCCAGGGAAATCTGTGGATCCCGTAAACAAAGTAACATGTCGTCAGCAAAAGCACTGGCTTTAAGACCCCCCCCCTTGCCACTCTACCCCTTTAATCTCGGCCCTTTCACGCAAGGACACCAAAAGGGGTTCTAATTGCAGGACGAATAAAAGAGGGGAAAGAGGACAGCCCTGCCGGGTCCCTCGGCGTAACCTAAAAGGCTGGGAGGTCTCCCCGCCCATGGAGATGTTAGCTAAAGGCTCTGTATAGAGAGCCTGCACCCAATGCAAGTAGGGTCCCATAAACCCAAAGGCCTTCAATGCCTCAAACATGTATACCCAGGACACCCTATCAAAGGCCTTTTCAGCATCTAGGCTTACCAGAATTAAGGGGTCCCCCTGGGACATGCACCAATCCATGCTCAATAAAATTTTGCTAATGTTTAAAATGGCCTCCCTCCCCTTAACAAAACCGGATTGATGTGTATCAATAAGTCTCGGAAGAATAGGTTGGAGTCAGGCCGCCAGCACAGATGCTAGTAGTTTCATGTCATAGTTAATGAGGGAAATCGGCCTATACGAGGACGGCTCTTCTAGATTTTTACCAGGCTTAGGAAGGACCGTAATGGTCGCAGTCCGCATGTCTCTAGGAAACATGCCCGTCTCTAACACTTCACCATACAATGCTATCAGAGTGGGGGCCACCTGCCGCTCCAAGATCTTATAGAACTCCACACCATATCCGTCAGGCCCTGGGGCTTTATTCGGCACCCCCTTCCGAATAACCTGTTGAATCTCCTTCCCAGACATGGGCCGGTTCAGGTCCACTTTATCCTGGGTGGTCAGACCCGGTAGACGCAATTTACCAAAAAACTCCGAGCCGCCTCCTGGTCCTCCCTCTCCGGGGTATACAAGTTTTCATAGAAATGCCGAAAAACTCGCAAGATTTGACTAGACTCCCGATCTCTTACCCCCGCATCATCCCTGATCACCGCTATAACCCTATTTCCACCCCCATCGCGAACCAATCTCGCCAAAAGCTTCCCCGTCCGGTCCCCAAAGCGAAAAAGCTGATGTCGGTAATATTGTAGCTAATAGACTGCTCTATCTTGAAGCAGTTGGTTGAGGCGCCGTTGCATCTCCAAATACCGCTGCAAACTACCTGAATCCTGCCTCCGCAGAGACACATACTTGAAGCTCCTGAGCCGCTCGCACAATCTTATCATTCAGGACCCGCCGTTCCCGCGCCACATACGCAATAATAAGACCCCGCAGCACGGCCTTCCCCGCTTCCCAGAACACAGCAACACTGCTGGCCTGAGGCTCATTAATAGCCAGGTACTCCTCCCAGTGCCTCACTAAGTACTGCCGGAAAGCCTCATCCTTCCACAAATGCCTCGGGAAAGACTATTTACCCTGCTCCCCTCGGCAGCCCTGCCAATCAAGAACCACCATCGCATGGTCAGACACCACAATCGGTCGGATCTCAACACTCCGAACTTTTCCAAAAGCACTTTGTGAAACAAGAATATAATCAAGCCAGGACCATGTCTGGTGAGCTCGTGACAGATGCGTGTAGTCCCGCTCTCCCGCATGCAATATCCGCCACCCATCCACCAGGCCTCCCACTCTACAAAGGTAGTCTATACCCTTCCCACTCCACCCGCCTCCCGCAGGGGCCCGGAACTTGTCTAGCTCAGGATTGTGCGGGCAGTTGAAATCCCCTGCCAAGATTATGGGAACATTTGGGGCACTAGCCACTTTCTGCGCTACAGTCTGAAAGAATTGATGGCTATAGACATTCGGGGCGTAGATATTCCCTAAGAATAGCTCCTCCCCCTGTATCTGAAGGTGCTGGAACAGAAATCGTCCATGCATATCAATCTCCTCCCACAGAAATTCCACCTGCAAACCTTTTTGTACTAAAATCGCAACCCCACATTTCCTGCCCCCAGATGCAGCTGCAGAAACATGTCCTACCCATTCCCGCTTCAATTTCGCATGTTCTGTGGTGCTTAAATGAGTTTCCTGTAAGAGGACCACATGTACCTTTTCCCGCCTCAGAGCCTGCAGAATTTTCGCGCACTTCACTGGGGTCCGGATCCCGCCCACATTCCAGGTCACTACACGCAAATCAGGTGGCATCCTCCCCTACTGCAAAGATTACCCATACTTGCAAATCCATCTTACACAGAGGGCGCCCGGGGTTCCCCAGCCAAAATCCCCGGCTGCCTGCAAACCAGGACTCCACCAAATAGTCCCTAATCCAGCACTCTGCAGATCCACGGTCTTCCCCAGTTCTCAAACCCGACTCTATCAGCTGGCCCGTTGCCCCGACCACCACTCCCCCGAGAGCCCCTGTCTCTGCCTCTTCAACCCCTCCCCGTGCCCCAGGCCCCCCACCCCTCTCTCCCACCCACCCCTTTCCCCCATCCCTCCTTCCCCCCCTCCGTCTCCCCCTATCCCCATCCCCCATTAAGAAAACCATCCAGAGTCCTCAGGCCCTCCGAGCCGAGGTCCGATCCCCTATAGACACCTCAGGGCCACCCCACCCCCACCCCCACCATGCAGAAACCCCACAATAGTTTCACATCAGAACCAAGAAACTAATAAGAAAAGACACACAGAGCATACAGCGAGGACATATGCCCCATCGCCACCGCATGCATAATATAAAGGCCTAGACCACTGCTGGCCTAAGAGAGAATGCACAGTCCATCAGTCCTCAGCCTACGCTATTTGAAGTCGCCCCGCTTCCTCCAGCAGATTCCTTCACGTTGCCCTCCACAAATTTCTTGGCCTCCGCCACCTTATTTTATTTATTTATTTATTTTATTTACATTCTCTTATATACCGCACTATTCGGCATCAGCGCGGTTCACATAGAACAAAAAGTCTCAGTACAATAACATGCATGAGTTTACAGATAACAAGGGAAGGAACTTGGATAACAGGGGAAACTATTTACAGTCTATTTACAGATATAATACTACAGCATGGCTACAAGTTATTAGGAACAGGTGCTAATAATATGTTCAATAAACAAAGCGATTCGTCCTATTTCTGTTATTGAGATACCATGGAACTGACTAGCTGGGAGGAATAAAAGAATAGTTCTTGCCATTGTGCATAATCTTCAAGGTGGCTGGGAACGCCAAGGTAAAGCGCATCTTCCGCTGAAATAAAGTTGCACAAACCTCAGAGAACTGCTTGTGCTTACCAGCCACCACAGCAGAGTAGTCCTGAAAAATCAAAATCTGCTGGTTGTCCAAAATCAAATCTCTCTTCTTGCGGAAGGCATGCAAAATCAGAAATTTATGATGGAAGTTCAGTATCTTAGCAATAGCCACTCTAGGCCGCTGGCGCGATTCCATATGGGCCCCCAATCGATGGGCACGCTCCACCTTGAGCTCTCCCACCAGCTCAGATAGTCCCAACGCTGTAGGAAGCCACTGCTCCAGCAAGGGCCCCAGCAGAGCGTCCGTATGTGCCTCCGGAATCCCCACCAATCTAAGATTGTTCCTGCGGGACCTATTCTCGAGGTCGTCGACCTTCGCAAGGAGGGCCTCAATTTGCACCCGCTGCGCTTCCATCTCCCGCGTTGATCGCCCCTCCGTGTCTTCCAAAGCGGACACTCGCTGCTCTAATTCCTCCACGCGATGGCCCACCTCCAACATTGCTGCTCCCATCTCATCCAGCTTTTGCAGAATACGGTCGAATTTCGGGTCGAGCAGGTGGGCCACCTCCCGTGCAACGTCCTCTGTTGAGGAGTCAGCACTATCCGTTCCCGGAGATCGTAGATGCAAGGCCGCCGACGTAGTAGGCCCTGCCTTGGCACTTTTCTCTTTTTCTCGCTTCGGTAAGGGGGGCATCTCCTACAATCGTTCCTCACCGAACGTCCTGCAGCCGTGCCTAATTTGCAGGTCCACTCCAAGACTGTTTGGAGCTCGGTAAATTGCTTTAAAACGATTATTTAGTGTGGGGCAGCCCCGGAGCGAGCAAGACACGTCTTACTCCCTCATGTGTCACGTGGGATCCTCGTACTTCCTTATTTAATAACAGAAATTGCATATTTTGCTGAACTCATTCATGTGGACTTACAAGTTTGGTCCAATTTATCTGAAGTAAGTACAATTGGTGCCCCTTCCCTCTTTATCACTTTGATATGTCCCTCCTCCTTTTAAATTTTAATTCCTGTTTGTGATTACTGTTATTAACATTGGTTTGACTTTTGGATGTCTCTCTCTCTCTCTCCTTTAACATTTTTATTGATTTATATTTTAATCCAAATTTGTTTTACATGTATAGAGACCCCCCATTTTTCATATGTACAATTAGTTTTATTAGTTTTGAATGCACCTGTTAGCTTATTAGTTTTTAATGCACCTGTATTCACTTATTTAATTATTTATGTATGATTTGATATTCTTATTTGATGTATATGTATGTATTTATTTATTTATATGCCTGTTTGATTATGTTGCTATTCTCCATGCAGTACCCCCGATGTAGCTATGTTAGGGTTTTCTAATAAAGGACCATTTACCCACTTACCGTTGTGTGGTTCCTGTTTTCAGTACGTGAGGTTGTGTGTTTTCTGTGGTTCTACCAACCGCCTGGCCTGAATGAACAAATGGATGATGAAATGCCTAAAGAAATCAGGGCAGCTAACAAAAGTTGTGACACAGTAATAATGGGTGATTTTAATTACCCCGGTATTGACTGGGTCAGTGTCATGCAGGACATGCTAGGGAGATAAAATTTCTAGATGAAATAAATGACTGCTTCTTGGAACAACTGGTTCATGAACTGGCAAGAGGGGAAGCTATTTTGGACCTAGTCCTTAGTGGAACGCAAGATCTGGTGCAAGAGATAAGGGTGTTGGGGCCACTTGGCAATAGTGATCATAGCATGATCGTATTTGATTTAATAAAAGAAGGAAGGATGGCCAGGAAATCCACAGTATTATCTTTTAACTTTCAAAAGCGAGACTATGATAAAATGAGGAAAATAGTTAAGAAAAAATTATAAGGAGCAGCTGCAAAGGTTAAAAATTTACAATCAAGCATAGGTGTTGTTTAAAAATACTATCTTGGAAGCCCAGACCAGCTGTATCCCATGCTTTAAGAAAAGTGTCAGAGAGGCTGCTGTAGCCAAAAAAGCATCTTTCAGGAAATGGAAAAAGGAGCCAAATGAAGAAAACTGGAAAGAACATAAGCACTGGCAAGTTAGATGCAAGGCATTGATAAGGCAGGCACAGAGAGAATTTGGAAAAAAGCTTGTTGTGAAAGCACAAACATATAATAAAAACTTTTCAAGTACATTTGTAGCAAACAACCTGTGAGAGACTTAGTTGGACCATTAGATGATAGAGGGGTAAAAGGGGCACTAAGAGGGGACAAGGCCATAGTGGGGAGACTGAATGGATTCTTTGCTTCGGTCTTTACCCATGATTGAAATGGTATTTAAAGGTAATGCATTGGAAGAACTGAAAGAAATATCGATAAACTGGGAAGATGTATTATTCCTACCACAAATTCAAAGCCTTACTGAAGACCCACATGTTCATTCTTGCATTTGGCCTCCCATCACACATTGTGTAACCCGTCTCCCCCTTTCCCTCTCAGTTGTTGCTACCCTTCTCCTATGTTCCTCTTGTTGCATGGCTCTCTCTTGTCCCATCATACTTTGATGTTCCTTTCTCATTTTCTGGTAGTCTATTTGTTTATTGTAAACTGTTTTATTACTTATGTAACAAGCGGTATATAAAAAAAGTCAATAAAGAAAGAAAAATATAAAGACAACTATTTGATGAACTAAAGAGTAGCAAATCACCTTGACCAGATGGTATACATCCAAGGGTGTTGAGAGAACTAAAAAATGAGATTGCAGACCTACTATTAGTAATCTGTGAACTATCATTAAAATTATCTGTAATACCTGAAGATTGGCGAATGGCTAATTTAATGCCAATTTTTAAAAAGGGTTCCAGGGGTGATCTGGGAAACTACAGACTGGTGAGCCTGACGTTGGATGTTGGACGTTAGAACTGCAATTTATGAGACTGACAGCGGGAGTTTGACGCGGGCAGCATCTCCACTCATCCTTAAGGATCATGAAGGCACAAGAATTTTATGATCTGAAAAGAAACAGCTAAAGATTGGAAACGAAAAAGCCAAAGATTGTCACCAGCCCTAACTTGCTAGACCCCTGAAGAAACGCTAAGTGAAACACGGAAGCAGTACTCTAAGTCGTCGTTGGGGAATTTTTTAAGACACATCCGAGTTGGGAATATCTTTCGACAACATAGGAATATTCGTTTAAGATAAGCAAAATTTTCATTCTATTAAATGAAGAATTGATTTAAGAAAGTTAAGTGAAGTTTGGGTATCAGGAAGGTCATTGATGCTAAAAGAACGTGTGAGCTTTCGTGTAGAGGCTCAATGTTTGTAAGTCTGAGACCTTCTGTAGTAAGTAACTGAGCTTATCTATAGCTTTAATCAACAGCAGTATAGATTTGAAATTTTTTTTAATGACTACTGGTGGTTACGTTTTGAGTGTACAAGACCATTAATTAGTGACGTCAGTCCCAGGCAAAATGGTAGAAACCATTATAAAGAACAATATTACTGAACGTGTAGATAATCATGGTTTAATGGGAGAAAGCCAACATGGCTTTAGCCAAGGACAGTCTTGTCTTACTAACCTGTTATATTTTTTTGAAGGTGTGAATAAAAAGGTAGACAAAGATGAGCAGGTCGATATAGTGTATCTGGATTTTCAGAAAGCCTTTAGAAGGTCTCTCATGAGTGACTCTTGTTGAAATTTAAAGTCATGGGATAAGAGGCAGTATATTATTGTGGATCAGAAGCTAGTTAAAAGATAGAAAACAGAGGGTAGGGCTAAATGGCCAATTTTCCCAATGGAGAAAGGTGAATAGTGGAGTACTCCAGGGATCTGTGCTGGGTCTGCTGCTTTTTAACATATTCGTAAATGACTTGGAAATGGGAATAATGAGTGAGGTAATCAAATTTGCAGATGACACAAAATTATTCAAAGTTGTTCAAACCCAAGAGGATTGTGAAAAATTGCAAGAGGACTTTGGTAAATTGAAAGACTGGATGTTCAAATGGCAGATGAAATTGAATGTGGACAAGTGCAAAGTTATGCACCTAGGAAAGAACAACCCAAACTATAGTTACATGATGCAAGGTTCCACATTAGGAGCTACACCCCAAGAAAAAGATTTAGGCGTTGAAACCCTCCGCCCAGTGTGCAGCAGCAGTCAAGAAGGCAAATAGAATGCTAGGATTCATAAGGAAAGGAATGGAGAATAAAACAAAAGATATTATAAAACCTCTGTATCATTCCATGGTGCGACCGCACCTTGAATATTGTGTGCAATTCTGGTTGCTGTATCTTAAAAAGGATATAGCAGAATTAGAAAAGATATAGAGAAGCGCCACCAAAATGGTTAAGGGGATGGAAGGATACCCCTATGAGGAGAGGCTTAAAAGGTTAGAGCTCTTCAACCTGGAAAAGAGATGGCTGAGGTGAGATATGATAGAGGTCTATAAATTAATGAATGGATTGGAATGGTAAAATGTAGATCAATTGTTTATGCCATAAAGAGTGGAAAGACTAGGGAACATGCAATGAAGCTTCAGTGTAACCCGTTTAAGATTAATAAGAGAACATATTTTTTCACTCAACGTGTAATCAAACTCTGAAATTCGTTACTGGACGATGTAGTAAAAGCTGTTAGTGTTGCTGGATTTAAAAAAGGTTTGGACAAGTTCTTGGAGGAAAGGTTCATAAACCATTATTAAAGAGGACTCAGGAAATCCACTGCTTGCCCTGGGACTAGCATTGTGGAACCTGTGTGTCTTTTTGGGAAACTGGCAGATACTTGTGACCTGGATTGGTCACTGTTGGAAACAGTATACTGGGCTTGATGGAACTTGGTCTGACACAGTATAGCACTTCTTATGTTCTTATGTTACTCCCCAGGACAGACTTTTCCTTGTGCAAGGAGGACTTGCCTTTGGGGGCCGTGGTGCTGGGACATAAGCAAATTCTGGTTGAGAGCTTTCTAAAATCTGGCAGTTGCACCTATAGCCACGCTTTTCTGGGTATCCAAGTGGGTAGGTCTTGTGCATGCTGAATAACTATGTCCCTGCATCAAAAATGGGCTCTTCTTGAAGACGCTCAGCAGGGATAGATGTCCACGGATGCACTTGTAGAATCAGTTACATGAATGCCCTCATAGACTACTAGATGTCCATGCACCACACCTTGTTTGCAGGGTCTTCCAGCACGCCCAGTGCCATGGACTCCTTGATTGGACACTTTAACATTGTGGTGGAGAAAGCATGCACTCCCTATTAATGCGATGCTGGGTAGGCTGTATGGTAGTGTTTACTATTCAGTACAGGCACCTTTCTGCATAGCTGTATTGTGCTCTGGAACCTGACTACCAGCAGATGGACCAATGGTGAGGTTCGTGCCTTCTAGGTCTGTAAGAATTGGTCATGCACGCAGCAGCTGAGTGGCAGGTAGTTGGACTAACAGCACTGATGTGTGAGGCTATGGTTGCACTATATGTATAAATACAGAACAGTTAATGGTGAGACTTTGTGAACCATGGGCTCACTGCTTCAGTGCTGCTCTGTATTTGTGTATCTATATTTATATCTGTTGCATGGGTATGTTGCCGCTGTGTCAATCACATAGCTATGACCTGTGTGTTGGCAATTTCATCATTGACCTCACTAGAGTAAATGGGCAATGTTCCACAGCCATCTGTGGAGCAGAACCTAAGCTGGTGGCTTGTTGTCCAACACAACCTTTAACACTCACTTTGTCAATGACTTTGTGTGCACATAGAGCACGCCACACAGTATCTCCAGAAATAAGTATCTGGCAACAGTGGGGGATTTGTGTGGCAGGGATGCACAGCTGCATCCCTGTTGGACACAGGAAACATAGCTTGTGGGCAGCACCTGTACACTCTATTGCTGAGTATGCAGAGGCAGAATGGACCATGTACATGTGACCATTCTAGTTGCCATGAATGCTGCAGTCCATGACAGCTCTCAAGTCAAGGCACTCAGGACAGGTTTGTGAGCAGCTGGCCGAAGAAACTGCTAGCAACTGTGGATGTTACTGTTATAGCTATGATGGCTGTGGAATTGGAAATGTACAGGAAGGGCACTTAGGTGATCAATATTCGACAGGAAAAAATAAGAGATGCCAGTCTCATGGTTGGAGACAGGCCTAGAATCACCTTCCTTGGCATTACAGGGTAAGTTTTTTGGCATCAACCCATCTGGGATGCATGGTAGCTTGCAGTAGCGGAGCAGACATGCAAGGCACAGGATGGTACTGTACAGCTCTGGGACAGCAGGGTGGTTAGTATGATAGGGCCCATGTGTGCCTCTGTGGTTATGTACTGCTTTATGCAAACAGTAGGCTGCACAAGAGGGAATCAACAGGGAAACATGTATGGGGGAGGGCTGCACATATGAGGTCAGGCAAAGTGCAGCTGAGATGTAGGCCATCAAAGGGGTGGAGATACTCTGTTCCTTACATGCCATGCAGGTCTCCAGTGTCCAACAGCTTGTGCGCCCATAGAGCACTGTTTGGACTTGGGAGGACTACACTGTGGATGTTCTCTGTATCCCTGCCGTGCCATCATTCACAGATGCCAGGACCCTGATCATTATGGCTCATGTCCACAAGGTTTTGCCTTCTTGGATATAGCTCATACCAGCTGTAGTCTATGGTCTCACAAGTATTGGGGGCTTTTGTTTGCTATCTGCAGCTATCCCACATATCCTACGGAACATCGCTCTGGGAACTGTTAAGATGGACGGCCCCTTGCAGGAAAACTTTGCTCACCAGCTGCTTATATGCCAGAGACACAGGTTCTGCTCTGACCTCTGCAGATGAGAAATGGGGGCATTTTAGGTGCTCAATATTTTGCCACTCTGCATACCCTCCTGATTAGTCTGACGTGTACTGCAGTCACAACATACACTGCCCACCCCTTACTGCAGTGTGCTGCAAATATCTTGCATAGTTCCCCATCTGTAATTACATTCATGTTAGCAATGCACTGTTGTGCCCAATTTCCCCTAAGCCACCGTGCAGCCCATGAGTCTGACTGCCACCAGGCATTCATTCTAGATGGCTGCTGGTCAGCAGGGAGCACTTCTTCCTATCCTGTTTGGGTCAGCTCTCAATAGGTCTCTTTGTGGTCCAGTCCTGAGAACTGCACAACTAGAACAATTGTGTGTTTGGTGGTAGGCTAGCAGGGTCCACTGGGGTGTATGTGTGACATATGCAGATAGCTGCCACCCTGTGCTCCCGAGGTGTTATACTTGAAAATAGTGTTCAGGCTGTGGCATGAGGCAACTTCCACACTTGAGCAAGTCACTTTGCATCATGTATGTCCCTTTCTGTGGCTCAGGCTCTCTCAGGGGCACTGGGGTCTGCAGGATTGAGGGGTGAAAGTCAAACACACAGAGACAGTATTTTCCCCTCAAAAGTATCAAAATTTATTCACAACTATAGCAAACTAACGTCACATATACATTTTGCCCCTCCGTCTAATTAAGATTCCTCCCCCCCTGGGTGCAGGCAGCATAAGGGCAGAGACACATGCCCAAAGTTCAAATATGGTTTCTGTCAGGGCATGTAGCTCACGTCTTCCAGACGGCCCACTATGAGTTCCTGGCCCAGGTGACTTCTGCAAAGCTCTGCAGCATCTCTTTCTGGATTCTCTGAAGATGCAACACCTCAAGCTCTGCCTGTCCCAAGGATGCCTTGTGGTGTGACACCTGCGCCCCCCCACAGACAGCCCATGCTGTGCCACAGAGACTGGCTTCTTGGCATAGCAGAGCTTTCTGTGCTGAGCCTGTCTACCCTCCCATCCTACCTAACTCTACCTTCCCTCCCCTCCTTCTTCAGGCCTCCACTTGAATCTCCTACAAGTACAAATGGTCTCGTTTGACTCACTGGGCTTCTTCAAATGGCCAAGACCCAGTCCAGTGTTTGGTGGGACAGATACTCTCCTACTTCCTCCAATTGTTCCACTCAGGTCTTCAAACCACCTCAGTGTGCTACCATCTCTCCGTCATCGCCACATCACATGATCCAGTCTACAGACAGCCCATCTTAGTTTACCCGGTTGTCTCCAGATTCATGAGGGGCATCATGAACACCAAGCTACCCGTCCAACCACCCACTCTGGCCTGGGACCTCAATGTTGTCCTGTCTGAACTGATGAACCCTCCATTTGAGCCCCTTACGTCCAGTCGCTCAAACACTTCACCTGGAAAATGATTTTCCTCATAGCCATCATATCGGCCAGACGGCTTGGCAAGCTTTAAGTGCTGATGCACTACATATATGCACCATGACAAAGTATTTATTTAACATTTCTTATATACTGCCTTTCATGATATCAAGGCGGTTTACATTGAACAAACTGAAATTACATTGAACAGGGCATTATAACTTGGAGATATCTATTTTACAGGGAAAATGGGCTATGGAGGATTAAGTGGCTTGCCCAAGACCACAAGGAGCACCTGTGGGACTAGAAACCCCAGTCCTTCCGGCCCAAGGTTGCTGTCCTCTAGTGGGATTTGAACCCCCGACCTTCCGGCCTGAAGTACCTTGCCCCAACCACTAGGCCACTCCTCCACAAAGTAGTCCTTTGCATCTACCCGAAGGTTTTCCCCAAGGTGGTTTCCAACTTTCACATCAACCAGTCCATTGTCCTCCCTGCCTTCTTCCTGGATGCTCCAGGGGCTCTCCGGAAGAAAAACTCCACACTTTGGACTGCAGATGGGTTCTCTACTATCTGCATTGTACGGAACCTTTTTGCAGGTCTTCTCAGTTGTTTGTGACTTTCAATCCCAACAATCCTGGATGACCATTTCCACTTGGCTCATGGACTGCATTGCCTTCTGCTATGAGCAGACCACTCTACTAACTCTGGGGCCCCTCACCAGCTTCGACTATGGCCTCTTCCATCGCCGGCTTCGCTTCTGCCTCGACCCAGGAAATCTACAAAGCTGCCACCTGGTCCTCTATTCACACCTTCACCAAGCACTACAGTCTAGATCGCTCCTCCACGAGAGACGTCACCTTTGGCCAGGCGGTCCTCTGCAACCTGTTTGCAAAATGACTTTCCTCCACCCTAAGTCTTTGGGGGCTGCTGCCTTCCTTCAGCAGAACCAAGAATAACTGACAGGGTAGCCCCCAGATCTGGACTCACCTTTATTGTGTCTGCATCCCCCCTGCTTGTCTCTGGAGAAAGTGTAGTTGCTTACCTGTAATGGGGGTTCTCAGTAGACAGCAGGAATATGCAGGTACACTCTCCTTCCCGCCATCCCTGCAATGCTGCTGTCCTCAAACAAACTAACAGACAAAAAAAGACTCTCACGGGATGAGAACCTGCTGCACAAGTCTAGTTCTCCATGGTGCACCTCAATGTTGCTCCTGGTTAGCCATCATTCCTGTTTCCATCTTCTGATCAGGTTTTTTCTTCTGCTTTTATACAAACTGATCCTCTGCTCACAAGCAGATGGGAAGCAGGCATGCATGCTCACAGAGGCAAGAAAGCTTCTCAGAGATCTGAGAGACCAGGCATAAGGATCAGTTAGTAGACGCCACCTTCAGTGTCCCTGCATACATCTGCTGTCTATAGAGAACTCCCATTACAGATAAGCAACTAGGCTTTATCACATTTCACAGTATCTCAGCTTTACCTTTGTAGACCTCACTTTTACCAATAGAAAAGTACAATCCTGGAAGCCCATGCCACGTCCCTCAGGCAGTCTCCATTTGGAGCATTCTTAATTCTCAGGTTTTCTTGTTCTTTTTCCTAAATCTTTAAACCCATGCCTATATTGGCCATAATGTCTAATTACCTCAATTTCTGGCAAATGTTACCAGCAATAAACTTTCTTCTATACCACACCTTCTACCTACCAGCGCTAGCTAGTTACCCAGTCGGGCTTTGGAAATGGAAATGATGCAAATTCCCATACTTCCCTCTTCCCATAACTGTCTCAGTTCCCTGTTCCCTAACATTACTTTGTTGTGTTAACTTGGACCAATATATGATAAGCCATATCTTGCAACAACCTAAAAAAAAGAAACAGAAATATAGAAATAAAATTATTTGATTGTGTTATAGCTTATATTCCTCCTTAAAGTAAACAACAGATAATATAGGATGAAACTAGAAGAAATGGTACAATGGTAATAGTGCCTCAAAACCCAACAGAACAGCATAAAGTAGCCACTAAGTAACAATGTTGTTGTTGTTAAGTGCCATCGAGTCGGAGTCGACTCATGGCGACCCTCTGGATAGCTATCCTAAATTGTGTTCGGTCTTCAGTCAGGCGGCTCATTGTTGACAGACTGGTACCCGTAGCTGCTGTTATTGTATCGATCCATCTCATTTGCTGGCCTTCCTCTTTTGCGTTGACCTCCTATCTTGCCAAGCATAATGTCTTTCTCTATTGATCTCTCTCTTCGCATGATGTGTCCAAAGTATGAAAGTCGAAGTCTTGTCATCTGAGCTTCTAAAGAAAGCTTAGGTTTGATCTCCTCTAGTACTGACTGGTTTGTTCTTCGGGCAGTCCATGGTATACACAGTATTCGCCGCCAGCACCATAATTCAAAGGCATCAATTTTCTTCCTGTCTATCTTTTTCACTGTCCAGCTTTCACATCCATATGATGTTATTGAAAATACCATGGCTTGAGCAAGTCGAATCTTTGTATGGAGAGAGACATCTCTGCTCTTGAGAATCTTATCTAGGTCTTTCATAGCCATTCTGCCAAGAGCAATGCGTCGTCTGATTTCTTGACTGCTTGTTGCTTCTTTATTGATAGTTGATCCAAGTAGGTTAAAGTTGTTCACAATTTCAATTTCTTCTCCTTCAACGATGAACCTGTTGATTATGCCAGTTGTCATGATCTTTGTCTTCTTTACATTAAGGTGCAGGCCCATTTTGAGACTATGTTTTTTGATTGTGAGAAGCAAATGTTTCAGATCATCTTCACTTTCAGCCAGTAATGTGGTATCATCAGCATAGCGAAGGTTGTTGATGAGTCTTCCACCAATCTTCACACCTCTGTTGTCTTCATACAATCCTGCTTCTCTGATGATTTGTTCTGCATATAAATTAAACAGGTAGGGGGAAAGTATGCAGCCTTGTCTTACACCTTTGCTTATTTTAAACCATTCTGTTTCTCCTTGTTCCGTTCGAACGGTTGCTTCTTGATCAATGTACAGATTGCGCAAGAGAACGATCAGGTGTTCTGGTATACCCATGCTTCTTAATGTGGCCCAGAGTTTCTCATGGTTTACACAGTCAAAAGCCTTGCTATAGTCGATAAAGCACAAATAGATATCCTTTTGGTATTCTTTAGTCTTTTTAAGGATCCATCTCACATCCGCAATGATGTCTCTCGTTCCTCGCCCTTTCCTGAACCCTGCTTGCACTTCAGGTAGTTCTTGTTCCAGGTATGGTTGTAGTCTCTTTTGAATAATCTTCAGTAGAATCTTGCTGGCATGTGGGATCAAAGCGATTGTGTGATAATTTCCACAGTCAGTTGGATCACCTTTCTTTAGTATTGGTATAAACACAGATCTTTTCCAGTCAGTTGGCCATGATGTTGTCTTCCATATTTCTTGGCAGAGCCTTGTGAGTACGGTAACAGCTGCATCAGATTGCTGCAATATTTCTATGGGAATGCTATCAATGCCTGGTGCTTTGTTCTTTGATAAGGCTTTCAATGCTGCTTCAACTTCTTCTTTCATCACCAATGGTTCCTGATCATAAGGTACAGGTTGAAACGGCTGTTGGTCCACTTGATCTTTATGATATAAAAACTCTGTATATTCCTTCCACCTTTTCTTGATCTTCTCAGCTTCATTCAACATAGAACCTTGAGCATCTTGTAACATTCCAATTCGAGGCTGGAACTTTTTCTTTAACTCTCGTAGCTTTAGGAAAGCCGATCTTGTTCTTCCTCTAATAGTTTCTGCTTCTATTTCCTTGCAAGTGTCATTGTAGTACTTTTCCTTGTCCTGTCGTGCTGCACGTTGGAAATCTCTGTTGAGTTCTGCGATTGTCTTTCTTTCTCCTCTGGCTTTAGCTTCTCTGCGTTTCTGGGCAATTTTCAGAGTTTCTTCCGTCATCCATTTTGGCCGTTTTTGCTTTTTCACCTTTTGTAGAGACTTCTTGCTTTCTTCCAACACAACCTTCTTGATGTCATTCCATAACTCTTCCGGAGCTCTGTCATTTGTATCTAAAGCAGCAAATCAATTTTGCAGGCAGTCTTTAAATTCCAGTGGTATATTCTCAAGGTCATATTTTGCTGCATTCATGAGTGGTTTGCTCTTTTTCAACTTTAGCTTGAGTTTGCATACTAGTAGTTGATGATCTGTACCACAGTCAGCTCCAGGTTTTGTCTTTGTTGATGTTACAGAGCTTTTCCATCATTGACTTCCACATATGTAGTCAATTTGATTTTTATATAATCCATTCGGTGAAGTCCATGTGTACAGTCGCCGCTTGTGTTGCTGGAAGAAGGTGTTTGAGATGAATAGATCATTGGTCTTGCAGAATTCTATCAGTCTTTCTCCAGCTTCATTTCTGTTGCCAAGTCCATATTTTCCAACTACTTTGCCTTCTTCTTTGTTGCCAACTTTTGCGTTCCAGTCACCCATGACTATCAGAATATCCTGTTTGCATGTTCTGTCAATTTCAGCTTGTACTTGTTCATAGAACTCTTCAATTTCATTCTCTTCTGCAGCTGTTGTTGGGGCATATACTTGAATTATAGTTGTGTTGATAGGCAATCCTCGTAGACGAATAGAGATTAAGCGTTCGCTGACTGCATTGTATTTCATTACAGTTCTTGCAAGTTTCTTCTTTATTATAAATGCAACACCATTTCTTCTTTGTCTTTCATTTCCAGCATAGTAGACCATGTGATCATCTGATGCAAAGTGCCCCATGCCAGTCCATTTCAGTTCGCTGACACCCAACAGATCAAGTTGTACACGTTCCATTTCATTCTTGACCACCTCCAACTTCCCTTGGTTCATGCTTCGTACGTTCCATGTTCCAATGTGTAAGACATCTTTACAGCTTCTGACTCTCATTTCATGTGCCGCTACATCAGCAGTCAGACTTCCCGAGGGCTTTGATCCAACCACATCATAAATGCTGGCTTTACTCTGAAAAGTCTTCAGCTCTTCCCCAGTAGCTAGTTGAGTGCCTTCTGACCTGGGGGTCTCATCTTCCAGCACCATAGCACGATTTGTTTTGTTGTAACTATCCATTGGGTTTTCATGGCAAGATACAGAAGTAGATTGCCGGGCCTTTCTTCCGCGCAGTTTAAGTTTGGTGTTGTTGCCGTTGTCACAAAAATGTGATCCTCCACCGTTAACACTGTCCCATTCTGCTGCTGCCCAGATGGGTGGTTTGTCTTGGTCTGGCACCTCAGCTGAGACCAGTCCATCTTGGGAGACCCTGCCAGTAGTTAAACTATTGATAGTTTAGCTCTCAGCATCACTGATGCACACAAGCCCTCACAGCACGACAAGCTGCAAACCAAGTGACAATAAGCAAAAGAAAATGGGAATAAATACTTAATTGTCCTTCCTGTGATCCTTCATCAAGAGAACATAAGGCTTTCCTAACAGGGGCTCTACAGATCAACCAACAGTAAGGATTTGAGGGTTTATTTTATTAAATTGCTAGCTCTCTGACTGGGAGCTCTTAAAAAGGTTTTTGTATATTTTTAAAGCAAGGTTACTTTCTTTTTGGTGTTTTAGTGGAAGTTTCCTTGAGCAGAGTAGGTTGTTGAACTCTAGTAACCTCCTCAGCTTTGGGAACTGCTGACACCTAATCAGGAGTTAGTGGGTCTGATTACCTGAGAGCAGTTGAGGCCTGCATAAAATGCTCCAGTGCCCTGCCCTGTTGAGGCTTTCCTAACAGGGGCTCTACAGATCAACCAACAGTAAGGATTTGAGGGTTTATTTTATTAAATTGCTAGCTCTCTGACTGGGAGCTCTTAAAAGGGTTTTTGTATATTTTTAAAGCAAGGTTACTTTCTTTTTGGTGCTTTAGTGGAACTTTCCTTGAGCAGAGTAGGTTGTTGAACTCTAGTAACCTCCTCAGCTTTGGGAACTGCTAACACCTAATCAGGAGTTAGTTCCCTCCCTACCCACCCCGACTCCCACCCACTCCTAGTGAGCAGTCTTGCTTTATAGGGCACCTCCCCATTTAACAAAGCACAGAGAATTGGACCAGCACATTTTGAAATAATTAAAGAGATTTAACTGCTTTTTCTCTGAAAGGACAGCTGGGAAACTGGCTGTTACTTGGTAGATCTCTCTTTTTTGCTTTAACAGACACCTAAGCTCCATGAACAGAACAATGGCTGGGAAAAATCATATTGCTAAAGCTGTTGCCCCCATTACAGCTTCTGCCTCGGCCAAGACAGAGGTCCTAATGCCAGTTGAAGGACCGGTTCCATGTGCAGGGTGCCTGCATGCTGAAGCTCTGAGGAAACAAGTGGAGGAAACTCAGAGAGAAGGTGGCGAGGCTGAGGAGCATTCAAGACAGTGAGAAGTACATTGATGAGATGCTTCTTGCAGCAACCAAGCTCTCCAGCAGAGGAGAGGATGGGTGCCAACAGAATGTCGATGGTTGGACACAAGTCACCAGGGCCTGCAAAATCACCAATCCAACTTCTCCAGCCCTTGAATTGAAGAACCATTATGCAGCCCTGGAAGTGGAGAAGGTGAAAGCATCCCTGGAAAGGGAAGAACCAGAGCTCAAGTACCCCAAAGTTGCAGAATCAGTGACCACAAGGAAACAAAGGGTAGTGGTGGTTGGAGACTCTCTTCTGAGGGGTACTGAGGCATCCATCTGCCGACCAGACTTGATGTCCAGAGAGGTATGCTGTCTGCCTGGTGCCAAAATCCAAGATGTTACGGAGAGTTTGCTGAGATTCATCAAGCCCACTGACTATTACCCAATGTTGCTAATCCATGTTGGAACAAATGATACTGCCAGGTATACCGCGGAACGTATCAAAAGTGACTTCATGGCTCTGGGACAGAGGGTGAAGCAGTTAGGTGCACAGGTGGTGTTCTCTTCAATCCTCCCTGTTGAGGGTAAAGGCCAAGGCAGAGAGGCTCACATCCTGGAGATGAATGCATGGCTGCGTGGATGGTGTCATCGAGAGCATTTTGGTTTCCTAGACCATGGGATGCTGTTCCAAGGGTTGCAGAGCAGAGATGGCATCCATCTGTCCAAGAAAGGTCAATGCGTCTTCGGTAGTAGACTGGCTAATCTACTGAAGAGGGCTTTAAACTAGATTCTTTGGGGATGGGTGAAGAATGCCCCCAGGTAGGTGATACATTAAATACCTTTATGGAAATGGGTAACAGGGGTAACATATGGAAAGCAGTGTCTATAAATGCCCGTAGCAAGGGAAATAAGATCCCTGATGTTGAAGCTTTGGTGGGAGTGGCTGACTTGGATTTAGTGGCAGTTACAGAAACATGGTTCACAGAAAACCATGATTGAGATGTAACTATACCTGGCTATACTTTATTCAGAAAGGACAGGGTAGGAAGAAGGGGAGGAGGAGTGGCACTATATGTAACAACTACTATTAAAGCTTTGGAATTACAGAGCTTAAAAGGGAGAGAGGAGGCATTGTGGGTTAAACTAGAAAGAGGGAAAGAGAAATCTATTTGCATTGGTGTGATATACAGACCTCCCTCACAAGAGGAAGAGGTGGACAGAGAGTTAATTGAAGACATACGCGGCATTGCTAGGAAAGGGGATGTGCTACTAATAGGAGATTTCAATATGCCAGATGTTGATTGGCACATTCCTGCTGCACTATCATCTAGAAGCAAGGAGATCCTGGATTCTCTACAGGGAGAACTATTCAGGCAATTGGTAACAGACTCCACACGTGAAGGGGCCATACTGGACTTGGTGCTTACCAATGGTGAAAGTGTTTCTGATGTTGTAGTGGGAGATCATTTTGCATCCAGCGATCAACAGATGGTGTGGTTCAGTATTAGGACTAGGGCTGTTAGAATCCATTCGAAGGTAAGGATCTTAGACTTTAGGAAGACTAACTTTGCCAAGATGGGCCAATATCTCAGGGAGTCGTTAGTGGGATGGGAACAGCTGGGGATGTAGAAAAACAGTGGGCAAAACTGAAAGGGGATATTTTAAGGGCAACCAACCTTTTTGTTAAAATGGTAAAAATAAAGGAAAAAGAGACCACTATGGTTTTCGAAAGAAGTAGCTGAAAAAGTGAAGAAAAAGAGGGAGGCCTTCATGAAATACAAGAGATCACAGAGAGAGGAAGACAGGCATCTGTATTTGGAAAAAGTTAGAGAAGCTAGCAAAGTAGTCAGGAAGGCAAAGATTCAAAAGGAGGAGGACATAGCCAATGCAATAAAATGGGGGGATAAGACATTTTTCAGATATATTAGTGAGAAGAGGAAGGGCAAAAGTGGTATTGTCAGACTCAAGGGTGCAAGGGAGGAATATGTAGAAGCTGATAAGGATAAAGCGGAATTGCTTAACAAATATTTCTGTTCTGTGTTCACAGATGAAGAACCAGGAGCAGGACCTCAGAAAACACCCACAAACAGGAACAGAAGCGAGGGACATCTTGAACAATTTTCAGAAGACTTTGTTTGTGAGAAACTAGCTCAACTTAAAGTAGACAAAGTGATGGGACCGGATGGGATACACCCTAGAATACTGAGGGAACTCAGGGACGTTCTAGCAGCTCCACTGACTGACCTTTTCAATGCCTCGTTGGAGTCGGGAGTGGTGCCAAAAGACTTGAGAGAGAGGCTCATGTGGTGCCTTTACACAAAAGCGGAAGTAAGGATGTGGTTGAAAACTACAGGCCGGTTAGTTTTACTTCGGTGGTGAGTAAATTATTGGAAACGCTGCTGAAAGAGAAAATAGTGAGGTTTCTGGAGTCCAGCGGATTACAGGATCCGAGGCAGCATGGATTCACCAGAGGCAGGTCTTGTCAGACAAATCTGATTGATTTCTTTGACTGGGTGACCAGGGAGTTGGACCGAGGGAGAGCCCTTGATGTGGTGTATTTAGATTTCAGTACCTCACAGGCGACTTATAAACAAACTGAGCACCCTTCGGCCGTCTGGTTCACATTTGGAAGCCCCTGCCCCTCTCTTGCCCCAATCCTTAACCACTCTGCAATTCCCATTGCCTCCTCTTTTAAATACCTTGGTGTTCTCCTCGATTCAAACCTTACTTTCAAAGAACATATATTGCACCTGGCTAAGACATCTTATTTCTTTCTTCGGCAAATTCGATCTATCCGCCCTTTTCTATCCCACTCAGCCCTGACCACCATCACATTGGCTACAGTCTTATCATGGCTAGATTATTGTAACTCCATCTTTGCTGGTATCACCAAGGTCCAACTTCATAGATTACAACTCATACAAAACTCTGCAGCTCGAATCATCTCTCACTCCTCCCGCTTTGATCACATTACCCCCCTATTGCTTCATCTTCACTGTCTCCCAGTCGATCATTGCATCAAATTTAAGATACTAACTCTAGTTTACCGCATTCTGTACACACATACACCTCAATACCTTACTGATCTTCTCCACTTCACCACTCCTACACGTAGTCTCCGCTCTCTCCACATCAACCGGCTCCATCTTCCCTCACCGTCTCGTGCACATTTACAATCTACTCGCCACTCTGCCTTTTTCTTCTATGGCCCAGCCCTTTGGAATTCTTTACCCACTCCGCTTCGTTTGGAAGAGAACTATATTACCTCTCAGTCACTACTTAAAACTCACCTCTTTGTCTCTGCATACAACCTCCCAGCCACACCCAGTTGACCTGGCTTATTCATGTCTACTCGTGTCTTCCTTTCTGTCGTTGCCCTCCCTATGTACCCTTTTAACCTATCTCCTTCTATTTCTCTTTTTCTTCTTTCCTGTCCCAATTATGTATTTCCTTTCTTGCTCTAGGGCTTGTGCCCATCCCAGTTAGATTGTATTATGTAAACCACCCTGGTGTAATGAAGGGCGGTATATCAAGTTAAATAAACATAAACATAGGGATGGACCCTAAAGTTACTGCTTGGGTTAGAAATTGATTGGGTGGGAGGTGACAAAGAGTACAAGTAAATGGAGCTCACTCTGAGGAGAAGGATGTTACCAGTGGTGTGCCCCAGGGATCTGTCCTTGGTCCGATTCTTTTTAACATCTTTGTTAGTGATATAGTGGAAGGGCTGTCGGGTAAGCTTTACCTCTTTGCAGATGATACCAAAATCTGCAATAGAGTAGACACCCAGGAAGGTGTAGATAACATGAGGAGGGATCTAGCTAAGCTTGAAGAATGGTCTAGAATTTGGCAGCTGGGATTTAATTTTAAAAAATGTAAGGTCATGCATTTGGGCTGCAGCAATCCAAGGGAGCAATATAGTATAGGGGGTGAAGTACTTTTGCCCACTAAAGAAGAGCGGGACCTAGGCGTGGTTGTGTCTGATGATCTTAAAGTAGCTAAACAGGTAGAAAAGGTGACGGCAAAAGCTAGAAGGATGCTTGGGTGCATATGGAGAGGAATGGCTAGCAGAAAAAAGGAGGTGATAATGCCTCTGTATAAGTCTTTGGTGCAACCTCATTTGGAGTATAGTGTGCAATTCTGGAGAGCGCACCTTCAAAAGGATGTGAACAGGATGGAGTCGGTGCAGAGGGTGGCTACTAAAATGATTAGTGGTCTTCATTATAAAGCATATGAGGACAGACTTAAGGATCTTAATATGTACACCTTAGAGGAAAGGCGGGATAGAGGTGATATGATTGAGATGTTTAAATACCTCTGTGGCATAAATGTTCAGGGATAGAGCCTCTTTCAATTGAAAGCAAGTTCTGCTACGAGGGGACATGGGATGAGGGTGAAGGGAGATAGATTCAGGAGTGATATGCGGAAATCTTTCTTTACGGAAAGAGTAGTGGATCCATGGAATAGTCTCCCAGTGGAGGTGGTAGAGATGAGGACAGTAACTGAATTAAAAAAAGCATGGGACCAACACAGAGGATCTCTAAAGGTAAAAAGGGGACTGTTGTAGTTGTTGATATGGAAGGACAGACTAGATAGGTCTTTTTCTGTCATCATGTTTCTATGTTTCTATAAGAATATAAGATATGCCATACTGGGTCAGACCAAGGTCCATTAAGCCCAGTATCCTGTTTCCAACAGTGGCCAATCTAAGTCATAGGTACCTAGCGGTTCCCCAAAAGACACAGATTCCACAATGCTTGTATTGGGTCAAGCAGTGATATCCTGGGTCCCTTTTAATAATGGGTTATGGAAATTTCCTCCAGGAACTTGTCCAAACCTTTTTTAAACCCAGCTACACTAGCAGCTTTTACTACATCCTCCGGTAACAAATTACAGAGTTTGATTATATGTTGAGTGAAAAAATATTTTCTCTTATTAGTCTTAAATAGTTTACCCTGTAGCTTCATTGCATGTCCCCTAGTCTTTATTCTTATGATGTAAGCAATCAATCTATGTTTACCCATTCCACTCCATTCATTAATTTATAGACCTCTATCATATCTCCCCTCAGCCGTCTCTTTTCCAGGTTGAAGAACCCTAACCTTTTTAGCCTTTCTTCATAAGGGTATCCTTTCATCCCCTTTACCATTTTGGTGGCTCTTCTGTGTACCTTTTCTAATAATGCTATATCCTTTTTAAGATACAGCGACCAGAATTGCACACAATATTCAAGGTGGGGTCGCACCATTCAACGATACAAAGGCATTATAATATCCTTTGATTTATTTTCCATTCCTTTCCTTATAATACCTAGCATTCTATTTGCTCTCTCTGGCCATTGCTGCATACTAGGCGGAGGGTTTTAACATGTTATCCACGATGACGCCTAAATCATTTTCCTGAGTGGTGGTTCCTAATGTGGAACCTTTGCATCGTGTAACCATAGTTTGGGTTGTTCTTTCCTAGGTGCATAACTTTGCACTTGTCCACATTAAATTTCATCTGCCATTTGGATGCCCAGTCTTCCAGTTTATCAAGATCCTCTTGCAATTTTCCACAATCCTCATGGGTTTTAACAACTTTAAATAGTTTTGTGTCATCTGCAAATTTGATAACCTCACTCATTATTCCCTTTTCCAGGTCATTTATGAATATGTCAAAAAGCAGCGGATGCAGCACAGATCCCTGGGGGACTCCACTATTCACCTTTCTCCATTGGGAAAATTGCCCATTTAGCTCTATCCTCTGCTTTCTATCTTTTAACCAGTTCCTGATCCACAATAGTACACTGCCTCCTATAGCATGACTTTTTAGTTTTGCCAAAAGTCTCTGATGAGGGACCTTGTCAAAGGCTTTTTGAAAGTCCAGATACACTATATCAACTGACTCACCTTTGTCTACTTGTTTATTCACACCTTCAAAAAAACATAACAGATTAGTAAGACAAGATCTTCCTTGTCTAAAGCCATGTTGGCTGTCTCCCATTAAGCCATGACTATCTACATGTTCAGTAATTTTGTTCTTTATGATAGTTTCTACTATTTTCCCTAGTACTGACGTCAGGCTCACCAGTCTGTAGTTTCCTGTATCACCCCTGGAACCCTTATTAAAAATTGGCGTTACATTGGCCATCCTCAAATCTTCAGGTATTACAGATGATTTTAATGATAGTTCACAGATTACTAATAGCAGGTCTACAATCTCATATTTTAGTTCTTTCAACACCCTTGGATGTATACCATCCAGTTCAGGTGATTTGCTACTCTTCAGTTTATCAAATAGTTGTAATATATCTTCCCGGTGTATCGGTATTTCTTTCAATTATTCCACAGTTTCACCTTTAAATACCACTTCAGTCATGGGTAATATCCCTACATCTTCCTCAGTAAAGACCGAAGCAAAGAATTCATTCAGTCTCTCCATTATGGCCTTGTCCCCTCTTAGTGCCCCTTTTACCCCTCTATCATCTTATGGTTCAACTGATTCTCTCAAAGGTTTTTTGCTACGAATGTACTTGAAAAAGTCTTTATTACACATTTTTTCTTCCACAGCAAGCTTCTTCTCAAATTCTCTCTTTGCCTGCTTTATCAATGCCTTGCATTTAACTTGCCAGTGCTTGTGCTGTTTCCAGTTTTTGTCATTTGGCTCTTTTTTTCCATTTCTTGAAAGATGCTTTTTTGGCAACAACAGCCTCTCTGACCTCACCTTTAAACCATGCTGGCAGTTTTTTGGACTTTCTTCCACTTTTCTTAAAGTGTGGAATACAGTTGGTCTGGGCTTCCAAGATAGTATTTTTAGACAACACCCCAGCTTGATGTAAGCCTTTAATCTTTGCAACTGATCTTTTTAGTTTATCTTGACTATTTTCCTCATTTAATCATAGTCTCCCTTTTGAAACTTAAAAGGTAGTACTGTGGATTTCCTTACGATCCCTCCTGCATTAATTAAATCAAATGCGAGCATGCTATGGTCACTATTGCCAAGTGGCCCCAACACCCTTATCTCTTGCACCAGATCTGGTGTTCCACTAAGGACTAAGTCCAAAATGGCTTCCCCTCTGGTTCATAAACCAGCTACTCCAAGAAGCAGTCATTTATTTCATCTCATCGCTTTTACATGGAATTTCAATAAATAGAGATTCTACAGCAAATTTTGTTTCCTGCAAATCTTTAATCCTTTGTGACTCAATGCCATCTCTAACATAGAGTGCAACCCCTCCACCAATTTGTTCAGCTCTATCATCGTGATATAGTTTGTACCCAGGTATCACAGTGTCCCATTGGTTGTCCTCCTTCCACCATGTCTCTGAGATACAAATCATATCTAACATGTCATTTAGTGCTATATATTCTAACTCTTCCATCTTATTTTTTAGACTTCTAGCATTTGCATACAAGCATTTTAGAGACTGTATTTTATTCATATTAATCTGGCTATTGGTAAACAGGGGTAATTTGGAATCTTTAAGCTCTGTCTGCTCTGTACTCAAGGGCATTTGGGCTACTTTTGTCTTTATTGGAACATCTCTACTGATATGCCCTAACTTCACTCTTTTGGTGGTATCCTTCAAGGATACATTGTTCTGAACCATGCGCTCTTGGGTGACTGTCAGCTCTCTCCTATTATCTAGTTTAAAAGCTGCTCTTTCTGCATTTTAAAGATTAATGCCAGCAGCCTGGTTCCATCCCGGTTAAGGTGAAGTCCATCCCTTCAGAAGAGCCCCTTCTTTCAGCAGAATGTTCCCCAGTTCCTAACAAATCGAAAACCCTCATCCTTGCACCATCATCTCATCCATGCATTGAGACTCAGGAGCTTTGCCTGCCTTTTGGGTCCTGCGCGTGGAACGGGAAGCATTTTGGAGAAAGCTACCATGGAAGTTCTGGATTTCAACTTCCTACCTAAAAGCCTAAATTTAGCCTCCAGAACCTCCCTACCACATTTTCCTATGTCATTGGTACCGACATGTACCAAGACAGCAGACTCCTCCTCAGCACTATCTAACACATTGTCTAGGTTGTGCGTGAGGTATGCTACCTTCGCACCAGGCAGGCATGTTACCAGACGATCCTCATATCCACCAGCCACCCAGCTATCTACATGCCTAATGATCGAATCACCATTAGAACGGCTGTCCTAACCCTTTCCTCATGGGCACATGACCCTGAAGAAACTTCCTTGGTGTGAGAGGGTTTTACATCACCAGGAGGACAGGTCCTAGTTACAGGATCACTTCCTGCCACACCAGGGTGATGCTCTCCTGTCACGTGACCTCTCTCCTCCATGGCAACAGGGATGCTGCCAGACTGGAGATGGGACTTCAGGACTATATCCCTGTAGATCTCGTCTATGTACCTCTCTGTCTTTCTTATGTCCTCCATATCTGTTACTCTATCCTCCAGAGATTGGACTCATTCCCTGAGAGCAAAGAGCTCCTTGCACCTAGTGCACACTTAAGACCCCTCACCAACTGGGAGAAAATAATACATGTGATGCTCAATGCAAAAGACTGGAAAGCCCCCATCTTGTTGCTGGACTGCTGTCTGCATTTTAGTTTAGGTTGTGTTTAGATATTTAAGTTCTTTACTTACTAAGGGTTGCTGGGGATACTAATAAAACTATACCTAATACGTTTAATGTACTTTGTTCACCTGAAGCTTAATTAATCACAGATCCTTAATGTAAGCCTGATGATGAGAAACAGCTGTACCTGAGAGTGAATATGGCACCTCCTTTCCTTTAAGAAGTTTAAGCACCTATAAAGCTAGGGGTGGTGGGTGTTGAGAGGGAGGGAGGGAAAGAAGAGGTATGAAAAGCTGGCTGCTACACAGTACCCTGTCCTGTGTTTCTTAAGTAATCTGTGACCAATTTCCAGGGGATGTCCTACAGCTCTTGCTTGCATGGAGGGAGTCTTGGGGTCTAAATTTAACCAGAAAGCTCTCTGCTGTGTTGTAAATTTAAACTGAAAGCTCTTTGCTGATACTAGGCACTGACTGATTTAAGAAATACACTGGGTTCACAGTTTAATCAGCTTTAATCTAAAGAATTCCTTTTTCCCCAAGATTTAAAAAAATTCCCAGAAGTAAATACTTACAATTGCAAATCTGTCTCCTGAAGTAGCTGTCCCCTTTTGTAGTCCTTCAAGACTGAGAATCCCAGAACTCTGGTTGAACCTCTGAGGTAAGCTGTGACCAATTTCCTGGGTGATTAACACAGTCCTTGCTTGTATAGAAGGAGTCTTTCAGAATGGCCCTTTGATCTGCCACCTGGCTTTAACACCTATTTAAAAAATTTCACAGGTCTCTTGCCTCCTATGTAGAAGGCCTCTTTGTAAAGGTCTCTAGAAATAATTTATTGCTCAAAGAATACTAACCTGTTTTGCCCTTTACGCTAAGTTATATTCTGATTTGATTTAAATTAAAGCTCTTTGCTGCTACTGGACCCTGATTGAGTATGAAATTTAAACTAGAAGCCCTCTGCTGGGTTCTAAATTTAACCAGAAAGCTCTCTTCTGTGTTTTAAATTTAAACTGAAAGCACTTTGCTGCTACTAGGCCCTGACTGATTTAACAAATACACTGGGTTCACAGATTAATCAGCTTTAATCTAAAGAATTCCATTTTCCCCAAGATTTAGAAAAATTCCCAGAAGTAAATACTTACAATTGCAGATTTCTCTCTAGAAGTAGCAGTCCCCTTTTGTAGTCCTTCAAGACTCCTTTTGTAGTCCTTCGAGGTTCACTAATACTCAAGTTCCTGCTCAGAGTCAGGGCCGGCCCGTCCATTGAGCAAGAATGTTCTTTGCACAGGGCCCCGCGTTTCAGGGGGCCCCGCGCAAAGAACATTCTGCATTTTTTAAAAAATTATATTAAAAAAAAAAAGCTGGCTCTGGCTGCTGCCGCGGCCTCCGCAGCAAAATGGAGTGTCCCGCGGGGCCCCCTCTCCTCGCTGAGCCTCTCTGCAAGGGCTTTCAGATTCGCGAAGGGAGAGTGTCTGTCTCCCTCGCGTCTCTGTTAAGCCCGCAGGGGCTAATGGGAAATTTCCCATCTGCCCCTTTAGACGCGAGGGGCTGATGGGAAATTTCCCATTAGCCCCTGCGGGCTTAACAGAGATGCGAGGGAGACAGACACTCTCCCTTCGCGACTCTGAAAGCCCTTGCAGAGAGGCTCAGCGAGGAGAGGGGGCCCCGCGGGACACTCAATTCTGCCGCTACAGCAGCGGCAGCAGCCAGAACCAGGCTTTTTTTTTAAATTTTAAATGTGCCATAAGCCGATATATGGGGGGGGGGGGGATGGATGGATGGATGGATGGGGGGGGGGGTGTTAAGACTGGGGCTGGGCTGGGCTGGGCTGGGCTGGGCTGGGGGGGGGTGTTAAGACTGGGGCTGGGCTGGGCTGGGCTGGGCTGGGGGGGTGTTAAGACTGGTGCTGGGCTGGGCTGGGCTGGGCTGGGGGGGAGTTAAGACTGGAGCTGGGCTGGGCTGGGCTGGGGGGGTGTTAAGACAGGTGCTGGGCTGGGCTTGGCTGGGGGGGTGTTAAGACTGGGGCTGGGCTGGGCTGGGCTGGGCTGGGGGGGTGATAAGACTGGGGCTGGGCTGGGCTGGGCTGGGGGGTGTTAATACTGGTGCTGGGCGGGGCTGGGCTGGGGGGTGTGTTAAGACTGGGGCTGGGCTGGGCTGGGCTGGGGGGGTGTTAAGACTGGTGCTGGGCTGGGCTGGGCTGGGGGGGGTGTTAAGACTGGGGCTGGGCTGGGCTGGGCTGGGGGGTGTTAAGACTGGGGCTGGTCTGGGCTGGGCTGGGGGGGGTGTTAAGATGGGCTGGGCTGGGCTGGGCGGGGTGTTAAGACTGGGGTTGGGCTGGGCTGGGCTGGGCTGGGGGGGGGTGTTAAGACTGGTGCTGGGCTGGGCTGGGCTGGGGGGGTGTTAAGACTGGTTCTGGGCTGGGCTGGGCTGGGCGGGTCTTAAGACTGGGGCTGGGCTGCGCGGGGCTGGGCTGGGGGGGGTGTTAAGACTGGGGCTGGGCTTGGGCTGGGCTGGGGGGTGTTAAGACTGGTGCTGGGCTGGGCTGGGGGGGTGTTAAGACTGGGGCTGGGCTGGGCTGGGCTGGGCTGGGGGGGTGTTAAGACTGGGGCTGGGTTGGGCTGGGGGGGGGGTGTTAAGACTGGTGCTGGGCTGGGCTGGGCTGGGCTGGGCTGGGCTGGGGGGGTGTTAAGACTGGGGCTGGGCTGGGCTGGGCGGGGGGGGTGTTAAGACTGGGGCTGGGCTGGGCTGGTCTGGCGGGGTGTTAAGACAGGTGCTGGGCTGGTCTGGGCTGGGGGGGTGTTAAGACTGGTGCTGGGCTGGGCTGGGCTGGGCTGGGGGGGGTGTTAAGACTGGTGCTGGGCTGGGCTGGGCTGGGGGGGGGGTGTTAAGACTGGTAATGGGCTGGCCTGGGCTGGGCTGGGCTGGGGGGGGGGTGTTAAGACTGGTGCTGGGCTGGACTGGGCTGGGCTGGGCTGGGGGTGTTAAGACTGGTGCTGGGCTGGGCTGGGGGGGGTGTTAAGACTGGTAATGGGCTGGGCTGGGCTGGGGGGTGTGTTAAGACTGGTAATGGGCTGGGGGGGGTGTTAAGACTGGTAATGGGCTGCGAGGGGGGTTAAGACTGGTAATGGGCTGCGGGGGGGGTTAAGACTGGTAATGGGGGGCGGCGGGGGCGGGGGTTAAGACTGGTAATGGGCTGGGGGGGTTAAGACTGATAATGGGCTGCGGGGGAGCTAGGACAGATAATGGGCTGGGGGGCTAGGACTGGTAATGGGCTGTGAGCTGTTCGGGGGGGGGTTAGGACAGGTAATGGGCTATGGGGGGGGGTTAAGACTGGTAATGGGCTGTGGGCTGATGGGGGCTGTCTGGAAATGGGGAGATGGGGTGTTAGGGGGTGTTAAGACTGGTAATGGGCTGTGGGCTGATGGGGGCTGTCTGGAAATGGGGTGATGGGGGGGTTAGGACTGATAATGGGCTATGGGGGGGCTAGGACAGGGCATGGGCTGATGGGGAGGGGTTAGGACTTGAGGTGGGCTGATGTGGTTAGGACTGGTAATGGACTGTGGGCTGGGGGGGGGTTAGGACTGGCAGTGGGCTATGGGGGGCTGACTGGAACTGGGCTGATGGGGTTAAGACTGGAAGTGGGCTGATGGGTTAGGACTGGTAATGGGTTATAGAGGGGGCTTAAACTGAAAATGGGGTGATGGGGGTTAGGACTGGAAGTGGGTTGATGGGGGGCTAGGACTGGTACTGGAAATGGGCTGTTGGGGGGAGCTAAGATTGGAAATGGGCTGTGGTGGGGGCTTGAATTGAAATGGACTCATGGAGGGGCTAGAACTGGAAGTAGGCTCATGGGGGGGCTTGGACTGGAATTGGGCTGAGTGGAGGGGAGCTAGGATTTGACATGGGCTGATGGTGGGGCTAGGAAATGACTAGAAATGGGCTGATGGGGGGCTAGGATTGGAAATGAGCTGATGAAGGGACTCAGACTGAAAATGGATGGGGGAGCTAGGACTGGAAATGGGTTGATGGGGGGTAGGACTGGAAATGGGCTGATGCAGGGACTAGAAGGGAATGGATGCTGGGTGAGACTGGAACTCGAAGGGAGCTGATGTTGGGGGAGGATTAGAATGGGATGGGGCTGGGAGAGTAAAATGGAGAGGGGAGAAATATTTTGTGTGGGAGGGATGAAAAATCTACAATTGGCCGGTTATTGGGAGAGTAAGTGGGGATTGAGGATGGAGGGGTAAAATTTGTGTGGATGAAATTGGAATGAGGAACGAGCAAAAGGAGAAAGATTAGTATGTTAAAGCAGATGTAGAGAGAGAGAATGGAAAAAAAAAAACTAGAAGAGAGAAGAAAGAACAAATGGACAGCAGACGATGGAGAGTTAGCAGAAAACATGAAGAAACCAGAAGAAAGTGGCTGGAGCAATTGCAACTGAAAAAAAATGCACAAAAAGTAGAAAGATATCTCTTTATTTTGAATTTATTAACTGGAATATGAAAGCTCTGGGAAATGTGCATCATTAACGTCTGCGCTTTGTTTGGTACAAGAGGAAATTAATTTATAGTTTTATTTCTACAGTGTTGTTGTACATTCCAAGTTTGGCTTTTGGGGTTCCCAATTTAATTATTGTCTTCCTGTTTCTACATTGTGATTTCTTGTTTGGTGACGGTCTATGTTCTGCACGTGTAACTGAGCTGAGGTATTCTGTTTATGTAATTCCTATTTGACATTGCCACTTGTTCTCTTTCCCCAGTATTCTCTGAAATGTATTGGTTTAATATTTGCAGTGTTGCCTTTTGATAGGTAGGGTATGGTGCTTTGTGAGTCCTGGTAATGCTGTCAGGATATGGCGGGTTTGCTATGGGTTCTAAATGGGCAGCGTTTGTAGTAGTTCCTAATGTGCCTGGCGGTTGGCACTGGATTATAGTAATGTAGAAATCTTTTAGTCTTTCTTTATCCATACCCTCATTAAGAGACATGTTTACTAAAAGTTAGTGTATGGTAACATTATGCAAATATTTATGCAAATAAGGCCACTTATGCAAATGAGGCCCCGCACCGAGTCTCCGCACATGGCCCCGCACCCCCCTTGGGCCGCCAATGCTCAGAGTCATTTGAAAGGCCACACAAAGGGGCATGCCTTTGGTGTGCTACTTTGGTGATGTCCCAGTGATGGCTGCTCTTAGCTTGGTGGCCCTGAAGCTAACATTTTCAATGGGTGGGACTAGGGCTCTAATGCTGAAGGCAGCAGGACCAGCAAGTGTAGGCAGAGATAGCAGCTGGGTAGGTTGTCAACACTGAGCTCCGTCTACAACCATCTCTTAAATGTTTTAAGACTGAGCTAAAATCATTTCTCTTCAAACAGGCTTTTGATCTGCATGGATAGGCCAAACTAAATGTTGAGGTGTGAGTCACCTTTGTCTGGAAGAGTTTCTTGGATGTTTGTTTCCCTGGAGTGAATGGTCTTTCTGCTGTTTGCAGTTGCATGGTTTTCTCCTTTCTCTGTCTTTTACTTCGGCTGCCCTAGCAATAAATTGACTTTTCTTTCACCCTACAAATTTGTTTTTTTATATTAAAACTTTGTAAATAACTTTGTGTATCCGGGAAGAGGTGGTATAGAAATCTAAATAAATCATAAATCATATTTTACAATCATACTGGTAGGTTTCTCTAATGTAACTAGGAGTGATTATACAGAGAACAATGCAAAAAATATAGGGATTTCAAAGCCCTTATCTGGATAGCCCAAGGAAAGCTATCTGGTAAAGGGCACTGAGAGAGAAATTCATCAGCACTATCTGGCTACTGCCACTGAATATCTCCATAGACCGCCCTGGCACAATCCAGTTAGTGCAGAGGCAGTTCAAGGGCAGAACTAGGGTGCTGTGGCCACTATCTGGATAAGTGCCAACCTTACTGTATCTAGATAGCATCAATTTTCAGTCGATCTTATCCAGATAGTTTAGGCCACTTGACCAACAGGCATAAATTATGGACACCCTTATAAGGGGCATAGATAACATATGAAATGGCTTTGTTCTATTCTTCATCGACCTCCCTGCATCCTTTGACTCCATCAACCAACATAATCTACTACAAAGGCTTCAAGAAATAGGGATCCATGGTACAGTGATGAAATGGTTGGTATAAAACCTTTCCCACTGAAAGCAACAAGCGAGATCTGGAAAGCAGCAATCAAGACCTTTCATTCAACAACAAGGTGTGCCGTAGGGCTCGGTTCTCTCAGCACTGCTTTTCAATATATACTTACAACTACTCTGCAACATCATAAAACAATACAACATACAATACAGGATATATGCAGATGATATAATGGTATTTACTCCAATAAACATTGAATACCCAGATTATTCACAGATCACCACATGCCTCAAAACAATGACAGAATGGCTCGAAGAACAAAATCTCTATATAAACTTAAAAAAATCAGAAGTGCTACATATCACCAGGAACGCTATATTCTCCCCACCAAATTCAATTCATATTCTAAACTATACCCTAACAACCAAGTAAGAAGTCAGATACCTCAGAGTTACGTTCGACCAAAAACTCAGCTTCCAACCACACATAAAGAAAACAACCAGCCTACCACAAATTAAGAACAGTACACAAACTCATGCCTCTACTCGGTGACAGTGACTTCCGAATGGTATGTCAAGCTATAGTAACACCCATATGAGAATATTACAACATAATCTACCATGGCCTTCCCAAGAAAACAATACTCCCTCTCCAACTGGTGCAATACACTGCAGCCCGAATAATTACAGGAACATCAAGATACGGCCACATAACTCCCACACTAAACAGCTACATTGGTTCCCAGTCACTATACGATCCAAATACAAAACCTTAATAATAATCTTCAGAATAATCCACAAATGTGCCCTACTCAATGTCCGCTCAGCCAGGAACAAAATCCCCCTAATTTCTGACCTAATATTTGAATATAACTTGGATATCCTATGTCTCACAGAAACCTGGTTCCACGAAACTGATTCTGTCCTAATAAACCAAATCTGTCCCACTACATACTCAATCAACGTGTGTAACAGAATATCCAGTAGAGGTGGCGGAGTCGCTGTAATTTCAAGATCCAACCTACACCTCTCTACAGTTGAATCCATTTCTACCCCAGGTATGGATTCCATCAGAGTCTCCAACCCTATCTTCTCATTACACCTCCTTTACAGGGCACCCCAGACTGACTCAACTGACCTCTCCACGATACTCGAGGCAGCTTGTAGCCCCCAACCCAACTCATGTCCACTCATAATCCTAGGTGACCTTAATCTCTACTCAACATCCCAGAAATAATCTACCACATTCCTCCAAGCAATGGATGCTCTACACTTTGCCCAAATCCTAAAATCACCCACACACACCAAAGGCAATACTCTGGACTTAATATTTTTCCCTCAGCATACATTAGCCAACAGACAGATCGTACATACCATCCAGCCAATCCCATGGTCAGATCACTCACTTATTCTCTTTTCATTTCCCTACCCCCCAAAAAAAGACCGCAAACTACCTCAACCCAACATACCCACAAATACAAACAATTCAACGCTGTCAACTTCCTTGAACAAGTCATCACATCACTGGAGCTACTCAACAAGCAAATGAACCTTGACTCCCACATTAATGAATGGAATGAAATCCTTACTACTGCTGCACTACTACCGCCCAAACAACACACACAAAAACAACGCAGAAGAGCTCCCTGGTATTCCACCAAACTACGAGACCCAAAAAAAGAACTCAGACGACTAGAACATCGTTGGAGACTCTCCTGTGACCCAAACACACATAGCAGCTATACAGAAAAGCTTTGATTTTACTGCTCAGAAACCCTAAGACTCAAAAGAGAATATAATGAAAATATAATAAAAAAAATCCCTAAATAAACCCAGAGAACTCTTCTCCATAGCCAAATCCTTAATATGTAAGCCTTTACATCAGGACCAGCCTCTCAAAATAACCCCACAAGCCATAGCTGACTATCTCACCTCAAAATCCCATACACCCCTCCTAGCAACCAACCCCCATCCAATATACCATCAGGGTAATCCATCCCCCTCAAATACCTGGGAGGATTTTGATCCCCTCACCCTTGAGAATATAACCAAGGTCATCAAAGATCTCAATGCCTCAACATCTGCTCTAGACTCCTGCCCTGTCTCTTGGCTTAAGTCGACAAAAAGCTCCATCAGCCCATACATACATCACATAGTACAAGCATCCCTCCAGACTGGCTCTGTCCCAGCACCTCTAAAATGCGCCTCCATCCATCCCATCCTGAAAGGATCAAAGCTTGACCACTCCTTACAGACCCATATCCAGCATCCCCTTCCTTGCAAAGATAACAAAAAAATAGTCCAAAATCAACTTCAGAATTTCATAGATGATCACTCCTCCCTTGACCCATTCCAACATGGTTTCAAAAAGAACCACGGAGTTGAAACACTTATAACTTCACTCTTAGACTCAGTGACCTTACACACTCAGAACCCTGCTCAAGGATGTCTACTCATATTTCTTGATATATCAGCAGCCTTTGACTCACTCCCTCACCACCAACTCTTAGATAGACTTCATGTAATCGGACTGAGACACACACCCCTGAAATGGTTAAACTCTTACTTAGAAAACAGAACACAACAGGTCCGCATAGGTAATAACACTTCCCAACCCTTCATACTGAAAAAGGGAGTTCTATTTAACATTTTCCTTCAACCTATATGCAAGATTTTCCAAAGCCACGGAATACACTACCAAGTATACGCAGATGACATCAATTCAATTTAACAAACCCCGACTTCTCCAGCATCAGCAAATGCCTTACAGACTTAAGGAATTGGCTCACGCATTATAATCTTCTAATCAACCAATCAAAAACAGAGGCTCTCCTAGTATTCACCAATACTTCCTATACTCCACTGACAACCCTCACTCTTGGTGATTTCACACTTCCCATTAAAAATCAAATCAAATACCTTGGTCTTATTCTTGACCAGAATCTTACATTTTTTGAACAGATAAAAAGAACTTCAAACACAATTTATGCAAAATTACGAACTCTTAGGAACCTCCAATCACTCTTAAACCCAGACTCCTTTCGTACTGTCTGCCAAGCCCTCATTACTCCAACCCTTGACTACTGTAATCTTATCTATCATGGCCTTCCGAAAAGCAGTATACAATCCCTCCAGACTGCACAGAACACAATAGCCCGTCTCATCACAAACAACCCTAGACGATCACACATAATGCCAATCCTCCATGATCTCCATTGGCTTCCCATACTATACAGAATAAAATTCAAAGTAATAACCCTCATCCATAAAATCATCCTTAATGAATCAGCCCCAAGCCTCTCTTCGCTATTCATCCAATCCCAATAATAATAGATCATGCCGCACCAGTACAAAAAAACCTTCTAATCATACCAACAAACAAGAAAACCTGCAAGCAAACTACCTGCAACAGGGCCTTCTCCCTTTATGCCCCCTCATTATGGAATGCACTACCAGGAGAACTACGGAACTGCTCCGATCATGCCGAATTCCGGAAGAGACTTAAAACCCACCTCTTCCAAGAACACTTTTCCCTGCCACCTTAACTCTCCCCTCAATCTCCGTCTCCATTTCTCCCCAAATTCCATTCCCCACCCCCCACTGCCCCACCACCGTATAATACCTTACGTAACTTATTATCCCGACGACCCCTACCTATCACACTATAAATATGTAAATAGTTCTTGTTCGAGACAGTTATACTCATGTTCAGAAGTTACTTGTCTTAATCATATGTACTCATGTTAAAAAGTTCAGTTCTATGTAAACTATGTCACCCTATGTTCTCTGTAAACCGCCCTGAATCGAAAAAGGATGGTATATAAAAACTGTTAAATAAATAAATAAATAAAACCTGTCACCTCCCGCCCTTCAACCAATAATCAGGAAAACACCACAGAACAAAGCAAGAAGAACATCCAATAACAACACCTTGCATATCCCTGAAAGCAAGATAAAAGCCAATCATCCTTCAAAAGAGCTTTCTCCATATATGCTCTCCCACTATGGAATGAGCTACCCGCCTTGATATGAGCCATCAAGGATCTATAAGACTACAGGAAAGCTATAAAGACCTATCTCTTTATAGAATACTATGGACCCACCCTATGAGCCAATTGTTCAAGCATATCTATTACAGTCTACAACAGCTATAATCTCAGTGAAACTCTCCCATGGGCTGTACCCTCAACCCATAAATAACTACACCAAGTATAAACTACTGCTGCCTTAATGTAAATAGTGGTTATTTAACACACCGCTTGAACTCCATAAAATCATCCAAGTTCAACACCCTGTTCTATGTAAAAGTTTGGTTTGGTGACATGTTTTCTGTAAACCGCCCTGAATTAACGATAGGGCGATATAAATAACCTGTTAAAAAAATAAATAAATAAATAAATTGCTCTACAGATAATGTAGGCTGAGAATCGCTGCTGCCTGGATAAGGTTGGCCCTTATATGGATAGCAACCACATAATCCAGATATTCAGTAGCACCCAATATTCGGATACTGTTGCTGAATATCCAGCCATGGTGTTTAAATATCCACTACTTTGAATATCGGGCAGATAGTCCTTTGATTTCACGGATCTACAGGGCTTGACATGGGGGCATGGGAAACTTGTCATTTCTTTCTCTATGACATCAGCAAAATTTGTCCCTTCCTCTCACAGCATACTCCAAAGACCCTTATCCATTCTCTCATCATCTCCTGTTTAGACTATTGCAACTTGCCCCTCGCTGGTATCCCATTGAATCATCTATCTCCCTTCAATCTGTTCAAAACTCAGTTGCATGGCTTATCTTCTGCTAGTGTCGCTATGCTCATGTAACCCCTCTTCTTAGGTGACTTCATGGGCTCCCTATCCATTTCTGCATCTAGTTCAAACTTATCCTACTGACCTACAAATGCATTCATTCTGTGGCTGCTCACTACCTTTTGTCTTTTATTTCTCTCTACACACCTCCTCGGCAACTCCACTCATCAAGCAAATCACTTTTATCTACTGTATGCCTTTCTCTTCTACTGACAACTCCAGACTATGTTCTTTCCACCTAGCTGCACCATATGTCTGGAATAGACCACTTTAGCCAATATGTCAGACTCCATCTCTGGTCCTGTTCAAATGCAGGCTAAAAACTCACCTCTTTGAGGTTGCTTTTAGATCCTGACCCCCCTTATTCTCCTGCCTACTCCTATGTCCATTTAAATAATTTCCCTTAAGAATTCCCTAGTCCCCTGTTTGTTCTTTTTATCTGTCTTAGCAGATTGTAAGCTTTGTGGAGCAGGGACTGTCTTTTATATATGTGTGTAGAGCACTGCATATGCCAGTAGTGCTGTATAAATGTTTAGCAGTAATAGTAATAGTAGTAGTAGTACGGCCTGAATAGCATCTTTAAGCAATCAATCTCAATTTTAGATAGTGCTGTAGTTGGAATGATTTTAGTTAAATCTCATCATAGTCTCTAAATAATAATTCTTGATGGTTGGCACATTTACTAGAAATTAATACCCTGCTTTCATGAACTGTTTTTAACTCAGACACTCAGTTAATGCACAGGTGTCTGGTTCAATGGAAATGATTGTTACTGAGTTAAAATAGATTTTTATAGGTTTTCCAACCAACTCTATAAATGCATGACATTTTGTTTTGTGTGCTCCAGTTAGTCAGATTGATTTTAATTAGAGCTAAACATTTTATTTAGATTGGTTTTTGCTGTATTTTCACTATATTTTCTGCATTTTATTGGAGGGATTCTTTGCTCCTATTATGAAGCAACATAACTTGGAAAAACGCTAAGAGGAAGTCTATCACAGAGAATGGCTTTTTTTCTATTTATTTTATTTATTTTGCAATTAAAATCCAGTAGTCTGGAGAAAACCCCATCTGCGGTGTACATACACACATATATCATCAATCACATAAAACATGAAGTTTGTGATAAGGAAGCTTATCATAGCTCAGGAAGGAGCTATAGGAAAGGTGAAGTGACTCTGAACAAGCAACCTGTCAGTTCGCGTAGAAATAAGAAAACAGAATTTTCCCATAAAAGACTACCAGTCCCAGAATGCACCAGGTTTCCAACAGCCATTAGAGGAGCTGAAGTGGGGAAACATGTGTTCAATCAGGAGGGCTATGAGGTAATCCCTAAGCACTCATCTCAAAGGGCAGGGCCTGATTCAGCACAGCTGCGCTGTGTTAGGGAGGAACACTCATCTAAGCAGAATAAAGGTAGAGTTTATTCTACAGAGAATCAGCTTGAGCTTGATCATCTTCATCATCTGAAGGATCATCAGAAGCAGAAGCCAAACCGGACGGACAGAGAGGGAAAGAAACCCTTTGGAAGAAAGAGGAGAAAAGCCTTTGAGAGGTCTAGAAGAGTCCAGAGCAGTACGTATACTGGGAGGCATTCCAAGGGCCAGCATACACCATTGGACTGGGGAAAGCCAGAGGAATGGGGCTGCAGAGCTAGGAATCTCCAGACGGTACCTGTGAGGGAGACGGCTGCACGTGGAAGGGACCCTAAGACCCGTGCCAGAAGGTATGTGAAGAGAGATCCAGTGTCCAGGGATCTGGATTGGAAGGCTGGACATAAGAACTGGACTACATACTGGCCAGGCTATATAGAGAGGAACTCTAACAGCAATGGAAGCTCAGGTATGAACACTGATCTATGCCCTAGCTATAACCTTGAAAGACAGCAGGGAAACAAGTATTCTCCTGAAAGTGCTCCATTGGGAGATTCATCTGTGCCAATCCATGATATTGAACCCATACTTGTTGAAGAAGAGGGAATGATAGCAGATGAAGAATCTGTTTACATGGACTGCTCTCTGTCTAAACTCCTTTGGTGATTTTCTGTTATAAAGTACAGCAACCATCACAAAGAAATACAAACTTGTTCTTTAATCTACTCAGAAAAGCTCCTGTGTAGGATTTCTAGCCACGCAGTAGAAAGCAAGCCAGCTAAGGGGTTTCAGCTGGATAACTGCTAGCAATTGAGCCTTACCTAATTGCTTGTGGGCTCTGAGAGAATCACTTCTGAATCTATGTGGGAAGATATAAGAAGTTTACCTGAAAAGAACAGTTTTTTTCTTTCTTTGTGGCTTTTGGTTTGTTGTTTGACATTGCTAAGAGAATATTAGCTAAAGCCTACAGAAAAGACCAGTTTGTTGCCAACCAGGTCTTATTTCTTTTGCTTTGATTGCCTGATAAGTTAAAATGTTGTTTTCCTGATTTTGTTTTTTCAAGTTTAACACTGAAAGCAAGTAACCTGATTTATTTGCTACCAAGCATATCTGTGTTGGGAGAAATAACCCCATAAATAAATATCTTATTGGCTTTACCCAAAAGCACAACTAATTATTGTGAGCAGCTGTGTCTGGTGTGAATGAACTGCATTGCCCACAATCCCTTGCAAATCATATAGATATATGCACTTGCCAAGACTGTGAAGATTCTCACCCAGGCAGCCGTCTGACAAATGGCGTAGTTTGTTGGATTGCTTTTGCACAAAAGGGATTTACTTGCTGAGGATTACAACTAAAGTTCAAGTTAAAACTGGAAAAAAAGATTTTCCCTCAACTGCACTTTGGAGGAGAAGTGGATGTTCCAGGCAGCTGTCCCAGGAGGAAAATACCCTGTGCAGAGCTGGATTCATCACTGACACAAGGAAATAAGTACCTGGGCATGTCTAGTGGTGGATGGGAGTAAGGCACAGGGGTAATTGAAAAAAAAAAAGTAGAAAAAAAACACACCTGTTTGGAAGGTGGTGCACTTTGTTTTTTTTTTTCTTTGTTTCTTGCAGGGATCATGATGGATCCGAGGGAGATGGCTAGCTGGATGGCAGCCCAGTTTAGCAGGCAACAGGAGCTATCGCAGCAGGCACAGGACACTGCTATGAAAGTCTTAATGGACCAGCAGAAGCCAGTGCTTGATCTGGTGCAAGCCCTAGTTAAGCTGCAGAACCAAGGTGGAACAGATGCAAGACCAGCAGTAAATACTGGTACACCACATGTGGACAGTGTGGGACTCAATCAGGGGATTGGGGCATTTAGTTTTGGGAAGCTAACTCCAGATGATAATGTTGATGATTTTCTAGAGTCTTTTGAAAGAGTGGCACAAGCATTAGCATGGCCAGAGACCCAGTGGGCAGTAAGGCTGGCAGCCTCATTAACTGGAGAGGCGCTTGCAGCTTACAGAGCAATGCCAGCAGCCCAGGCTTTGAATTATAAGGATGTAAAGGCTGCTATTAGAGATCGCCTAGGGTTGTCTATTTCAGAGTATAGGCGAATGTTTAGAGCTGTTACATTGAGAGTGGGTGAAACACCCAGGGCTCTGAGTCAGAGAATCAGAGGTTTAGCTGTAAAATGGTTGGAGTCTGAGCAAAAGACGGTAGAAATGTTATTAGACATTATAATGCTTGAACAATTTATGTCTGTGGTCCCTAAAGATTTGCACACTTTCCTTATACAGCAAAATTGCCAAAATCTTGGAGAGGCAACCATGCTAGCAGAGAGATTCTTGGAAGCCACGCAGGCTTGCCATAGAATGGGTGGCCCTCTGAAGATTGGTGCTGAGGCAAGATGTGCTGTATCAGAAAAGAAAGTAATTAAAAATGTTTCTGAAAATGAATGTACTGTATCAAACCAGATGACACAGTGGAGTAGAAAGAAATGTTTCAAATGTGGAAAATGGGGACATTAAAAAAGGGATGCCAGACACACACTAGCTTAATGGGTGTGGATTTAAAACAGCCCAAAGAAGGATTTCTTTTGATGGTTGATGTGCAAGGAATTACCACAAATGCTTTGTTAGACTCTGGGGCAGACCAGAGTATGATGTCAAAAAGGCTTTGGAAGAGGATAGAGGCCCAAGAAGGATTTGTGCCTAGAACCCCTGAAAGCAAGTTCACATCAGATGCATTCATGGTGCTGCAACATCATATCCCACCTATAGGCTAAAGGTTAAGTGCCTGGGGGAACAAGAGGAAATCCTGTTAGCAGTGGTGCCTAGGCTACCCTTTGATTTGGTTCTAGGAAGAGACTGGCCAAGATTTAAGCAGGGTCTAGTGGAAGGACTAGGAAAGAAGGAGGGAGAAGGTTTAATGGTAATAGCTCCCGGGCCTTTATTTGGAAGTCCTCAGACCCCAGCTAAAAAGATGGTTAAGCGTCCAGAAGACCAAGCTACCCCAAAGCAGACATTCATCCTAAAGTACCATAGGGTCACAGAGAAGGCCCAAGCTCCTAAGTGGGCAACCCCTCAAGCTGCTGGGTTTGACCTATGCAGCATAGAAAATGTGACTGTACCTAGCCAAGGGAGACCCCTGGTTGACACCGGTCTCCAAGTGGAAATACCTATTGGATGCTATTGGAGAGTAGCCCCATGGTCCGGATTAGCCCTTAAATATTTCATCGATGTGGGTGCGGGAGTAATTGATCCCGATTACAGGGGCAATATTAAAGTTCTGTTATTTAATTTTGGACAGAATGATAATCATGTGAAGACAGGGGACAGAATTGCCCAATTGATCTGTGAGAGGCTGGGTTTTCCACCTGTGGAGGAGGTCACATCCCTGGAAAATTCTGAGCGTGGAACCAAAGGCTTTGGTTCTACTGACGTCAAAGGGGTTAAAAGCCTAGCTGCCACCTTTGCCCGAGAGAGGGAGGTGAATGAAGAGGAAGATTTGGGACCCCAGGTATCTGATTGTAAAGAAAAATCAGAGCCCCAAATAGGTGAGGACCTGACAGTGGTACAACAGGAAGAAATTAGGAAATTGCTTAAAGAATTCCCAGATGTGTTGACACCCATACCTGGGGAGACACATTTGGTTGCCCATGAAATAATAACTCCACCTGGGAAATTAGTTCGTCAAAGGCCATACCGCTTGCCTGAAGCCAAGAGACAGGAAGTAGTGGCACAAGTCCAGGAGATGTTGGACATGGGAGTAATAGAGGAGTCAAAGAGTCCCTGGAATAGCCCCATAGTCCTGGTGCCAAAGCCTGATGGATCTTTAAGATTCTGTATTGACTTCCGGCAGGTAAACGCCATATCAGTTTTTGATGCATATCCAATGCCAAGAATTGAAGAGCTGTTGGACCAGCTGGGACAGGCTCAATACTTAACCACCCTTGATATGACAAAAGGATATTGGCAAATCCCTCTCACCAGGGAGTCGAAGCCGAAGACTGCGTTCAGCACCCCCGTTGGCCTTTTCCAGTTCAAGAGGATGCCTTTCGGACTGCATGGAGCAGCGGCTACCTGCCAAAGATTAGTGGATCAGGTACTTCGACCCCACCAAAATTATGCTTTTGCATATATGGATGATGTCATAATCCATAGCAACACCTGGGCGGAGCATCTAAAGAGGATCAGGGCAGTCTTGTGCTCCATGAAGCAAGCGGGAATCACTTTAAACCTGAAGAAGTGTGCCTTTGCAAATAGGGAGGTAAAATACCTGGGCCACTAGTGGGAAGAGGAAAAATTAAACCTCTAATGAGTAAAGTAGATAGCATCAGGAATTTTCCTCCTCCAACAACAAAGAAACAACTAAGAAGTTTCTTGGGACTTATTGGATACTACCGCAGATTTATACCGCAATTTGCAGAGAAAAGTGCAATTTTCACTGATATGCTGCGGAAGAATTGTCCAAACCAGCTAAAGTGGACACCTGAAGCTGAAAAAGCTTTTTCAGTCCTAAAAGGAAAATTGTGTACAGGACCGGTACTGAAAGGGGTGGACTTCAAGAAACCCTTTCTGGTTCAAACAGATGAATCAGATGTAGGGCTAGGAGCGGTTCTATCCCAGTGTCATGAAGGGGAGGAGTATCCTGTGATGTACCTGAGCAGGAAGTTGTCACCGGCTGAACAAAAGTATTCCACAATAGAAAAAGAATGTTTAGCTATAAAGTGGTCAGTGGAGGCGTTAAGGTTTTACCTTACAGGGAGAAAGTTCCAGTTGGTCACAGACTATGCCCCACTTAAGTGGTTGCAGCAAATGAAGAACCACAATGCCAGGTTGACACGCTGGTACATGGCCTTACAGGCATTTGATTTTCAAGTTGAACATCGTGCTGGGAAGTTACACAAGAATGCGGATGCCCTTTCCTGTATTACGGACTGTAGAGAAGAAGTTTCACCAGTGACACCAGTCCGTAATAACTTAAGCAGGGGAGTATGTGATAAGGAAGCTTATCATAGCTCAGGAAGGAGCTATATGAAAGGTGAAGTGACTCTGAACAAGCAACCTGTCAGTTCGGGTAGAAATAAGAAAACAGAATTTTCCCATAAAAGACTACCAGTCCCAGAATGCACCAGGTTTCCAACAGCCATTAGAGGAGCTGAAGTGGGGAAACATGTGTTCAATCAGGAGGGCTATGAGGTAATCCCTAAGCACTCATCTCAAAGGGCAGGGCCTGATTCAGCACAGCTGCGCTGTGTTAGGGAGGAGCACTCATCTAAGCAGAATAAAGGTAGAGTTTATTCTACAGAGAATCAGCTTGAGCTTGATCATCTTCATCATCTGAAGGATCATCAGAAGCAGAAGCCAAACCGGACGGATAGAGAGGGAAAGAAACCCTTTGGAAGAAAGAGGAGAAAAGCCTTTGAGAGGTCTAGAAGAGTCCAGAGCAGTACGTATACTGAGAGGCATTCCAAGGGCCAGCATACACCATTGGACTGGGGAAAGCCAGAAGAATGGGGCTGCAGAGCTAGGAATCTCCAGACGGTACCTGTGAGGGAGACGGCTGCACGTGGAAGGGACCCTAAGACCCATGCCAGAAGGTATGTGAAGAGAGATCCAGTGTCCAGGGATCTGGATTGGAAGGCTGGACATAAGAACTGGACTACATACTGGCCAGGCTATATAGAGAGGAACTCTAACAGCAATGGAAGCTCAGGTATGAACACTGATCTATGCCCTAGCTATAACCTTGAAAGACAGCAGGGAAACAAGTATTCTCCTGAAAGTGCTCCATTGGGAGATTCATCTGTGCCAATCCATGATATTGAACCCATGCTTGTTGAAGAAGAGGGAATGATAGCAGATGAAGAATCTGTTTACATGGACTGCTCTCTGTCTAAACTCCTTTGGTGATTTTCTGTTATAAAGTACAGCAACCATCACAAAGAAATACAAACTTGTTCTTTAATCTACTCAGAAAAGCTCCTGTGTAGGATTTCTAGCCACGCAGTAGAAAGCAAGCCAGCTAAGGGGTTTCAGCTGGATAACTGCTAGCAATTGAGCCTTACCTAATTGCTTGTGGGCTCTGAGAGAATCACTTCTGAATCTATGTGGGAAGATATAAGAAGTTTACCTGAAAAGAACAGTTTTTTTCTTTCTTTGTGGCTTTTGGTTTGTTGTTTGACATTGCTAAGAGAATATTAGCTAAAGCCTACAGAAAAGACCAGTTTGTTGCCAACCAGGTCTTATTTCTTTTGCTTTGATTGCCTGATAAGTTAAAATGTTGTTTTCCTGATTTTGTTTTTTCAAGTTTAACACTGAAAGCAAGTAACCTGATTTATGTGCTACCAAGCATATCTGTGTTGGGAGAAATAACCCCATAAATAAATATCTTATTGGCTTTACCCAAAAGCACAACTAATTATTGTGAGCAGCTGTGTCTGGTGTGAATGAACTGCATTGCCCACAATCCCTTGCAAATCATATAGATATATGCACTTGCCAAGACTGTGAAGATTCTCACCCAGGCAGCCGTCTGACAAGTTTTAGGTCGTGGGGTAGGTTTTCCACCAGTAGGGGATAGAGAACAGCTTCAGTGTGAAACTATGAGGTGCCATGCTGGTTTAGGCAAATTTTCTGTCAATGCTAGTATCCAAGACTGGTGCAAGGATATGAGGCACCGTAGGTGAACCCTCATTCTTGTGCCCATCCTGCTTGTGCACCTGCCCTCACTCTTATTGACACTGCTGCCACTCATTTCTCTGGGTCCTACAGCAGCGGCAATGATATTAGAATTGCAAAGATAAACGCCTTCCAGAGCTTGAACTCTTACGTGCTGGTGCTGCACTCTGAAAGGCCAGCTGATTCCACCCCCACACAACAGGAATTCTGTATCAGAGGGGGCAAGACCAGCTGGACTTTCAGAGAGCAGCAATAGCACACAGCAGTTCAGACTCTAGAAAGTGTTTCTTTGCTATTTTATTGTCATTGCTACCGCTGCAGATTCCAGAGAGGCGTGGCAATGGTGGTAATGACAAGAATGGGACACCCAACAAAGTATGATGCTTTAGGTGACCACCTAATTCAACTAACAGTAGCACCAGTGCTGTCAGTATCCTCTCTCTGACAGTTGAAAATCCAGTTTACTTGGAAGTAGCCAGTAGATCCCAATAAGAAAGTTCATTCTATGTTGCTCATTCCCAAAATATGCAGGGAGGAAGAGTTTTGAGGTTGTCTTTGGAGAGAGAACAAACAAGTTCCAGTTCTCTCAGAAGAGAGGAAATGTGATGGTGGAGAGCAAGGAAAATCCCTCATAAGAACATACCATGCTGGATCAGACCAAGGGTCCGTCAAGCCCAGTATCCTGCTTCCAACAGTGGCCTGTCCAGGTCACAAGAACCTGTCAGGTTCCCAAAAAGGTACACAGATTTGATGTTGCTCTCCTTACATATAGTGCCACACCTTCCTCACTATCTCAGAAGAATTAGGGGGAGACTGAAAATATATATAGCCTGATATTCAAAGGCACTTATCTGGATAATAGGAAGAGCTATCCTGCTAGGTGCCCTATCCATTGATTTTCAGCGGTACTATACAGATCATTAGCAAGGTGTTCATGAAGATCATACAATGAAGGCTGCAGAAACAGCATGAACAGACCAGCCGAGAAGAGCAAGCAGGTTTTAGGCCATATCGTGGCTGCACCTCTCAAATATTCACCATTCGTCAACTGGCGGAGGAAAGGATCAGGTGTGGAAAGTGAACTATCATCGTCTTCATTGACTTCAAATGCGCATTCGATTGTGTTCACTGGTTCGTCCTGTGGAGGGCATTGGAGACAAGCATGTGCTGCTGAAGATCATCCAAACTTCTCCAAGCATCATACAATTGCTCAACCAGTAGTGTACAGATCTGAAATTAACTATCCAAGGAATTTCCTATTGAAACTGGAGTCTGCCAGGGAAATGTTGCCTCACTCCTGCTTTTCAATATCGTGATCGATGCCGTTATGAGGAAAACATTTGAGGACAGATGCGGGGTCCAGTACAATGTGAAAAACTTCCTGACCGACTTGATGTTCGGAGATGACCGTGCCATATTTGTTGACCCGGATGCAGAGGCCACCAACATCCTTTACCACATTGCCTGATTCGCGCAATCTTATGGCTTAAGAATCAATGAGGACAAGACCAAAGTTATGACCATGGATGGATCACAGGCCAATGTTCACCTCGATGGAATCCAAATCAAGCAGGTCCTAGAATTCAAATACCTGGAATTGCTGGTGCAGGAGAAGAACATGGCATCCATCACCGAAGTGCACAGCAGGATTGGGCAGTCAACAGTAGTGTTTACCTTGCTCAAATGGTGCCTGTGGAAGAAGGCCAATATTTCTACCAAGACCAAAATTCATCTCTTTCGAACTCTAATCCTGCCAATTCTCCTGTACAGATCGGAAACGTGGACTCTGCTTAAACCTGACATGAACAAGCTTGAGGTCTTTCAAATGTGGGTGTTTGGGTGTTTCTCTTCATGATTGCCATCGAAACAAGACAATTCGGAAAAGGTGCAGCCATCAACCTTCAGTCAGAGAACAAATCCAAAAACGCAGACTGCAATGGTTTGGCCACGTTTGCAGAATGAACATCAGTCAACTGCCATACAAACTCCTCTGGCAAGAGTGACCTTTCCATTGGAGGGTTCAGTGAGCAGCACTGAAGAAAATGTGTCTCAACCACATCGAGGAAGACCTAAGGAACCATCGACTGATCATCGACGAGGCCAGAAATATCACCACCGATCGCCAAGGTTGGAAGTGTATTGTGAACAACACACAGAATCCAGCGGCACCTACAACAGTATATTGGTTGAGAGGATGACCTGCTCCCCAAACCGCAGTTAAGGATTAAAGAAGAAGAAGAAAACTATACAGATAGTGTGCTGAAAATCATTACAGATTAGCCTAACACCGTCCAGATATTGATGGGGTAGAGTCTGAGTGGTCAACTTGGTCATCTGGATAGTGGCTGTAGAAAGGGATTCAAAGAGGGGCTGGGGTTTCACGGGGAAACGTTTAGAGTATGAGAACAGCTAACCAGCCTGTAGTTTTCAACCACATCCTTACTTCCGCTTTTGTGTAAAGGGACCACATGTGCCTCTCTCCAATTCTCTGATACCAATCCCGATTCCAAAGAGGCATTGAAAAGGTCAGTCAGTGGAGCTGCTAGAATGTCCCTAAGTTCCCTCAGTATTCTCGGGTGTATCCCATCTGGTCTCATTGCTTTGTCTACTTTTAGTTTAGCTAGTTCCTCAGAAATACAGTCTTCTGAAAATTGTTTAAGATGCCCATCGCTTCTGTTCCTGTTTGTGGGTGTTTTCTGAGGTCCTGCTCCTGGTCCTTCATCTGTGAACACAGAACAGAAATAATTGTTAAGCAATTCCACATTATCCTCATCAGCTTCTACATATTCCTCTCCTTCACCCTTGAGTCCGACAATACCACTTTTGCCCTTCCTCCTCTCACTAACATATCCGAAAAATGTCTTATCCCCCCATTTAATTGCATTGACTATTTCCTCTTCTTTTTGAATCTTTGCTTTCTTGACTACTTTGCCAGCATCTCTAAGATTTTTCAAATATAGATGCCTGTCTTCCTCTCCCTGTGATCTCTTGTATTTATAAAGACCTCCCTCTTTTTCTTCACATTTTCAGCTATTTCTTTTGAGAACCATAGCGGCCTCCTTTTCCTTTTATTTACCATTTTAACAAAAAGGTTGGTTGCCCTTAAAATATCCCATTTGAGTTTTACCCACTGATTTTCTTCATCCCCCAGAGATGTTCCCATCCCGCTAATGACTCCTTGAGGTATTGGCCCATCTTGGCAAAGTTAGTTTTCATAAAGTCTAAGACCCTCGCTTTTGAATGGATTTTATCAGCCCTGGTCCTAATTCTGAACCACACCATCTGGTGTTCACTGGATACAAGATGATCTCCCACTATAACATCAAAAACACCTTCACCATCTTGCCATCTTGCTGGGCAGACTGGATGGACCATGCTGGTCTTTATCTGCCGTCAACTACTATGTTACTATGTTACCATTGGTAAGCACCAAGTCCAGTGTGGCTCCTTCACATGTGGGTTCTGTTACCAGTTGCCTGAGTAGTTCTTCCTGTAAAGAATCCACAATATCCTTACTTCTAGATGACACTGCAGCAGGGATGCGCCAATTAACATTCGGCATATTGAAATCCCCTATCAGTAGCACTTCCCCTTTGCGTATGTCTTCAATTAAATCTCCATCCACTTCTTCTCCCTGCGAGGGAGGTCTGTATATCATGCCAATGCAAATGGATTTCTCTTTGCCTCTTTTTAGTTTAACCCACAGTGCCTCCTCTCTCCCTTTTAAGCCCCATATTTCCATAGCTTTAATATTATTTTTTACATATAGTGCCACTCCTCCTCCCCTTCTTCCTACCTTGTCCTTTCTGAATAAAGTATAGCCTGATATAGTTATATCCCAGTCATGGTTGTCCGTGAACCGTGTCTCTGTAATCGCCACTAAATCCAAGTCAGCCTCTCCCATTAAAGCCTCAATATCTGGGATCTTATTTCCCACGCTACACGCATTTATGCACACCGATTTCCAGATGTTGCCCCTTTTGCCCATTTCCATAAAGATATACCGGTCACACTGCCAAGAAAACCCAGGAGCTTCTGGGTCGCCAGGAGTCAGGACTGACTCGAAGGCACACATTGCACTGCATTTAATGCTTCACTTACATTACATTTTTTTCTCACTTGTTTCTGGGACCAGAGATAGGAGACCAAGGACCGAGGAAAGATCCCTGTGTTTCTTGCCCCTGGCTAGGAATTCATTACGTGCAATAGTGGTGATTTTCAGTCCACTATCTAGATAACTATCCAGATATGTTTAAGACTATCTTTCACCTCTCCTAGCCTTATCTGGATAGTTATCCATATAGTAGACTGAATATTGCTGCTATCATGATAGCTATGGCACTGACCACTCTGCACATGTATTTAACACCACTCTGTTCAGCTTGTGGTGCTGAATATATGTATTATATTTAACCACCTGTGACCTTCTGCCCCTGAACACACTGGCTGTGTGTACTGCACCAAACTGTTGCCATTAGTGTTCGTGACAGACCTTGTCTGTTGCACCGAATGGCACTCACCTAAACAGGGTTTGGCCTTGGTCTGCTGTGGGCAGATGCCACTGCCCCCTCCACCACCAGCAACCCTCTGCCACCATGCTGACATGCCCTTATGCCAGTGGTGCTGGTGGTGCGCAGTCCCTGGCCATCCAGTGTGCCGGTAGGCAGCTGCCTATGGTGTGGTTTCTCGGGTAGGGGTGCCTACATGGACATGCGTACTTCCCCCTGGCACCACCTGCCAATGTTATGTGCCTTGGGGGTACCTGCTGGGTAATATCCCCTGTGACACGGTGGGACACACACTCGTGCCCATGTTGGACCCTTGTCAGTTGCTGTCTTTATCTTTTATCTTTATTAAAAATTTGATATACCGCTGTTGCAAAAGCATTAAGCGGTGTACAATAAAAAGTTGATTAACACCACAAACCAAGAAACAGAACGCCAAAATAAGACAGGAAAGAGGGTTAGAGAAAGTGGACACATCATAATAAAAACAGCTAAAGAATAACTCATAGTAGACTGGGTACAAGTGGTTTTGACAGTAATTAACAAATCATAACAAATCATAATGATAATATTAGCCAGCCAGAATACAGGAATGCAAAATTAACAAACATAGACAATACTTGGGGTAGACATACAGACAAATCAATTAGGGAGGTTTTCCAGGGGAAGGTCAAAAGCTTTCTGAAAAAGGTAGGTTTTAAGGAGTGATTTAAACTGAGGGTAAGAGGGCTCTAAACGTAATGAAGTGGGGAGTGTGTTCCATAGGGAAGGTCCTAGGAAAAACCAGGCTGAATGTCGAGTTTGTTCTAAACGGGCTTGTGAAGGTGACGGAAGAGACAAACGGTTTGTTTGAGTGGAGCGAAGTAACCTATGAGGAGTATAGCGAGAGATACAGTCAGACAAATATCGCGGAGTGCATGTGTAAACAGCCCGGTGAAGGAGAATCAGAAACTTAAAATGAAAACGGTATTGGAGGGGTAGCCAGTGCAGTCGAAGCAGAACCGGGGTGATATGATCGTATCTGCTGGAGAAAGTGATGAGACGGGCGGCAGTGTTCTGAATGCGTTGTAACCGTTGAAGGCGATATTTGGGAAGGTTGGCCAGGTATATATTACAGTAATCCAGTCTGCTTATTACAAGGGCAATAACAAGAGTGAGAAGGGCATTAGGAGGTACAATGGACCGAACGGCTCGGATCTGCCGCAGAGCAGAAAAGGAACGGCGTGAAACGTTGGAGATGTGTTCAGAAAAAGTTAAGCGAGAGTCTAGAGTGACACCCAGATACCGGACAGAGGAGGTGAGAGGGATTGTGATTTGACCAATAGAAGGTGCGAGAGTAGGACATGTACCACTAAGTGAGACCCACATTGCAGAGGATTTAGTTGGGTTAAGATGAAGAAAGTTGTCTGATAGCCAGGAAGCAATGTGCGAAAGACAAAGGTTTAACTGCGTAATATCAGGAGAGAGGGTTGACGTGTGAAATAATAGAACTATATCATCTGCATACAGATAAGAAGAGATAGAGTATTGTTGTATTATCAATGGTAGAGGAGCCAGAAATATGTTGAACAGCAGAGGAGAAAGGACTGAGCCCTGTGGAACACCACAAGTGAGGGGAAGGATGGATGAGGACTGGTTCTTAACATGGACATCTTTCGCACATTGCTTCCTGGCTATCAGACAACTTTCTTCATCTTAACCCAACTAAATCCTCTGCAATGTGGGTCTCACTTAGTGGTATATGTCCTACTCTCGCACCTTCTATTGGTCAAAAACCCTGATCACCGCTATTTCACTGTGGGTTCATTCACTTTGTAGGGGGACAGAGCATAGCCCCTTCCAAACATGATATCTTCCTTTTTACGCTGTCAGTAGTGTTGCTTTATGTTTATCATTAGTAGCACTATTGGCCAGCTTGGTTATGGGGATTTCAAATGTGGTTCTGGTCATTTAATATGTTTATTTGCCTTTTTGGTTCCTGCACATGTATCACTACTATCACTTTTCTGGGTTTCCCTGGCTTTGCTGTACATTGCTGACTGAGATGGTTTCTCTCTCCTGCAAATGTGCCTCTAGCGTGAGGTTTTCACTGGTGCTAATTTTCAGACCTTCATTTCACGGCGTTAGTGTGCATGGGGCCTCTCCCCACCCACTCTCTGCCCATTGACCCCTCATCTCCGCCCCTGGGGAGCCTTACTCCACCCTCTGGGGAGCCTTACTCCACCCTCTGCGCACCTTAACGCCGCCGCAGACATTATCGTGCAATACGTGACGTTCTCGCATGGTAAAGCGCCATTATCACGCATTAACATCATGTATCGCGTGATAACGTCGCAGCTGCGATGTTAACGCCGTTTAGTAAACATACCCCTAGGTGTCATTCTTTTTCAAAGAAGGTGATCTTGCTGCATGCAACAACGTAAAATGTTTCATGGCAGCTCTCAATATCAATTACAATGCAGATGATTGGAGGCTCTTCATTGATTCATCCAAAGCAAGTTTTAAAGCTGTATTGCTGCATAACGGCAACTTGCTACCATCACTTCCTTTTGGCCATGCAGCTTTTATGAAAGAGAATTATGACAATATGAAGCAACTTTTGAAATGCATAAACTATGATCAACATCTATGGTCAATCTGTGGTGACTTCAAAGTGGTCGCCCTCTTGCTTGGTCTTCAGGGTGGATACACCAAGTACTGCTGCTTCCTGTGTGAATGGGATATTCGTGCTAGAGATTGTCATTTCGTCAAAAGGGACTGGCCACTCAGTCAGTCACTGGATCCTGGAAGCAAAAATGTTCTTCCAGCACTTGTAGACAGCAACAAGATTTTGATGCCTTCCTTGAACATCAAGTTGGGACTAATGAAAAACTTTGTCAAGGCGATGGATAAAACTAAACCTGCTTTCAGGTATCTTAGTGGTAAATTTCCTAGACTGAGTGATGTCAAAGTTAAGGAAGGAGTTTTTGTTGGCCCTCAGATTCATGCACGTCTTCAAGATGACAAATTTCTTCGTTTATTGCGTGGAAAGGAAAAGGCTGCATGGATAGCATTTGAATCAGTGACCCAAAATTTTCTTGGAAACAGCAAAGCAAATAATTACCAAGAGATTGTTCAAGATCTTCTCAAGGCATACAAAAACCTTGGTTGCAACATATCCTTAAAGATTCATTTTCTACACTCTCATCTAGATTTTTTCTCACAAAATTGCGGAGTAGTAAGTGATGAACACGGAGAACGATTTCACCAAGACATTGCAGCCATGGAAAAGAGGTATCAGGGTATATGGAGTCCATCAATGCTTGCAGACTACTGCTGGACAAGGGATATTCCATTGCTTCAGTACAAGAAACAGATCAGGAAGAGTCGTGAAGCCACTGAATGAGAACAAAACTTGCTAGAATGTACTTACAAATGTTCTTAATGAAAGTTAAATTGCAGACATAATTACTCCTCTGTTTCTTCTAAGTACGTTTATGAACTTTATTTTATAAAAAGATGCTTGTTATTGTGCAAAGTTTCATTTGTAATAAGATTTTGATTTACATCTAAGAAATTAAGCTTGATTTTCATCATACATAGTGGTAAAATATACATTCTTCATATCATAGAAACAGGAGCTAATTGACCAATTTCACTATTATATTTGAATTCAGCATATCAAATTCATTAAGAAACAGCACATTTAATTTCTGAAACAAACAATTTTTGAAAATTTGTAGAACAGTGAAATCAGTGCTATCCAATTACATTTTGGCCCTGGCCCTGGAATGCTTCCCAGCTCTCCTTCTACTAAGCAGGTCTCTTCAAGGCACTGCTTGTGGATGTCTGCTATGGTAGATTGACTCTAATCATTAAAAGAAAGCTGCACCCTTTGTGCACTGCGCAGCATTACAGAATTCTGTGTGCTTTATACTCATACTCTGTAATTGAAATCTTTCAAGTTATTGCTTTTTGAATTTGTTAAGCAGCCAGTATGAAAGATCCTTACAGTTCTAGGAGCAATCAGTTTTGCCAGAGTTGCAAATCACTTCATAGTGACTGAATCTGATAGGGCGCTGTTGAATAGGGTATGAAATGATCTGATTACCATTCTGTATAAGATCATTTGTGACACTTCCAAAAATAGCAGCCTTCATTGATTCAGGGGAAATGAGGAGGAGTGAGCTAAAAATGTTAGACTAATAACTTAACAGTGAATTTTCTGATAACAGGCAAGTCTCGTTATTTATGGTGGGTACTTTTAAAATATTACATAGTGCACCATGACTAATCTTCCTTTTAATATTATAAAACATGTGAACTTAAGATGCTTCATGTTGGGTCTAAGCAGAGTCCATCAATCTTAGATCCTGTCTTTGAAAATGGCCATTCCAGGTATTCAGAAAGTACCTGCCAAAGAGTATTTATTTATTTAAAAAATTTGGCATACTGCCATTCGAAATACCATCATAGTGGTTTACAATATATAAAAGGCAAAGCCAAGTATAGAAACAAACACAATACGATTTACATGAAATGAACTGACTGGAACACATGATGTGGGAATGCATAGCACCACAATATTTCCTTAGACTACTGATGACGGAAAAGCATGAGGAAGGTAACCGGGTAAGGCAGACATGGTGCTCCTGTCCCCGCCCCCCCTTCACCCCACTCACTGCCACCCCCGCCTTACAAATAACCACAACGCAACAATTGGGAATCAAACTGGTCGCAGCTTTATTAACCGTACAACATTATCCATCAACAACAACCAACAGCAAACCTTCATCAACTGAATTCCGGCCGCGGAACGAATCCTCACCAGCCGTATGAATAGCAAGGTGATTTCTGCCTGCTTCCGCCGTGAACCGCCCTCAGGCCATTCCATCCCCCCCTCTTCCGGCTCCGCCATATTATTAGCAAAAGCCCCGAGGGTTTCTCTGAGTTGGGGGTACCCCACGCCTGCCCTGCATCTTATCAACGGCACTGGACCCCGGACACCTACGGGATCCCGCCTTCCCCCTCCAACTGCAACCCCGCTCCTCCATTCCTGCCCAACCCTAGGGATGGGAGGGTGGGTCGCCAGCCACCTTCTTGCCCTCCTCCGGTGACTGACGACCAGCCGGCTTGCTCCGCCCTCGCCCCGCCTCCCCCCAGACCTGCACGATCCCCTATTGGCTCCCGCGCTCCTCACTCACCCATGGGAGCCAATGGGGTTCAACTAAATGCCCCACGCTGACGCCGGCAGCCTCTCCTCTCCACGTGGGGCACGAACAACGCACCCGCCGCACCCCCGGTTAGCGGCGGCCAGCGGGCACGTGGTCCCGCGGCCTGTCAGTAACCGGGTAAGGCGGACATGGTGCTCCTGTCCCCGCCCCCCTTCACCCCACTCACCGCCACCCCCACCTTACAAATAACCACAACGCAACAATTGGGAATCAAACTGGTCACAGCTTTATTAACCATACAACATTATCCATCAAAAACAACCAACAGCAAACCTTCATCAACTGAATTCCGGCTGCGGAACGAATCCTCACCAGCCCTGTGAGTAGCAAGGTGAGTTACGCTCGCTTCCGCCGTGAACCGGCCCCAGGCCATTCCATCCCCCCCTCTTCCGGTTCTGCCATATTATTAGCAAAAGCCCCGAGGGTTTCTCTGGGTCGGGGGTACCCCACCCCCGCCTGCATCTTACCAATGGCTCTGGACCCCGGACACCTCCGGGATCCCGCCACAGGCTCAGAGACCACCGTCCCTGTGCCACCCCCCCCAAGGCCAAGCTGCGACCAGTTACCCTTCCCTGTACCACACATTCCAAAGCCTCTTGCCAGTCGTTCAGGAGCAAATCCACCCCAACCGGGGATATATGCACTCCATCCTGCCGATATAAACCGGCGCACTCCACCTCGACCCATGGATGCAAAATCTGCCATCCCCCCTGCTGACACACCCACCGGCCAATCTTCCTATTAATCTTAATCAACCCACGAGATCACCTCTGGTGGCCCCAGCAAGCAGGCCTTGGAATTATATCCGACCATAACAAAACCACATTGTCAAACATCAACAGCACCTCAGCCAAATCTCTTTTTGCTGCTCTGATCAGTTGCTTACAAGTCCAGGACGCCAAGTCATTGCCTCCCAAATGCAGCAACAGCAACGCCGGCGCACCCATCTCACGCCCATGGTGCCGAAGCAAAGGCAGGAGCTGCATCCACCGCAGCCCGCACTCGCCCAGCCATGAGACGGTCACCTCAGATGTGTTCAAACCCAAATTCGGCCCCAACGGCCTTGTAACTGCTCGCTGACCAGCCCAGTACACGAATGAATGGCCGATCATCTAGCAGCAACCTGGAGTCCGGCCGACATCTAAAAGAAAATAAACAGTTAGAATCCATTCTGCCCTTCCCACCTCATAAGCGCACATACCCGTAAAACGCTCTCAACCGCCATCTGCCTATCCGCTGAATCTCCTGTTCAGTCAACCTAGCCTCCGCAGTGCTATTTGCTGCTCCAATCCGAAACGAATGAGGAGCAAAGTTGACCGGATCCAGCCCAAACTGGCGGAGTGTCATCTACAGCACCGCTGTGAACTGAAACCGAGTTAGCGCTCGCGCATCCTCATGCACAAAGAGGTAGCCACTCCCCCGCGGCCTCACGCACAGGTAGGCATCCATGGCTGCCACTGGGCAAGTCAGGGAACCACGGATTGCTCTCAGGAGTACCCCCACTCCTCTACCCTTCTAATCCATCTTGGACTTAGCCAAGCATATACGCAACTCCCCAGTGCTCAAGTTCACATGCTGCACCAGCAAGGCACCGCCCGCCTTTTTCGCACTGGATGCAGCCACCAATTCCCCCACCTGGAAAGCCCCAAAAAAGGCCAGACAATACACCGCCTTAAAAAGCGTGGCCTCATACCCTGATGCTGCCACCAAGGGTAACGCTGCACACAACTCTCCCAGCAGTTTATGTGTGATAGGCCGCCGCCTGTCGACCGGCGAAGGATGAGCCCGCTCCCAACCCAAAAGCAGCCTACGAACCAGGAACCCCCCGCCAGATGCCTCCCAACCCACTGCCTTCGAGAAGAAGGCAAACACCGCTAGATGTGCTCGCACTGTCGATCTTGCTGCTCCGGCAGCCTTCGCTGCCTTGATGTACTGGCCCAATAGTTGGTCCGATACCGAACCCTGCCGCCAACCCTGCGGAACCAGAAATTCCACTACGCTGTCTCAGCCTCGCCAATAAGCCCACCATGTCGCCACTGACACCGAACTACGCAGCAGGTTCAGCATATCCGCAGGCCAGTTTGCCACAAGTGCTCCGGGACTTGCATTCCCAGGGCATCTGCCTCTGGAGCCAGTCTCCGAAACAGGTCCCACTTGAAACGGGAAAGAGCATCAGCAATCTGGTTAGTACACCCAGGTATATGATGGGCCCTAACACAGTCAACCATAAACAAACTAGCACCACCTCCCTCATCAAGCCGCCACCCGATGTCAGCTTGGAGCGTAGCGATTAATCACGCTAACCACCGCTTCGATGTCACACCACCAGAGCAACTTGCGATTACGCAGCTTGTCTGGCCAGAACTCCAAAACCACCAATAATGGGAGCAGCTCTAGAAAGGTTATGTTGTCAGTTATACCCACCTCCCGCCATGCCTGCGGCCATGCCCCCGCACACAAAGAGCCCCCAAAATATATACCTAATCCCAAGCCGCCCGCCGCATCTGTGAAAAGCTGCATATCCCATGTGGAAATTTCTTTCTCCATTAATACTGATACCCCATTGAAGCCTTTCAGGAACTCGTCCCAGACACCCAAATCAGCCCTCATACTCCGCGATACCGTGATGTGGTGATGCGGCTTAAGGACACCTGATGTAGCCTCCGACAACCTACGCAGGAACACCCGCCCCATCGGAATGACCCGGCACGTGAAGTTCAAAGAGCCTATCAGGGCCTGCATTTCTCGTAGTGTTACTTTAGAAGCTCCCATCATGTATGCAACCAGGACCCGCAACCGCATCACTTTGCCCATCGGCAAACACGCCACCAAGTTGACCATGTCTAATTCCACCCCTAAAAATGTGATGCAGGTTGCCGGACCTTCCGTCTTTCCCTCTGCCAACGGGACACCCCATTCCTGAGCCAGCCTCACAAACCCGTCCAGTAGCTCCTGGCACTGAGCGGACTGCGCCTCGCCCACAAACAGGAAATCGTCCAATAATGGACCACATGCGCACATCCCACCGTCTCAACCAAGACCCAATGCATGAACGTGCTGAACTTCTCGAAATAAGAACAGGAAACTGAGCAACCCATTGGCAAGCACTTATCAAAATAGTAATGTCCCTCAAAACGAAAACCCAACAAATGAAATGCTGAGGGGTGTACTGGCAACAATCAAAATGCGGATTCGATATCCACCTTCGCCATCAAACTCCCCGTCCTGCATTTCTTCACTAAATCAACCGCGTAATCGAAAGAAGCATAGCGCACCGCACACAACTCCCTCGGGATATGATCATTAACAGACCCTCCTACCGGGGAGGACAAGTTGTGAATCAGTCGGTACTTCCCCGGCTCCTTCTTAGGCACGATCCCCAATGGCGAAACCACAAAGTGCGCAAACGGTCGCACCGCAAAAGGCCCAGCTACCCTGCCCAATTCCAGCTCCACTGCCAGCTTGTCACGCACAATCTGAGCGAAGCACCTCACCGATGGTGAGTTCCGCACCCTTTCCGCTCCAACCCTCCCCTTTTCCGGTATAGTGAACCCATACATAAATCCCCCCTCGAGCACCTCTCCATCCCGTCGCCTCCCGTACTGCCTAAGCCAGAGCCTAAGCGCCTCAACCCGTATAGGCGTTGGAGCCAGGCCCATTAGATCCTTACTGTTTGGGGGCGGGTAGGGAGCCACCAGCCACCCCTTTTTTGACACATTTGATTGCTGAATGCCCCCCACCACAGATGGAACAGCTATGCTGAAACTTACAGTCCGGAAAGGGGCACGATGACTTGTTAAACTGCCAACATAGGTCCCCTGCTCCACTCCCAACCACTCTCTGCGGCGTGGGCACACTTCCACCCCGAAAGGGCCGCACCGTACCTGCTGTCGCCGCCAATCCCCCTTTCTGTCCTCCACCGCCCCCTGCGCCCCCCCTGGCTGCCATCTGCATCAGCCATAGGTTGATATCCTGCATTCCCCAGGACAACTTATTCTCCTCCATCTTATCCCGAAACTTCTCATCGTAGTTGAGCCATGCCCAATCATCATGAGTCTGTGCCGCTTCTAAGATAGAGTCCGCATAGGCTAACAGCATCCCATACTGCCCAGGGTAGTGATGCCCCCAGACACTGGCCAACCTCAGGAAGGCTCTCATCCAGTTAATGACATTGCGCGAAACCTTCCGTACCCTCCCTGCTTTTTCATCCTCCTTTCTCTTCCTTTTACTATCACCCGACCGCTTCCTACCCTCCAGTAGTCTAAAAATGTCAATATACCGTCTTCTCCGGATCTTCCGCTGCAACTTCCGCGGCACTCCCTCCCATAGCTCAGAAAAAGAAGCAAGCGTGGGTGCTGCACCACCCGAAATGGCTCCACCCGTGCCGGAGCCACCCTCAACATGCACCCCTCTCTCTGAGCCCACCAAAGATGACGACGCCTCGTATGACGAAGACGACGTGGACCCCGACCTATGGCGCCTCCTACAGGAGCATCTTCACTTCTTTTTCGCCTTACCCCCATCCCCCTCCTGCTCTTCCCCCTCCTTCCCAAGCGCTGCTCGCCCAATGTGCAACTCACCTGCCCCAGCAGCCAAAGGCCGCGCCAACCGTGCACCGTCATCCTGAGCCAGGCGCCCGCTGTCCGACTGCAGCACCTCCCCTAGTCCCCCGTCGTCTCTGGAACCTGCTCACCCTGCGCGGCTTCATCATTGACCTCGCCCCTCTGCGTTGCACCTCTTCCACGCAGGCCCGCCACAGGCAACCCTCCGGGCAGCATCTGTGAAGACAAAGCAGAGCACACCGAGGGGGAGCCTGCCATAACCCGGGGGGGGGGGGGGGTGCCACGCTCCCAACCACTCTGCCCGTGAGGATCCTTGCCCCCAACCGAGCCAATGATCCCAAGCAGCTGGATAATAGCCGCCTGGCACCATAGGACAGCCCCATTGGCCCCTAACCCCGCGCCTCACCTGACTGGCCTGCCTCCGAGGTAAAAGCAACTCCACTGTCCTCCCCCCGAGGTAAAAGCCCTAACCACGCCGCCCCTATATCCCCCGCCCCCTCCTGGAGGGCCCCCATTCTCCGCTCCAGCCTCACCACTGAATTCCCTGGGAGCCCTACCTGACCCCCCCTCACAGGAGTCACCGCCCAGTGCTCCCCTAGCGCTCCCCCTGCCCCTCACCAGCACCCGCACCGCCTCGCCACCGCCACGCCTGAACCTCCTCACCCGTCCCACCCCCCCGGCCCGCGCCCCACCACTTCTTCCCCTCAAGCCCCCCCTTCCTGCACCTCCCCCAATAGAGCACCCCCTGACTGCTGGAGCCGCCCCCCTGCTCACACCCCTGCTCACCCCCCTGCTACCCCCTTTTTCCCCCTGCCCCCACAACCTTTCCGTGCAGGCATGCTACCCTTAACCACAAACCTGCCTATTTAAAACTCGCTTTTTGTTCTTTATTTCTTAAAAAGGCTAAGCCCGCTCCCGCAACAATCCTCGTCCACAACTTAGCTTATACAAGTTATTTACTTGCCTGCTCTCTCTGCAGCAGCCACTCGTGTGCTTCGCTCCTCGTAGGCCTCCCCCACGTCCTCACACCACTCCCCTGCTCACTGACGTGGCAGAAACTGCTGGGACCAACAGGCAGCCTTCTGATGCGATTCCGCCGATCGCCGTCTCTTCGGTGCCCCAGCCGCACGAAAAACCAAAACGTTACCACTACGGAGCTCCGGGGATCACCAGCCACCTTCTTGACCTCCTCCGGTGACTGACGACCAGCCGGCTTGCTCCACCCTCGCCCCACCTCCCCCCAGACCTGCACGATCCCCCATTGACTCCTGCGCTCCTCATTCACCCACGGGAGCCAATGGGGTTCAAATAAATGCCCCACGCTGACGCCGGCAGCCTCTCCTCTCCACGTGGGGCAGGGTCCACACACCCGCCGTCCCCCGGTTAGCGGTGGCCAGCGGTCATGTGGTCCCGCGGCCTTTCAGGTATCAATCATTTAATAAAGATTAAAACTGCATAACTTATTAAAAATTAATTAAAGGATTCCTGGAAAAGCCAGGTTTTTAATCCTTTCTTTTACCTTTTAAAAGAACTTTCCACCCGAAGATCATGTGGGAGGGAGTTCCACAAATGGGGTGCCTGGTAGCTGAATGCTACATTCTGGAAGAATACTAATTGGAGTTGTATTTTGCTAGGCAAGGCCAGGAAATTGCCTTGCAAATATCTCAAAGGTCTGATTGGGGAGTAAGGAATTAACATAGAACTAAGATAAATTGGAAAACTGGAACAGAAGGCGTGAAGGGTTAACATAAGCAACTTGAATTTAAAGTGAGCAGTGATGATCATTTTCTTTGCCGATTATAGTAATTTAATTGCTGTATTTTGTACCAGTGGAAGTCTCTTTACCTGGTACTGTGGTGCACTGACAAGCAAGGAATTATAGTAGTCCAACCATGTTGCTTTTTGTTCAAAAAGTGCTTAATGGACTTTATTCTACGTAAGGCTGCATATGAACCTTTGGTAATTTCAGATCCAATATCTAGTTCGCAAAAGTCAGTTTGTTGTTTCATTTCAGTCCCAAAAGCTTCATCAATTCTTTGATTTTTTTTATTTTAGTTTTTTAAAAATTTATATTTTTATTCAGTTTTCAGCTATCAAGTACAAACATCCCAATACACCCCCTCATTTCTATTTCACATTATACAGCATTACTTATGTTATTGCGTTTCCATCCCCTCCCCTTCCAGCACCGCACATTATACAACCCAATCATTACACACATCGGCTTTTATGCAACTTATCTACTATTATTTATGTTAAATTTGCTCCAGACTCTTTCAAACATGTAGAGCTTTTGGTGTTTCAGGGTTGTCAGTTTATACATTAAATACATATTCTGTATCTGGTTCTGGACCTCAACTAAATACAGAGGGTTTAAGTGTTTCCATGCTCTAGCAATGACTATTCTATCTGCCAACCAAACCGTCCTGATCCATATTGAGTCTGAGCGGTTCTCTGTGTCTGCTGGGAGATTCAGGAGAGCCACATTATACTCTATAAATTCTCCTATCCATTGAAGTAACTGTTGCCACAGCAGCTGCACCCTCCTACATGTCTACCACATGTGTATGAAAGTGCCACGGGCTCCACATTTTCTTCAGCATTCTACATCCGCCTTGCTGCTTTGCCTCCCTACCTTATCCGGTGTCAGATACCATCTAAATTGCATTTTATAGTTCTGCTCAATCAGGCTACTTGCTAGTATCCCTTTGTGCATATTTTGATAAATCCATTCCCAATCATTTTCATCCCGTGATTTCCCTATATCTTCCTCCCATTGTTTCTGGAACTAATCTTTGCCCACTTTGTCTCATTCCATCATTTAATATATGGTTGAGATGGTTCCCCTGATCCCCCCTTTTGAGAATAGTTTTTCTACAGCTGATTCTGGTGTCCTCAACCCTCGCCCCACCTTAGTCAGCAAGTAATGTCTTAGCTGCATATATGGGAAATAGTCTGTTTCTCCCAGCCCATATTCTTCTCTTGGTGTAGAAAATTCCACCATTTGATTTTGCTCCCAGCATTGACCCACCCATTGGAGTCCTTTATTCTTCCAGTTCTGAAAAATTCATTTTCCCATCCCCGGTGTAAATTCCCAGTTATCTGTTATTGGTGTGTGCTTCAAGTATTCTGGGGATCCCAGCCATATCCTCTTCCATTTCTTCCACACTTTGATTGTCAATCCTACAGAGGGATTTCCTGACACCCCCCACTCTCCCCCACCCCCCTCAGGCACCCATAGCATCTTACCCAGGCTCTCTGTATCCTCCAATGATTACTCTATGTTTACCCCTTCTCTTTCTCCTCTCTGCCACCATTCTAATGTTGCACTCAACCTTGCAGCCTCATAGTACTGTTTGAGTTGGGGGACTGCCAGTTCTCCCCGTGCTTTACCTCTCCCAATAATGGACTGGGCAACTCTAGGCTGCTGTCCTGCCCAGATGTTTTATTTATTTATTTAATTAACATGACTTTATATACCGCTCATTCCCAAGATCGGAAGCAGTTTACAGTGAACAACAATAGAACTTTACATTGAAACTTCAATAACTATGTACAAACAACTTATGAGGACAATGTTATAATAAGTATGTATATTATATCGGCAGATATGTTCATATTAACATTAATAATAACTATGTACAGTACATTATTACCAGTAGGGTCTTAGACGTGACATTAATTATGATGTACTTGAGAATGCTCATGAGTGATGCCATAATACTCAATAAAAAGATGAGTTTTTAGATCTTTGCGGAACTGCTGTAAATCTTTTATGGTTCTTAGATTATCAGGTAGGGCATTCCATAATGCTGGTGCAACATATAAGAAAGCCCTTGCAATGGTATATTGGTTTGTGGAGCGGAGGTGATGAGGTATGGCTAATGTGTCTTGGGTGCAGTGTCTAGTTATTCTGGAGCAATTGGGGGCAGTAAGGAGTGAAGACAGAGGTGTTGTGGTCATTTTCAGTATCCTTGCTTGGATCAACTTCAAGAAGTGTCGAGGCATGTGTATTGGTAGGGTAGTGAACAGGTATAATAGTTTTGGTAGAACCATCATCTTAACCCCCTTCATCCACCCTAGACCGCTATAGTGCCCCCTTTGCCATTTTTCCAAGTCCGTATTTATTCTCTTCCATAGTGATGGATAATTTGCCTTAAACATCTCCACTGTGGGTATTATATTAACTCCCAAATACCAGACACTCCCCCTATCCATCTGAATGGTAGTTTCTTCTGGATCGCTGCCTGACTGCTCTCCTCTAGGGAGATATTGAGAATTTCGGACTTGGTGGCGTTAATCTTAAATCCAGCCACACATCCATATTCCTTGAGAGTTTTTATAATCTCCCTTAATGTTTCCCTTGGTTTTGTTAGTGAAAAGAGCAGGTCATCTGCAAAAAGGGATAGTTTATATTCCTTCTTCCCTATGTTTACTCCCTTGATGTGTTTATTCTCGAGCACCTTTTGCACTAGGGGTTCCATGGCTAATACAAAAAATAATGGTGAAAAAGGGCATCCTTAATAGGTGCCTCTAAATAGCTTGAATGCCCTTTACCCTCCATTCAATTTAATACGTGCCAATGGTTTCTTATATAAAATATTTACCCACTTGAGGAAGTCACCTCCTATTGCCATATTCCGTAGATTCTGCATTAAGAAGGGCCAATACACGCGGTCAATGGCCTTCTCTACAGCTATCATCAATAGTATCATGGCTTCCTTCTCCTTCTTACTTTTCCAAATAAGATTGAGGACTTTACGAATATTATCAGATGCCTACCTGCCAGGTATAAATCCCGATTGTTTTGGGTGAATTAATTTAGGCATCACTCTAAGCAGCCTATTTGCCAGGATTCTTGTGAATAATTTTGACCCTGAAATCGGGAGATACGAGCCACATTGCGACAGGTCTTTCCCTTCTTTGGGTAGTATCGTGACCCCCGCTACTTGCATGGTTTCCAGCATTTCTTCTTGCTCTGTAAAAGAGTTATACATTCATGTCAGGAGTTTCGCCATCACTCCCCTGAAAACGTTATAGAACTTATTAGAAAACCCTTCCAATCCTGGAGCTTTGTTAGATGGAAGCCCCTCATTCACCTCCAAAACTTCCTTCACGTCTATGGGCTGGGATAGCATTGATCTCTCAGATTCTGAGAGTTGGGGGAGCTGAGTTTCCCTTATTTACCGTTCTATTTGTGCTATGAAGGCCTCTGCCTCGGGAGTGTATAATTCTTTATAATATTCCACAAAGCATTTCTCTGATCAGAGAAGAACAGTGCTTTTATAGTGCTCTGCTAGAAAAGTGGATATTTGCCTCCTGTGACACCTTGCTGTGAGTTCTAGCTGTTTATTTAATTATTTATTGTTTGTCTAACTGTTTATTTAATTATTTATTGTTTGTCTTAGTGGTGTGCTAGTTCAGCCTTCTCAGCTGCAACTTACCTTGACTCTCTCAACTAACTGGGCTTTGTGTGGTAGCCAGGTTAACTGTTCATTTTAAATTAAATCTCTCTCCCCAGAACCTGCTGTGTGTTAAACTTTTTTCCTGTCCTAGCCTACCTGAGTGAATCCTCCCCCTCCCCCCCTGCTGAGGTATTGTGTAGCCTTCTTCCTGTTTCCTCCACGTGTACATAGTCTGTTTTAGTTTGCTTTTCTCTGATCAGAGAGGAGCAGTGCTTTTACAGTATTCTGCTAGAAAAGTGGATATTTGCCTCCTGTGACACCTTGCTGTGAGTTCTAGCTGTTTATTTAATTATTTATTGTTTGTCTAACTGTTTATTTAATTATTTCTTGTTTGTCTTAGTGGTGTGCTAGTTCAGCCTTCTCAGCTGCAACTTACCTTGACTCTCTCAACTAACTGGGCTTTGTGTGGTACCCCCCTCCCCCCTGCTGAGGGTTCAGGACAGGGTACCTTGTAACTGCCCTCTTCAATAGGACTTATCTCCCTCCCCAGCACCCATCCACCCCTGGGGTAATTGTAGTTTTATAGGTACTTGCACATCTTAGAGGAAAGGGGCTGCTCTCAGGTGCAGCTCTTTATCCAAATCAGTCATACACGGAGGACCTGAGATTAATTAATTAAGCTTCAGGTACACAAGGTGTATTAAGGGTATTAGATACACTTTTATTAGTATAGGCATCTACACCAATCCTTATTATATACAGAATTTAAAAGACCTAAACACAAGCTTTAAACTAAGATGCAGACAGAAGTCCAGCAACGAGATGGGGGTTCTCCGGTCTTTTGCATTGAGTGTCACATGTATGATTTTCTCCCAGTTGGTGAGAGGTCTTACGTCTGCACTAAATGCAAGGAGCTCTTTGCTCTCAGGGAACGAGTCCGTTCTCTAGAGGCTAGAGTAGCAGACCTGGAAGACATAAGAAAGACAGAAAAGTACATGGACGAGACCTACAGGGATATAGTCCTGAAGTCCCACCTCCAGTCTGGCAGCATCCCTGTTGCCATGGAGGAGAGAGGTCACGTGACAGGAGAGCATCACCCTGGTGTGGCAGGAAATGATCCTGTAACTAGGACCTGTCCTCCAGGTGATGTAAAACCCTCTCGCACCGAGGACTTTTCTCCAGGGCCATGTCCCCATGAGGGGAGGGTCAGGACAGCTGTTATAGTTGGTGATTCAATCATTAGGAATGTAGATAGCTGGGTGGCTGGTGGACGTGAGGATCGCCTGGTAACATGCCTGCCTGGTGCGAAGGTAGCAGACCTCACGCACCGCCTAGATAGGATCATAGATAGTGCTGGGGAGGAGTCTGCTGTCTTGGTACATGTTGGTACCAATGACATAGGAAAATGTGGTAGGGAAGTTCTGTAGGCTAAATTTAAGCTTTTAGGTAGGAAGTTGAAATCCAGAACTTCCAGGATAGCATTCTCCGAAATGCTTCCTGTTCCACGTGCAGGACCCAAAAGACAGGCAGAGCTCTGGAGTCTCAATGTGTGGATGAGACAATGGTGCAAGGATGAGGGTTTTGGATTTGTTAGGAACTGGGGAACATTCTGGGGAAAGGGGGGGCTCTTCCGAAGGGATGGGCTTCACCTTAATCAGGATGGGACCAGACTGCTGGCATTAACCTTTAAAAAAGAGATAGAGAAGCTTTTAAACTAGAAAATAGGGGAAAGCCGACAGTCACCCAGGAGCGCATGGTTCAGACGAAGGTATCCTTGAAGGATACTACCAAAAGCAGTGAGGTTCCAAAAGGGAGTATAGTAGCCCAAATGCCCTTGAGTAAGGAGCAGACAGAGCATAAAGATTCCAAATTACCCATGCCTACCAATAGCCAGATTAATATTAATAAAATACAGTCTCTAAAATGCTTGTATGCCAATGCTAGAAGTCTAAACAATAAGATGGGAGAGTTAGAATATATAGCCGTAATGAGAGGTTAGATATGATTGCACTCTCAGAGACATGGTGGAAGGAGGATAACCAGTGGGACCCTGTGATACCTGGATACAAACTATATCGTAATGATAGAGCTGATCAAATTGGTGGAGGGGTTGCACTCTATGTTAGAGAGGGCATTGAGTCAGAAAGGATTAAAGTTTTGCAGGGAACAAAATTTGCTGTAGAATCTCTATGGATTGAAATTCCATTTATGAAGGGGAAGGTGATGGCAGTGGGAGTATACTATCGACCGCCTGGCCAGAATGAACAAATGGATGATGAAATGCTCAAAGAAATCAAGGAAGCTAACAAAAGTCACAACAGAGTAGTAATAATGGGTGATTTCAATTACCCCGGTATCGACTGGGTCAGTGTCACAGCAGGACAAGCTAAAGAGATAAAGTTTCTAGACGAAATAAATGACTGCTTCTTGGAGCATCTGGTTCATGAACCAACCAGAGGGGAAGCCATACTGGACCTAGTCCTTAGTGGAACGCCAGATCTGGTGCAAGAAATAAGGGTGTTGGGACCACTTGGCAATAGTGATCATAGTATGATCATGTTTGATTTAATTAGTGGAGGACAGATAGTAAAGGAATCCACAGTACTACCTTTTAACTTTCGAAAGGGAGACTATGATAGAATGAGGAATATAGTTAGGAAAAAACTAAAAGGAGCGGTTCCAAAGGTTAAAGACTTACAGCAAGCTTGGGTGTTATTTAAAAATACTATCCTCGAAGCCCAGACCAGCTGTATTCCACGCATTAAGAAAAGTGGAAGAAAGTCCAAAAAACTGCCAGCATGGTTTAAAGGTGAGGTCAGAGAGGCTGTTGCTGCCAAAAAAGCAATCTTCAGGAAATGGAAAAAAGAGCCAAATGATGAAAACTGGAAACAGCACAAGCACTGGCAAGTTAAATGCAAAGCATTGATAAGGCAGGCAAAGCGGGAATTTGAGAAGAAACTTGCTACGGAAGCAAAAACACGAAATAAAGACTTTTTCAAGTACATTCGTAGCAAAAGGCCTGTGAGAGAGTCAATTGGACCATTAGATGATAGAGGGGTAAAAGGGGCAGTAAGAGGAGACAAGGCTATAGCAGAGAGACTGAATGAATTCTTTGCTTCGGTCTTTACTGAGGAAGATGTAGGGATGTTACCCAAGACTGAAGTGGTATTTAAAGGTGATACTGCAGAGGAATTGAGAGAAATATCGCTACACCGAGAAGATATATTACAACTATTTGATAAACTGAATAGTAGCAAATCACCTGGACCGGATGGTATACATCCCAGAGTGTTGAAAGAACTGAAATATGAGATTGCAGACCTGCTATTGGTAATCTGTGAACTTTCATTAAAATCATCTGTAATACCTGAAGATTGGAGGGTCGCCAACGTAACACCAATTTTTAAAAAGGGTTCCAGGGGTGACCCGGGAAATTACAGACCGGTGAGCCTGACGTCAGTACCAGGGAAAATGGTAGAAACCATCATAAAGAACAAAATTACACAGCATGTAGATAGTCATGGCCTAATGGGAGACAGCCAACATGGCTTTAGGCAAGGAAGATCTTGTCTTACTAATCTGATATGTTTTTTTGAAGGTGTGCATAAACAGGTAGACAAAGGTGAGTCGGTTGATATAGTGTATCTGGACTTTCAGAAAGCTTTTGACAAGGTCCCCCATCAGAGACTTTTGGCGAAGCTAAAAAGTCATGGGATAGGAGGCAGTGTACTATTGTGGATCGGGAACTGGTTAAAAGATAGAAAGCAGAGGGTAGGGCTAAATGGCCAATATTCCCAATGGAAAAAGGTGAATAGTGGAGTACCCCAGGGATCTGTACTGGGTCCGCTACTTTTTGACATATTCATAAATGACCTGGAAGAGGGAATAACTAGTGAGGTTATCAAATTTGCAGATGACACAAAACTGTTTAAAGTTGTTAAAACCCAAGTGGATTGTGGAAAACTGCAGGAGGATCTGGATAAATTGGAAGACTGGGCATCCAAATGGCAGATGAAATTTAATGTGGACAAGTGCAAAGTTATGCACCTAGGAAAGAACAACCCACACTATAGTTACACGATGCAAGGCTCCACATTAGAAACCACCACCCAGGAAAAAGATTTAGGAGTCATCGTGGATAACATGTTAAAATCCTCCGCCCAGTGTGCAGCGGCGGCCAAGAAAGCAAATAGAATGCTAGGTATCATAAGGAAAGGGATGGAGAATAAAACAAAGGATATTATAATGCCTCTGTATCGTTCCATGGTACGACCGCACCTTGAATATTGTGTGCAATTCTGGTCACCGTATCTTAAAAAGGACATAGCGTTATTAGAAAAAGTACAGAGAAGAGCAACCAAATTGGTGAAGGGGATGGAAGGCTACTCCTATGAAGAGAGGCTAAAAAGGTTAGGGCTCTTTAACCTGGAAAAGAGACAGCTGAGGGGAGATATGATAGAGGTCTATAAATTAATGAATAGAGTGGAACGGATAAACGTGGATCAATTGTTTACGCTATCAGAATATAGGAAGACTAGGGGACATGTAATGAAGCTACAGGGTAAACTATTTAAGACAAATAAGAGAAAATATTTTTTCACTCAACGTGCAATCAAACTCTGGAATTTGTTACCGGAGGATGTAGTAAGGGCTGTTAGTATAGCTGGGTTTAAAAAAGGTTTGGACAAGTTCCTGGAGGAAAGGTCCATAAACCACTATTAAAAAGGGACCCAGGATATCAATGCTTGACCCAGTACAAGCATTGTGGAACCTGTGTCTTTTGGGGATATTGCTAGGTACGTATGACCTAGATTGGCCACTGTTGGAAACAGGATACTGGGCTTGATGGACCTCGGTCTGACCCAGTATGGCATGTCTTATGTTCTTATGTTTACTAATTTGCCTCATCACCCCCTAATTATGCCACCTGTTTTATCTTTAATCTTCAAGATCTGATTTTTAATTGATGGGCCAGCATCTTGCTGGCTTTGTTACTAAATTCAAAAGTATGTTGTTGCATTTGTTCCAAGGCCCGCTTTGTTTCTTCCAGCTGTATGTCCTATAACTCGTGACGTGCTCTACCCAATTTTTTAATCTCCTCCCTGTCCAAATTATCCTGATTATGCTGATCCTCCAAATCCTTTAGCTCCTCTCGCCTGTGAGCAATCTCACAGCCGTTTTTTTTTTTATATGCCCCTATTGCAATCAATTTTCCTCAAATTACTGCTTTAAGCCCCTCCCACAGCAAACCCGGTGGGTATCCCTCAATATCATTGAGTTCTAAATATTCCCTAATGTCCTTCATTATCCGGTGTGTGGCTTACCTGTTTTCCAGCAAGGAGTCGTTAAGGCTGCTACTACCACCTGCTACTATCCCCTATGCCCTTAAGTGTTCCCCACACCGGAGCATGATCTGTCCAGACCAATTCACCAATCCCACTGTCGTTTGCTTTCCCACACAATTTTTTGTTTACCCAAAGCATATCTGTTCATGAGAAGGATTCATACACTGCTGAGTAGAAGGAATAGTTACGCTTCCTTCTATTTAGCGCCCTCCATAGTTCTACTATCCCCAGTTCTGTCATCAGGTCCTTCATGGCCCACCTGGCTTTCCCCGAGGATGTACTCATCCCTCTAGATGTATCTATTTGTGGGTCTATTATCAAGTTAAAGTCCCCCCCTGCTATGATGGGCCCTTTTAGCCACCTATAAAACCCTCTTTGGTCTATATTGGGTGCATATATATTTATGAGGGTATTAATTTTAATTTAATTTAATTTAATTAACAGATTTTTTATATACCGCTCCTTCCATTGATCAGATGCGGTTCCTATAGAACAACAATAAACAGTGCAAGCTGTTTTTACATATAACAATTTGTAACTTAGATATTACAGTTAACAATTAACAATTAGTGAACTATGTACAAATGAAACAGGATTAAACTATATACAGTGTTATTTGTCTTCAATACATTGTTTAGGGGTACGGTACTTCGTTCCTTTGTTGAGTAATGTATTATCTTTATATATTATTTTATATTATTTTTCCTTTTCATGACTGTTTTAACCATCAGATATCTTCCTTTCTTATCCCTTTTGACTTCCAGGGTTTGGAATTGAACCCTCTCGGACACCAGAATAGCAACCCCCCCTTCTTCTTTTCAGTTCTATTGGAGGCAAAATATCTATTTGGAAACCGTGGGCTTGTCACCATCTGTAACTCGGAGATGAGTCTCCTGTATAAAGCTTATTTCACAGCCCAACCTTTCTAGCTCTTTAAACATTAATTGACATTGTCTTGGAGCATTCAATCCTTTTACATTCAGAGTTGCTATGTTAAGTTCCCCCGTTATAACTAAGTTTTCATAATGTCTCGGTGCTGGTCACCACTTCATCCCTCCCCTCCCCCGCCTCCTTTTTCCTCTCATCCCCACTATCCCCACCCACCAAACCCCCTCCTGTCCTCATCTTCCATCCTCACTTCTCTCAGGTCTATAGAGGTGTGTTGTCACAGCCTGGTAGTCATTTCAAGCCTCCTTAGCTCTGCATATAGCAAATTTTCATGTCCCTTTTCACTCCCATCCATAAGTGCCAAACATCTTTCGGACCCCTCCTTTTCATCATTCTCTGCACTCCTTTAACTCCCCCCTGCCTCAAGCCTCCCCTTCATTTTCCCTTTGGTTTTAACTTTTCTTATGATTGTAAGCTTTGTCTCATTCTTCCCTCTTACTCTTAGTACTTATTGGGGATATACCTCACTGTAACAAACAGAAAGAAACAACATATAGCTAGTCTTTCTTTTAACATTCAGTCTCTCTTTCCATCGTCTTCTTCTGTTTGCGTAACCTTTTTTCCCCTCCAGAGGCACAGGACCACCCCACGTTGTGCTTGCTGTCAGCAAATCTCATGCTGGCCTGTCCCTCTTCCCCACTTGGGAGTCGCAACCATCCTGCCATTTACATTGCTTCGATAGCCGTCTCTGATATTCCTGCAGTATGTGCAACCACTCTACATATATTCTGTTATTTTTTTGCAGTATTCCTTAGCCTCTGGGAGTCCCCTTATGTGCAAGTTTGCCCTTCTGGACCTGTTTTCCAGGTCCTCAAGTTTAGAGAGGAGTTTCTGGTGCATACCTTAAAGGCTGCCATTTTCTTGTGAAAGGGCTTGTAGCTGGCTGGTACACTCTTCCATCTTAGTTTCTATACCTTCCACACATTGCCCCAATTCATTTAGGTCTTGCCTCAGGTCCCCCACCCATTTCTGCATCTCCTGTTTTAAGCCTGAGATGTCTTGGTGCAGGATGGAGAACTAACCTTTTAGGTCATCTCTCAACTGCTGCACTTTGCTGATTGTTTCCGTGCGGGTCTCTGCTGCTGGGTGCTTCCTTTTTCCATAGTTTGTAATGGTCACCACCATTTTATCTTTCCCTGCTGCCGCTTCACTCCCATTTTTAAAAACAAAGGCTTTGAGATCTGGGGTTGCTTTCTTCGTCGCCATCCACCTGGGGGGTTCCTGATTATGGCACACGCTCTATTTATCCCTTTTGTGCTCTTAATGTGCTTTTATGCAGGTAAGTGCTTTCACCCGGCCATGGAGCTGTATGCTTATGCTGCCATATCGACAGTCACTTCCTCTTCAATTCTCTGATTTTAACTAGAATTGATTTTATTTCTGGAATGAACAGAATATTATTTCCTTGAAAGGAAATCCAGAGTGTCTCAGTCTTAGATGGATGTAAGACTAATTATGGTCATCAATCCAGGCTGCAATCTTTTGCAAGCTGGACTGTAACTTGTCTTGAAAGTGTAAATAAAGCAACTTAACCCTAGGCCTAGAGCCTAGAGTAGCAAGGGTGAGCAAGAAAGATGTTAAACAGTGTAGGGGATAAGACTGAGCCCTGTGGAACCCCATAGGATAGTGGGAAAACTGATGATGAATTATTATCTATGGTGACATGAAAGACTCTCTCTAATAAATATGAATGAAACCAGTTCAGGACTACTGAAAAATCAGCCTGCTGTAACTTATGGAGAAGAAGATTGCGATCCACAACATCAAAAACTACTGACAAATCAAGTTGTATCAGCAAAACATCACGAAACATGTACTACTGCACGATAATTTCATTTAAAAGAGCCAAAAGCGCTGACTCTGTACTATGTCCATCTCTAAACCAGATTGTCTTGGGTGAAGGTTGTTATTTGAGTTTAAAAAGCATGTGATTACCTTCTCTAGCAGTTTTGCTACAAATGGGATGTTTGAAATAGGCAATAATTTTCTGAAAGGGAAGGGTCTAAATGTGGTTGTTAATAATGGACGAATTACAGAATGCTTCCAGTCTTTAGGAACACAATCCAAAGCAAGACTATCATTCAACAGATCCAGGAAAATAGGAGCCAAGTCTGACCAGCAATCCTTCAAGTAGGTGAGTAGATGCATTCCTTTGTTGCTCATTTCAAGGCTATGCCAAATCTAACTGGCTGTTTATGCGTATTTCCTTCAGAAAATTAACAGAATAAGAACATAAAAATTACCATACTGGGTCAGACTGTCCATCAAACCCAGTACCCTATTTCCAACGGTGGCCAATCCAGGTCAAAAATATCTGGTAGGCTCCCAAAAAGTAGCAAGATTCTATGTTGCTTACCCCCTAAACAAAGGCATGGGGAGGGGTGACCTGCATGGAGCGGCAGGTGCACCTACTCTTGCCACCTTGCTGGGTAGACTAGATGGACCATGCTGGTCTTTATCTGCCATCATATACTATGTTACTATCAATATCACTGACTATCTGTAGAGTGAGGCACAATGTCCATGTTCTTTCCTGCCCTGACAGCGCAAACCTTAAGTCTCCGGTATTGTTCCGTGGATTCAGTTTTTTTACTATTTGTTGCTTCTGCCCCTCTCCAACGCAGACTTCTGGTTTCCATAAACTGGAAGTCTACATCGGAGGGGGGCAGAAGCAGCAGATAATAAAAGGCATAAACTGCGCCAGAGACTAAGGGGTATGTTTACTAAACCGTCTTAATGTTACCGGCGTTAGTTGCAGTCTTACTGTGACGAATGCCATATAAGGTAGTGGGCATTCCGGTCTTAAGTGGAGGAGTGGAGGAGTAGCCTAGTGGTTGGGGCAAGGTACTTCAGGCCGGAAGGTCGGGGGTTCAAATCCCACTAGAGGATAGCAACTTTGGGCCAGAAGGACTGGGGTTTCTAGTCTCACAGGTGCTCCTTGTGGTCTTGGGCAAGCCACTTAACCCTCCATAGCCCATGTTCCCTGTAAAATAGTTATCTCCAAGTTATAATGCCCTGTTCAATGTAATTTCAGTTTGTTCAATTTAAACCGCACTGATGCAGAATAGCGCGGTATATAAGAGAATGTAAATAAATAAATAAATAAAATTAAGGTAGCATTTCGGGTTATCGCGCGATAATTCCGTTATCGCGTGATAGAGGGAGCCGTGGCACATTAACATGCGTTAGCCTTAATTAGGCATGCTGACCTACAATCACAGCAACAGAGGTGTAGCACACTGGTTGATACATTGCCTGCTGGTTACAGTGGTCATGAGTTCAATCCCTCAGTGGGCTCAGTTAAAAGGCTGTCTGAGGCAATCCCTTTTCCTGCTTGTAACAGTCAGACACATCCCAACAATCTGCACTGCCAGCCAAAAAAGCCTCACCCCAGTGCCGCAACCTAAGGCACATCATAAAGCACCATGTCATCCAAGGCAGGTCATAGTGTGCCCCAGAGGGCGGCAGGAAAGGTTGGCACCCTCCAAGGCACATATAAGGTGCCCCATAAGCTGGCCAAACCTAAGGTGCCACGAAAGATGCCCCAGGGATGCTAAGGTGACACAGGAGATGGTGCCCAGGGCACAAAGGTGTCACAAGCATGAAATGTATGGCTCAAACACCGATGTAACCATAGCACTGCACAGAGCACCAAGGAAAGGCAATGAACAAGTGATGGAAGGAAGTAGATGGCGGAGCTCATGGACCAGCCAAATCTGCATGCAGCCCATGTGGCAGCAGGTAAAGTGTACAAACATATCGGGGGCAGCTGTACCAATGTACGGGGTGATGGTAATGTACAGTGCAACAATGACAGTGTGTGGCAGAGGATGGGGATACGTGTCCACCAGAGGAGGTAGAGGTGGCAGGATAAGTGCAATGACAGGAGGACAGAGGAGAGCAGTGCCATGCAGAGCAGACACAGGAGATGCAAGCATGAAGAGCCGCAATGCAGAAAAGTGTGCCAGTGCAGGACATGGGGTAGCAGCCTGCACAGTAGGGCAGGACGCCACAGAGCTTGCAGACACAGATAGACTGACAGAAGGATGTTTGGCAACAGTGATGAGGGTATAATGTGCTAGCAGCACAGATCGTCACAGATAGGACTGTAACAGGAATGCAAAGTACGTGTGGACGAGAGGCATAAAATAATTAGAACAGAGAGGAATCAAACCCATGACTAGCAGCACAAATGGCAATGCACAAACTGGTAGGCTACAACACCAACATGAGTGGTACAGCAAAGGCTGCATACAAGAACACTGGAGGGCATCACACCAAAACACAGCTGGCTGCCAGGATAGGGCAACCCCAACAGTCACGAAGATGCAATGCACATGCAGAACCGGTGTATACAGCTTATATCATAGTCAGTAATTGGGATGACAGCCACATATAAACACATGCACACACACACAATGAAATGTTATGCAGTGGACATAGCATGCAAAAGAGCAAAGAAGCTAAACCCAATGGGCTGCAGGGGATGCTCTGTGGAGCAGGGCAAAATGGGGAACAGAACAGAAAACGAGCATGTGAGACATGATCCTACAAACAGACATGGACCACATCAGATCAACAACAGCAATGCCAATCCCCCCAGCCAACATGGACAGTACAAAGAAAGCCATATGTAACAGCTAATATGCGACGGATAGGCTGCATCGAGGGCATACTGTGGTGTAAGGTGAAGAGATGGAAGGGTGTGCGGAGAGGTGACCAGTCGACAGGCAGCTCCTGGTCAGGTTAGCACCAAAAAAGGGCAAAGAAAAGGAACATGTGGGACTTGAACCTGCAACCTATGGTGCACCAACACATGTCTGCAACCACTACCCCAAACAACCACAGCAAGCACAGCCCAAATATGTCCCCTCAAAGGGAATGTCAGTATGGAAACACGTAGCATCCTGTGATGTGTCAAACGGCTGCCACATAGCCAGCTGCCACCATACAAGGATGTGAGCACAAGTGGGCCATGTACATTACCAGAACATAACGAAAGACATGTGTCAGTGTGGTCAAGCAGCAGCAGAGAGAAATGTGGGTCAAACACATAATTTTATTGTGGTTAACAGTAGACATATCGTATATACCGCCTGCCATCATATCAAGGTGGTTGGTTTACAGTGAACAAACTGAAAACACATTGAGCATGCCAGCTACCCACATGTCACCCCAAAGTCACTGACACGTCTACAGATGATGGACAGGAGAGATAATGTGCCGTAGCTGCATGGTGTTCACTATGCAGTATTCCCCCACCCCTCACTTGTTGCTGCACGTCCCAGATGCCCTAGCCGCATGTAGACACTAGGCAGTGCATGATGAGGGATCACACACATCAGTCATGAATTGTCCCCAAAAACATATCCGTCTGCCAATACAGGTGGCAAAAGCCTGACAAAGCATAAGTAGCAACATGTAAGCAAGTGTACACACAGATATAGATATATATTTCACAGCTGCCCCAGAGTGCATGATATAGCAATAAAAGTGTCAACAATGGAACCCAAAACAAAGGCCAAATGCAAAATGAAGATAAGGTAACAGGTACAAGAGGCACATGATTCCAGAGAAGACCAAAAAAGGAACCTCACAGACATGCAGAGATATCACCATGCAGTATGTCCCCTGCAATGGGTGGTGTGGATACATGAACCGTACACATAGATCACGGTATATGGGATGCACAAATGAAGGATGAAAATGGACAATCACACTGCCACACTGCAAATGTCATGGGCGAAGGTGAGTGGCAGAACATCAGGGGACAAAGAGGACTGTGCAGACATGCAATGCTATGTTTGTAAATCAATGTACAGCAGCACGGCTGTACAGTAGCCAAACACAATGACCTGTATATGGAGTGTTAAAGAAAGGTCAAACATGGGCCAGTACCCAACACAGAAGCTACACTGCCACATGCCCTTGTGTACCAACATATGCAGTCACATGCACATGCGCCGTGTAGGGTGAACTATGACACAGTGATGCCCCACTTTCACCCAGCAGACCTGGTTGAGAGAAGGGAAAGTGTTTTAAATGAAGGAAAAAGTGCATATAAGCCACAATATCTGGAGGAACCAGGTAGAGGGAGCCAGAGAGACTCCAGAGCCACTATAGAACCACGCCCCCCTGAGCATGATGTAATGCCAGCCAGCTTCCAATCCAGGTGCACAGAGGAACTTCTTAAGGAGGCTCTGGAAGATAGGAAGGGGAGCAATGTTCCCTCTAATTTTCTGTAGGCTGTGTGCGCATAAAATATCAGCTGTGCAGCTTTTGAAGGAAGGTTAAATTTCTGTGCGGCACATAACGATACTCGGAGTTCTATACTTTAAAATTTGACTACACGTTAGAATACAGTATGTACACCACATTGATTGCACTAGATAATATTGTAGAACTTGTGAAAACCGTAAATACACAAGAACTTTTAAATTTTAAGATGTCTGTGTTGTTTTCTATCAGAATCAGAACCGTAATTTTTGTGCGCTCTGTTATAAAGTATGTGCGCTCGCTCGGCAAGGTGTGTGCGCGCGCACACGCGCACAGCTTAGAGGGAACAGTGAAGGGGAGCAGAGGGAGCAGAGGTGGCAAGGGCAGCAAGAGCGGCGGTGACAAGACCGGTAGTGGCAAGAGAGGAAGTGGCAGCGGATGGAAAGGCAGCTGTGAAGACAGTTGGAGTGACGACTGGAGAGGAAACAGCAAGAGTAAATGCAGCAGGACTGTGTACAGCTGGAAGCAAGGCAAGACAGAGGGAAGGTTGGAATGCAAACCTGAATATTCCCTTGCCAAAAGATCACCTAAAGGGAAAGGTGATGGTCTGAGAGCTAAGGAGGAACCGGAGGAGGTTTCAGCTCCTAGAGAGGTAAAAGCTGTTTGTCCAGAGTGGTCAAGGCATTACTGCAGTTGTTGTCCAGAATCCACAGGGTCACAGCAGGAAGCCCTAAGACGTGCTAAACAGGCCAGCCAAAGGAGAGATTGGTATAGGCCTCAACCTTTGCTGGAGTCCAAGAGGCCAAGCTCCCAAGGTAAAGCTTTTATTGAATCAAGATATAGAAAAAGCTTGTATGATAAGAAAGGCTTGGATAATAGATGTTTGTATAAAACTGCCACAAAAGCTCCAAAGAGAGAGAACTTTCCTCCATGTAGAATAGCACGAAGCCGACGCCCTAAGAATAATCCAGAACATTGGGCTGTGCTGGAAAAGCTATACAGAGAGCCTGAGTATAGGATACCTGAACCCAGGGACTCAGAGTCCGAGGTGTCCACCTACGAGCAAATGCAAGTGGACCTGGCCAGTGAGGCTTCGGATAACGAAATGGATTGCACATATTGTACTAGTGGAAGCCTGGAGTCTGTGCCAGACTTGTATGCTGCATGAGTTATTGCCTAGAATATTGTTTGATTGAAGCCCAGCACTACTGTGAAGATAACAGTGTGTCTTTAAGCTTTTTGTTTCACTTTTCTTACCTGAATGAAGGACTTTTGCGTTTGTTGTTAACCAATCTTTTGGACCCTAACGTAAAGGGAAATAAAAGCCTTTAATTTCCCACCACTCGTGCATATGTTTCTTTGAAGATTAGGACCAGGAAACAAATGAGGCCAAAAGTGAAATAGGCCGCAGGATTACTGGCCAATCTTCTCCCCATAATTTTTATGTCTGAGCGCTGCTTATACACCAGGGCGGTGCTCGCGACATAAAATGGCGTAGTTCTTCGGATATTAGGTTGGAGCCTACAACCGCAGAAGAAAATAAAATAAAACCTTTTTGAGTTTAAAGAAAAAAAAAACCCGGTCTGGACTGTTTTGGAAAACCGGAGTGTAAAAACAAGACCCGGAATGGATTTGCTGTTAACCGGAGCGGATTTGCTGAAAACCTGGAATGGAATGGTTGGAATCCGGAATGGATCGTAAATCCTGAAAGGGAAAATCCTGTCGCCACCCCAGAAGTGGAAAGCTGCAGAGCAGGACAACACTTATGTTCCAGAGCTGGAGTCAACACTAATGTCAGGTAAAAGTAGATAATCCTGAGTAGTGTTGGATATCCAGGGAAGTTTAAAAAAAAAAAAAAAAAAGGAAAAAAAAAAAAGGAAGAGCTTTTGTTAGGAGAGCCACACTTGGGTTTCTTTTTTTTTTTTCTTATCTCCTTTATACAGGTGCGGTATGGAGCCAAAGGAGCTTTGTGCGTGGATGGCGCTCCAGTTTGATAAACAGGCGGAGTTTGCACATCAACACCAAGCACAAGCCCTTCAAGCTATGCAGGCGCAACAGTTACCGGTACTGAAGACCATGGAGAACTGGTTGGCACTTCAGCGAGAGGCGATGGCGAAGGCCGACGCGGAGAAGCTGACAGCGACGGGACCAACCAGCACAGGAAGTGGACATTGGACATGCAATGACCTCATGGTGGGAAAGCTAAGTCCAAGTGACGATGAGGATGATTTCCTAGACACTTTCAATAGAATTGCATGCTCAGCTAAATGGCCACCTGAGCAGTGGGCCATACGCCTGGCAGTGTCCCTTACGGGGGAGGCGCTTGCCGCATATAGGGCGATGCCCCCAGCTCTAGCAAATACCTACGAGGAGGTAGTGAAAGCGATTAGAGATCGTTTAGGTCTTACTCCCATGTCTTACAATAAGATGTTTAGAGCTACTGTCCTCAGGGCTGATGAGACGCCCAAGAGTCTAGGCCATAGGATCAGTAGTCTAGCAAATAAGTGGCTACAGCCGGAGAAGAGAAATGTAGATACTCTGATGGATGCAATAATCCTGGAACAATACATGCTAGCCATACCGAATAGAGTCCAGAATTTTCTAATTCTGCAAAACTGCTGTACTACTACAGACGCCATAGCTCTTACCGAGCGGTATTTGGAAGCTGAAAGAGTCACACAACCCAAGGTGCAGACTCCCAAATTGGTAGTAGGTATGGAGGCGCAGAAATTAGAAAATGTCTCGCGACCCATGTATACTGATTCAAAGAGTTATAAACCTGTGATAAGAGATAATGCTAAGAAATGTTTTTCTTGTGGAAAAAAAGGACATGTAAAGCAACAGTGTTACTCGCGTACTGCTCTGGTCGGTGAGAACCCCAGGACGATACGTGAAGGCTTTGTGTTGGATGTCAAGATTCAGGGCATAAATGTAAAAGCACTCCTGGATTCTGGAGCTGATCAGACTATGATCTCAAAGAGATTATGGGGTGTGATCAAAGATCAGGGTTCATCAGTTCCAGATCATCCAGAAGGAGCCGTAAAGATAAAATGTATACACGGAGCAGCTACCCGCTACCCCGTATATAAGTTGTGGGTTAAGGGTTTAGGCCTTGTGAGAGAAATGTTGGTAGCAGTGGTGCCTAGATTACCTCAAGAGCTGGTATTAGGCCGTGATTGGCCACAATTCAGAAAAAGTCTGAAGGAGGGCTTATCCCCAGCAGCACTGCTCAGTGCCACTTGCATTCGCCATAACCCTAATGAAAATCTCACCTCTCAGCAGAAAAATATCAAGGACGCTACGAATCCTAAGGAAGCGCTAGTTTCCACGTGGTCGCATACCCAGGATGCAGAAAAACCCTCGTGTTCTAGAGACACCTCCTTGGGAGACCTTCCGTCACATGACGATTTACTGGGCGACCCCTTGAAGAAGGTAAGAAAACCTAAGGCTGAGAGACGAAAAGAAAGAAGGTGCCGTTCTCGAGGTAGAGCAGACCTGGAAGCTGGGAAAGGGATGCCATGGGTTCCCGCAGAGTTGATGGAAAAATTTCCTTCCTTTAAGATGGAACAAAGGGCAGACCCTGCGTTAGCTCGTGCACTGGAGTATGCGCGAGAAGAAAAGGGTTCCTTCCCCAGATTTATTATGGAAGAGGACATATTATATCGAGAATGTAAGAATCTTCGAACTGGAATTGTGCGGAAACAGTTAGTGGTTCCAAACACTTTTAAGTCGCTGGTTTTACGCCTGGCTCATGGCCATCCAGTAGGGGGTCACAAGGGAGCACAAGGAACTCTGGATCAAATTTTAGCCAGATTTTATTGGCCGGGAGTCTTCCGAGAAACGACTCGTTTTTGTGAATCCTGTGCATCGTGTCAAAGGGTAACTCCTAACCGGCCACCAGAAATACCACTAGTTCCAATGCCCATAATCTCCGAACCAGTAAGAAGACTTGCTATAGATATAGTAGGACCCCTTATCAAAACTCCGAGAGGGTTCCAATACATCCTCGTGGTTATTGACCAGGCTACCCGTTTCCTGTGGGCAATACCACTGAGAAATATTTCGGCAAAATCCATTGCCGTGGAACTAATCAAACTGTTCTGCGAGGTCGGGTTCCCGCAGGAGGTCTTAACAGACCGAGGTAGCAACTTTTTATCAAAGTACCTTGCTCAGGTCTGGGACGCTTTTGGCATCCACCACCTAAAGACAGCCGCCTACCATCCCCAATGCAATGGCTTGGTAGAACGGCTAAATCAGAGCATAAAACAGATGCTGCGCCGAGCTCTGGATGGCCAAATGACCGAGTGGGACACCATGTTGCCATTTATTTTATATGCCTGTAGGGAAAGGAAACAAAGTTCATTAGGTACCTCACCCTATGAGCTTATGTACGGGCGAGCACCCAGAGGCATATTAGATGTATTGAGAGAACAGTGGACTGAACCTGTGGATGAAGAAATAGGCGTACCTCTATTTTTGGAAAACCTAAGAACTCGCTTGGAACGAACCTCCCGGTTCGCAGGTGAAAAATTGAAAGAGAGTCAAACCAAACAAAAGCGGTACTACGATCGACATGCCAAACCTAGACAGTTGAAGATGGGAGAGAAGGTGATGATCTTAGTGTCGGGCGCTACACCTAAGTTCGAAGCCCAATGGAAGGGGCCTCACACGGTGATTAAGCCCATTGGATCTACTTCTTACTTGGTCCAAGATGCAAAAGGACATAAACAAGTCTACCACGTCAACGTCCTTCGGCCTTGGCATGAAAGGTTAGTGCTGATAGCTTCTGCTAAAAACATATTCCACCCTGAAGGGATACAAGCGGCTACCAAGCGAATGAAGTATAATGGCAGTCAGCTGCAGAAAGTCCCAGGAGCGTGTATTACGTGCTGCGCGGAAGAGGCTTCCCCAGCCCGTAATATTTTAAGAAGGGGGATGTGTCACCCAGCAGACCTGGTTGAGAGAAGGGAAAGTGTTTTAAATGAAGGAAAAAGTGCATATAAGCCGCAATATCTGGAGGAACCAGGTAGAGGGAGCCAGAGAGACTCCAGAGCCACTATAGAACCACGCCCCCCTGAGCATGATGTAATGCCAGCCAGCTTCCAATCCAGGTGCACAGAGGAACTTCTTAAGGAGGCTCTGGAAGATAGGAAGGGGAGCAGAGGGAGCAGAGGTGGCAAGGGCAGCAAGAGCGGCGGTGACAAGACCGGTAGTGGCAAGAGAGGAAGTGGCAGCGGATGGAAAGGCAGCTGTGAAGACAGTTGGAGTGACGGCTGGAGAGGAAACAGCAAGAGTAAATGCAGCAGGACTGTGTACAGCTGGAAGCAAGGCAAGACAGAGGGAAGGTTGGAATGCAAACCTGAATATTCCCTTGCCAAAAGATCACCTAAAGGGAAAGGTGATGGTCTGAGAGCTAAGGAGGAACCGGAGGAGGTTTCAGCTCCTAGAGAGGTAAAAGCTGTTTGTCCAGAGTGGTCAAGGCATTACTGCAGTTGTTGTCCAGAATCCACAGGGTCACAGCAGGAAGCCCTAAGACGTGCTAAACAGGCCAGCCAAAGGAGAGACTGGTATAGGCCTCAACCTTTGCTGGAGTCCAAGAGGCCAAGCTCCCAAGGTAAAGCTTTTATTGAATCAAGATATAGAAAAAGCTTGTATGATAAGAAAGGCTTGGATAATAGATGTTTGTATAAAACTGCCACAAAAGCTCCAAAGAGAGAGAACTTTCCTCCATGTAGAATAGCACGAAGCCGACGCCCTAAGAATAATCCAGAACATTGGGCTGTGCTGGAAAAGCTATACAGATAGCCTGAGTATAGGATACCTGAACCCAGGGACTCAGAGTCCGAGGTGTCCACCTACGAGCAAATGCAAGTGGACCTGGCCAGTGAGGCTTCAGATAATGAAATGGATTGCACATATTGTACTAGTGGAAGCCTGGAGTCTGTGCCAGACTTGTATGCTGCATGAGTTATTGCCTAGAATATTGTTTGATTGAAGCCCAGCACTACTGTGAAGATAACAGTGTGTCTTTAAGCTTTTTGTTTCACTTTTCTTACCTGAATGAAGGACTTTTGCGTTTGTTGTTAACCAATCTTTTGGACCCTAACGTAAAGGGAAATAAAAGCCTTTAATTTCCCACCACTCGTGCATATGTTTCTTTGAAGATTAGGACCAGGAAACAAATGAGGCCAAAAGTGAAATAGGCTGCAGGATTACTGGTCAATCTTCTCCCCATAATTTTTATGTCCGAGCGCTGCTTATACGCCAGGGCGGTGCTCGCGACACCACATGCACTGTAACTCCCTTGGTGAGGGCAAACATCAATCCAAAATGTTGGCAGCCATTAAACTGGTGTGGTGGTAACAACTGTGTCATGTCCAAGTGCAGGGTAGGCCAACATATACAAGAGTACGTATACAATGTTGCCCCTGTGCCACACGCATGGCTGTATGCCCCCGTGACCTCAACAGATGAGGATATCTTGCGGTGCATGTTACACACATGGCCAACACACACTAACAAAGCATCAGATGGATGTAGAACATACAGCGACTATTCCAGTCCGTGATGCACACATACAGACCAGTACACAGTGTCCACAGTGCAAATGGCGTCTGCAACCCCACATGTACCGTTAAGACTGTCCGTGAATCACTGGGCATGCATAGTCAAGTGTGATATCTCAATGTGCCACAGTACTCGAATGGTCATGTGTGTCTTGCGCAATCAACAGGACACCCAGCCAGATTATGGTAGCAATGGTGTGTTGGACAGGCTTGTTATACAGAAAGTATCAGTCCAACAGTCATGTTTATCATAGGCATGTGTCCCACTCGCAGAGGTCAAACATCCTATGGCACCATTTCCCAGGGATATTTGAATGGTGGTGTTGTGTCCTGCAACAGTTGGGTGATGTCACCCGCAGATGCACGTAAGTAGATGTGCTGTGTGTGTCCACTGCCCTGTGTCAGAATAAGGACAAATACTGTCATGGTATGCTGGATGCAACAGCAGGGCACATTACAGCCAGTCAAACATCAGTACCGACGTAATTAAAAGGCACACAGGCAAACATAACATAATCACAACACAGAACACTGTGCATGTTGTGGACATTTGGAAATGCAACCGCAGATGAGCGTGTCCCATGGATATGGTCATGTCCATGCCCAAGTAACACAGGCATATCACAGCTGCACCCCATGTCCATTAGCGCTGGTGCACAGAGACCCAACAGGAAAGGTCCATGAAACAAACAGCAAAAAACAAACATATAAAGGCTGATGTTACACCCAAACGAGCCAAGGTACTACCTACAGTGTGTCTGCAGCAAATGTCTGCTTGGGATCCTCACAGGCAGGCAAAGTCCACAACACGTCTCAATAAAGGCAGAAGATGTCATGAACATGTGTTGAATAACCATGTCCCCATGTCCAGTCACTGTTGCTGCATGTCCAAATTATGGTGATATCCTGGATACATAAATGCTGTTGTGCAGTGGTCTGTCAATACACATGAGATAGGGCAACCCATAACACACAACACACGCGCACACTGTGCACAAGGTTAACACCAGAACGGTAGAGCTAGCACACTCACCACCGCTCCACAGGTGTACAGACTCCACCCACCACATGATAATGCAAACTGCATACACACTGTATCATAACAGAGCCACCCACAAACACACACACACACACACACACACACACACACACACACACACACACACACACACATAGTATGAGAAGGTGCACAAACACACACACACACACACACACACACATAGTATGAGAAGGTGAGAATGCCACCAGTAAGATACGGCCTGTATGTGCACAATTGGCAAATAGTGGAGATAAAGGCCTTGTAAATGCGATGATACATGGCTGTTGGCCGATGCTACAATGTCAGGGAAGGGTGTAAGTGCGGCCCGCCACCAGAACACCCAGGACCTGTAGACACACGCAGCCCTGTTGGATGTGTCCCAGAGACAGTGCTGGAGAAGACAAACTGGGCACGAACACATGTGGATATGTGTGGCCAACATCAGCATATGGGATACGTGGGAGCACGCTCAATAGGTCACTCACAACATATGTGCATTAGACAGACAACCTGTGACATGTGCTGCTCCTGACTGTCCACACAGATAAAGTACCTGTATGTCCACCTACCCCAGTGTCCAGCACATTGAATGAGGTACACACAGCTGCCACCGCACTACACCACCAGGGACATAACCAAGCATGTCCTGTGGAATGAGAAACACAAGGGAAACATACATATGTCATGTTGGAGCTGTGCCACAAACACAGCAGCTTCATGTCCTCATCTCTCAAGACTTAGCTCAATACTATATTAATAAAACAAAAATACAAACAAATAACCCCCCAACAACACACACCAATATGAAGCAAACAACCCCCGATAACTGGTCCAACTTCAGCCTGATCTCAAAGACCACACTTAAAACAACCATATCTAACATAAATACAACTACCTCATATCTTGACCCATGCCCAGTTGACTGGATAAAAAAGACACTCTCAATACTCTCTCCCTTCATCCTCCCTATGGTTAACATATCACTAAACGAAGGATATTTACCACCATCCCTCAAACATGTCCAAATAAGACCAATACTTAAAAATAAAACACTAGACAAATTATCCCCAAAATCATACAGACCCATATCGAGCATTCCCTTCATGGCCAAACTTATTGAAAAAATAGTTCAAACACAACTACAAGAATACATTGATACATTGAACCTCCTTGATGAACACCAATATGGCTTCAGACCTTTCCATGGAGTTGAAAACACTGCTAACAGTCCTTTATGACACCTTACTAAGAGGAATCGATGACACAAAACAAGCCTTCATCCTAGTATTCCTCGACATCTCTGCCGCATTTGACAGTGTAAACCACATAACAATGCTTAACAGACTTCAACAAATAGGAATTACATCCACTGTCCATAACTGGTTCAAATCCTACCTATCAAACAGAACCCAAACAGTAAGAATTCTTAACCAGACATCTAACACATTCGACCAAACACAAGGCCTCCCACAGGGATCAGCACTATCAGCACTTTTGTTTAACATTTACTTACAACCAGTCAGCAATATCTTTAAACGTCATAGCGTTCATTATCATATCTACGCTGACGATATAATGTTCTACATACCATCTAAAATCCCACACCCTCCACTACAACAGATAACAGAGTGCTTTAAAGAACTAACAATATGGCTCAATGAACAGAACTTACACATTAATTTCTCAAAAACTGACGTTCTATATATTACTAAAAACCAAACATACACACCCCCAAGCACCATCACACTTGATAACCATGAAATCAACATAAAAAAGGAAATAAAATACCTGGGTGTGATACTTGACAATAAACTTAACATGGATTCTCACATAAAATATCTAACAAAAAACATACACTACAAACTTAAGACCTTGAAACAACTAAGACCATTAATCCACTTACAAGACTTCATAACCATAATACAAGCCATCATCACCCCACACTTTGATTTTGCAAATTTAATCCTTAATGGCATCACAAAGCAAAATATTAAAAAGTTACAACTAACTCAGAACATAGCAGCAAGGATAATAATGAATATAAGCTCAATTGAACATATCACACCGACATTAGCTGAACTCCATTGGCTACCTATCCACAGCAGAATAAAATATAAGATATTACTTACAACATTTAAACTAATAAATAACTTAGCGCCAACTATACTCAATACACTCATCAAGATAGAAATAGATAAAAGATCACAAAGAAGTAGAAACACTAACACTATACCAGTACCAAAAGACTACACAAAAGCAAAAAAACAAACCAACATGAGAGCATTCTCACACTCAGCTCCTACCCTCTGGAATAACCTTCCTGACAACATTCGCTCAATATCAGACATAAAGGAATTTAGAAAAAAACTGAAAACCCATTTATTCTCATTGTATTACAACCAAGGATCAGAGACTGGCCAGACGACACAAAGAGACGCAGGTTAACTACTACAATTCAAACAACATACACTCACGTGCCTGAAGCTTATATAAAGTATACAACCACACGCGACATATAATACAATTTGTATATAGTTACTATGTATATATGTTATAATAGTTTAATAATTCACTGTTTAAACTTTATACTGTTATCTGTACCTAGTTCATCTGTTCTGTGTAAAATGACTTGGTATGATACTATCCATACCATATAACATACTGTTCATTGTAAACCGCACTTGATACTTGTGAAAGAGCGGTATAGAAATAATTGTTAAATAAATAAATAAATAAAATAAATAAATCTCTCATAACCCCCTAGATCCGTCACAGTCTGGCAGTTCATCATGACACTGTACCTAATTGTCCCCACCCCAACCCGCCACTGACGTGTTCCTGGCCATGTTCACGGGCCTGTAGCCTGTCCGTCCCCACTATGACCTCTCTGCTGCCCTTGAGACCGTTGACTACAACTGTCACCACGCTACCCTGTACGTGCTTGGCACAAAGGTCCAGGTACAACCCTGCCTCCCCCATATGTCTCCCATAGCACCCTCAGTGTGTGTTTCCTGTGGGTCTACCTCCCCTGCTAAGCCACTCCCAGGTGCTATATGAAAGGAATATATGCAAGGGCTGCTACATTCCCCTGGTCCCATACCCAATTCCCTGGTGCAGCAGGCACATCTCCTGGCTATCAGTAGCAGCTGTACACTGATGTGTCTGAAACATATCTCACCACACATGAACTATGTTTGCCAAACCACACCTCGACCTCAGCTTGCTCCCTGACATTGCTGGCTGCAGGTACCCCTGCTGCATGAAATGAGCATGGTCAAGACCGGACATCTGGGCATCGCCCCTAAACCTTCTCCAACCCTTACAGTGTCTGTGTATAAGTTGGATACACCTTCTGTTGATGTGGCCATCAAGGTAGCAGGTCTCTATCACCCCTTGCACCCCTTCTCTACACATACCCATCATGCAGCTAAGGCCTGTGGTGTCCCCCTAGATAACATCAGCAAGATCCCTGCCGTCACCCCAGAACACACAAATAAAGCCCTAATTCCCCCCTTCATCACCCGCCATCCTGCTCATTGTCTGCCTCTAAATCATCTCTGTCCACCGCAATGTATGCAACACTGCGCTGCATGGCTAATCTACCGACAGCCTCAGTATGACAATAACACCCCACCTGTCACGACACCTCACAGGCCCCAGGCGAGGTCAAGATGCACTTGCTGATCTATACATGCAGTTACACTGTGGTTGCCCTGTACCTTGACCCGCATAACCCAAATACTACAAATACTACTACTTCTACTGAGCATGTAAACAGTGCTAACACCTGTATGCATCGCCATTCTGAAACATGTTACACACAGTCCCTGTTCATCAGAGCATACAATCCAATCAATCCCCTCATATCCCCCAAATGTCATCCCCACACGTCAAGCCAACTGGGCCTATCAATGGGCTGCCCCCCCCCCCACTGTTAATGCGGGACCAAACACCTGTCACCTAGCAGCACCCAATGCCTGGAACTAACTACGGGTGGCTGCAGGGCAGCCACCCTCACCAACCATCTCAAAACCCTGTGTGACAGCCTACCACATCACCTAAGCCTAATAATACTGACTACATTAATCACCTCCACCCGCTGTTGTCCCCTGCCCACACCTTCTGTGTTAGCGTTTGGACCACATTGTAAGCTCAGATGGCCAGGCATTGTGTCAGCAATGTCAGTGCAGTGCTGCGTATGACTGGTAATGTGATACCAACGCTCAGTAATAGTAGTAGTACATATATCTAGCCAAATGTTTTTTCCAAAACATCCAGTACTCACATGAAAATAGCTCCTCAATCAGCTGGCGCATGAGTGCTGCGCCCTCACGTGTGTCACCACGGGCATGTACAAGATGGCACGTTGGATCGTCTTCCAGATCCTCATTAATTTGGACATTGAGATCGTGCCTGAGAGCAATGTTGTGCAGGATGCAACAGGCAATAATGATCTCTGCCACTATCACGGGTTGGTATTGTAAGGCCCCGCCGGTCCTATCCAGACACCTGAAGCGACTTTTCAAAACGCCAAAGGTGCACTCAATGACAAAGCAACTGGAGGCACGGGCCTCATTGTACCTCATCTCTGCACGTGTCCATGGTAGACGCACAGGGGTTAGCAGCCAGGGACGACACCCATATCCTGCATCACCTGCATAAAGAAATGTTGAACGTTAAACCAGTAGCTGATGTCCACACACATGCACACATGAATGTAGTGCAAACCCACAGCACCTACAGGTAAGACAGAAACATAGGGGAACACATGATGGGACACAACAACTATGCACCAGTGTCTGGAGGTGTGAGATACAGAGCACGGGGGAGGTAGAAGGAGTGCACACAACATTATCCTGAACCACAGCAGACACATGGGCACACACCAGAGGCAGAAAGGTAGTAGCGCCAGCCACGAACACCTCAGAGACACACATGCAATGCACCTTGGACAAGGGCAGAGATGCACACATGTGCAAGTATGTGACGGTTATGCTATTCACCACACACAGATGGCACGACGGGAACAGTTACCCCACCGTGGCAGGCTGGATGGCACAGACAACACCACACTGTTGATAAACATGAAGCATACATGTGTGTTGTACCGTGGCAACCTAAACACACAATGTCAAATGTCGTAAAACGCCAAATGTCAGTGTGCCACCAACACACAGCACCGCAACACAGAGGACCTGGAGTCATCCCCCCCCCGCGTCAGCTCCCACACATACAAATGACACACACACATAATTTGGGACAGACGTCAAAGACAGACATATGTTCTGATGGATAGCAGGGGTATACGATGTGCATGTCAGAGATGACAAATATCCACCCAGCAGTATACAGTCCTCAAATTGACCGGCCTCAAATTGTCTGTACAGTGCCGAGTGAAGCAGAATATAGGAGTCATGGGTGGACCCTGCAAACCGCGGGACCACATTCAGAATACGCATACCTGCATCACATACAACCTGAACATTCAGGGAGTAGTAGTGTTTGCGGTTGCGGAACACTACCTCCCTGTCTCTGGGCGGGACCAGGGCAACATGTGAGCAATCAATAGCTCCCATCATGTATGGTAACCCGGCAATTGCCGCAAAGGCCTAGTTCAGGGTCCCCCACTGTTGCCTAGTGTTGGGAAATGCAATGTGATTCCCAACCCGGCTGATCATGGCACGCAGTACTTGGTGGAGACAGCATGAGAAGGTGGGGCGGCTCATGCCACCCACTGCGGCCACAGATGACTGGAAACAGCCAGAGGCAAAGAAATGTAGGGCACCAAGGAGTTTGACCAAACCTGGTATGGCATGTGACCGACCAGTCAGGGGCTTGAGGTCAGGTCTTAGATCCTCATAGAGCTCCCTAATAGCCCCTGTGCTCAGGCGGTAGAGGGAGATGACCTGGTCCTCATGCATGTCCTGGAGCTGGGCCCTGGGCCTGTAGAGGTGAGGCTGGTGAGCCTGCAACGCGGCACGCCTCCTGCGCCATGCCGGCACAGCCCCTGCCTGGCCTGCCCCCACAGCTGCAGGTTGGTGTTGTAGCGGGCCTGCACCCCCGCCCTGTGCCCCAGCCCCATGGACACCATCTCCCTCATCAGGCAACCGCAAGCCCTGCACATCCCCCAGTGTACATGAAGCAACCACAAAGGCCACCATAGTGGACACTATTAACCCAACCCCCTCACCTCCTCACTGCACACTAACCCTGCCACTCACCTCCCCCACCACTCACCAACCCAGCAACACACCACACACACCACACACCAACCCTGCCACACACCACACACCAACTGTGCCAGCCACCTCCCCACCACACACCAACCCTGCCACCTACCTCACCCACCACCCATCAACCGTGTCACCTACCTCCCACAGCACTCACCAACCCAGCCACACACCTCCACCAGCACTCACCAATGTCACCGCTCGTCTCTCTCACCACTCACCAACTCAGCCACCTTCCTCCCCCACCGAGCACCAAACCTGCCACTCTCCATGCCTGACCTGCCTCTGACTCTCTGTTCACTTCACCACCAATAACACCCGCCTTCAACCTCGCCCACCGTCAACCTTGCTCACCTGCACTAACCCCTCAGCCTGTACCAGGTGTGCACGTTAATATATGGATCTTTGGATGTCTGCGCATGTGTGCGCACGTTACACATGCGCATAGGCGATGTTTAGGGTGCATACGCAGAACCGTGCGCCGCACATGCGCAAGATGTGTACATGTCTGCGTGTGCACGGCGGCTGTAATGGACGGTATGGTGTGAGCTGACGCTGCATATGCATACACCCCCACACAAATACGTAGTCTACATGCGTATGTGCGGCGCATGGTACCGCAGCTGTCCCACAGGCAACAGAGGTCAGCGGAAACAGCTGCTGCATATGTGCAGACACGTACACGTCTTGCGCATGTGTGGCGCATGGTTCCGCTGACCCCTGGCGCCTATGGGACGGGCGCAGAACCAGCCGCTGCACACATACGCACCGTTCGCATCACCTATGCGCATGCGCAACGCGCGCACACACATGCAGACGTCCAAAGATCCATATATTAATGTCACACCTGGCACACGCTGAGGGGTTAGTGCAGGCGAGCGAGGTTGACAGTGGGCATTATTGGTGGTGAAGCGAATGGAGGGTCAGAGGCAGGTTAGGCGTGGAGAGTGGCAGGGCTGGTGAGCGGTGGAGGAGATATGTGGCTGGGTTGGTGAGTGGTGGGAGAGGCGAGTGGCAAGGTTGGCCGGTGGTGGTGTTGGTGAGTGGCTGAGTTGGTGCGTGGTGGAGGTGACAGGAGGCAGAGCTGGTGAGTGGCTATGGTGGTGAGGGCTGGTGAAGGTGATGGGGGAGGGGGCAAGGGCCACAGGAGGTCAGACAGGTCCAGGATGCAAAGGGAGGACAGGGAGAGCAGAGACATGCTGCAGCTGGACATGATAGGTGGGGTGTCCGGGGAAATGCCAGGGCCACAGTCCCCAGAGATGGGAGGGATGGGTCATCCGGAGTCTGAGGTTGCCAGCCCATTGGGTATGTCAAACCCCAACCAGGAGCAGCCTGAGGGGCACAGCACAGGCAAGCGTAGGCGGACGCCTGTGTCGGATGGGGAGAGGAAGAGGGCCATAAGATTCAGCCAGCAGGAAAACCACAACCTGCTGGAAAGTGTCCTCAAACACTATGAGTAGCTGTATGGGCGCATGAGCTCACGCACAACTGTCAGCGTAAGGACCCAGGTATGGGAGGAGGTGCAGGGGGCCGTGGCACAGGTGGGGGCCACCAAGGGACTTGATAGCCTCCGTAAGAGGTTCAATGATATCAGGCGGGTGGTCCATGCACACCTGACTGCAGAACGCCGACATGCTAGCGGCACTTGCGGGGCTGGCCCCTTCATCCCAAGCCTCACGCCCCTGGAGCAGCAGCTTGCTGAGCACCTAGGCCCCATCTACATCCATGGCCTCTCCCCGGCACTGGACACGGCTGACCCACAGGCAGGTAGGTCCGAGACATGCAGCACACATACAGCTATATACCACGCACACGCAGGGCATGTCACGGGGTGGTGCGGGCCCATGTCCTGGAAGCAGGTGTGGCCGAACCTAGGAAAACAGACACCAGAGTCCGCATTCCCTGTTAGTGTTTGTTCGTGGAAAATATAGGGGATAGAATCAAACCCCCTTCCCAACAACTTCCAGATATCTGTCTGACAAAATGAGCTCTTTCCTCATACCCATTCATGCCTTGGACAGATGTAGGCGTGGATAAAGCTCAGGATGTCCTGGACATATCTGATATCTGGTGAGGACATCTAGGGTCTTGGAGTGCCCCACACATGCTTACTCCACGCTCCCAGTCAGACCTGGATGTCCGCACCCCAGATATGGGTTATGCAATGGGGCAATCTCTTCCAGTGGGTTAGTTTTGTACATACAATGTGTGGTGGAGGAGGAACCGGGGGTAACGAGGGAGCAAGCAGATGTGTTCCTGTCCCTAGGGCTGACCAAATGAGACGGACAGAGGAAAGCAAGGAGTGCATAAACAAATATGTGTCTACCTAAATATGTCCATATTTCTACTTAAATATGTCTACCTAAATATGTGCTCTACGTCTGTGTCTGTGACAACCCCATATCTACTGTGTACCTTGTTCCACCCCCCGCCCAGGTAACATCCAGGCCATCAAGGTGGCCGAGGAGGACAATGGCAGTGAGCCTGAGCCAGCGGAGGCCGACGAGGCGCCACATGCAGAGGTCACCCCAGCGGAGCGGGTACACAGGCACCACAGTGGCTGGCGAGGGGCCCAAGGATGTGGGGGTGAACCCCACATTGCCACTGCCAAGGCCGTCCACTGCAACAATGGGCGCAATGCATGTTGTCCTCCAGGAGCTGCAGGCACATACGGCGTCGGCATGCAGGGATGCCGCAGGTAGGCAACTGGCAGGATGGTTGCATGAGCTGGCATGGCACACCAACCCCCAGACACAGCAGTGGTGCCACACACACGCACAATGGCACTGGGCCTCCACACATACATATGCCCCCCCTGGCCATGTCTGGGGTGGTTGGTGTGGCTCAGTGGGGAATGGGCAGGACATACATGTTGGGGTCTAGGCAACAGATATCTCACAGGTCACCTTGTTCCCCTCCTACAGGCACTCGCCAGGCGCTGATTGCTATACGGGCCGAGATGCATGGCCAGCAGCAGGTCCAGCATGCCCAATGCCAGGCGTTGCGGGCCCACACGCGGGTGGTGTATGGGCTCCACAGGGACATCAGAGAGCACAGCCTGGAGACACGGCAGCTGCAAGGGACTGTCGTGGATATCGCAGCTGGCATAGGCCGGGTAGCAGATGCACTCGAGGCCACGGCAGGACATATCCTACGGCCTGCAGCGGCGCCTGAGGTGGCAGAAGCATCAGCATCAGCAGCAAGGGGAGTGGGGGTTGTGGGAGGGGGCGGGGGCGTGGGCGGTCACGCAGGCCATAGGTGTGTGACTGTAAGTTGGATTGACCTCCACATTAAATTGCACATTACCTTTGTTCACCGATGTGCACGTGTCCTTTTTTTTTGTTGGGGGCTCCCTGAGTGGGCTGTCCCAATTGGGGTTACCATGGTCACATGTGCCGTATGCATCGTGCCATGTCTTAACGGCCATACATATGCCTGGGGTTACACCCTCCCTCCCCCTGCCACCTGCTATATATGTCTGCTGGTTCACCAACATTGTGGGGCATATCTCCCCTCTGTCCCTACATATCATCCACATCAGGCCATCTACATGGGTGACCCATCTGTCAGACACACACCAAGATCACTGTGGAATACTAACCGCACATGCTTGGTGGACAGACACAACGTACAGATATAACTAGCTGCTGCCAGAGGTTTATCCCCCTCCAGCACTTGTAGTGCGCTGCTGCTTCTTCACCCCACCAGACCTCATCATGGTGAAACCCACCGACTGACACACTGTCGGACACGTGGATCCCCGCATACATCACAACTACGCTGCATCATGTGTACCACATTCGCACCTCCTCGCCATCCTATCATGTGCTGCATCCCTGCTACAGACTGACTATCCATAACAAAGTGCATGTGACCATGTCTGTTGGACGGTGCAGCACATGGTTACATCACAATGTCATCGGGGGATACATCTGGCAGCGCACATTGCACTCCACACAGCCTGTTGTGGGGCAGGGGTAATATATGTTGCACAAATACACACTGGGACATGCACACAGGTGTCTCACTCACCGCTACAGCATGTATGTACAAAGGACACATGACCATTGCAAGATTTGGCTGCCTGTTGTTGTTGTTAAGTGCCGTCGAGTCGGAGTCGACTCATGGCGATCCTCTGGATAGCTATCCTAAATTGTGTTCGGTTTTCAGTCAAGCGGCTCATTGTTGACAGACTGGTACCCATAGCTGCTGTTATTGTATCGATCCATCTCATTGCTGGCCGTCCTCTTTTGCGTTGATCTTCTATCTTGCCAAGCATGATGTCTTTCTCTAATAATCTCTCTCTTCGCATGATGTGTCCAAAGTATGAAAGTCGAAGTCTTGTCATCTGAGCTTCTAAAGAAAGCTTAGGTTTGATCTCCTCTAGTACCGACTGGTTTGTTCTTCGGGCAGCCCATGGTATACACAGTATTCGCCGCCAGCACCATAATTCAAAGGCATCAAAGGCTGCCTACACAATGTTTTAATCCAAATATGTGTTGGTAGGTGCAACACCCTCCCACAGGCGGGTCAACAGTAAAACTGGTTCACAATTTTGCATTAGCACAGCATGGACATCCGTCTCACACGTTAGTGGGGATACATTTGGCTGTTAGGGTTGCCACCTTTGCCAGCTGTCCGTCCACTGCACTACCTTGCAGGCACTTGGAAATGGCCACAGCTATATATGTGGCTCACACACCTGGGGGCCCACCGTGGGGGAATGACTGGGGATGCGTCGTGAACATGCCATGATAATGCTGGCAGCGCATCACCTCAGCCATACCCTCAACAGCAGCTGTCAGCTGCATGATGGCGTGGCCATGGTCGGTCAGGGTCCACCTAACGGTGTCCATCGCTACACACAGGAGACCCACACATTTGCCACCACAGCCATACCATGTGGCTGTGGTCTGGATGGTGGCATCTGTGTGGGCCCTGTGTGTGGCAATGTGTGGGGATCCCACATCTGGCCTGACACCTTGGCCATAAACATGGGGCAGGTGGCAGGGGCCCCCAGTGCCCTGTGGTGACCTTCATCTGCCCTTGTGCACAGGCTCCCCCTCCCACCCTCCATGTCCCCCCTCCCTCCCCACCCTGGCTGGTCCCCTCACTCTCCCCGCTACCCTCCCCCTCCCCCTCCTTGCCCTCCCACTCCACCTCCCCAGCACCCTCCACATCCCCTCCTCCCACCCCTCCCCACCCTCCATGTATTCCTCCCCCACAGCCATGGCTTCCTCCGCTGCTGCAGCTGCGTCCTCCACCTCGGTGCCTCCAGTGGTCACGGGGGAAGGGGCTGCCACCAGGTGGTGTGGGCGCAGAGGTCCCCTCCCCAGCATCTGCAGCCTCTGTGGAGAAGGCAGAAATGAACAGAGCGTCATGCGTTTGTTACGGCACAGACACATTGTATGTGTCATCACAGGCTGGCATGCCACTGGGACATGGTGTGGCACACTGCATAAGCTGGGACACTCACCATCACCCTCGGCCATTGCCTCCAGCTGCATGCGGTGGAGGTATCCAGGGCAGTGTAGCCACATCTCTCTGCCCTTCTTCCATAGGTCCTCTACCTGGGGGGATAAGCAATGTTTGTAACCATTAGGGCCCTTTATCCCTGCCTATTGCGAGCCACATGGCACACATGTCTGCATGCAATGGGGGCCGCTCCTGCTATGGGCACAGGGTCCCATACTCGCTGTTGGCAGCACCACCTGCATGTGTGGGTTTGAGGCTGGGCATGTGTGGTGTGACACCTATGTGCCCTGTGTGCCGCCTCACAGCAACCCCATGCCATGTACCTGCCATCTCCTGGCATGACATGAGAGCAACATGGCATGTGGGGCATTGCATTTCAGGTCTTCAGGGGGTGTGTCTCCATACCCTCAGTGCAGTCCAGCACTCACCTCAGTGTTGGGCAGCCCATCCCACATCAACAGGAGCCATCATCATGATGCCTGGACGCTGATGCAGCCTCTGTGGTGTGGCCTCGGACATCTGGGGGTGTGGGTGAGCTGGGTACCTGCAACAACAGCAAACACCATAGCACCAGGATGTAGAATAGATCTGTGCAGTCTGGTCATGCCTCCTGGGGTTAGGGAAGAGCTGGGAACCTGCAACAACAGCAACCACCATAACACCAGGATGTAGAATAGACCTGTGTCAGCTGGTCTGATGCCTCCTGGGGTTAGGGAAGAGCTGGGAACCTCCAACAACAGCAACCACCATAATACCAGGATGTAGAATAGACCTGTGTAGTCTGGTCTGATGCCTCCTGGGGTTAGGGAAGAGCTGGAAACCTGCAACAACAGTAACCACCATAGCACCAGGATGTAGAATAGACCTGTGTAGTCTGGTCTGATGCCTCCTGGGGTGGGGAAGAGCTGGGAACCTGCAACAACAACAACCACCATAACACCAGGATGTAGAATAGACCTGTGTCAGCTGGTCTGATGCCTCCTGGGGTTAGGAAAGAGCTGGGAACCTCCAACAACAGCAACCACCATAACACCAGGATGTAGAATAGACCTGTGTAGTCTGGTCTGATGCCTCCTGGGGTTAGGGAAGAGCTGGGAACCTGCAATAACAGCAAACACCATAACACCAGGATGTAGAATAGACCTGTGTAGTCTGGTCTGATGCCTCCTGGGGTTAGGGAAGAGCTGGAAGCCTGCAACAACAGCAACCACCATAACACCAAGATGTAGAGTAGACCTGTGTAGTCTGGTCTGATGCCTCCTGGGGTTAGGGAAGAGCTGGGTACCTGCAACAGCAGCAAACACCATAACACCAGGATGTAGAATAGACCTGTGTATTCTGGTCTGATGCCTCCTGGGGTTAGGGCAGAGCTGGGTATCTTCAACAACAGCAACCACCATAACACCAGGATGTAGAATAGACCTGTGTCAGCTGGTCTGGGGCCTCCTGGGGTTAGGGCAGAGCTGGAAACCTGCAACAACAGCAACCACCATAACACCAAGATGTAGAATAGACCTGTGTCAGCTGGTCTGGGGCCTCCTGGGGTTAGGGCAGAGCTGGGAACCTGCAACAACAGCAACCACCCTGACACCAGGATGTTTGATACACCTCTGTACACAGGTCTGGGAGCCTTCAGGGCCAAGGGTGATGTTCCATACATACACAGCACCAACTAACACACCACCAGGATGACTGCTGGACCTCTGTCATCTGATATGGTGCCTCCTGGGGATGGGGCAGGGCTGTGGTACTCCGAATGCAGCAGCTACCAGTGCACCATGGTGACTACTTGACCTCTGTGATCAGGTCCGATGTCTCCTGGGGATTGGCCAGAGCATGTGGGTTGGGCAGAGGTGTGCACTGCAAGGAGCAGCTTACATCACACCACACTGACCTCTGCACCTCTGCTTTCATGCCTGTGGCTCCTGGGGATTGGCATACGTGCACACAGCAACATACACAGATAGCTTGATCACAAGTTTGCCAACATACATGTGTTTCGCACATGTGGTGCATATCTTATGTGTTTTGCTTGCTGGATATTGTGTTGCACAGCTTCCAGTTAGTGACCTGTCCCCATACACTTACCTCACGTGGGTAGTCTGCTACATGGTTGAAGCGCCTTGTGATGCGCACCCATGCCCTCCTGACACGTTCCAAGTCCTGGTGTTTTGAGGCGCCTGGAAAGAGGCGTGGCTGCCTGGTGCAGATTAAGGCTGCCAGCTGTCGTAGGTCGCGGTGGCTAAAAGCTGGCTTGCAGGATCGCGTCGCCATTTTGGGGGGTGCCCATGTGTTGGTGACGCATGCATGCACACCGCGCATGCGCTGTGTCATGCATATGCCATGCCGCGCCCTACTATGCCACGCGCACAACGTGCACGTGTCATGGACACCACATGGAAAACTATCTCTGTGGCCGCATGACTACATGTCGGATACGGAGATTGGCAGCCATGGTGGCTGGCTTTAGTTTACAGCATCGCATGACTTACACCATTTGGCCTGGACTGCATCTGGTGCGCCTCAGCTTTAGATACCTTATGATGTGCTTTTGGCGATGCACTGGCATGCCTCTCCTTAGAGGCACGGGACAAAGGTTATAGTGTATTAGGCTTGTGTCAATGATTGTAGAGATTTGTCTGATTGTTACTAACACTCATCTTGCTGTTGGTGCAATGGGGATTCAAACCCATAAGCAGTGACTCTGGGGGCATCGTATTAACCAGTATGCTATGCCTTTTCTCATAGCATGGGCTAACTACACAGCAACTGCAGGTCAACCCAGTAAATGTCAGCTGTGCTTACCGGGATCGGGTAGACCCACAGCTAAGGCACTTTACAGGGTACCTTAGGTTTTCCAGCTGAGGTGATGTTTTTTTGTGGTGGACAAACTGATATTTGCGATGGGGTATGTGTATACCATCCTACTGTTACCGGCGAAACTTCCAGCGACAATGTGAGCAACGCCATATAGGGAGGTGGGCGTGCTGGCGTCCATGTAGCATGCACTGTGTACCACCCAATAGGGGGCCACATTGGCTGTTTATGTGCAGTAACCTTAACTTCGTGGCAGTGGTGTGAAAAAGTGTATGGAGCTGTTGCCCACTGGTTAATACAATGACCAGCAAGCCCAAGGTCATGAGTTCAATCCCTCAGGGGTCTCATCTGATATGGCTGTCTGTGGCAAGCACTTTTGCTGCATGTAACAGTCTGACACATCTGTACAATCTGTGCTGCAAGCAGAAACACCCTCACCTCATTGCCATCACCTACTGCGCCCTATAGGGCAGGAGGGGTGTCTGGACCCACATGTGGATCAGGGGGCAGCGCCTACCAACCCACCCTCTCAGGGCCAGGGTGGGGGGGGGGGGACAGGATCTGCCACCAACAGACCCACACTCTACATCTTTGCAATGGCAGCAGTGGAGGGACATGATGAAGGGCTGTGGGACCAGCTACCCCGGTCCTGCAGGAGAAGGGCCACCCTCCAAGGCAGGGAATGCAGATCTGTTTGTATCACACAAGGCACTGGCAGACAGGCGGTAGGCCTGTATATGCTCAGAGGTCCCCCACCACCATCTGACATTCACCAGCAGTAGGCACTGTCAGTGTTCACCCTGCAAGGTGCTCCAGCCATACACACACTAACTGCAGACGGTCTGCTAACTAGTACATGTTCCTGGAGAAACTGCACAACCAGAGGTGGTATGTCAGTGATTGGGCCCCAACCGGGGAAACTCCCAGAAATCACTTGAGGGAAACACTGCATGGTACTATGTGGGGACCTAGCCATGCCATGGTCACTGCTCAGTCAGGGTATGAGTGACCCCCCCCTCAGCATGACATGCTGTGGTCACCGTGTCCCTGCAGGTGGTGGTCGGCCAATACAATGTCCCAGCCATTGACATATGCCCTGTGCAGATGCATCCTGCCCAGGCTGCTCTGTCCGGCCCATACCCACAGTACCTTGCTCCTCATTATGCACATAGGCAGGCTAACAATGGAAACAGTGCAAGCATTGTGGGCTCCTCAAGGTGTGGCCAGCCACAAAACACTTGATAGACATACACACACTCTCACACCTACTTCAGCATTGTGCAAATATAGTGGTGGTTGGCAACCCTGGCCGCCACACCAGTCCTGGGCACAGCGCAGGCATTGCTATGGTACTCAATACTTTTGGGGTCACTCTCCGGGGTGGTAAACACTGTCAGAGACATAAACCGAGACACACTCCACAGATATCAGACAGGTTGTTCTGATGGATCTCTGTTAACACATTGTGTCTCATTTTGGGCTTGTTATCTGACATTAATCATAGCAACCGCTTGATATATGTGGAACGTGCTTCAAGGTTTATGACAGCATTGCTAAGGTATGCGGGTTCTAGTATTGGTAGATGCTGCTCCGCGCAGGGCCCAACAGCCTGACCCTCATGAGGCTTTGGATAGTGGAGCTGGCCAGTGCTCTGGGGCAGAGGTTCTCAACTCCGGTCCTGGTGGGCCCAACACGATTCAGGTTTTCATGCTGTCCCTAATGTATATGCAGGGGATACATTTGCATACAATGGGGGTGGTACATACAAATGCATCTCAAGCATATGTCTTATGGACAGCATTACACCTGAATGGTGTTTGGCCCTTTGGGACTGCAGCCTCTGCTAGGGACTGCACATGTCTATGGTGAATGTGCTCTGTAGGGTAGACTATAGGTGCTTATGGCGTGTTTATTTTATCTGCACAAAAAGTTCCTTCTTTATTACCACAGTTTAGTACTGGGTAATATATGGGACATGGTCTGCAGGAGCCACAGCTGGGACTTGAACCTGTGACCTTCTGCCTCTGGAGGTACTGGCTGGGTGTACTGCACCAAAGTGTTCCACAGAGGCAGGTCATTCCCTGGATATACCATTACTGTTCGTCAGATGTTTTTTGCAGTGCATGGCACCCACCTAGACAGGGCTTGGCCTTAGTCTGCTGTGGGCAGCTGCCACTGCCCCCCCCAACACCGACACCCCTCTGCTACCATGCTGACATTTATTTATTTATTTACATTCTCTTATATACCGCACTATTCTGCATCAGTGCGGTTTACATTGAACAAACTGAAATTACATTGAACAGGGCATTATACTTGGAGATAACTATTTACAGGGGACATGCCCTTATGACGGTGGTGCTGGTGGTTCGCAGTCCAGTGTGCCGGTAGGCGGCTGCCTATGGTATGTAATTTGAGGTAGGGGTGCCTGCATGGACATCCATGCTTTCCCTGTAACCGCCTGCCAATGTTCTGTTCCATTTGTGGTATTTGCTAGGTACTATCCCCTGGGACACTGTGGGACACAGACATTCGTGGGCATGTTTGACCTTGATCAGTTGCTGATATTGCATCCCTGTTTCTCTATGTGTCACCTGGGCATATGCCTAGCCTGCCCTATGCCTCAGCTGCCCCACTGCATGTCATGCCTGCAGTCCCCTGTACTCTATGTGCAGCCACACCATAGTGCCCTTTCGTATTTGGGCACTATCTGGTGGTGCAGCACATGTATCACTACTATCACTGTTCTTGGTCTCCCTGCCTTTGCTGCACATTGCTGACTGAAATAGTTTCTCTCTTCTTAACTTTTGCCTCTAACACCAGGGGGTATGATTACTAAACCGTCTTAATGTGCGCCCAGCGATAGTGTGCAGGCTGCCATAAAAGGAGTGGGCGTTTCAGTCTTAAAGTAGCAAAACGGGATTATCGCGCGATAACGCGCGCTGCTGCGCACAATAACGGGCTAAGCGCCGCTAAGCGCGTTAATGCGCAGTAATCTTAAGTAGGTGCCTAGACATGCAAACACAGAAACAGAGGTGTAGTACGATGGTTAATTCACTGACTGATGATACAGGGGTCATGAGTTTGATCCCCCAGTGTGCTTAATGCATATGGCTAGCTGAGGTATCAGCTTTGACATGTAAGTATTGTTTCTTGAGGCATTTTATTTTTATTTTAATTATTGCTGCCAGCAAACACACCCTCACGTGCCATAACCTAAGGTGCCACATAAGCCACCCTATAAGGCACTCCATAGGGCACATTATAAAGTGCACTGTCTGCCACGGCACCCTATAATGTCCCCTATAGGGCACCCTATAAGGTGCTCCATAGGACAACTTATAAGGCACCTTATATAGACTGTAACCATAAGGTGCCTCAGAAGGCGCTTTATAACCCTATAAAGCGCCTTCTGAGGCACCTTATGGTTACAGTACTCTGAGGGTGTTTTTGCTGGCAGCACTAATGTACATTAAAAATTGACAAAGCTCCAGATAGCCCTATCAAATAACCCCACAGTGGGTTTGAACCCATGATCTCTGGCTTCACAGGCAGTGAAGTAACCAGTGGGCTACAGCTATTAACAAGCCTCTGACTGGCCACAGAAGGACTGCATGTCACCACACAAACAGTCTGCTGTGGTTACCAGGATAGGGTTAACCCACCCGTACCCATGATGCACTGCACATGCAAATCAGCAGTCTACAGATGATCAGAAGATGGGGTATGCACCCCCACAGCACCTCGGCCTGGTAGGGGGAACTGACCGTGTGCACCCCCACAGCACTTCAGCCTGGTAGGGGGTACTGACCGTGAATGTTACTGGCACAGAGTAGCTACAGACCGTCACATTGTGCGGGTACTGTGCTCACCCTGAGGGTGAGGTGGGGCACCAAGCACATGGCTGAAATGGGCTATGCTGCAGGTCCCCATCAGTGCTAGTGTGTATGATAGGTAGTTCCTGCAGACACATCTGTATTTCTCAATCATGTCTAGCCCTTATGGGCTATGATGCACCCAAAATAGTGCATATCCTGTGTTGATACCATGGTCACATGATATAGGTGAAGGGGGGGGGGTATTTGGACCCATAAGTGGATTATGTACCACCACCCAACCCACTCTCTGGTGGGAAACAGGATCTCCCACCAACAGAGCCACACTCTACCTCCCCGCAATGGTGGCAGTAGAGAGCACCATCAACCCCAGTCCTGCTGGGGAACAGACACCATACAGGGCAAACAATGCAGATCTGTACACATCCATAAGGCAAAGCAGACAGAAGGTCTGGAAATGCTCAGCTGCCCCCCAACACTATCTGACATTCTCCAGCAGCAAGCCTCCAGCTGCTGCACCCTGCAAGATGTTTCCATCCAGACACATACTAGCTGCAGACAGTCTGCTAGCTAGCCCATAGTGCATGTTTCTGGAAAAAATGCATGTACCCAGAACTGGGATGTCAGCATACACACCAAGCAGATAAGTCAGTGATTGGACCCCAAAAGAGAACCATAAACATCACATAAGAAAAACACAATATAGCACTATGGGGGAACCTAGCCATGCCGTGGTCACTGCTCAGTCAGGGTGAGAGTGACCTCCCAGCAGGACATGCTGTGGCCACCCTGTCCGTGCAGGTGGTTGTCAGGCACTACAATGTCCGAGTCATTGCCCTATGCCCTGTGCAGATGCATCCTGGCTAGGCCACCCTGTTCAGGCTATACCCATGGTACTTTGCTCCTCATTATGCACATTGGCAGACTTACACTGGCAACAGTGTGGGCTGAGGAAGGTGTTGGCAGACACCACACACTGGATAGACAAACACACGCTCCCAAACCTATGCCAGCATTGTGCAAATATAGAGGCTCTTAGCAGCCCTGGCCACCGCACCAGTCCTGGGCACAGTGCAGGCATGGCTATGGTACGCAATACTGTTGGGGTCACTCCCCAAGGTGGTAAACACTGTCAGACATCAGACCTGAAGCACACTCCACAGACAGCAGAAAGGTTGCTATGATGCAGCTCAATCAGCAAATTGTGCTTAACTTAGGAATTGCTATCTGCCAGTAATCATAGCAACCATTTGATAGGTGTGTACAATATTCCCAGGTTTAGGGTGGCATTGCTAAGGTATGCAAGTGCTAGTATTGGGAGATGCACGCAGGGGCCAACATCCTGCCTCTCCAGGAGGCTTTGGATAATGGAGCCTATGGGTGAGGGTATGTCTGCTCCTGTTGGCCGCTGCTCTAGGGCAGAGGTTCCAAACTCCAGTTCTGGTGGGCCAAACACTGTTCGGGTTTTCATGCTGTCCGTAATGAATATGCATGAGATACATCTGCCTACCATGGGGGCGGTGCATAGACATGCAGCACAGCCATGTTTATTAGAGGCAGCATGGAACCTGAATGGTGTTTGGCCCTCCAGGACTGCATTTGGGAGACTCTGCTCTAGGTAATGTGCATGTTTATGGTGTCTGTGCTCTGTAGGGTAAAATGTAGGTTTATTGGGCATGTTTCTGTTATCTGCAATAAAGATTCTGTCTGTATTAGCATGTTTTAGTAGTGGGTAAAATATGGGGACTGGGCTGGCAGGAACCACAGCTGGGACTTAAACCTGTGACCTTCTGCTCCTGAACACACTGGCTGTGTTCACTGCACCACTGTATTGCCACAAAGATAGTGCATTCCCTGGAGATACCATGACTGTTTGTCAGACAGAGCCTGTCTGTTGCAGTGCACGGCACCCACCTAAACAGGGCTAGGCCATGGTCTGCTGTGGGAAGCTGCCACTGCCCCCTCAACCACCAGTACCCCTCTGCCACCATGCTGACATGCCCTTCTGCTGGTGGTGCTGGTGATGCGCAGTCTCAGGCCATCCAGTGTGCGGGTAGGCGGCTGCCTATGGTGCAGGTTCTGGGGTAGGGGTGCCTGCATAGCTGTCCACGCTTTCCCCCAGCACGGCCTGCCAATGTTCCGTGCCATTGGGGGTACCTGCTGGGTACTATTCCCTGTGACACCGTGGGAAGCACACTCTTGCCCATGTTGGGCCCTCTGCAGTTGCTGTCTGGCTGCTCTACTGTTTCAGCATTCCTATGGGCCAGCTAGGCATTACCCTAGTCCGCACTGTGCCCCAGCTGCACCACAGCATGTGTCGCCTGCAGCCCTCTGTGTCCCCTTTTCCAGCATCTGTCCAGTTGCCCATTCCGACATGCCCGCCCTGCTGTTGTGGAACATGTGCACACCATAGGAAACCTGTCCAATGGAGAGGAAAACCCTGATCAGCGCAATTTCACGGTGGGCTCATTCACCTTGTATGGGGACAGAGCATAGACCCTTCCAAAATTCATATCTTTTTTTTGGAGCTTTCTTGGGGGTGTTTTTTGATGTTTCCCATTGATATCACTATTGCCCAGCTTGGTTATGTTTTTTTTACATTTTCTTCTGGTCATTTTCACTGTTTCTTTGCCCTTTTGTTCCGTACACATGTATCACACTTATCACTTTTTTATAGGTTTCCCTGGTTTTGCTGTACATTGCTGACGGAAATGGTTTCTTTTCCCTTTAAATCAGCTCTAACGCCAGGGTTTCACTGGCGTTAATTTTCAGCCTTGGATTTCACAGCGTTAGTGTGCAGGGAGCCTCTCCCCTCCCACTCTCCGCCCATTGACCCTCTCTCTCCGCCCCTGGGAGCCTTCCTCCGCCCTCCGGGAGCCTTTCTCCGCCTTCAGCGCTCGTTTGCGCCTTAGCGTGCGTTAACGTGCGCTAAGGCGCCTTATCGCGCGATAAGGCACCATTATCGCGCGATAAGGTGCCTTATCATGCGATAACGTGGGAGAGCGCACGTTAAGATGGTTTAGTAAACATACCCCAGGTTTTCACTCGCGCTAGTTTTCGGACCTTCATTTCATGGCGAAAGTGTGCCTGGGGCCTCTCCCCGCCCACTCTCCACCCATTTACCCCTTCTCTCTGCCCCTTGGGAGCCTTACTCCACCCTCTGGGGAGCCTTACTCCACCCTCGGCGCACCTTACTGCCGCAGCAGACGTTATCGCGCGATACGTGACTTTCTCGCACGATAATGCGCCATTATCACGCGATAACTTCACGTATCGCGCAATAACCTCGCAGCTGCGACATTAGCACTGTTTAGTAAACATACCCCTAAAGCAAGCGTTGCATCATTGTTTCCTAGCAACTGCTGCTGCTGCAGGCCCCAGAGATGCCTGGGCCTGGGTGCCTGCAGTCCTTGTACTGGTCCTGTTTGGATGTGGGTGCAACTTTTCTTTTAAGATATCTGTGCAGGTGTGTTGTCAAATTTCATTCTAATATTTACCTATTTTATGAACCAGAATAATTGCAGTTTTTTCTAGATGGAAATTTAGAGAGTAATGAGGTTGAACAAGTCTGACTGAAATGTGTTATATTAGTTTAATTCTTTAGCTGCCTAGTCCTTTTCTTATTTAGGAATGATTTTTAATTATCTGGATTTTTCTTGATTTGGTATCCTCTTTTCTTTTTAGCATTTATTTGCAGGTCTCATTATGAGCATTTGTATTGTTTTTTAATTACTTTTGTATATTACTTTGTCATTTGCTTGCTTCAAATGCTCTGTTTTGCTTTTCGATTTTGGAATGTGGTAAAAATTTAGAATTGAAAACTTAAAATAAAAGAATATAGAGTTGTTGGATTGTGTCTGCTGCTGTGAGAATCGCCTGTAGGACTGTGTGTCACTGCTGTCTCTCCTACCTTCATGACAGCGCTAAACAAGTTTTTTGCTTCAGATTATGCAGTACCCCAGCAGACCATGGCTCCTTATCTTGTTTCCCTCTCTTTCAGAGCTCTCCTGGAGACAGGTCAACATTAGTCTCCAAGATGGCATCCTCTCTTCTTTTCACCTGTGCTACACTGGATCTGCAGTTAAAGGGGTAGTGTTTCAGGTAAAAAAGGGGCAATTTTGAGCCACTGGCTCACATAGTTTTCTGGAGACTCAGATATAGCAGAGCTATTCTCCAGGGTGAAAATGGTGGCATTTGGCATGGCACAAAATGGACAAAATCCTCATGCAAATGATCAAAAAACTGGGAAGCAGCAGGAGGGGACAATTGCAGTCCTTGAGAACCACAAATATGTCTGAGTTCCAGGACAAACAAATATGCAAATGTACTAGTTTTCTAGACGAAAAGTAAGATGATATGACTGACAAATGTTCATAGTGGATATCTTGAAAATCAAACTTTCTTACAGCTCTCTAGGACCCAAACTTCTGGGTTCTAAATTTGACAAAACAAGATTTGCCATCACTAATTCAGTGTGCATGTGGAGGCAAGTGAAACTGTGATTTCAGGAACACATTTTAGTTCATAAAACTTTTATTTCCAAAAGGAAAGGTAGAACACCATTTTCAAAAACTAAATCCACTTAAAAGCAATATTTGTTCTAGCTGAATAAAATTTCCAGCCAACATGAACTGCAGTTTTAAATTTCCTTATCACTTGGTTACTGTATATAATAAAGCTCTGGTCGATTGCCAGTAACTGCCATCAGCCTGATTTGCAATTCAAATGTCATTGATTGAGCATAGGATTCTTGCTGACATTTGAAGGGCTTTTAACCCCTTGGTTCCCCCAGGAGAATTCTTGGTATTAGTTCAAGTTTTATGGTTCATTTCAGAGCATTCTGGGACACTTTCAAATAACAGGTCTGTGGAACCAGAATGCTATCTAATTAATATGAGTTCAGATGGTACAACCCAAAATCTCTCCAAAGAACCAGTAGGATGGGTTGTTGAAAATCTTTCAGTATTTTGGAATCAGTGTTTGTGTAGGAAAGAAAATTGTATACGTGATATGGCATTACATGTTCTGACACAGCCTGACCTTTCTGCTGTATTTGAAAGTTGATGAAGAGCAGTTTGTTTTTTCATATTAGTTTAAAAGGGACTCACTAGTGTTTTACCTCTGCTTCTGTCTTGTGATATTGGGTAAGATGCCACCGGAACATCACTGGATAAAAGGCTATCTGAAATTTAAGCCTCTCTTATTACCTATTAGCTGGCCATATCGATCAGCTGCTAGCTACATAATGCAAACAATAACAAAGATATTGATTAAGCAGATGGTAAACAGATAGATACAAATCTTGAAGCTGCTGATAGAGAGAGAGAACTATCTCTGGCATGTCATTTACAATGTATGGGCTCGATGACTGTGTCTGCTTTCAGGCCTTAAAGCAAACACAGAATCTAATACTCATCTAGTATATTTTATAGAAGGCTTTCCGTCCTGTTCTCAGAAACACAATTTGAAAAATTCCAGAATGCTGAGCACAGATCTTCCAGTGAACATGGATAATATATTAAAGGGAGGCAAATCTCCCCTAGAAAACAAAACAACTGCTTCCATAGCAATTTAAAAGATCCTTCATAGATGCTATTTTTTAGAAGGGCTCAATGCTTGTGATGCTATAGACTTTTAGTTATGGGATTTTGTTATCCATTATCTGGTTATTGTTTTTATCAGTGAAGTGGAAAGAAGACTCGGTATAGCTCCTGTGAAACCTTTCCTGTGATATTCTTCTAGTAATTCAAAGGAATACAGAGATACTATACATCTGTAGCCAGTATAGCTGCACCATAAACAACAGCTTTCTCCATCCCATTGATCCCAAGAATAGCTTCCATCTTATGTTTCTCAATCAGCTTCTATCTCTACAGTCTAACCGCATCATCATAACCATTATCTTCATCCTGTGAAATTTTACACTTTGCTTTGAAATTATTTAGTGTTTCAGCCATCAAAATTAGGGGTATGTTTACTAAACCATCTTAAAGTCACAGCAGTGGTATTATCACGCGATAAGTGACATTATCGCGCGATAATGTCACTTATTGCACGATAACGCGGCGGCGGCTTTAAGACACACTAACCCTGTGAAATCCGGGGCTCAAGGGTGGAGTAAAGCTTCCCAGAGGGCGGAGAGAAGGGATCGATGGGCGGAGAGTGGGCGGGGAGAGGCTCCAGGCACACTAACGCTGTGAAATCTGGGTCTGAAAACTAACGCCAGTGAAACCCTCGCGTTAGGCACATTTGCAGGAAAGAGAAACCATTTAAGTCAGCAATGTGCAGCAAAGGCAGGGAAACCCAGAGAGTGATAGTAGTGATACATGTGCAGGAACCAAAAAGGCAAATAAACATATAAAATGACCAGAACCACATTTAAAATCCCAATAACCAAGCTGGCCAATAGTGATATTAATGATATCACATAAAAAAACACTACTGACAAAGCGTAAAAATTAAGATATCATGTTTGGAAGGGTCTATGCTCTGTTCCCCTACAAAGTGAATGATCCCACATTGAAATAGCGCTGATCAGGGTTTCTGTCATTTAGATTGGGCAGGTTTGTTATGGCGTGCACATGTGCAGCAACAGCAGAGTGGGCACGTAGGAAAGGGAAACTGTACTGATGCTGTAAATGGGATACAGGGGGCTGCAGGTGGAACATGCTGTGGTCCAGCTGGGGCACAGTGCGGACTAGGCAGATGCCTAGGTGGCACATAGGAATGCTGAAACTGTAAAGCAGCAAGACAGCAATTGACAAGGATCCAACATGGGCACGAGTGTGTATCCCACATTGTCACAGGGGAGATTACTCAGCAGGTACCCCCATGGGCACATAACATTGGCAGGCGGTGCGGGGAGGGGGGGAAGCACACATGTCCATGTAGGCACCCCTATCCGAGAACCCACACCATAGGCAGCTGCCTACCGGCATACTGGATGGCCTGGGACTGCGCACCACCAGCACCACCGGCATAATGGTATGGCAGCATGGTGGCAGAGGGGTGCTGGTGGCAGAGGGGGCAGTGGCATCTGCCCACAGCAGACCATGGCCTAGCCCCGTTTAGGTGGGTGCCATGCAATGCAACAGACAGGGTATGTATGACGAACAGTCATGGCATCCCCAGGGAATGAACAGTCCTTGTGGCAACAGTGTGGTGCAGTACACACAGCCAGTGTGTTCAGGAGCAGAAGGTCACAAGTTCAAGTCCCACCTGTGGCTCCTGCCAACCCTTTCCCCATATTTTCCCCAGTACTAAACCATGGTATTAAAGATGGAACCTTTATTGCAGATAAAATAAACATGCCTGAAACACCTATATTTTACCCTACAGAGCACAGACACCATAAACATGTGCAATCCCTAGAGCAGAGTTTCCCCAACTGCAGTCCTGGAGGGCCAAACATCATTCAGGTGTCATGTTGTTCCTAATGAATATGCCTGTGCTGCATTTGTATGTGCTGCCCCCATTTTATGCAAATGTATCTCATGCATATTCATTAGGGACAGCATGAAAACCTGAACAGTGTTTGGCCCACCAGGACCGGAGTTGGGAACCTCTGCCCTAGAGCAGCGGCCAACAGGGACATAAACACCCACACCCACAGGCTCCACTATCCAAAGCCTCATGGAGAGTCAAGCTGTTGGGCCCTGCACACAGCAGCATCTCCCAATACTAGCACTTGCATACCTTAGCAATGCCGCCCTAAACTTGGGAATACGTTACACATATATCAAAAGGTTGCTATGATTAATGGCAGATAACAGTTCCTAAGTTAAGCACAATTTGCTGATAGAGCTGCATCATTGCAACCTTTCTGATATCTGTGGAGTATGTTTCAGTTTTGGTTTCTGACAGTGTTTACCACCCCGAGGAGTGACCCCAACAGTATTGTGTACCATAGCCATGCCTGCACTGTGCCCAGGACTGGTGTGGTGGCCAGGCTGCCAAAAGCCTCTATATTTGCACATTGCTGGCATAGGTGTGGGAGTGTGTGTCTGTCTATCCCAGGGGTGTCCAACCCTGTCCTGGAGGGCCGCAATCCTGGCAGGTTTTTTGGATAGTCCTAATGAATATGCAACCTGACTGGTTTGTGGCCCTCCAGGACTGGATTTGGAGACCCCTGCCTTACACCTCTGTCATTTAAGATTGTGAGTGGGCAAGGTACAGATGTCCTAGACATCAAAAAGGTAGATAGACTTTGTCACATTTCTCCTCACTTCTCATCACCAACAAAATGTGGTCTATTAGACAAATGTTTGGTGGTGGTGGGACTCGAGGAGGAATGTGACAAATTCTATCTACCCTTTTGATGTCTAGGACATCTGTACCTTGCCCACTCACAATCTTAAATGACAGAGGTGTAAGGCAGGGGTCTCCAAATCCAGTCCTGGAGGGCCTCAAACCAGTCAGGTTGGCAGGATATCTCTAATGCATATATATCTCATGCATATTGTGGCGACCACACCCCTACCAGGCGATTGCCTAGTAGGGATGGGAGACCATCTTGTATTCCTTTTCCAAAGGGTTGTAGTTGTGTAGTCAGAAATGAACCAAGTGGATGTTTCAAAGCGCACAGGAATTTTTATTAGCTTCCTTTAGGTAAGATGGTAACAATCTTCAAAGCAACTTTACACTCAAGACAAAGAAACAAAGGATGATCTTCTCCAATTAAAGCAAATATCAAAACAGTGTTTCCGTGGAATTATTTACAATGGCTTTCCTTTTCTTTCTCTTTAAGATGCTTCTTACTTCAGCAATCATAAAGGCACATGTATTTACAACTTACAATCAAAGCCAGTAGGGCTGCTAGCTCCTTCTTTGCTGTTTTTAGTTAAACAGTTCTCAGCTGTCTAGCCCCGCCTTGGTTGCACTAGCCACTTCTTTAGGAAAGAACCTTAGTGCTTCAATATAAGACTCATTCTCTCCTTTACTTCAGGCTTTCAGCTATAACAAAGTTGAAACAGCTTTCTTAATTTCTTTCTGCTATTTGGCTTCCATTAATTAGCATCAATACAAACAGCACAGTCCATCTCAGAACAAGAAGAACCCATGTCAGTTTCTCTACCATCCACCTCCATACTTTCTTCTGAGCTGCATATTGGTAAAGCTTGGAAACGTTCAGGCACTTTTTCCTTTAAGTCATTTAAAAGCTCAAATAGCCTATTCCACTGCACTGCCCCTCCTTCTCTTGGCAGAACTTCAACAGGCTTCTCCTGTTCAACTTTTCTTGAAAACCCCTTCTTTCTAATCTGGGTTTTCCCAGGTACAAATCCCTCTTCAGAATCAGAGCAAGAGATATAAGCCTTAGGCTTCACTGCTTTCTTTCTCCTACCTTGGAGTTTTACTGCAGGACTTCCATATCTGGAGTTCTGTTGGCTGTAGCTATCTCTGCCTCAGAGCCAGTCAGGGAATCAGGGTAAGATTTCCTCTCCACTTCCTGGGGCTTCTTCTGCCTGAAGACACACCCTTCACCCGAGGAGTCTAGGCTCTCTTGCCTTAGCTTTTCCAATGCCAGCCTTCTCTCTCTCTCTCTTGCCAGTATACTTGGTCCTCTCCCTGGAACCTTCTCTGTAGCTCTCTTGGCTGCAGTCCTGGCTGCTCTTGCTCTCCTTGCACTTGTCCTTTTTCCTGTACCTGTTTCTCCTTCCGTCTATCTCTCTGTTTGTTTGCTCAAACTTAAACGTGGAGCAGGGCACCTCCCCTTCTGACTCCACCCCCATGTACCTCCTACTCTTACTTAGGGTTGCCATGGAGTCTGGGTGTGGCTTTAGCCTAGCTCTACCCTCGTGGTTTCTCTCACTGCTTTTACTATGGTGTATGTGTTCTGGTGCACCCATCCCCCGCAAAGAAGAAAAAGTTCTTTTTCCCTTTATTTCTTCATGCTGGACTGCACTCTCCTTACCACAATATTCATTAGGGATATCTCAGAAACCTGCCAGGATTGCGGCCCTCCAGGACAGGATTGGACACCCCTGGTCTACCCAGTGTGTTGTGGCTGCCTACACCTTACTCAGCCCACACTGCTTGCACTGTTTCCAGTGTTAGCCTGCCAATGTGCATAATGAGGAGCAAGGTACTGTGGGTATGGCCCGGACAGGGTGGCCTGGGCAGGATGTATCTGCACAGGGCATAGGGCAATGGCTGGTACATTGTAGTGCCTGGCCACCACCTGCACGAATAGGGTGGCCACAGCATGTTCTGCTGGGAGGTCACTCTCACCCTGACTGAGCAGTGACCACAACAAAAAAGCCCAGTATTATTCAAAGGAAAAAACCACCATTACGTGTCACAAATAAATTTTTGTCAGAGAGGCCGTCAAAGTGTAAAGGACTTGCCCTCACACTACTGCGGTCCATCCATTTTATTAGAAAACCTTAAAAAACGGTTCAAAATATATTTATGAAAATGTATTTGTCAACATTACTTAGCTGAAAAGAGCTGTTGTAAACCTTTCAACAAACTGATCTTTAAATGACCATCAAAGACGACGTGTCACGTTTCGGGGAACGTCTCGTTCTCCCCTGCCTCAGGTCCAGTCGCCAAACTTCAGATTATCCAGCTCCAGCATTGACAAAAATGCCGAAAAAAGCAGTTTTTATACAGGCATCAACCGCTACTGCATTGATTCACTGAAACGCCCCCTTCCTGGGGGTCCTTTACACTTTGACGGCCTCTCCGACAAAAATTTATTTGTGACACGTAATGGTGGTTTTTTCCTTTGAATAATACTGGGCTTTTTTGTTATGGTATACTTTTTCAGACCTGGTTGGGTATTTGTATTTGGTTTTGAGCAGTGACCACGGCATGGCTAGGTTCCCCCATAGAGCTATCTAGTATCTTTCTCAAGTGATATTTTGGGTTCTTGTCTCTGGGGCCCAATCACTGACTTATTTGCTTGGTGTGTGTGCTCATGTCCCGGTTTTGGGTGCATGCATCTTTTCCAGGAACATGCACTATGGACTAGCTAGCAGACTGTCTGCAATTAGTATGTTTATGGCTGGAACACCTTGCAGGGTGCAGCGGCTGGAGACTCACTGTGCTCTCTGCTGGAGAATGTCAGATAGTGGTGGGGGGCAGCTGAGCATTTCCAGGCTTACTGTCTGTCTGCCATTGCCTTGTGGATGTGTAGAGATCTGCATTGAATGCCCTGTAGGACTGGGGTTGATGGTCCCCTCTACTGTCACCATTGCAGGGATGTAAAATGTGGATCTGTTGGTGGGAGACCCTGAGCCCCAGAGGGCAGGTTGGGTGGTGCTACATAATCTGCCTATGGGTCCAAACACCCCCCCCGTCACTTAAATCATGTGACCATGGCACCCACACAGGATATGCACTATTCTGGGTGCATCATAGTCCACAAGGGCTAGATGTGACTGGAAAATATGGATGGACACAGGTGTATCCTAAGTGTGTCTGCAAGGACTACCTCTCACACACTGGCACTGATGGCGACCTGCAGCATAGCCTATCTCAGCTAAGTCAGGTGCTACGGACCTGATGCTGGGCGCCCCACCTTGCCCCCAGGGTGAGCACAGTACCCCCACAATGTGTCGGTCTGTAGCTACTCTGTGTCAATAACACACACGATCAGTTCCCCCTACCAGGCCGAGGTGCTGTGGGGGTGCATACCCCATCTTGTGATCATCTGTAGACTGCTGATGTGCATGTGCAGTGCATCATGGGTACGGGTGGGTTAAACCTATCCTGGTAACCACAGTAGTTTGTGTGGTGACCTGCAGTCCTTCTGTACTCAGGCAGGGGTTTGTTAGTAGCTATAGAGATGTAGCCCACTGGTTACTTCACTGATTGTAGAGGCAGAGGTCATGGGTTTGATCCCACAGTGGTGTTACTTGATAGGGCTGTCTGAGGCATTTCCCTTTTTAATTTAAATTAGTGCTGCCAGCAAACACACCCTCACAGTGCTGTAACCTTAAGGTGCCTCATAAGGCGCCCTTTAGGGAACATTATAAGGTGCCTTGGCGGACAGTGCACTTTATAATGTACCCTCTGGAGTGCCTTATAGGGCGCCTTATGCGGCACCTTAGGTTACGGCACTGTGAGGGTATGTTTGCTAGCAGCACTAATTTAAATTAAAAAAGAAAATGCCTCAAACAGCACTGATTTAAAGTAAAGGGTAATGCCTTAGACAGCCTTACTTATTAAGCTCACTGGGGGATCAAATTCATGACGCCTGTTTCATCAGTCAATGTATTAACCATTGTACTACACCACTGTTGTTGTGTTTGCAGGTCAGCGCGCCTAATTAAGGCTAACGCGCGTTGTGCCACGGCTCCCTCTATAACCCGAAATGCTACCTGAAGACCGGAACGCCCACTACCTTATATGGCATTCGTCACAGTAAGACTGCAACTAACGCCGGTAACATTAAGACGGTTTAGTAAACATACTCCTAAGACTTTTCAAACACTTGGGGCCTAAGTTACATTTTGGGAAAAGCAGGGCAAAAGTCTTCAATTAGTTTGTTCTTATAGTTTTGAAATAATGCTTTTGTCCAAGGACTAAATTTTATGCAATGCCAGGAAGGGGAAAAAATCAACAGAAAAAAATCATTTAAGTAGCGTCTACCTTTGGGAACCTGACAGGTACTTATGACCTGGATTGGCTTCTGTTAGAAATCTTGATGGACTTTGGCATATATTATGTTCTTATGTTCTCCTAGCAGAATTCAGAAGACTGTATTAGAGGGGTAAGCAGGAGAAGCAAAGTCCTTTGCCTCTGTCCTCACTAAAATAGGGGACAGGAGGTGATTATAATTCATGGAATCAGGGACACTGCCTCAAAACAGGGACAATCCTGAAAATTGAGGACATCTAGTAACCTTAGCTTACGCCTTTTCAGGCAGGAAGAAAAGGGCCATGGTGAATAGCCATGTAGGAGGCTCAGAGAGATACTTTAACTTTTATTATGTATTTCAAAAATTCTTCCTTGAGAATCTGAATGGTAACAAATAAGCTATCAATGCGCATATAATGCCATCAATGAGCATATAATGAGGCATTTGGGGCTGACCCAGTTCTGAAACACAGATTTCAGTATTAGCTTCATTAAAATTTGTATAAGTCTCATTATACCATTTTGCACTTTGCAGGGTTGCTCTAATGATGCAATTTCTTTCTAGAAAAGGACAGAGGAAATACATACACCATGCTTGATGAATGATGTTGATACACTTGAAAACAAAAGGCCCAATGCATGTGCCTACACTCCTACTGCCACATCATCTCATTTAATTACTTCTTGAAACATTTCTGTTCTTACATTCATATGTTGTGCTTTTTCAAAAATGACCCAGGATGACTTACAACATAGCCACAATACAATACAATAGCAAAAATATCATCATTACATAAATACCACATAATAAGAATTATGGGTTTGATATTCAATGGCAGCAGCCAGCACACTTACGGCCCGATACAAAAAGCTCTGAAGTTGCACACTGTCAATCTGTACGCCTCTATACAGCGCACTGATAGCAAGCAGCATGGATTAACCAGAGGCTGGTCTTGTCAGACAAATCTGATTGATTTCTTTGACTGGGTGACTAGGGAGTTGGACAGAGGGAGAGCCCTAGATGTGGTGTATTTAGATTTCAGTAAAGCCTTTGACACTGTTCCTCACAGGCAACTTATAAACAAACTGAGCACCCTAGGGATGGACCCTAAAGTTACTGCTTGGGTTAGAAATTGGTTGGGTGGGAGGCGACAAAGAGTACAGGTAAATGGAGCTCAATCTGAGGAGAAGGATGTTACCAGTAGTGTGCCCCAGGGATCTGTCCTTGGTCCGTTTCTTTTTAACATCTTTGTTACTGATATAGCGGAAGGGCTGTCGGGTAAGATTTGCCTCTTTGCGGATGATACCAAAATCTGCAATAGAGTAGACACCCAGGAAGGTGTAGATAACATGAGGAGGGATCTAGCTAAGCTTGAAGAATGGTCTAGAATTTGGCAGCTGGGATTTAATGTTAAAAAATGTAAGGTCATACATTTGGGCTGCAGCAATCCAAGGGAGCAATATAGTATAGGGGGTGAAGTACTTTTGTCCACTAAAGAAGAACGGGACCTAGGCTTGGTTGTGTCTGATGACCTTAAAGTAGCTAAACAGGTAGAAAAGACGACGGCAAAAGCTAGAAGGATGCTTGGGTGCATACGGAGAGGAATGGCTAGCAGAAAAAAGGAGGTGATAATGCCTCTGTATAAGTCTTTGGTACGACCTCATTTGGAGTATGTTGCGCAATTCTGGAGACCACACCTTCAAAAGGATGTGAACAGGATGGAGTAGGTGCAGAGTGTGGCTACTAAAATGATTAGTGGTCTTCATTATAAAGCACATGAGGACAGACTGAAGGATCTTAATATGTACACCTTAGAGGAAAGGCGGGATAGAGGTGATATGATTAAGATGTTCAAATACCTCCATGGCATAAATGTTCAGAGAGAGAGCCTCTTTCAATTGAAAGCAAGTTCTGCTTTGAGGGGACATGGGATGAGGGTGAAGGGAGATAGATTCAGGAGTGATATGCGGAAATATTTCTTTACGGAAAGAGTAGTGGATCCGTGGGATAGTCCCCCAGTGGAGGTGGTAGAGATGAGGACAGTAACTGAATTCAAAAAAGCATGGATCTCTAAAGGTAAAAAGGGGACTGTTGTAGTTGTTATGGAAGGACAGACTAGATAGGCCATGTGGTCTTTTTCTGTCGTCATATTTCTATGTTTCTATGTAACTTCAGCATTGGCATGCAGAAAGGGGCATATATGCAAATTAGCCACACGTTAAACTGTGGTGCAAATGGCAGCGTTAAACTAGGAAAGCAAACCAAACCCAAGCACACAGAAGTCTGTGCAAGTTTGGCATGCTCTCCCAGATAAGCATGGGCACCACATAGCTAATTTGTATATTTATTTGTTTAACTAGCCTTATATACTGCTTTTCTACCAGTCAAAGCAATGTACATTCAGGTACCATATATATATATATTTATTTTATTTATTTATTTGCAACATTTTTATATACCGCCACTTCCTAAGATCAGATATATATATTTTCCCTTGTCCCCGAAGGGCTCACAATCTATGATTTTGTACCTGAGGCAACAGAGGATTAAGTGGCTTGCCCAAGGCCACAAGGAGCACCTGTGGCCTCAACAATATGCGACTCAACAATATTTTGATGGCATTGGGGGCTTTCCCCAATGTCTGGATCATTTGCGTGGATGGGCAATGCTCCTATTCCTTTGTAAAGGTACTGGGAGAGTGGTGTGGGGTTTGGGGCCGCTGGGCCACCAGGGTTATTTTTAGTTGGGTTGGTGGGGGGATCAGGGCCGCTGGGCCACCAGGATTAGTTTTAATTCAAAATACTGTTGGGGGCACGCGCAGGATGTTTAAACCACCTCAGACCCAGGCGTAGAGATATTGGTGCTTAGGCTGGTTATGTAATCCTCTATTGGTTTCTCTGCATCGGGTGCAGTCAATATTAGCATCCATTTTAATACATGCAGCTCATTTGCCTATAATTTAAATATGCTTGGCATTACTGTGTATGCTTTCTTTTCTTTTGCTGTTTACGTGTGTCAGTTTCTTTTCTGTTTTTGGCCTGTCAGAACTTGTGCTTATAAGTTGTGTAATCTTCACGCAAAGGATGCATTGGTCTTTCTGCATCAGCCCTTTAAAATGGCCATATCTGGCCACCGGCATGGAATATCCAATATGCTGGGATTGCGTTTTAGTTATCCAGTCAGCGGTGATATTCAGGTGCTGGCCGGATAGTTAAACTGGCTAAAGTTAGGCTGGCTTTTATTTTGCCTAACTTTAACCATTTTAAGTGAACAGGTCAGTGGCTGAATATCGTCGCTGGCCAGTTAACTTGTTGCCACCTCCACTCTATACCCCAGAATGTCCCGATGCTAAATGCTTAGCATCATGGCATACAAATCGGGTAGCAGGGGATATTCAGCAGCACTGAACAATTTGGTGCTGTTGAATAACTGACTGTGGTTTAATCAATTAGCAGTTCTGCTAGCTGGTTAAATTCCTTTAAATATGGTCTCCTACAAAGGGTCTTTCCTACTCTCACTATAAGTAGGGTCAAAGCTATGCACTCCTTTCCATCCTCAGCTTAACAAAAATCCTATAGCATCCCAATCAGCTAATATGTTACATTGACTCAACCTCACTTGCTCTTCAAGATCCCACTCTTAGGTGCACTCTCAAAAACACTAACACCTGAGCTACTAGGACACCTCAGCCCTCATTATCATTTTGGCTAACCCTCTTGAGTGGGTAGCCTTATGGTTAGATTAGTTCAGGAGTTAGATATCAATGCTTGACCCAGTACAAGCATTGTGGAACTTGTGTCTCTTGGGGAAACTGCTAGGTACATATGACCTAGATTGGCCACTGTTGGAAACAGAATACTGGGCTTGATGGACCTTGGTCTGACCCAGTATGTCATATCTTATGTTCTTATATGGGTTCAGGTTCTAGATCTGCTATTGACGCTTGAGATGTTGGGCCAGTCATTTAGGAGGGAATCTAGCGGCAAGACATATGTATACTTTTGTACTTAGTTCAATTCCCTAGGACAGAGGTTTACAACCCTTTTGATGGAGATAAGGGGGGTAGCGGTGATATCTAGCTACTGCCCATTTAGCTTCAGCAGTGAAAATTAGGCCAGTTTTTGCTGCTTCTGACTTTTGCTGTTTTGTGATATTGTCGCTGCCTGGTTATCTCTGGGTGCCACCCCAGAACACCTTGATGGTATGCATTGGTGGCACCCTAGGATATTCAGCAGCAATAACCATGTTAGTGCCGCTGAATATCCTGGACAAGAGGATTAACACAATTAACAGGTCTGCTAACCATGTTAATCCCTTTAATTATCAGGCTCAATACAGTTGGAATTTCAGAAGGCATTTCACAAAGCCCCTCATGGAAGCCTCTTTAGGAAATTAAAGGGTCATGGGATATGAAATCATCCCCATTCATGGACTGCAAACTTGCTAACAGAGATTAGGACTAAATGCTCACTTACCACATGGAAAAGAGTCACTAGTGGAGTGCCCCAATGATCTGTACTGGGATCTGTGCAATGTTCCCTCTAATTTTTTGTAGGCTGTGTGCGCATAAAATATCAGCTGTGTGCAGCTTTTGAAGGAAGGTTAAATTTTTGTGCACCACATAACGACACAATGGCAGATGTGGACAAGTGTGAAGCAGTGGCAGAGATTCAAATTATGGACCCACCAATAGGTTGCCAACAGGTAGCAGATGCCCCCTACAGGCTTGATCCAGTCCTAGATTAACCCCCTTTGCATGCAGGGATATGAGTTCTGATTTCTCTATTGTACTCCATAAGAAAAGCAAGACTACAAGTCCTTCCATGCAGTGGGTTAAACCCAGGACTGGATCAACTCTATAGGGCGCATCTGGAACCAGTTGGCAACCCTAGCCCCCAAACAACAGTTTTGAAAGGGCCCCTATAGTGGGAGGAGTCTATTTCTGAAGATCTGGAAGCAACTGCAAATGGGTCCCCTTCTTCCTTAAGACCTCCCCGCACTGCAGAATTTATGCCACAGGTCTGAAGTGATGTACCTAGGGAAAGATAATGCCAGCTACAGGTATAAAATCCTGCAGTTTGAATTAGGAGGCACCATTGAAGAAAAAGATCTTGGAGTGGTTGTGGAAAATAGTGTGCTCTGGCTGCTCAAAAAGCAAATTGAATGTTAGGGACTACTCAAAAAGGATTATTCAAACCCTGAATGTTTGAAGCAGAATTTGATTCTACACCATCCACCGCTTAATTATGCTCCTCTCTTTACTTCCTTTTCTGATTTAGCTTTTGCATTATTTATTTTTTACTAGTTCTTTCTCCATATACATCTATTTCTCATCATTATAACTATTTTTAGTTTAAACTCGGTGATTTTATTGTTCTCCCTTCCTCTATTAAATTGTATGCTCCCCACCATTATTTTATTGTTCTCCTTTTTAATGACTTATACATTTTTTGACTGGAAACTGCTCTGATACTCTGTTGGAAGGGTGGTCTAGAAAGTAAATTAAATAAATAAATAGAGAATAAAACTGAGAATGTCATTTTGTATCTGTATAGGCCCCTTGTGCAGCCATACCTTGAGTATTGTGTGCCGCTTTGGTTACCCCATCTCAAAAAGAATATAACTATGAAGAGGCAGCCACCATGTGCTCATATCCATTGCCTGACTGAGAACCAAGATGGCTACCAGGGACACAGCTACCACTACTCTTCCTCCACCTAGTTCTCTCAGAGATTACAATAATTACCCTTTGTGAGATTTCCTGAAAGCTTTATTAAGTGTTTGTTATCCCTTCATCATTTTGCTTGTAAGAACTGGAGACTGCTTTGTGACAGGGACAGATTTGGTGCCAAAGTGGATGAGCCTGATGCTAGGGCCAATAACCACACCCTCAAGGAACCTGTTGGGCCTTTGGCCTTGAAAAGGGATTACTGGGAATTAGAAAGTCATTTTTGGTAGCTTGAAGTTACTTGACCCTACTTCTGGAACCTTGATCCAACGTCTGTGTGAAGACGGTTTGTTCTGAAACCAGAAGGATTTATCCATTTACTTGTATTTTGATATTTGCTGGATCTGTTACAATAATACTCATCTTCTGCTCCTGATTATTTCAAGAACAGACTGGACTGACTCTGAACTTTGAGAGGCCTAAAACTTTCTCTGGCCACTATAGCCAGGGAGAATCCTCTGGGCCAGGAACCTGAGTTTTTTTTCAGGAATATTGTTCTACCTCAACCCTTCCCAGGAAGGCAGAATGGGAGAGACTTCCCCAAAAAAAGGAGGTGATAGTGCCTCTGTATAAGTCTTTGGTGAGACCTGATTTAGAGTATTGTGTGCAATTCTGGAGAATACACCTTCAAAAAGATATAAACAGAATGGAATCGGCGGAGGGGGTGGCTACCAAAATGGTCAGTGGGACAGACTTAAAGATCTCAATATTGTGGCAGGGTTAGTCATACTACAATTCCAGAATCCCTTGTGATAAGAAGGCCCACCACAGAAAAGAACAGGTGATCTAATTAAGAGAACACACAAGTAGTGGAGGGTTCCAGCAATAAGCAACCCTAGAAGAAGAGCCAAGGGAAGTTGAGTTTTGGGAAAACCTGCTAACCAAGGGCTACCTTAATGGGTGAAGGAGGGAGGCAGCCAAGTCCTTAGGTTGTGGTCAGTGTATATGTTTATAAAGCAGTGCAGGGGCAGTTAGAAATATGATGACAGAAAAAGACCACATGGCCTATCTAGTCTGTCTGGAGAGGAGGCCCTGGGAAGGAAGGAACCACAGCTTTCAGGTGTCTGTTCCTACTTCTAAAAAGGTCCCTGTGCTTCAGTCAAGTGGAGGAACCAACCAGGGGGAACCCATGGAAGCACAGGAGTATGAGGAAGACTCTTCCCTTGAACCCATGGAGGTACTGTGCTCAGAGCAGTGAATGATTTAGCCCTGGGGCAGGTTCAAGAGAATTACATAGAACCCTGAAGGAGGGAGGAAGGGTGGCTGCACAGCTACTAAAAACTGTATTTGCCAGTATCACCACTTGTGCACTAAAAAAAGACAGTTTTGTGTGTTTGTTTATTGGGAGGAATGGGGACTCATGCTGGCCACCTGTGCACCTAGAAAAGAGAAATGAAGAGAATGTTACCTTTTGTTTGATAGGACTACTTATGAATACTTACTTTTGTTTCTTGAAAACTGTTGGTGTTTTGGGCTTTGGGAAGGAAAGGTCATGCCAGGTACTGTGGCTGAAGTAAGCACAGTGCTTTTAGGACTAGCATCTATTGGGAAGTTCCCACGGCTGGACTGTTTCCGGAAGATTGTATGGTGGTTAGAAAAGCTAAGTCAGCTGTCACATCCAAATAGCTGGTATTGGAACTTCCCCGTCGCACAGCTAGTATTTTTGCGCACACAAACTACAACTGCATTAGTGCGGTCACATCAGGTCCATTGGGGCAGCAAGGCCATACCACACTCTCATTTACTGCCATCCATCAGCATATGCCCATCATGTATAGTCGTGTATTCTCCTGCCAGCTGCTACCCCATGGCCACACAGGAACATTTTAATCATTAGGATGTATCACTAACACCTCTCCTGTGAATGATCTATGTCACCACTCATGCTCAGTCATCCTTTTGATGCCCACATCGTGGCCATGCTGACTCCACCAAGGCACACTTCTTCCCAATCCTATGCCACACACTGACATTACAGCAGATTAAATGGAGCACCCCTCAATGATACAGTACAACTGCCTCCCACTTACTCCACATTATCATCCCACTCACTGACTAATATGTAGGATATATATGGATCTCACATGTCCATCAGCTCTTACACGTCCTTCCATCTATCAATCAACTAAAATATGACTTTCACACGGGGACCCCTATCCTGTGTTAAGGTGCATGCTTGCCACCTTACCGCCCGGTGTCCTGTTAGCACCCATTAAGTGGAGCCAAGCACCCTTACCACCGGAACGCCTACTCCCTGCCCCAGGCTTTATTGCATGAAAAACACCCTTAACTCTGCTGTTTATGTTCGATCTCCAGGGCACCCTTACCGCTCTTTAGTAAACATTTGTATATCGGAAAACATTGAAATCAAGTCTTCAAAGCCATATTACAAATGATGTTTACAGATGTCTGTGCTGCAGGGAGGTCAAAGTAGGCAAGGGGGCGTAGTGGAGGCGCAATGGACTTACACTTCCCCCTTCGATTTCAGGAATGTCTGCAGGTATGTCCATGTTTAGACCTGCTCCAGCTACAAATAAGCATCAGAAAAGTGCTTGCTGTGGCCTTAAAACATTCAGAGTATAGAGATTAGTCTAAGATCACATAGATCCACACTGGTATTTGAACTTTGGCTACACTGCTGCTAACCCACTACTCTAATCATTACGCTATTAGACATCCTTCTTCTGGAAATACTATTCTGGTGACATCTATGTAGACATCTCCATAGACATCCATACAGCACCAAGCACATCCATGTTTGTAAAATCATGCCTGAACTTGCATGTGCCTATTTTTTTTTCAGACGTTCTGGCTTTGATGTCCCAGATTGTACTTGGATATCCTTTGTAAAATGTGCCTTCACCTGTGCATAGTATTCCAATGCAGGCAGTTTGTGTGGAACAGAGAAGAATGTGCAATATGTATGCAAATTTTATAAAATACACAGCTATACATATAGCAGGCCTTGACAAATTTTTTTGGAATCCAGGAACCATTCTAAAAATTTAAGAGCCAGCCAATGAGCCTTCAGTCACAGTGTCCCTACCCACACCCCAAAATGTGCATTACAGCTCCTTTTTTAAAGGCTTGATTTACTGTTTTCCCATTTTCCAAGGGAAAAGAAAGCTTAAAAAATCTGGCCCTTAATGTGCCATTACACAGTGCCAACAGAAGGCAGCTACCCTTATCCTCTTCCCCCACCTCCCACCAACCCCAAGAGGGATACTGTCAGCAGCATATTGTAGAACCTGATGCAATTTATTTTCTTGCTTTACATATCACCATGACCTTGTAATACATGAAGCAAAAATATCTCCCATAGCCTCTGAACCCTATCTTTACATAGTCTCTTTCTTTTATAGCACCCCCCCCCCACTCAGCCATCATCCAGTCTCTCTCTCTCTCTCCCTGTCTCTGATAGCCCTCCCAGCCATCACCCAGCCTCTCTTTAAGCCCCCCCCAGCCATTACCCAATCTCTCTCTCCCTCTCTCATAGCCTCCCAGCCATCAACTAATCTCTCTCTCTCTCTCTCTCTCATAGCTCCCCCTGCCACCACCCAGAGTCTCTTTCTCTCATAGCTCCCAAACCATCACCAGTATCTCTCTCTCTCAGGAGTGGAGGAGTTGCCTAGCAGTTGGGGCAAGGTACTTCAGACCAGAGGGTCAAGGGTTCAAATCCCAATAGAGGACAGTAACCTTGGGCCAGAAGGACTGGGGTTTCTAGTCCCACAGGTGCTCTTAGCGGTCTTGGGCAAGCCACTTAACCCTCCATAGCCCATGTTCCCTGTAAAATAGTTATCTCCAAATTATAATGCCCTGTTGATATCATGAAAGGCAGTATATAAGAAATGTTAAATAAATAAATAACTCCCAGTCATCATCCAGTGCATGTCTCTCTTTTATAACACCAGTCATCACTCAGTTTCTTTCTCTCATAACCCCCCAATCTCTCTTTCTCTTTAATAGCCTCTCCAAGCCATCACACAGTATCTCTTTATTTCTCTCTCTCATAGCCCCCCCAACCAACACCCAGTGTATCTCTCTCATAACCGTCCAGCCATCACCCAGTTTACCTCTCTAATAGCCCCTCCAAACCAACATCCAGTGTCTCTCTCTCCCTCTCAATCATCACCCTAGTTTCTCTATTTCTCATAGTCCAGCCTGTGAGAGAGCAAGTTGGACCATTAGATGATAGAGGGGTCAAAGGGGCACTAAGAGAAGACAAGGCTGAATGAATTCTTTGCTTCAGTCTTTACTAAAGAAGATGTAAGAAACTTACCCATGCCAGAAATGATATTTAATCAGAAGACCTGAAACAAATCTCTATAAATCAGAAAGATTTAATACAGCTATTTGATAAACTAAAAGCGCCTGGACCAGATGGCATACATCCCAGGATGCTGAACTAAAACACCGTATGGGTTTGCAGACCTACTTTTAGTAATCTGTAAACTATCATTAAAATCATCTGTAGTACCTGAGGACTGGAGAGTGACCAATGTAATGCCAATTTTTAAAAAGGGTTCCAGGGGTGATCCGGGAAACTATATCAGTACCAGGCAAAATGATAGAAACCACTAAAATAGAACAAAATTACTGAACATGCAGAAAAATGATGGTTTAATGGCAGAAAACCAACATGGATTTAGTCAAGGAAAGTCTTGTCTCACTAATCTCTTACATTTTTTGAAGGTGTGAATAAACAGGTAGATAAAGGCGAGCCAGTTGATAAAGTGCATCTGGATTTTCAGAAAGCCTTTGACAAGGTCCCTCATGAGAGACTCTTGTGAAAATTAAAATGTCATGGAATTAGAGGCAGCGTACTATTGAAGATTAGGAATTGGTCAAAAGACAATAAACAGAGAGTAGGGATAAATGACCAATTTTCTCAATGGAGAAAGGCAAATAGTAGAGTACCCCAGGGATCTGTGCTGGGCCTACTTCTTTTTCAACATATTCCCATTTCCAGGTCATTTATGCATAACGAGTGAGGTGATCAGATTTACAGATGACACAAAATATTCAAAATTGTTAAAACAGGATTGCGAAAAATTGCAAGAGGATCTTGAAAAATTGGGAGACTGGGCGTCCAAATGGCAAATGAAATTTAATGTAGACAAGTGTAAAGTTATACACTTAGGGAAGAACAACCCAAACTACAGTTACACAATGCAAGGTTGCACATTAGGAACCACCAACCAGGAAAAGGATTTAGGCATCATGGTGGATAATATGTTGAACCCTTTGCCCAGTGTGCAGCAGCAGCCAAAATGCAAACAGAATGCTGGGAATCATAAGAAATGGAATGCAAAATAAAACCAAGAATATTATAATGCCTCTATATCGTTCCATGGTGTGACCGCACTTGGAATATTGTGTGCAATTCCGGTTGCCACATTTTAAAAAGGATATAGGAGAATTTGAAAAGGTACAGAGAAGAGTCATCAAAATGATAAAGGGGATGGAAGGATATCCCTATGAGGAAAGGCTTAAAAGGTTAGGGCTCTTCAACTTGGAGAAAAGATGGCTGAGGGGAGATGTAATAGAGGTCTATAAAATGTATGGAGTAGAACGGGTAACCATAGATCAGTTGTTTACTCCTTCAAAAAGTGGGAGGACTAGGGGACATGCATTAAAGCTACAGTGTAGCCCATTTAAGACTAATAGGAGAAAATATCTTCTCACTCAACTCTGGAATTAATTGCCAGAGGATATAATATAAAGCAGTTAGTGTAGTTGGGTTTAAAAAAGGTTTGGACAAGTTACTGGAGGAAGTTCATAAACCATTATTAAAGGGGACCAGGGAAATACACTGCTTACCCCAGGATAAGCAACGAGGAAACTGTACACCTTTTTGGAAAATTGCTAGGTACTTGTGACCTGGATTGGCTGCTGTTGGAAACAGGATACTTGGCTTGATGGACCCTTGGTCTGACCCAGTATGGCATGTCTTTTGTTCTTATGTTCAACCATCACCCAGGGTCTCTCTCTTATTGTCTCCCAGCTATCATCCAGTGTATGTCTTTCTCCCATAGGCCCCCCTATTATCACTCAGTGTCTGTTTCTCTCTCATAGCCCCCCCAGCCATCACCCAGTTTCTCCCTCTCTCTCATTGTCTTCCCAGCTATCACTCCATGCCTTTCCCTCCTCATTGCTCCCAGCCATTACTCCGTGTCTCTCTCTCATTTGTCTCCCTCAACCATTACCCCAAATCTCACTCTCTCTCATTGCCTCCCCCCAACAGCCATTACCCCAGACAGGGCAAGCGCTACCACTAGGTGAACTAGGTGGTCGCCTAGAGCAACTGCTCTCTGGTGGGTGCCGATTGCTACTGCTGCCACCCCTCTCCAGGATCTGCAGTAGCAGCAATGGCTAGGAAACCATGACACAGCTCTTACCTGAGAGACACAGCAGTGGCAGCAATAGGGGCTGGGGAGCAGCAGGGGGACTACAGGATGGAGGACCCACCTAGGGCACCTCCAATCCTTGCACTGGCCCTAACTTTGGATCTCTCAGTATTTCTGCCATGTATCATCAAAAATGCTGTGCTTCCATTCTCCACTGCAATTGGCTCTCTACAAAGAGCTTGAGTTCTATAGTGCAGGAACTTTGCGTTGATCTCACCATTTCAAGTCTCGTGAGACTTGAAACAGCGAGATCAGCACGACCTTCCTCTACCATATAGCTCAAGCTCTTTGCAGAGAGTCAATCATGGTAGAGTTAGGAAGCACCAGGGACAGACTTTCAGGGCCTTAAAATCCCAGGGCCAGAATGCAATCTGTAGATATCATGGCAACCTGGCACAATTTGTCAAGCCCTGACATATAGAGTACATGTAGATATTAACACCTTTTTCAGAGCAGGTGGAAATCTGTGCATGGTCATTTGCATCCTATTAGTGGGAGTCTATTTTACAAAGCATTTGGTGCCTATATTACCTTTATAAAATAGGCACCTTTATGGACCTCTCATAGGCATCCTATTGTAAAACTATCCTCTATATGGTCAAAATTTATATTGTTTAAATTGGAAAGGCCAAAGCTGGAGCAAGTACTTATAGGGATAGTGGTGATATTCAGTCACTATCCATATACATGCCAAGATATAAATAGCATGTATAACTTTCTACAGATATGATACTCATCTGCTTTCAGCAGTGGCACGAATATGGACACTGCTGCTGAATACGAGGATAATTTTAGAAACCCTGGGAGGAGCAAGAGAGAACACGGTGTGGAGAGATTTCAGAATGGCAGAAGTGCATCTAGCTCTGGTTGTTGAGGCATTCATAGAATCATAGAAACATGATGGCAGATAAAGACCTTATGGTCTATCCAGTTTGTGCTTCCATACAAATTACTAAGCTCTATGGTCCCTTTATTCCTTTAGGGATCCTCTTGCTTTCTTGAATTCAGATTCAGTTTTTGCTTCTACTACCTCCACTGGGAGACAATTCCATGCATCTACCACTCTTTTGATAAAGAAATATTTACACAAATTTCACCTTCATCCTATGCCCCCTCATTGCAGAACTTTCTTTCAATTGTAAGAGACTCTCCTCCTGTGCATTTATGCCACAAAGATATTTAAATGTCTGTTATCATATCTCCCCTCTCCCGTCGTTCTTCCACAGAATGCATATTGTAATGCAATACGTGGGGCGGGGCATCCGCAACATCTTTTGCACTTGGTCCTTCCACGCAAGCACTATAATCTGGACTCGGTATCCAGTCCAGGTTTTGTAAGAAACACAAGTAAGTATTCATAAGTAGTCCTATCAAACAAAAGATAACATACTCTTCATTTCTCTTTTCTAGGTGAACAGGTGCACAGAATCTTCCTGGCACATGTGCATATAACAACTAGACATGTGTCTCTCATATTGGCCATATCGAGAAAGTAAGGACGTGTGATGATCTCTATAGGTGGCCATCCTAGGAGTGGGATGTGTCTGCATGTACTGCATATATGTGATAGAGCCAAAAATGTTCAGTCAGTTATATTGAAATATTCCAATCATGTACAACTCATTTGTCATACATCTGCAGGGCGAACATGTCTGACCCTTTCGCAATGGGCTACAGCAAAGCCAATAAAGTCATGCTGTCAGATGAGCATGCGTAAGACTAAAAAAACAATATTAATGTATTTCCTCCAGTCAATGCAGACCCACGAACTGTTTTTGGCAGTATATTGAAGTGAGTTTCCCACAGCCACAAAGAGCTCAAGTGAAATTCTAACCCTGATCTGTTGCTTACTGATCCAGTGCTCCAACTATTAGGCTAAACCTCCACACCTTTCTCCATAGCAATGCCTAGAATCAGAGAGAACGCAGGTCCCTGCCTGCAATGGCCAAAACTCAGGATATGAAACAATGTGGCTGGTACATTCTGAGACAGTAGTAAACTACACCTAGGGCCAGCTCACACAGGCACACATGCAGTACATACTGCACTGAACAGTCAGTACTTTAGCTGCATAACAGACACACAGTACTGACTGTGCAGACAACATCTTTTGCCGAATACATTTCTTGTCCAAAGGTTAAACCATATGTGAGGGTAAGATGCCTGCCCCTCCACTATATCTCCAATGCCAAACAGTTGCACACAGAGGTCTGCTGGGCTGCAGTGTGGTATTAACCCCGAGGCAGCACATGTGCAGGGTGTACAGTCCCTTGTGACCTGCTGTACACTGCAAGATAGGTACATTTGCACATACACCTAATTCAAACTACATTCATGACTCATGAGGTCCATCGCAGAGCATCCTGCTGTCTTTGTGGGGGGGGGGGGGTGTCATGCACACTTCTTCTACCATCATAGAAGACATGCAGGTATTGGACAATGCTTCGGTGATTGCAGTTGCCACTATGACTGCAATGTGGGCTGTGTGCCGGTATTGGTTAGCCCCTTTATTTCTAAGGATGCAGCTCACCATCTGAAAATGTATACTTGACTTTTTACCCAATGGTAAATGCAGCAATCTATCACATCAGCCATGGAATGTACAGTAATAATGTGTGCTTCATGGACATAACAGCCACTGTCCACCCTGAATGAGAGGAAGGGGATACATCACCTGGTCTCCAGAGCAAGCACTGCAATAGATGGACTCTCCAGATTCTGGAGCAGATCTATATCACTGCCAGACTGCTACAGGTATTGTCTGCAGTGTGTAATGCTTATCATTTGGTATTCTGTACAATTGTAGCATGTAGGAGTGGCCTGTCTTATTGGGCCCTTGTGTCCAGCACCTGTTGGCCAGGAACTCTCCTATAACATCTCATGTCATTCCCTAAGGTTGCGGCAACTGTTTCCAAGGAACCCGATTGCAGTGAGTGTTGCCTAGGCAGGAAGGGGGAGTGCTGACACCAAGCAGAAGGGCCTGCCAAGACCATAGCTATCAGCAGCTACCAACAGCCCTAGAACACCTGCTAGCCTCTCTTTCTGAGAATTCCTATCAGCTAGATGAGTGGTTCTCAATCCGTAGGCTGCGGACTAAAGGTGGGCAGTGAGAGGGAGTATTGTGGGCCGCGCTGAAGTCAGACCACTCTTGGGCTTTTTTCACGAGATCTTGGGTTTTTTGATCAAATCTTGGAATCTGGGGATTTTCATTGGAAAGCTTGGTTTTTTTTAAAGACCATGTGATGCCACGCTGGTGAGTTGTCATTTCCGGTTACGTGACGTCAGTCACGTCACTTCCGGTCTTATGCTCGTCATTATCACTCTCACAGTCTCACCAACCAATCAGGACTTGAGCAAGTTGTGCACAAGCCGCCCCCCTACCCAACAGGAGCTCAATTAGCTGCTGCCTGCTCGCTGCTCAGTCGCTGCTGTGTGAGTGTGACTGTGAGAGTGTGACTGTGAGGGTGTGATTTGCTCTCGCAGCGCGCAAGAGCAAGACCCGGTAGGTGCCATTTGAGGCAGGCATTTTAGGAGGCCTGCTCGCTGCTGAGTCCCTACTGTATGAGTGTGCCATTTGAGGCATTTGAGGAGGCCTGCTTGCTGCTGAGACACTGCTATGTGAGTGTGCCATTTGAGGTATTTGAGGAGGCCTGCTCGCTGCTGAGTCGCTGCTGTGTGAGTGTGACTGTGAGAGCACTGTGGGTCGCTGCTGTGAGAGTGTGACTGTGAGAGTGTGACTTGCTCTCGCAGCGCGCGAGAGCAAGTCACGGCCAGTGCCATTTGAGGCAGGCATTTGATGAGGCCTGCTCGCTGCTGAGTCACTGCTGTGTGAGTGTGCCATTAGAGGAGGCCTGCTTGCTGCTGAGTTGCTGCTGTGTGAGTGTGACTGTGAGAGCACTGTGAGTCGCTACTCTGAGAGTGGGACTGTGAGAGTGTGACTTCCTCACGCAGCGCGTGAGAGCAAGACCTGGCCGGCGCCATTTGAGGCAGGCATTTGAGGAGGCCTGCTCGCTGCTGAGTCGCTGCTGCGTGAATGTGCCATTTGAGGCATTTGAGGAGGCCTGCTCGCTGCTGAGTCGCTCCTGTGTGAGTGTGACTGTGAGAGCACTGTGAGTCACTGCGGTGAGAGTGTGATTGTGAAAGTGTGACTTGCTCTCGCAGCGCAAAAGAGCAAGTCACGGCCAGCGCCATTTGAGGCAGGCATTTGAGGAGGCCTGCTCGCTGCTGAGTCGCTGCTGAGTCGCTGCTGTGAGACTGTGACTGTGAGAGTGTGACTTAATCTCGTAGCGCGCAAGAGCAAGTCCCGGCCGGCAACATTTGAGGCAGGCATTTGAGGAGGTCTGCTCGCTGCTGTGTGCCATTTGAGGCATTTGAGGAGGCCTGCTTGCTGCTGAGTCGCTGCTGTGTGAGTGTGACTGAGAGCTCTGTGAGTCACTGCTGTGAGAGTGTGACTGTGAGAGTGTGACTTGCTCTTGCAGCGCATGAGAGCAAGACCCAGCTGGTGCCATTTGAGGAGGCCTGCTCACTGCTGAGTCGCTGCTGTGTGAGTGTGACTGTGAGAGCACTGTGAGTCGCTGCTGTGTGAGTGTGACTGTGAGAGCACTGTGAGTCGCTGCTGTTAGAGTGTGACTGTGAGAGTGTGACTTGCTCTCGCAGCGCGTGAGAGCAAGTCACGGATGGCGCCATTTGAGGCAGGCATTTGAGGAGGCCAGCTCGCTGCTGAGTCGCTGCCGTGTGAGTGTGACTGTGAGAGCACTGTGAGTCGCTGCTGTGAGAGTGTGACTGTGAGAGCACTGTGAGTCGCTGCTGTTAGAGTGTGACTGTGAGAGTGCGACTTGCTCTCGCAGTGCGCGAGAGCAAGACCCGGCCGGCGCCATTTGAGGCATTTGAGGAGGCCTGCTCGCTGTTGAGTCGCTGCTGTGTGAGTGTGCCATTTGAGGCATTTGAGGAAGCCTGCTCACTGCTGAGTCACTGCTGTGTGAGTGTAACTGTGAGAGCACTGTGAGTCGCTGCTGTGAGAGTGTGACTGTGAGAGCGTGACTTGCTCTTGCAACGCTTTGAGAGCAAGACCCGGCCGGCCCCATTTGAGGTAGGCATTTGAGGAGGCCTGCTCGCTGCTGAGTTGCTGCTGTGTGAGTGTGCAATTTGACACATTTGAGGAGGCCTACTCGCTGCTGAGTCGCTGCTGTGTGAGTGTGACTGAGAGCAATGTGAGTCGCTGCTGTGAGAGTGTGACTGTGAGAGTGTGACTTGCTCTCGCAGTGCGCGAGAGCAAGACCCGGCCAGTGCCATTTGAGGCAGGTATTTGAGGAGGCCTGTTTGCTGCTGAGTCGCTGCTGTGTGAGTGTGACTGTGAGAGCACTGTGAGTCGCTGCTGTGAGAGTGTGACTGTGAGAGTGTGACTTGCTCTCGCAGCGCGCGAGAGCAAGTCCTAGCCGGTGCTATTTGAGGCAGGCATTTGAAGAGGCCTGCTCGCTGCTGAGTCGCTGCTGTGTGAGTGTGCCATTTGAGGCATTTGAAGAGGCCTGCTCACTGCTGAGTCTCTGCTGTGTGAGTGTGAATGTCAGAGCACTGTGAGTCACTGTTGTGAGAGTGTGACTGTGAGAGTGTGACTTGCTCTTGCAGCGCGTGAGAGCAAGACCCGGCCAACACCATTTGAGGTAGCATTTGAGGAGGCCTGCTCGCTGCTGAGTCGCTGCTCTGTGAGTGTGCCATTTGAGGCATTTGAGGAGGCTTGCTCGCTGCTGAGTCGCTGCTGTGTGAGTGTGCCATTTGAGGCATTTGAAGAGGCCTGCTCACTGCTGAGTCGCTGCTGTGTGAGTGTGCCATTTGAGGCATTTGAAGAGGCCTGCTTGCTGCTGAGTCGCTGCTGTGTGAGTGTGCCATTTGAGGCATTTGAAGAGGCCTGCTCGCTGCTGAGTCGCTGCTGTGTGAGTGTGCCATTTGAGGCATTTGAAGAGGCCTGCTCACTGCTGAGTCTCTGCTGTGTGAGTGTGAATGTCAGAGCACTGTGAGTCGCTGTTGTGAGAGTGTGACTGTGAGAGTGTGACTTGCTCTTGCAGCGCGTGAGAGCAAGACCCGGCCAACACCATTTGAGGTAGCATTTGAGGAGGCCTGCTCGCTGCTGAGTCGCTGCTCTGTGAGTTTGCCATTTGAGGCATTTGAGGAGGCTTGCTCGCTGCTGAGTCGCTGCTGTGTGAATGTGACTGAGAGCACTGTGAGTCACTGCTGTGAGAGTATGACTCTGAGAGTGTGACTTGCTCTCACAGCGTGCGAGAGCAAAACCCGACTGGCGCCATTTGAGGCAGGCATTTGAGGAGGCCTGCTCGCTGCTGAGTCGCTGCTGTGTGAGTGTGACTGTGAGAGCACTGTGAGTCACTGCTGTGAGAGTGTGACTGTGAGAGTGTGACTTTCTCTCACAGGGCGCGAGAGCAAGGCCCGGCCGGTGCCATTTGAGGCAGGCATGTGAGGAGGCCTGCTCACTGCTGAGTCGCTGCTGTGTGAGTTTGACTGTGAGAGCACTGTGAGTCGCTGCTGTGAGAGTGTGACTTGCTCTTGCAGCGCGTGAGAGCAAGAGATGGCCGGCACCATTTGAGGTACGCATTTGAGGAGGCCTGCTCGCTGCTGAGTCGCTGCTGTGTGAGTGTGTCATTTGAGACATGTGAGGAGGCCTGCTCACTGCTGAGTCGCTGCTGTGTGAGTGTGACTGTGAGAGCACTGTGAGTCGCTGCTGTGTGAGTGTGACTGTGAGAGCACTGTGAGTCGCTGCTGTTAGAGTGTGACTGTGAGAGTGTGACTTGCTCTCGCAGCGCGTGAGAGCAAGTCACGGATGGCGCCATTTGAGGCAGGCATTTGAGGCGGCCAGCTCGCTGCTGAGTCGCTGCCGTGTGAGTGTGACTGTGAGAGCACTGTGAGTCGCTGCTGTGAGAGTGTGACTGTGAGAGCACTGTGAATCGCTGCTGTTAGAGTGTGACTGTGAGAGTGCGACTTGCTCTCGCAGCGCGCGAGAGCAAGACCCAGCCGGCGCCATTTGAGGCATTTGAGGAGGCCTGCTCGCTGTTGAGTCGCTGCTGTGTGAGTGTTGCATTTGAGGCATTTGAGGAAGCCTGCTCACTGCTGAGTCACTGCTGTGTGAGTGTAACTGTGAGAGCACTGTGAGTCGCTGCTGTGAGAGTGTCACTGTGAGAGTGTGACTTGCTCTTGCAACGCTTTGAGAGCAAGACCCGGCCGGCCCCATTTGAGGTAGGCATTTGAGGAGGCCTGCTCGCTGCTGAGTTGCTGCTGTGTGAGTGTGCAATTTGACACATTTGAGGAGGCCTACTCACTGCTGAGTCGCTGCTGTGTGAGTGTGACTGAGAGCAATGTGAGTCGCTGCTGTGAGAGTGTGACTGTGAGAGTGTGACTTGCTCTCGCAGTGCGCGAGAGCAAGACCCGGCCAGTGCCATTTGAGGCAGGTATTTGAGGAGGCCTGTTCGCTGCTGAGTCGCTGCTGTGTGAGTGTGACTGTGAGAGCACTGTGAGTCGCTGCTGTGAGAGTGTGACTGTGAGAGTGTGACTTGCTCTCGCAGCGCGCTTGAGCAAGTCCTAGCCGGTGCTATTTGAGGCAGGCATTTGAAGAGGCCTGCTCGCTGCTGAGTCGCTGCTGTGTGAGTGTGCCATTTGAGGCATTTGAAGAGGCCTGCTCACTGCTGAGTCTCTGCTGTGTGAGTGTGAATGTCAGAGCACTGTGAGTCGCTGTTGTGAGAGTGTGACTGTGAGAGTGTGACTTGCTCTTGCAGCGCGTGAGAGCAAGACCCGGCCAACACCATTTGAGGTAGCATTTGAAGAGGCCTGCTCGCTGCTGAGTCGCTGCTCTGTGAGTGTGCCATTTGAGGCATTTGAGGAGGCTTGCTCGCTGCTGAGTCGCTGCTGTGTGAGTGTGACTGTGAGAGCACTGTGAGTCACTGCTGTGAGAGTGTGACTGTGAGAGTGTGACTTTCTCTCACAGGGCGCGAGAGCAAGGCCCGGCCGGTGCCATTTGAGGCAGGCATGTGAGGAGGCCTGCTCACTGCTGAGTCGCTGCTGTGTGAGTTTGACTGTGAGAGCACTGTGAGTCGCTGCTGTGAGAGTGTGACTTGCTCTTGCAGCGCGTGAGAGCAAGAGATGGCCGGCACCATTTTAGGTACGCATTTGAGGAGGCCTGCTCGCTGCTGAGTCGCTGCTGTGTGAGTGTGTCATTTGAGACATTTGAGGAGGCCTGCTCGCTGCTGAGTCAATGCTGTGTGAGTGTGACTGTGAGAGCACTGTGAGTCACTGCTGTGAGAGTGTGACTGTGAGAGTGTGACTTGCTCTTGCAGCGCGCAAGAGCAAGTCCCGGGCGGCACCATTTGAGGCAGGCATTTGAGGAGGTCTCCTTGCTACTGAGTCGCTGCTTTGTGATTGTGCCATTTGAGGCATTTGAGGAGGCCTGCTCGCTGCTGAGTCACTGCTGTGTGAGCGTGACTGTGAGAGCACTGTGTGTCGCTGCTGTGAGAGTGTGACTGTGAGAGTGTGACTTGCTCTTGCAACACGTGAGAGCAAGACCCAGCCGGCGCCATTTGAGGCAGGCATTTGAGGCATTTGAGGCAAGCATTTGAGGCATTTGAGGGGGCCTGCTCGCTGTTGAGTCGCTGCTGTGTGAGTGTGCCATTTGATGCATTTGAGGAGGCCTGCTCGCTGCTGAGTCACTGCTGTGTGAGTGTGACTGTGAGAACACTGTGAGTCGCTGCTGTGAAAGTGTGACTGTGAGAGTGTGACTTGCTCTTGCAACGCGTGAGAGCAAGACCCGGCCGGCACATTTGAGGTAGGCATTTGAGGAGGCCTGTTCGCTGCTGAGGTGCTGCTGTGTGAGTGTGCCATTTGAGGCATTTGAGGAGGGCTACTTGCTGTTGAGTCGCTGCTGTATGAGTGTGCCATTTGATGCATTTGAGGAGGCCTGCTCGCTGCTGAGTCACTGCTATGTGAGTGCGACTGTGAGAGCACTGTGAGTCGCTGCTGTGTGAGAGCAAGACCCGGCTGACACCATTTGAGGTAGGCATTTGTGGAGGCCTGCTCGCTGCTGAGACGCTGCTCTGTGAGTGTGCCCTTTGAGGAATTTGAGGAGGCCTGCTCGGTGCTGAGTCGCTACTGTGTGAGTGTGACTGAGAGCACTGTGAGTCGCTGCTGTGAGAGTGACACTGTGAGAGCACTGTGAGTCGCTGCTTTGAGAGTGTGACTGTGAGAGTGTGACTTGCTCTTGCAGCGCGTGAGAGCAAGAGATGGCCAGCCCCATTTGAGGTAGGCATTTGAGGAGGCCTGCTCGCTGCTGAGTCGCTGCTGTGTGAGTGTGTCATTTGAGGCATTTGAGGAGGCCTGCTCGCTGCTGAGTCGCTGCAGTGTGTGACTGTGAGAGTGTGACTTGCTCTCGCAGCGCGCGAGAGCAAGACCAGTGTGCCATTTGAGGCATTTGAGGAAGCCTGCTTGCTGCTGAGTCGCTGCTGTGTGAGTGTGACTGTCAGAGCACTGTGAGTCACTGCTGTGAGAGTGACTTGCTCTCGCAGCGCGCAAGAGCAAGTCCCAGGCGGCACCATTTGAGGCAGGCATTTGTGGAGGTCTGCTTGCTGCTGAGTCGCTGCTGTGTGAGTGTGCCATTTGAGGCATTTGGGGAGGCCTGCTTGCTGCTGAGTTGCTGCTGTGTGAGTGTGACTGTGACAGCACTGTGAGTCGCTGCAGTGAGATTGTGACTGTGAGAGTGTGACTTGCTCTCCCAGTGCGCGAGAGCAAGTCACGACCGGCGCCATTTGAGGCAGGCATTTGAGGAGGCCTGCTCGCTGCTGAGTCGCTGCTGTGTGAGCGTGGCATTTGAGGCATTTGAGGCGGCCTGCTCGCTGCTGAGTCGCTGCAGTGTGAGTGTGACTGTGAGAGTGTGACTTGCTTTCGCAGCGCGTGAGAGCAAGACCCGGCCATGCCATTTGAGGCAGGCATTTGAGGAGACCTACTCACTGCTGAGTCGCTGTTGTGTGAGTTTGCCATTTTAGGCATTTGAGGAGGCCTGCTCACTGCTGAGTCGCTGCTGTGTGAGTGTGACTGTGAGAGCACTGTGAGTCACTGCTCTGAGAGTGTGACTGTGAGATTGTGACCAGCTCTCGCAGCGTGCGAGAGCAAGTCACAGGCGGTGCCATTTGAGACAGGCATTTGAGGAGGTCTGCTCGCTGCTGAGTCACTTCTATGTGAGTGTGCCATTTGAGGTATTTGAGGAGGCCTACTCGCTGCTGAGTCACTGCTGTGTGAGTGTGACTGTGAGAGACCTGTGAGTCGCTGCTGTGAGAGTGTTACTGTGAGAGTGTGTCTTGCTCTCGCAGCGCGTGAGAGCAAGACCCGGCCGGCACCATTTGAGGCAGGCATTTGAGAAGGCCTTCTCGCTGCTGAGTCGCTGCTGTGTGAGTGTGACTGTGAGAGAACTGTGAGTCGCTGCTGTGAGAGTGTGACTGTGAGAGTGTGACTTGCTCTCACAGCTCGCGAGAGCAAGACCCGGCCGGCGCCATTTGAGGCAGGCATTTGAGGAGGCCTTCCCGTTGCTGAGTCGCTGCTGTGTGAGTGTGACTGTGAGAGAACTGTGAGTCACTGCTGTGAGAGTGTGACTTGCTCTCGCAATTCGCAAGAGGAAGACCCGGCCGGCGCCATTTGAGGCAAGCTTTTGAGGAGGCCTGCTTGCTGCTGAGTCGCTGCTGTGTGAGTGTGACTGCGAGAGCACTGTGAGTTGCTGCTGTCAGAGTGCAACTGTGAGATTGTGATTTGCTCTCGCAACTCGCGAGAGCAAGACCCGTCTGCGTCATTTGAGGCATTTGAGGAGGCCTGCTCGCTGTTGAGTCGCTGTTGTGTGAGTGTGCCATTTGATGCATTTGAGGAGGCCTGCTCGCTGCTGAGTCACTGCTGTGTGAGTGTGACTGTGAGAACACTGTGAGTCGCTGCTGTGAAAGTGTGACTGTGAGAGTGTGACTTGCTCTTGCAGCGCGTGAGAGCAAGACCCTGCCGACATCATTTGAGGTAGGCATTTGAGGAGGCCTGCTCGTTGCTGAGTCACTGCTCTGTGAGTGTGCCCTTTGAAGCATTTGAGGAGGCCTGCTCGGTGCTGAGTCGCTACTGTGTGAGTGTGACTGAGAGCACTGTGAGTAGCTACTGTGAGAGTATGACTGTGAGAGTGTGACTTGCTCTCACAGCGTGCAAGAGCAAGACCCGACCGGTGCCATTTGAGGAAAGCATTTGAGGAGGCCTGCTCGCTGCTGAGTTACTGCTGTGTGAGTGTGACTGTGAGAGCACTGTGAGTCATTGCTGTGTGAGTGAGACTGTGAGAGCACTGTGAGTCGCTGCTTTGAGAGTGTGACTGTGAGAGTGTGACTTGCTCTTGCAGCGCGTGAGAGCAAGAGATGGCCTGCACCATTTGAGGTAGGCATTTGAGGAGGCCTGCTCGCTGCTGAGTCACTGCTGTGTGAGTGTGTCATTTGAGGCATTTGAGGAGGCCTGCTCGCTGCTGAGTCGCTGCAGTGTGAGTGTGACTGTGAGAGTGTGACTTGCTCTCACAGCGCGCGAGAGCAAGTCCCGGCCAGTGCCATTTGAGTCAGGCATTTGAGGAGGACTGCTCGCTGCTGAGTTGCTGCTGTGTGAGTGTGACTGTGAGAGCACTGTGAGTCGCTGCTGTGTGAGTGAGACTGTGAGAGCACTGTGAGTCGCTGCTTTGAGAGTGTGACTGTGAGAGTGTGACTTGCTCTTGCAGCGCGTGAGAGCAAGAGATGGCCGGCACCATTTGAGGAGGCCTGCTCGCTGCTGAATTGCTGCTGTGTGAATGTGCCATTTGAGGCATTTGAGGAAGCCTGCTTGCTGCTGAGTCGCTGCTGTGTGAGTGTGACTGTCAGAGCAATGTTGAGTCGCTGCTGTGAGAGTGACTTGCTCTCGCAGCGTGCAAGAGCAAGTCCCGGGCGGCATCATTTGAGGCAGGCATTTGAGGAGGTCTGCTTGCTGCTGAGTCGCTGCTGTGTGAGTGTGCCATTTGAGGCATTTGGGGAGGCCTGCTTGCTGCTGAGTTGCTGCTGTGTGAGTGTGACTGTGACAGCACTGTGAGTCACTGCTGTGAGAGTGTGACTGTGAGAGTGTGACTTGCTCTCGCAGCGCGCGAGAGCAAGTCCTAGCCGGTGCTATTTGAGGCAGGCATTTGAAGAGGCCTGCTCGCTGCTGAGTCGCTGCTGTGTGAGTGTGCCATTTGAGGCATTTGGAGAGGCCTGCTTGCTGCTGAGTTGCTGCTGTGTGAGTGTGACTGTGACAGCACTGTGAGTTGCTGCTGTGAGAGTGTGACTGTGATAGTGTGACTTGCTCTCGCAGCGCGTGAGAGCAAGTCTTAGCCGGTGCTATTTGAGGCAGGCATTTGAGGAGGCCTGCTCGCTGCTGAGTCGCTGCAGTGTGAGTGTGACTGTGAGAGTGTGACTTGCTTTCGCAGCGCGTGAGAGCAAGACCCGGCCACGCCATTTGAGGCAGGCATTTGAGGAGACCTACTCACTGCTGAGTCGCTGCTTTGTGAGTGTGCTATTTGAGGCCATTAGAGGAAGCCTGCTCGTTGCTGAGTCGCTGCTTTGTGAGTGTGATTGTGAGAGCACTGTGAGTCACTGCTGTGAGAGTGAGAGCACTGTGAGTCACTGCTGTAAGAGTGTGACTGTGAGAGTGTGACTTAGTCCCGGTCGGTGCCATTTGAGGCAGGCATTTGAGGAGGCCTGCTTGCTGCTGAGTCGCTGCTGTGTGAGTGTGACTGAGAGCACTGTGAGTCGCTGCTGTGAAAGTGCGACTGTGAGAGTGTGACTTGCTCTCGCAGCGCCAGAGGGCAAGACCCAGCTGGCGCCATTTGAGGCAGGTATTTGAGGAGGCCTACTCGCTGCTGAGTTGCTGTTGTGTGTTTGCCATTTTAGGCATTTGAGGAGGCCTGCTCACTGCTGAGTCGCTGCTGTGTGAATGTGACTGTGAGAGCACTGTGAGTCACTGCTGTGAGAGTGTGACTGTGAGATTGTGACTTGCTCTCGCAGCGTGCGAGAGCAAGTCACAGGCGGTGCCATTTGAGACAGGCATTTGAGGAGGTCTGCTCGCTGCTGGGTCACTGCTGTGTGAGTGTGCCATTTGAGGTATTTGAGGAGGCCTACTCGCTGCTGAGTCACTGCTGTGTGAGTGTGACTGTGAGTCGCTCTTGTGAGAGTGTTACTGTGAGAGTGTGACTTGCTCTCGCAGCGCATGAGAGCAAGACCCGGCCGGTGCCATTTGAGGCAGGCATTTGAGGAGGCCTTCCCGCTGCTGAGTTGCTGCTGTCTGAGTGTGACTGTGAGAGAACTGTGAGTCACTGCTGTGAGAGTGTGACTTGCTCTCGCAACTCACGAGAGCAAGACCCGGCCGGCGCCATTTGAGGCAAGCTTTTGAGGAGGCCTGCTTGCTGCTGAGTCGCTGCTGTGTGAGTGTGACTGTGAGAGCACTGTGAGTTGCTGCTGTGAGAGTGTGACTGTGAGATTGTGATTTGCTCTCGCAACTCGCGAGAGCAAGACCCGTCTGCGTCATTTGAGGCATTTGAGGAGGCCTGCTCGCTGTTGAGTCGCTGCTGTGTGAGTGTGCCATTTGATGCATTTGAGGAGGCCTGCTCGCTGCTGAGTCACTGCTGTGTGAGTGTGACTGTGAGAGCACTGTGAGTCGCTGCTGTGAAAGTGTGACTGTGAGAGTGTGACTTGCTCTTGCAGCACGTGAGAGCAAGACCCGGCCAACATCATTTGAGGTAGGCATTTGAGGAGGCCTGCTCGTTGCTGAGTCGCTGCTCTGTGAGTGTGCCCTTTGAGGCATTTGAGGAGGCCTGCTCAGTGCTGAGTCGCTACTGTGTGAGTGTGACTGAGAGCACTGTGAGTAGCTGCTGTGAGAGTATGACTGTGAGAGTGTGACTTGCTGTCACAGCGTGCGAGAGCAAGTCCCAGCCAGTGCCATTTGAGGCAGGCATTTGAGGAAGCCTGCTCGCTGCTAAGTTGCTGCTGTTTGAGTGTACTGTGACAGTGTGACTTGCTCTCGCAGCGTGCGAGAGCTAGTCCCAGCCAGTGCCATTTGAGGCAGGCATTTGAGCAGGCCTGCTCGCTGCTGAGTCGCTGCTGTGTGAGTGTGACTGTGAGAGCACTGTGAGTCGCTGCTGTGTGAGTGAGACTGTGAGAGCACTGTGAGTCGCTGCTGTGAGAGTGTGACTCTGAGAGTGTGACTTGCTCTTGCAGCACGTGAGAGCAAGTCTCGGCCGGCACCATTTGAGGTAGGCATTTGAGGAGGCCTGCTCACTGCTGAGTCGCTGCTGTGTGAGTGTGCCGTTTGAGGCATTTGAAGAGGCTTGCTTGCTGCTGAGTCGCTGCTGTGTGAGTGTGACTGTGAGAGCACTGTGAGTTGCTGCTGTGAGAGTGTGACTGTGAGAGTGTGACTTGCTCTCGCAGCGCGCGAGAGCAAGACCCGGCCGGCGCCATTTGAGGCAGGCATTTGAGGAGGCCTGCTCGCTGCTGAGTCGCTGCTGTGTGAGTGTGGCATTTGCGGTATTTGAGGAGGCCTGCTCACTGCTGAGTCGCTGCTGTGTGAGTGTGACTGTGAGAGTGTGGCTGGCTCTCGCAGTGCGTGAGAGCAAGACCCGGCCGTGGCATTTGAGGCAGGCATTTGAGGAGGCCTGCTCACTGCTGAGTCGCTGCTGTGTGAGTGTGCTATTTGAGGCCATTAGAGGAGGCCTGCTCGTTGCTGAGTCGCTGCTGTGTGAGTGTGATTGTGAGAGCACTGTGAGTCACTGCTGTGAGAGTGTGACTGTGAGAGTGTGACTTAGTCCCGGCCGTTGCCATTTGAGGCAGGCATTTGAGGAGGCCTGCTTGCTGCTGAGTCGCTGCTGTGTGAGTGTGATTGAGAGCACTGTGAGTCGCTGGTGTGAGAGTGTGACTGTGAGAGTGTGACTTGCTCTCGCAGCGCGCGAGGGCAAGGCTCAGCCAGCGCCATTTGAGGCAGGTATTTGAGGAGGCCTACTCGCTGCTGAGTCGCTGCTGTGTGAGTTTGCCATTTGAGGCATTTGAGGAGGCCTGCTCGCTGCTGAGTCGCTGCTGTGTGAGTGTGACTGTGAGAGCATTGTGAGTCACTGCTGTGAGAGTGTGACTGTGAGAGTGTGACTTGCTCTCGCAGCGCGCGAGAGCAAGTCACGGGCGGTGCCATTTGAGGCAGGCATTTGAGGAGGTCTGCTCGCTGCTGAGTCAGTGCTGTGTGAGTGTGCCATGTGAGGCATTTGAGGAGGCCTGCTCGCTGCTGAGTCGCTGCTGTGTGAGTGTGACTGTGAGAGCACTGTGAGTCCCTGCTGTGAGAGTGTTTCTGTGAGAGTGTGACTTGCTCTCGCAGCGCGCGAGAGCAAGACCCGGCCGGCGCCATTTGTGGCAGGCATTTGAGGAGGCCTGCTCGCTGCTGAGTCACTGCTGTGTGAGTGTGACATTGAGAGAACTGTGAGTTGCTGCTGTGAGGGTGTGACTGTGAGAGAGTGACTTGCTCTTGCAGCGAGCGAGAGCAAGACCTGACTGGCGCCATTTGAGGCAAGCAGCCATCCACGTGTCTGTAAGCAGCGTGCGCAGCATGAGAGCGAGACCCAGCGCCATTTGAGGCAGGCAGCCAGCCACGCATCTGTGAGCAGTGTACACAGCATGAGAGCAAGACCCGGCGCCATTTGAGACAGGCAATAGATCGATTTGTGAAACGTAAGCCTTCGACTTCACCTAAACAAATTGATAGTAGTGGCAGCGAAAGTGATTGTGATCGAGACAATGTTAAAGTTGATACTTGTAAGAAAACTAAATATATTTGAAAATATGATGTGGAGTATATTAAGTACGGTTTTGTTCCATCAGCAGATGACCAAAATCTGCCACAGTGTGTTATTTGTTTGAAAATCCTCTCTAATGAGGCAATGAAGCCGACGAAAATGTGTTGTCATCTAACTACAAGACATCCAAATCTATAGAATAAAACCAAAGATTTTTTTGAACGTAAAGTCGAGGAATATAGTAAATAGAAGGCAGTATTAAAAACAAGAGTCACTCTCAATGGAAAAGCTCTTAAAGCATCGTACTTGATTGCCCAGAGAATCGCAAAATCAAAGAAACCGCACACGATTGGAGAAGATCTTATCATGCCAGTCGTTGTTGAGATTTGTGATGTATTGTTCAGCTCAGAATATGCTACAAAACTGAAAAGCATGATACTATCCGCAGAAGAATATCTGAAATGTCCGAAGACATTGTTTACGCAGCTAACTGAACGATTACAATCTACTAAGTTTGCTATTCAATTAGATGAGTCAACTGACATCGCTGGCAATTCACAAATGCTTGTTTATGTTTGCTATTGTTGGCAAAATGGTATACAAGAGGAATTTCTTTTTTGCAAGTCATTGCCAGCGAGAACGACGGCCGATGAAATATTTTGTGTTTTAAATGCTTTTTTCACAACTTTTGGACTGCAGTGGACGAATTGCATCGGTGTTTGCACCGGCGGTGCTGCCACAATGACTGGCCGCAACAGTGGTGTTGTAACTTGCATAAAGCAAGTGTCACCCGAGATTGTAGGCACCCATTGCATGATCCATCGTGAGGCATTGGCTTCAAAGAAGTTGAATGAAACTCTGCGATCTGTACTCAAAGACTGTGTACAGATTGTAAACTTCATTAGAACTAGAAAAGTGAACAGGCGATTATTTGCTCAATTTTGTATTGAGTCAGATGCAGAACACAAGCATTTCCTATTGCACTCAGCTGTGCATTGGCTGTCCAGAGGAAAAGTTTTTGGAAGGGTGTTTGAGCTTCGTTTAGAATTGTTGCAGTTTTTGACCAAATACAATCTCGACCTGGCAGCTAAGGTCGCTGATATTGATTGGCTTGCCTACCTTGCTGACATTTTTAACCTTTTGAACAGTTTGAACATATCACTGCAGGGTAAAGATGCCAGTATACTCAAGACATACGACAAAGTTGCAGCCTTTAAGAAGAAGTTATAACTTTGGCGCACGCGACTCGAGAACAATTCACAATACATGTTTGATTTGTTTTGTCAATTTATAGAGAGCATGAAGTTAATGGCGAGATGTTGAAAGGGGTCACTGGTGTAATCAAAGAGCACCTGACATATCTTGCTGAATATTTTGACAAATACTTCACACATGAATACATTGAAGCTTATGACTGGATTCGTAATCCTTTTCAGTGTGCATTCTCTGAATTAACCGGTCGTGCACAAGAAGAATTAGCGGAGCTGTCTAGCGATCGCACATTACAAATCAAATTTAACGACCCGCTGTGGATATCTCTTCCTTTTGGTGTACTGTTTTGCTCGAATATTCATTGTTGTCAGCCCTGGCAATGAAAGTTTTTCTACCTTTTTCAACAACTTATTTATGCTAGATTTCATTTTCTGCATTGACTGCCATGAAAACCAAATATCGGCCAAGAATGAACGTGGAGGATGATCTTTGAGTGTGTTTGTCAAAACTTCCAGCCAGAATACACATGCTATCCAACCAGAAACAGTGCCATCTTTAACAATAAAGGTAAATGAAAAGAACTTTTGTGTACCAATCAATATGCAGTTAAACATTTAGAGAAAAATATAACATAATGCTTTATAACGTTATATTTATAGTATAAATATAATGCACTTTATTAGTTTATTAACTTTATTTAACATGTGGGCCACAAAAATGTTTGAATTTTAAATGTGGGCCTTGCAGCAAAAGGGTCTGAGAACCACTGAGCTAGATCAATCACAGGTAGCTTGCATATGCTGGGCAACATTGGCCTGTCAGCCACTAACATACCATGTATGCCCAGTCTGCTGGTCACCAGCCATTGCATGTACACATAGCCACCATGAAAACATTGGCTTTGTATAAACAGCATGGACATCCAACAGCCTGTCTAGTGAGTGAGCTGCAGTTTGACACTATATAGCACCATGTGAATACATAGCAGTGACATGATCAGAGTGAGAGTGGTCTCTCATTATGAACAGATGTGTATAAAAAAACCTGTTAAATAAAATAAAAAAACAAGTGTGCACCCATGCCATGCCCATGGCAGACCCACGTTAAGATGGCTCAACAATTTACCTAACCTCCGACTCATACATCCTGTGCAAACTGCACTGCTCCTCATTTTGTACCATGTTATTTTGAACTTGGGGAAAGCCTATGCAATGCAAAGCACAGTGGAAAGTGGGCCAGAGACAGGCTGCATGTGCATGCTATCCCACAGTGCCCTACGTCTGTCACATAGCCAAATACGGTGTCCGCCTACACGGTTTTTGGCAGTGAGCGTTGAACATAGTGCCATGCTTATATACCCATACAATGTCATGTCTTTAGTCATGGACACTACAAAACTGGCCAATGCAGCACATGCACTCTCCCATGCTGCAGACGCAGTGCCCCACCCCCTCAAAAGCGAGTGGAAGCATAGCAGGATGGACATGGGGTTAGATGTCAGTACAGGTGCTGGCTACACATATGACACTATTCCCTGCCCCTTTGTACTCTAACAACATCCGTGGCACTGTCACACTCTGTACCCATGGGGACATAAGAACATAAGAACATAAGATATGCCATACTGGGTCAGACCAAGGTCCATCAAGCCCAGTATCCTGTTTCCAACAGTGGTCAATCTAGGTCATATGTACCTAGCAGTATCCCAAAAGACACAGGTTCCACAATGTTTGTACTGGGTCAAGCATTGATATCCTGGGTCCCTTCTTAATAATGGTTTATGGACCTTTCCTCCAGGAACTTGACCAAACCTTTTTTAAACCCAGCTACACTAACAGCCTTTACTACATCCTCCAGTAACAAATTCCAGAGTTTGATTACACATTGAGTGAAAAAATATTTTCTTTTATTAGTCTTAAATAGTTTACCCTGTAGCTTCATTGCATGTCCCCTAATCTTTCTATATTCTGATAACGTAAACAATCGATCTACATTTACCCGTTCCACTCCGTTCATTAATTTATAGACTTCTATCATATCTCCCCTCAGCCGTCTCTTTTCCAGGTTAAAGAGCCCTAACCTTTTTAGCCTTTCTTCATAGGAGTATCCTTCCATCCCCTTTACCATTTTGGTGGCTCTTCTCTGAACCTTTTCTAATAACGCTATATCCTTTTTAAGAAATGGCGACCAGAATTGCACACAATATTCAAGGTGCGGTCTCACCATGGAACGATATAGAGGCATTATGATATCTTTTGTTTTATTTTCCATTCCTTTCCTTATGATACCTAGCATTCTATTTGCTCTCTTGGCCGCCGCTGCACACTGGGCCGATGGTTTTAACATGTTATCCACAATGACGCCTAAATCTTTTCCTGGGTGGTGGTTCCTAATGTGGAACCTTGCATCATGTAACCATAGTTTGGGTTGTTCTTCCCTAGGTGCATAACTTTGCACTTGTCCACATTAAATTTCATTTGCCATTTTGATGCCCAGTCTTCCAATTTATCAAGATCCTCTTTCAATTTTCCACAATCCTCTTGGGTTTTAACAACTTTAAATAGTTTTGTGTCATCTGCAAATTTGACAACCTTACTCGTTATTCCCTTTTCCAGGTCATTTATGAATATATCAAAAAGCAGTGGACCCAGCACAGATCCCTGGTGTACACCACTATTCACCTTTCTCCATTGGGAAAATTGGCCATTTAGCCCTACCCTCTGCTTTCTATCTTTTAACCAGTTCCTGATCCACAATAGTACACTGCCTCCTATCCCATGACTCTTTAGTTTTGCCAAAAGTCTCTGATGAGGGACCTTGTCAAAGACTTTCTGAAAGTCCACATACACTATATCAACTGACTCACCTTTGTCCACCTGTTTATTCACACCTTCAAAAAAACCATAACAGATTAGTAAGACAAGATCTTCCTTGTCTAAAGTCAAAATGTTGGCTGTCTCCCATTAGGCCATGACTATCTACATGCTGAGTAATTTTGTTCTTTATGATAGTTTCTACCATTTTTCCCGGTACTGACGTCAGGCTCACCGGTCTGTAGTTTCCCGGATCACCCCTGGAACCCTTTTTAAAAATTGGCATTACGTTGGCCATCCTCGAATCTTCAGGTATTACAGATGATTTTAATGAAAATTCACAGATTACTAATAGCAGGTCTGCAATCTCATATTTCAGTTCTTTCAACACCCTTGGATGTATACCATCCGGCCCAGGTGATTTGCTACTCTTCAGTTTATCTAATAGTTGTAATACATCTTCCCGATGTATCGATATTTCTTTCAATTCTTCCGCACCTTTAAATACCACTACATGCTGTATGTGGCATTTTTCGAAGACTTCTTGGATTAATTTTCCTCTTCCCACCATGTCCTGGGAGGTTCTTGATAGTTCCATGAGCAGAAAACCTCTTAATAAAACTGCAAACTGTAGACACAGGAATCCCAAAGTCTTTGAGTCCCTTTAAAATTGATATTTGGTGATAATGGCTTTTCTGTTGGTTTCAGACAACTCTTGTCTTCAGCATTATGAAAATGGAACAGGGAGTGAATGTTGCCATTTTAAACACTAGAGCCATCATTCATTGGTTGATTCAAGTATGTGAGTACTGACAATTGATCACAGGTATGTCTAATTTTACTGCAGTGGGAATGTGGTTCTTCTGTTCAAACTGATTTGTATTGTTTATAAGGGTGTCAATAAACATATCCTGGCAATGTCCCAGTTTTTATACTATTTCCTTGTTTTAATTGGTCTTGTTTTATTTGATTCTTTTATGTGTCAAATATGTGTGCATATATAGTCCAAAGACATTTCACTGGCCACATTTTTTTAAAGAAGATATTGGACATTAAGGGGATGAACTGCAAGTGTGCCAATAATGTTGATCACAACTGTAATTATATGACAGTGTTACATTTTTTTTCCTTTACCTCAACATGTGCACATTCTACCCATGTTTTCATAGAAGTTGTACCATGTAGAAAACCTTTAAGTGAGCATGTGTTTTTCAAGTTGTTGGCCCTTTGATATGGAAAGTAGCTCTTTGGATTGAGACAAATGTACTGAAATTTCACAAAGGGATCAAGCTAAAGCTATTTAATCAATTTCCATGATAAGCTTTGATTGCTCTTTTCCATAATTTTAAGTGTATTGCTGTTAATAATTTGTCTCTTTGTTGAAATGCTTATTGCAAATATTTTAATCTGTTCATCATTTAGAAAGTGTGATAGGCAAGTTATAAATAATTTAAAGAAATAAATCTTCATATAGAGTAACTTAGTGACAACAAGGGAAAGGCTGGATCTATTGATCAATAACTTGTATAGATGTCTGCCTTACATGGACTAATGATCATAAGTTATTTTGTTTAATAAACTAAATAAAAAAGGTTTGGATTAGTTTACAAAGATATAGAACACTCACAAAATCAACGGTTGCCATAGAAATTCCAGCTACTAGTAGCAGGCATCTCTTAGGTCATTCCAGGGGTATTTTATAAAAGGGTGCCCATGTGGAATGTCAAAAAATATTCCTATTATATGCCTATGTGCCTTGATATAATAGACACCCAGAATTATCCCCAGTAGTGCACAAATCCTCACACACAAATTTACACCTGTCTGAAGAAAGTATAAGTGTGTGCATGTATTCTGTGAGTGGACACATGTATTATATATAATACACGCATACATCCTAGCTCCACCGACTGCCCTCAGTATTGCCTATGTGTGGTGTATATATAATGGTACACGTGATCTTGATGGCGCATATACGTGTGTATTCATGTGTGCAATTTTATAAGAGCTGTTTTTGGGCGGCACTATAGGCAACGTCAGCGACATCACATAGCAGGAGCAGCTACATACCCCTGCTGTCTATGGAGAAGCCCCATTATAAGTAAGCAACTCTGCTTTCTCAGTTACCCATTGAAATCTGGAGTCCCACAGGGTTCCATACTGGCTCCACTGCTTTTCAATTTATTTTTCATCCCTCTGGCTACATTTATTCAGGGACTAGGATTTAGTCCATTCTTATTTGCAGATGATAGTCAAATACTCATAACTCATCTCACCTGGGGTTTTCTCCTTTAAAGATCAATGCTTTACTGTTCTTAATTCCATTGTTGGATGGATTAAGATCCCTTTGGAATGCCTCTAAATCAGGGGCTATCTGGTTAAGCTGAAAGAAAAATCTTCCTTTGTTCCTTCCTAGTTTCTACGGAACTCCATTACCATTTGAAGATCTAATTGGATCTCTGGGTGTCTTACTTGACTCCTCTCTTGCTTTTAACTCCTCTAGTTCAGTGGTAGTTTGGAGTTCTTTTTTGCTTCAGCCTAACTAGGAGCTCTAGTGTGGAGGAGTAAACTAGTGATTAGAGCAGAGGCTTGATAAACAATTGAACAGGGTTTGATTCCCACTAGCACTCTTTGTGGCCTTGGGCAAATCATTAACCCTCAGTTTCCTTGGAAGAAATGACTGGCTTTACAGTCACACTGCCATGAAAACCCAGGAGCTGCTGCATTGCCAGGAGTCAGCATTTGACTCAATGACATATATTGCATTTGCAAATAGGGGATCTATGAATATTCTTGCCCATGCTTTCATTTTCAGTAGATTAGATTATTGTAATTCTTTGTTGGCAGGAGTACACTTTTACAGTATTGAGAAACTGCAATTTATCTAAAACACGGCAGGCAGCTTTATATATAGAGCAGACTTCCAGATTTCACTCCTTTTACCTTACTGCTCCTTATGCCTTACTTGAGTCTGTATGTCAGGTTTCATCTCTGGCCCTTTTCAAATTCAGACTGAAAACTCACCTCTTCGCTGCCGCTTTCGGATCTTGATTCGCCTTATCTCCTTTGTATTTCCTTACCATTCCCCCTAGATGAATTCTATGTTTACAGCTATTGTGTTGACTGTCTTGACTAGATTGTAAGCTCTGATGAGCAGGGACTCTCTTTTACATGTGTCTTCGCAGCGCTGCGTAGTCTTGTAGTGTTATACCAATGTTCAGTAGTAGTAGTAGTAGAATGCCTTGTTCTTTGCTTCCCTCCAGAAGTTGCCACCCTAGACGACCACCTAGTTTTCCTAATGTTTGGGCCGATGCTGACTGGGTTGGGACTCCTGATATACAGAAAAACCCAATAACCACATTTCTTTGCTCCTGAAAGAACTAATGTAGCTTCCAGTTTCTTGCAGAATCAAATAGGACCCGATATTCAAAAGGCATTTGCAAGGTTTACAAGCCCTGTAAACTGTGTAAAGGCCGCTCAGTGGGATTTTCAACAACACTAACGTGGTTAATGCCGTTGAATATCTGCGATCTCCCCTACACACCCCAATGCTAACAGCTTAGCATTGGGGCATGTCATGGGCATTCTATGGCATGTCGTAGGTGGCGACTGAGGCTAACTGGGTAGCGGCGATATTGCACTGCTGCCCTGTTAGCTTCTATGAGTAAAAGAGAGGCACTGCAAAAACTGGCCTCTCTTTTACCCATAGAAGCTAACAGGGCAACAGTGCAATATCGCCGCTACCCGGATAGTCTCTGCGGCTTCCAGACATGCGCGGTGACCCCGGATATTCAATGCCAGGGACGCATATGACCCTGACATTGAATATCCGGGGTTAGAGGACGACAGCGACGGCTAGGCGCTGTACTCGCACCTAGCTGTCCTAACTCAATATTGCGCCCGTAGAGTCTACTATACTGGGACCTCTCTTTTCCCCCCCGTTACCTTGAATTATGTTTTTTAGACAGTAGAATGTGAAAAATGTATAAGAATGTGAACATTTTAGCAAGGCACTGTACTTGGATTCTGTCTCCCCATGCAAGACAGATCCCAGAGTAAGAGGTTTAATTCTTCAGTGCTGGGATACTCTCCACTCTACTGCTGGACTGCTCAGGAGCAGCTTCTTATATTGAAAAGCTGGAATCACCACCAGAGGGACTGAACTCGGTCACCCTTTGCATCCACGAGGTGTCATTCTTGGTCAAAATGTTTGGATGTCTACATTAATGCCTGAGCAGAGTGGCTTCCTTGCTAAGTTATTCTACATCTTCCATCTTTTAAGAGAAGATTGCATCTGTTATTGGCAGATTGGACTTATTTCCTATAAGTTTGTGCTCTTGTCCCCTCGTTTTATTCTTTCTCATCACTGCCAATAGATTTCCTGACATTTCCTCATTTGGTTCCCCTAAATAATTTAAGCACGGCAATCACATCTCCCTTCAGCCTGCTTAGTAGAATTCAGCAATCCCAGTTTATAAAAAAAACATCCTTGCAAAGTATCCCTTGCAAGCTGTTTACAATTTTTTTTGACTCCCTGTGTCTTGTGCATTTTTGCAGTATCCTGCAATAATCACAGTAGAATTCTTGCACAACAGTCAGACTTATTCTAGAAGGGAGTCCAGTAGTGTAATATCCTTAATAGCTACACTACAAAATAGTAGGGATGTGCACAGAGAATGTTTTTTTTTTAAAATTTTAGTTCATTGTACACATCCAATATTACAGATTTTACACATTCATGTTAATAAAAAATGTTTAAATCCACGTTTAGAAGTTTCTAATTTGCAGAAATCAATTGTACATGCATTACTTCATAGGTTAATGTGCTTTAAATCAATTTTGCACAAGCTTTTTTTAAGGTGCCTTATCAAATCAAATTAACATTCCTACAAAACAAGACACCATGGGAGATAGGAGCCTGCTTAGGAGGTACAAAACAGTACAAACTACCCCCTCCCTTCGCCAGATACTATGAAGGAGTTTGCTCAATATTGGGGATGCTCAGGCACCCACTGCACTCAGAGCTGTCCCATGTTGTAAAGATATCATATTGGATTGAGTGTCAGGTAAAGCTAGCAGATAGAAATTTATATTCTTGCTTCACATGTCACAACCTTTTTATGCTTTGTGCTTTGCATTTTGAACCCTCTACTATACTGTATCTGCATATAACAAGACTGATTTGGAGGTCCTGATCTTAATATAGAAACATGATGGCATAAAAAAAAAACATATGGCCTATCCAACCTGCCATACTGTGGTAAGCATGGCATGCGGTGGGAAGGGGTTTTCTTTAAAACATAGGCCAGACAGCAGCTCAAGGAAAACCAAAAGCAGTTTTTATTTTGTCCCAGCTTGTTTAAACCTCCGCAAAATAAATTCCAGAACAAACAGCTGTTCAAGGAAAAAAAATCAGCTTAATTCTGTCCTAGCTTGTTAAACCTCCACAAGCTGGTGGTCTTGGCTCTTTCTCCCAGTTAAAATTCTTGCTTCAGAACTCCTTTGCACAGCTAGCCTTGGAAGGACCTGGCTCCACGGGTCTCTCTCCTTTCTGCAGTCTGTTGGGTTCTTAACCTCTCCATCTGAGTCATGTCCTCCCAGCCCTGAACTCTGTGCTGCAGACTCTCTTAAAGGGGACTGTTGAGAGGGATGGGTAACATTCTATATACCCCATTACACATCCTCCCTCTCAACTCAACCATGCCCCATTGAGCACCTGCCTCACCTGGGAAAGGAAATCTGCCTTCAAGCGAGTCCAATCAGCCCTGTGGTATACCTAGAACTAGTAAACTAGTAGGGTTTGGGACTCAAACACCCCTGTATAATATGGTCATTGGACTCCTTATGTCAAGCCAGCCACTTAAGGGGTTGTTGGTCTGTTATTAGCATAAACAGACGGTCAAGCAAGTAGTATTTGAAGGTTTCAAGTGCCCACTTTGACAGCCTGGGCCTCTTTCTTGATCACCACATAATGCTTCTCCCGAAAAAGCAGTTTCCTGCTGATGAAGGCTATGGGATGTTCTTCACCCCTGACTTCCTGAGCCAGAATGACTCCTAGGCCCCCTCTGAGGCATGAGTTTGCACAATAAATGGTAGAGAGAAATCAGGGTTAGTCAGGTTGGGTTGAGAGCACATGGCCTTCTTGAGACACTAGAAGGCCAGGTCCAGGTCCGGTGACTACTGGATCTGTTTGGGAGTTCTCTTTCGGAGGAGGCTGGCTGTTTGCAGAGGTGGCGGAGGCATTAACCAATCAATACAAGGAAGGCACAAACCTCTTTCTTCAATTTCAGGATGGGGACCTGGGCAATGGCATCAACCTTCCATAATTGAGGTTGTATCTACCAATTCCCAATTAAATAACCCAGGTATTGAACAACCTGACCTCCCAAAAAACCTTTTGGGGTTGACCATCAACCTGGCCTTCCGCAGGCTGGTCAACATGGCTTGGGTTAGATGGCTGGTCCAGATGATGATGTCGTCAAAGTAGGTAGTCGCATACTCCTTGTGCAGTCTCAGTAGGTGGCCAACTATTTATTTATTTTAAAACATTTATTAACCACCATACGAGGTATGCTACTAGGCACTGAAAAATGGCAGGAGCCCCATGTAATCTAAAGGGCAGCACTGTAAACTGGAACAGACCTTGCGGTGTCAAAAAAGCAATCTTCACTCTGGCAGCCAGAGTCAAGGGCACCTGCCAGTATCCCTTGGTCAAATCCAAGGTTGATATAAAGCGTGCTTCACAGAATCACTTGATTAGCTCATCTACTCTGAGCATGGGATACGCTTCCAGTTAAGTAGCTGCATTGACCCTCCAGAAGTCAATGCAGAATCTGATGATTCCATTGAGTTTAGGAACCAAGATGAAGGGTGATGACCAGTTACTCATGGACTCTTCTATAACTCCCAGGTTAGGCATCTCTTCCAGCTCCTTGGCAACAGCCTGTTACCGGTCCTCTGGAATCCAATAGGGTCTTTGCTGGATAATCACCTCAGGGGTCAGTAATGAATCAGGACAAATGAAGTGGGTTCATCCCGGACGGGTGGAGAACACCTTTAGTTTCTGGTGGATCAAACCTTCTAGATCTTTTCTCTGGGCAGCTGGGAGCTGATCTCCAATCAGTTCTTGAACTGGATCTGATGGGGCTGAAATTTCCAGCCCAAAATCATCTCTGTGTATCATCATAGCCAGCACTGGAGTTCACTTTTTCATTAAGTTACTATTTTAAATTTTGGCTTTTTTCCATTTATCTGGCTGGGCAATCTTGTAGTTAACAAGCCCTACTTTTCTCTTTGACTTCATAGGGCACCTGCCATTTATAGAATAACTTGCTCTCGGATGATGGCAGCAAGGCTAAAACTGTCTCCCAGTTGGAAGGTGTTGTGTATGGCTGCCCAATTGTATCTCCTGGCTTGATCAGCTTGGGCTTTTTCCAGACTGAGTTTGGCTACCTGTCTGGCTTTCCTTAGCTGGTCCTGCATTTGTATAATGTACTTCACCAAATTACAACCAGCACAGGTTTATTCTTCCCAGGTTTCCCTTACCACATCTAATATGCCTCTTGGCTGTCTTCTGAAGAGCAACTCAAAAGGCAAAAACCTGCATGAACTTTAACATCTGTATCAGAGTTTTATAGAACTACTCAAGAAAGGCAATCCATCTGTGGGTGATATGCTAATGTTTTCAGCATCTTGACCTTCACCAAGGCACACACATGCTTCATTACCTTGGATACAAAGAGTGTTTTGTGATCTGTGAGGATCTAATTGGGTAGTCCCACCTGCGAGAATACTTCCCAGAGGGCATTCGCAATCACAGTAGTCTTCATATTCCTTAGAGCAATCACCTTCGAGTAGCGGGTAGCATAGCCTAATATGACTAAAATATACTTGTCTCAGGTGGTTCGCTCCAGGGGACCTACCAGATCCATGGCCACTCTTTCAAATGGGTTTCAATGATAGGTATAGGCACTAGAGGGGCAGGTCAGACTCTGGTGAGTTTATGAAGTTGGCAGGTGGGGCGTGACTGGCAATATAACTGCACCTGTTTATGGACCCTGGGCCAAACAAATCGGGCTAAAACATGCTCTAGTGTTTTCTCCACCCCCAGGTGTCATCCTAATAAATGGCTATGAGCCAACGATAACACCTGCTGATGCTAGGGCCGGGGAACTATCAGTTGTTCTACTTCTTCCCCTTCTAAAGCCCCCTCAGCCACTCTATATAATAAATCTCCCTTTAGCACAAAATAGGGAAAGGTTCTTGCAGAGGACTCTGTTACCTACTGGAACCCAATCCACCTCCAGAACCCGCTCTCAGGCATAAGGGACTCATCCTCTTGCTGGGCCTTCCTGAAGCTCTCTGGGCCTTCCCCCAGCCCCCACTCTGGGAAGGGTACTATTGTATTTGGGTCACTATCTTTGAGCCCTGAGCTATCCCCAAAGGTTTCTTTTCTGATCTCTCCCCCATAGTTGCCCCCAGATTCTGTTGGTAGTGTAGCTTTTCCTGGTGATGCCGATTCTGGGACTTAGCAGGCTTTGGCGTTTTGACATATAGATCAAGGTTGTCCATGGGGAAGATCTCTGGGAAATCTTCCTGGTCTGACTTAGCATAGTTGTCAGTTAGCAGGGCTCATATCACTCTGAAATTTAGGTAGTCTCGGCCGAGTACCACTGGTACAGTAGCCATGGCATCACTATGACCTTGATTGTGACTTGCCCTGCTGGAGTCTTAAGTGAAACCTGTGCCGTTGGATACTGCCTCTGGTCTCCATGCACACAAGTCAGTGTTGCCATCTTTGCATAGTCTACCAGAAATCAGGTTACGGTTTCCCGGCAAATGAGGGTCCACATACTCCTGGAGCCTATCAAGGCCTGGAGGTGGGTTCCCTTGAGCTCCACTGGAATCTCAGAGTTCTGGGCCCCTGAGTTTGGAGTGTCCACAAAAGTGCAGATGTGAGGGGTTGTTAGGCTGACATCCATAGGTTCTTCTGTACCCAGGGGACATTTCCAAGTAAACTGTCTCCAGGATCCACATCTAAAACAGGTGAAGGGGTTGTGGCTGGGACTATGCCCTCACCTAGGAGGTGTCTTTGGGTCAGAACATAGGAGCCAACATCCATTCTGGCTTCCCCTTCCATCCTCCTGGATTAACAGGTGTCTTCTTCCCCCTCTCACTGTCTGCTTCTGTCACCGGCTGGGCTTCATAATACCCTTCGGCTATTTCTAGTGCACTCTCCAATGTAAGCTTGGGATGCTGACATACCCACTGTTTCATCAGAGTGGTCAAGTCCTCCAAAAACTGCTTCAATAGCACAATCTTGGCTATCCCTCCAGTTGCAGCCACTTCCATGGAGGTTTCTCTATCATCTGAAAATCTCACAAGGGCTCTCCTTATCTGGAGCCTCCATTTCTGAATCGCTGGCTGTAGGCCTCTGGGGTACAGCCGGCCCGTTGCAGTATGGCAGACTTGACAGCTGCATATGTAGCTTGCCCATCTGCATTGGCGTCCTAGAATGCAGCCTGACTAATGCCTGTCAGCAGTGTAGGAAATATGATCAGAAGCAGATAAACAGACATGTATAAATACTCGGTCTGCTAGGGAAAAACTGCTACTCTCCCTTTTCCAGGATTCCATAGGTCCATCTGGCAAACAAACCATGTGATAAAACAAGAACCAGCCCTGTTTGTATGAAAATTAGACTTTATTTCTGATAAATTAGCTTTCTGAAGTAGTATGTTATTCAGCTCTATGTTACAATTATCGATAGAACTAATCTCTGTTTTAGAAACCAATGTCACTGATTCTCATGCACTCTGACATACAGTAAATTATCTGTCTGTCTAAGCTAGCTCCAATCTCCAGGAAATTAAAGACCAGTACCTTAGCTTGTGTCAAAACACCTGTGGCTGTGGTCCGGGTCTCAGGAATGGAACAAAGTCAAGTTATGGCAGAGGTCCAACGTTAGCTGAAATGAACTGTGTGGTCATACACTGAGCTGCCGGTCTGTGGGAGAAATTCACTCCATCTCAAGGCTTTGGCCTTGAACACTATCTGACTTTCCAGCCAGAGAGAAAAGGCAAGCAAACAGTCTGTGTCAGACGTTTAAATTTCCCAGGTATTCTGCCAGCCTCTGTATGTTTCAGAGTACTGCAGAGGTGTTTGTTGGGCTGCTGTCTTTCTGCCCACCTCTTCTGAGCTCTTTCTCTTTCTGAGTTCTGGGTTCCAGTGTACAGCCATATAATTCTTTGTCCTGAAGACCTGGTGATTGGCTAGTCTCGAACCCTGTATGTCATCTTCAGCAAATCCAGTAACAGCTAATAGGTGGTCCTTCTGCAAACAAAGGTCCATCGTACTAAAGTTGCTGAGGTGCCATTTCATACATTGTTGCAAATGCCAGCACAATGAAGGTCTCAGCCATGTTCTTCTGAATGTAGCCAGCTGTAAAAGTGCTTTTACAGTGAAGTATCATAAACTGGCAAAATTGCTTGATTTGCAAGTTTTAATGCTGAGTTATAATAAAACAAATCCATCTTGCTTAATTCAGTATTTGGTTCAGAGCAGGCCCCATGGTTCAGGCTTTGGTTCAGAGCAGGCCTCATCTTGTAACAGTAAGTCATGCTAGTGGTTCAGACATTAGTTTCTGAACAGGTACCAGACCTACAGCAGTCCCCAAACAAGTAGTCTATATCTCCTCTGGCCATCTGACCATGTGGGCAGTTCGTTTAAAGTTCACCAAAAAGTGGTCCAGTTTATCTTTTGCCATCATTTTAAGAAGTGCTTATTCTGGAGGGCAGCGTTGCGGTCTCTGTAGTGCCTGAATCAACTGCTGCTGCTGCTGCTGTTGCCCTTCCCACAGGGCATGTTCAAACTGTTGTTGTCGCTCCTGATACTGTTGTTGCTGCTGCCCTTCAGCCAGATTCTGGAAGAGCTGCTCCATCCTGGCTTATCACTGTTCTCTTGCAACACCATCACAGTTTCCTCTTCTGCAGCCCAGTTAACCCTGCAGTATTGCAACTCCATCAAATTCTTAGCAGCCTCTAGTGGCCAAAACAAAGCTTGCCTGTCTGGCACTGATTACAGTATACCTTCTTCAAGCTCCCTAACTAGGGTAAGGCTTAGTCCATACAAACAAACAAAACAAAATTGTGGAGGGACATGGATTTGTCCTCAGTCACGTGGTAGAGGAAATCCCCAAGCTGCCACCATTATGTAGTAAGCATGGCATGTGGTGGGAAGGGGTTTTCTTTAAAACACAGGCCAGACAGCAGCTCAGGGAAAACAAAATCAGCTGTACTTCTCTCCCAGCTTGTTAAACATCCACAAGCTGGTTCTCCTGGGCCTTCCTCCAGCTCCATTTAAATTTCCTACCTCAGAACTCCTTTGCATGGCTTGCCTTGGAAGGGCTTCTGACTCAATGGGCCCCTCTCCCTGCTGCAGCCTGCTGGGTTCTTAAACTTTCCCTCTGAGCCACGCTCTCCCTGCCCTGAACTCTCTAGACTCTAGACTCTCTTAAAGGGGATTGTCGATAATCTCTTTTAAGAGGGATGGGTAAAATTCTATATGCCTCATTACACATACCAAACCACATGCAATGGAAACTTCATTGTTCCTGAACACAGAGAAATAGTTAGTTAGTGGTTCTGAGTGGATTTTCATAAGATCTATCAGCCTGATTTTGAGAGTTAGCCAGATAAATCTATCAGGTTAAAAATTCCCACTTTTGACTGGTTAAACTTATACAAATAAAAACACAGGATCCACACATTTAGGGGTATGTTTACTAAACGGTGCTAATGTTGCAGCTGCGACGTTATCGCGCGATAAGTGACGTTATCACGCAATAATGGTGCATCACCGTGCGAGAACGGCACGTATCGCGCGATAATGTGGCCGGTGGCGGTAAGGTGTGCAGAGGGCGGAGTAAGGCTCCCCAGAGGGCGGAGTAAGGCTCCTCAGGGGCGGGGAGAGGCTCCATGCACACTAACGCCGTGAAATGAAGGTCTGGAATATAGCGCCAGTGAAAACCTCGCACTAGAGGCACATTTGCAGGAGAGAGAAACCATTTCAGTTAGCAATGTACAGCAAAGGCAGGGAAACCAAGAGAAGTGATAGTAGTGATACATGTACAGCAGCAGCAGCATAGTGGCCAAGTACGAGAGGGCACGACGGTGAGGCTGCAAATGGGGCATAGGGGGCTGAAGGCGGGACATGCAGTGGGGCAGCTTGGGCACAGGGTGGACCAGGCAGATGCCTAGGTGGCACATAGGAACACAGAAATATAAAAACAGCACGCCAGCGACTGACCAAGGGCAAACATGCCCACAAGTGTGTGACCCACAGTGTCCCAGCGGACATCACCCAGCAGGTACCCCAAAGGGCACATAACATTGACAGGCAGTGCTGTGGGGAAGCGCGGATGTCAATGTAGGCACCCCTACCCCAGACCCCATACCATAGGCAGCTGCCTACTGGCACACTGGATGGCCTGGCACTGTGCACCACCAGCACCACCGGCATAAGGGTATGTCAGCATGGTGGCGGAGGGGGCAGTGGCATCTGCCCACAGCACACCAAGGCCAAGCCCTGTTCAGGTGCAACAGACAAGGGCTGTCTGATGAATAGTAATGCTATCCTCTGTGGCAACAGTTTGGTGCAGTACACACAGCCAGTATATTCAAGGACAGAAGGCCACAGGTTCATGTCCCAGCTGTGGTCCCTGCAGACCATGTCCCCTCATTTTACCCTTACTAAACCATGGTAATAAAGATGGAATCTTTATTGCAAATAAAAGTAACACGCCAAAAACGCCTATGTTGTACCCTACAGAGCACATACACCATAAACATGTGCAAGCCCTAGAGCAGAGTTTCCCAACTCCAGTCCTGGAGGGCCAAACACCATTCAGATTGTCAGGATGTCCCTAATAAATATGCAAGAGATGCATTTACATGCACCGCCCCATTGTATGCAAATGTAACCATGCATATTCATTAGGGACAGCATGAAAACCTGAACCGTGTTTGGCCCACCAGGACCGGAGTTTGGGAACCTCTGCCCTAGAGCAGCGGCCGACAGGGGCACAAACACCCACACCCATAGGCCCCACTATGCAGCAGCTCATGGAGAGTCAGGCTGTTGGGCCCTGCGCGCAGCAGCATCTACCAATACTAGCACCTGCATACCTTAGCAATGCCGTCTTAAACGTGGAAACACGTTCCACATATATCAAAAGGTTGCTATGAATAATGTCAGATAACAAATCCTAAGTTGAACACAATTTGTTGACAGGGATTCATCCTATCAACCTTTCTGATATCTGTGGAGTGTGTTTCAGATTTTGTTTCTGACAGTGTTTAACTCCCCTGGGGAGTGACCCTAACAGTATTGAGTACCATAGCAATGCCTGCACTGTGCCCAGGACTGGTGTGGCGGCCAGGGCTGCCAACCACCTCCATATTTGCACAATGCTGAAATAGGTGTGGGAGTGTGCGTATGTCTATCCAGTGTTATTTGGCTGCCTACACCTTACTGAGCCTACAATGCTTGCACTATTTCCAGTGTTAGCCTGCCAATGTGCATAAGGAGGAGCAAGGTACTGTGGGTATGGCCCGGACAGGGCAGGTAGCATCTGCACAGGGCATAGGGAAATGGCTGGGACATTGTAGTGCCTGGCCACCACCTGCACAGACAGGGTGTTCACAGCATGTCATGCTGGGAGGTCACTCTCACCCTGACTGAGCAGTGACCACGGCATGGGAAGGTTACCCCATAGTGCCATCTAGTGTTTCTTTCATGTGATATCTCTGGGTTCTCTTTTCTGGGGCTTAATCACTGACATACCTGCTTGGTGTGTGTGCTCACATCCCATTTTTGGGTGCACACGGTTTCTCCAGGAACATGCACTATGTACTAGCCAGCGGACTGTCTGCAGTTAGCATGTGTATGGCTGGAACACCTTGCAGGGTGCAGTGGGTGGAGACTGACCGCGCCCTCTGCTGGTGAATGTCAGATAGTGGTGGGGGCAACTGAGCTTTTCCAGGCCTACTGCCCTATGTGATGCGTACAGAGTTGCATTGACCTCCCTGTAGGGTGCCAATTCCCCTCTACTGCCACCATTGCAGAGATGTAGAATGTGGATCTGTCGGTGGGAGATCCTGTCCTCCAACCTGACCCACAGGAGTGTGTTGGGTGGTGCTTCATAATCCCACTTTGGGGTCTGAACACCACCCTTCACTTATAACATGTGACCATGGCACCCACACAGGATATGCACTATTCTGAGTGCATCATAGTCCACAAGACCTAGACATGACTGGGATATACAGATGGACATAGGTGTATCTTAGGTGTTTCTGCAGGGACTACCCATCACACACTGACACTGATGGGGACCTGCAGCACAGCCCATCTCAGCCATGCCATGTGCTGTGGACCTGGTGCTGGGCCCCCCACTTCACCCTCAGGGTGAGCACAGGAACCGCACGATGTCACGGTCTGTAGCTACTCTGTGACAGTAACACATACAGTCATTTCCCCCTACCAGGCCGGGGTGCTATAGAGGCGCATACCCCATCTTGTGATCAGATGTAGGCTGCTGATCTGCATGTGAAGTGCATCATGGGTACGGGTGGGTTTACCCTATCCTGGTAACCACAGCAGACAGTTTGTGTGGTGACCTGCAGTCTTTCTGTAGCCAGCCAGCGGTGTGTTAGATGCTATAGAGATGTAGCCCACTGGTTACTTCTATGACTGTAGAGACAGAGGTCATGGGTTTGATCTCACAGTGGTGTTATTTAAGAATGCTGTCTGAGGCTTTTCCTTTTCATTTCAATCAGTGCTGCTAGCAGAAACACCCTCACAGTGGTGCCTTGGCGGACAGGGCACTTTATAATGTGACCTATGGGGTGCCTTATAGGGCACCTTATGAGGCACCTTAGGTTACGGCACTGTGAGGGTGTTTTTGCTGGCAGCACTGATTTAAATTAAAAGAAAATGCCTCAGACAGCCTTTTTAGATTACACCACTGCTGGATCAGACCCATTACTTCTGCCTCCACAGTCATTGAAATAACCAGTAGGCTACATCTTTAGAGCATCTAACACTGTGCTGACATGTACTTAGGGTTAACGTGCGTTAACGTGCCACGGCGCCCACTATCGCGCGATACAGATTCTTGCTACCTTAGGACCAGAACGCCCACTCCTTATATGGCATTCTTCACATTATCGCTGCAACTAGCGCTGGTAACATTAAGACGGTTTAGTAAACATACCCCTTGGATGAGAAAAGAGGCAGAGGGGACATGGAAAAGTAGCCTAATGGCTAGAGCAGTAGGCAGAGATCCAGGGAAGCCAGGATCAGATCCTACTGCTGATCCCTGTGACCTTGGGCAAGTCACTTAACTCTCTAGTACAATCTTAGATATAAGTCCCCCTGGGGGACAGGAAAATACCCACTGTACCCAAATATAACTTACATTGAAGTCTGAGAAACCCACCACTAGGATCGGTGGTAGGTTTTTAATTTGGCCAATTACGGCAGAATTTCAACCATGGCTCTCAAATGGCAGGCAAAATCTAGCTGGATAGTTTTTGTGTGAATATTTGGATAAATATAGCCAGACAAAAAAAGTTATCTGGCCAGTTTGGCTGATTATTTGGCTGAAGATAACTTACTTGTTCAGCAGGTTTTTGAAACGTTTCTTCTGAGAGAGTCTGTAGCCTCTTCTGAGCTTTCTTGCACTGTCTCAAAACAGCTGACTGGTACATAACAGCAGGGGGCTCATAGTTTGTGAAACATGGGAACAGGTTTTATTTAGATAGCTTATTTCAACATTCATATGGAATTATAAATCAGGATGCCATTCATGGATTATGGTGGCACTTACATAATGGGAAATGTAATTGAATAAACTGAATTAGTTACAACTTGGTTATTTCAGCAGTAGTTTGGACCATAAGAATATAACAAATAAACTTGAAGGGACCTGACTTGTAGTCATTATGAAATATTTGGATATTATGGAGGTAACCTGTGGTTAGTACCAATTAATGAAATACTATAAGGTGATCATGTATGGTGATATCCTGAGATAAGAAATCTGCTGTATTGCAAGTACTTTGTTTGTTACTATGTAATGTGTATCATTTTACTGGATTATTGTAAACCACCTCACACCCCTGTGGGGATAGAAGCAGGTTATAAATGCCCAATTAAGTTAAATTAATGAAACAGTCAGTCAGAAAATGCTTTATAATAACACGGGTGCCAACTGTGATGGTGCTTTTCTTGTAGTAATGTGGATGCCTGGCCACCAATAGCTGAACTGAGACCACCGAATCATTTCACACGGGCCATAGAAAAGCTATGATTCTATCCTGTGAATTTTCCTGTGAATCAGTTTCCCTGTGATATTCCTGAACCATTCATCTAGCCAATTCTTCCTTTATTTTATATAGGCAGTTTGAGGCTCTCGGAGTACAGCCAACAATGTCATTTCCTCAGCCAACAGTTGTAGCCCTTAAAGTTGCAGTTCTTTCAGGAAAAACATCAAAAGACTTGTCAAAAAATATGTCCTCTCTTTCAGAGGAAAGTTTCATGTATTCCCTTTTTATTTTCTCATATTTAATTTGAAGTATATTTTAGTAGTTAGCCCTGTTAAGGTCTGAGACTCTTGGGCTTCTTTCTTGATTCGGGAGCTCATATTCCCTCATGCAGAAAGAGTAGGTTGGCTGCCAGTCTAATAGAAACTGGCAACTCTGCATAGTTGAAAACATCTGAAAAACTCTTCAAGAGGTCTTTGAATAAAAGGAGAGAGACCACATTTTCAATAACAGTTAAACAATAATTAAGGCATTGATTTTCAAACAGCATTTTATTGTTCACTGGTGGCCCGTGAATGTAAAACTCTATCTGTGTATTTTCAGCAACTATACAGATAGCTTTGGGATGAAAATGCATCTAACTACCCGATACTATCTGTATAGTGAAGGGAGGGTGGTACCCTACAGTTATCCAGACAGAAGCAATATTCAGTCACTATCCACATAAGCAATATTCAGTCACTATCCACATTAACTCACTTCCAGACGACTTGAGATCATCAACTGAACTCAAAGACTTCCGTAAGCAATTAAAAACTTTGCTTTTCATTGATCATTATGGGCCTATTACTTAATCTTCTGATCTACCTACCCACCACTTCAAAACTCTTTAAATAGTTTTTATATTGTCATATGATATTTTTATTTTATATAACTTTGTAGTTAGCATACGTTATGTTGTAATGATTAATGTGCACTGTTTTATGACTATATGTTTTAATGTTTATATTGTTCTCACTACTCTCTATAAGTTTTGTATGTTTTGTTTCTTTCACCGCCTTGATTGTAAGATAAGGCGATATATAAATACAGTTAAATAAATAAAATAAATAAATAAATTAGTTGAGGCCATATTCGGCATACCTAAACTAAACATATGGTACTGGCGGCAGTCACATAGAACACACACATTCAACACTGCTCACTGTATGTATAGCGTGTTAAATCTTTTAATCCAGCCTCAGAATTCTCTTTAACAATGCACTAACTGCTGTAAAGAGTCCCTTTAGTTGGGCAGATAATACTCCCCCAGGACTTATACAAAATCCAACAGCAGGATTCATTATAGGTTTAAAACAAATCAATCCACTCTCATAATAACAACATAAAGATGTGCCATACTAGATCAGACCAAAGAAACATCAAGCCCAGTATCCGGTTTCCAACAGTGACCAATCAAAGTACCTGTCAGCAGTGGCATACCAATGGTGGGTGCGGCCTGCCCTGGGTGCTGACTGGGAGGGGAGTGCACCCCTGCTGGGCCCATATGGTGGAGCCAGCATGGCAAACTTAAAGCTGTGGGTGGCTTGCCATACTGTCTCTGCTCCAGGCTCTTCACTACCGGCCAAAGTCTAGTGTATCATGAGACATCAGTCCTGGAGAGAAGAGCTGCCAGGCCTGAAGTGGAGGCAGCATAGCAAGCCACCCATGACATTAATGTGTTTGCCACGCTGGCTCCACTGTGTGGGCTCAGCAGAGGGGAGGTACCCCTGCCGTGCCCGCCACTTCCACAAAAGATGCCTCCACCCTGGGTGCTGAGGGGGTTTGGAACACCACTGCCTGTCAGGTTCCCAAAAAGGTAGACAGATTCCATGTTGCTTATCACAGGGGTAACAGTGGATTTCCCTGGTCCTCTTTAATAATGGTTAAATTAACGTTTCCTCCAGGAACTTGTCCAAACCTCTTTTAAATCCAAACATTAGTCATCACTCTTTCATCAGTGATTGGGCAACTTATTGTCATGTCTTGTACCACAGAGGCCTTTTGTCACTATCAGTGCACCTCCACTGTTTGGAGACAATGCAGGAAGGCCTTATCATAGTATATGATGACAGATAAAGAGCAGCATAGTCCATCTAGTCTGCCCAGCAAGGTGGCAAGAGTAGGTGCGCCTGCCGCTCTGTGCAGGTCACCCCTGTCCATGCCTTTGTTTAGGGGTGTACCCACCACTCCATGAAGGTCAACTCTACTTGTTAAGATATCAGAGACAGTTGTTTACTTTGATTTTATCCTGTTTCTATAAAGGGATCCACTGTGCCTGTCCCATGCCATTTTGAATTCTGTCACTGTATTTGCCCCCACCACTTCCATCAAGAGGGCATTCCAAGCATCCACCACGCTTTCAGTGAAACAGTATTTCCTGATGTTGCCTTTCAGTTGACGTCCTTTCAGTTTTGTTTATGCCCTCTAGTATTACAGCTTCCCCATTTTTTAAAAAGGTGTGTTCATTAATACTCCTTACGTATTTAAAGGTCTATATCATATCTCCCCTGTCCCTCCTCTCCTCTAGAGAATACATATTTAGGTCTTGGAGTCTCATTTCATACATCTTCTGGTGTAGGCGCCAAATCATTTTTGTCGCCTTCCTCTGAACAGTTTCCAGTCTTTTTATATCCTTTGCGAGATACGGTCTCTAAAACTGAACATAATATTCCAAGTGAGGCCTCACCAGCAACTTGTACAGTGGCCTTAGTAAGAACTTAAGAACATAAGATATGCCATACTGGGTCAGACCAAGGTCCATCAAGCCCAGTATCCTGTTTCCAACAATGGCCAATCTAGGTCATAAGTACCTAGCAGTTTCCCCAAAAGATATAGGTTCCACAATGCTTGTATTGGGCCAAGCAGTGATATCCTGGGTCCCTTTTAATAATGGTTTATGGACCTTTCCTCCAGGAACTTGTCCAAACCTTTTTTAAGCCCAGCTTTTACTACATCCTCCGGTAACAAATTTCATAGTTTGATTACACGTTGAGTGAAAAAATATTTTCTCTTATTAGTCTTAAATAGTTTACTCTGTAGCTTCATTGCTTGTCCCCTAGTCTTTCTATATTCTGATGATGTAAATAATCGATCTACGTTTACCCGTCCACTCCTCCTTCTGCTGGTAATTCCTTTCTGTATGCAACCCAGCATCCTTCTGGCTTTGGTCACTGCCTTGTCACACTGTTTCACCACTTTGAGATCCTTGGAAACAGTCACTCTGAGGTCCTTCTTCTCCTGGTTTGTGCACACTAATCTATTGCTCCCTATCTCATACAATTCCCTTGGATTTCTGTAACCCAAGTGTCTGACACTGCACTTCTTCACATTAAATCTTAACTGCCAAGCATTAGACATTCTTCCAGCTTTTGTAGATCTTTCCTCATGTTATCCACTCCCTCAGGGTAGTCCATGCTGTTGAAAATTTTGTGTCATCTGCAAAAAGACAGACTTTCCATTCAGTCCTTCAACAATATCACTGGGACATGCCACTAATCACCTTCTTTTCATTTGATTGAGTTCTGTTTATCATCACCTTTGTCGTCTGTCAATATGATCCAATTCACCACCTTGGGACCCATCCTGAGGCTGGTCAAGGTTAACATGTCTGAACTTATTTTCCTGCTCCACAGGCTGGTCTTGAACCCACAACCTTTCTTGTGTACACACAGTGGCTTGTGTTTGGAGTTACAGAGCAGCCATTAAATGTGTGACCACCTGCTGTTAAGGCCATCACACGTGCATGAGGATGCCCAAATCTGAACTTAGGGGGGAAAGAGTATTGTGGAGTTATGGCTGGGGGGTTCCCAGGACCCTGGATGTCGCTACCTTATCTCAGAAATATCCTGAATGGCCGGAGAGGCACCTAAGTTTAGACCTGCTCCAAGCAGTGATTGTTTTAGCTGAAAAACATCCAGAAGATGTAGACATGATATCCCTTGACTTAGTTGACCCAACACTACTCCTGGACACCTCTTTAGCTCAGGTCTTAAAGACATTGGGCCTGATATTCAGTGGTGGTGGCTAATGCAGCTAAAGTGACTAGCTGACGTCACTGAATTTTAAACTTGGATATTCAATGTCAGGGCCACGTCCAGGCCCCGCACTGAATATTTGGTTTGCCAGGGTGCTTGAAGCTAACAGGGCAGCGGTGATTTTCAGTTGCTGCCCAGTTAGCTTCTTCAATGAAAGTTAGGCCAGCCTTTACTGCTCATGACTTTTGCCACTTAGCTATAACCGGGCTGCCTGGTTATCACTGGGTGCCATCCCAGAACACCCACTAGAATGCCCTGATGCTAGCTGACTGGTATCGGGATGTGCAGTGGCAACAACCATGAATATTCAGCAAGACTACCATGTTAGTCACTGAATATCCTGATTAGGAGGATTAACACTAGATTCAGCTACAGTGGTTCCCCCTGACAAGCAGCCTGATATATAAAGCCCTTCTACTTACCTTCAAGTCACTTCATGGCATGTCTGCAACCTCCCTTGCAGCACTCATAAAACATACCCCTGAAAACAGAATCAGGAGATCATGCATGGTGAACTTACTTGTCATCACCTCAGCAATAAGGACATGCACCCAGGCTACGAAGAAGCGTGCCTTTTCTTTATATGCACCAACCCTATGGAATGCCCTACCTACAGCAATCCGAGCTATCTCAGACCAGTCATCCTTCAGGAAGGCCTTAAAGACATACCTGTTTCAGCTAGCCTATAACCAGCCACCCTAACTAGACCTGGTACTATTACTCTACTGTCCAGCCAGCTTGCTTTTAATTCTCCCCCTTGCGCAATCCAAGTTCATTCCCCCTATTTTAACATTTAATGTTTTTGCCGCCTGTTCTTAATGCTTGTTTAATACTTGTTCCATGGTTCAAAGTTCTATGTATCTTCCTGTTCTATGTAAATAGTTTACTGTTCATGTTACATGTAAACCGCATTGATCTTGAAAAGTGCGGTATATAAAAACAAACAAACAAATAAGTAAATAAAATAACACGGTTAGCAGGTCTGCTAACCATGTTAATCCCTTTGGATATCAAGCTCACTATTTTTGCATGGTTTACACCTACCTTCAGAATCACACCTACATGGTCACAATTAGTCATCTACCATCTTGACTATTGTAACCTAGTCCTTGTTGGTCTCCCTCTGGTCTCTCACCTTCTTGAAAACAGATTGTTAGTATCAGCTCATACTTTACATATGCATTTAAGAAAATACAGTGTAAATCATAACTATGCCCGAATTCCACCTCAATGCATCCATACCATGCAAGTATGCATCAGGTGTACTTTTAGACATGACCTTATTCTATAAAAGCCTATTTATACATGTAAAATGCTGTTTTATATGTGAAAATGGTTTATAAAATTAATCTTATATGAGAGGATATAGTGGATCATTTCTATGTGCACCAAAAAATTAAGTGTCGTATATCAGCATTTATAGATGGGAAACAAAAAACAGAATTTGAAATATGGAACCTAAAACAAAGCCTAAAAACAAAGTAAATGTGGGTGATTAAGAGTATAAATTGAAGGGATTTAAGGGAAGAGTATGTTAGTGTAGCAAGGATGAAGAAAGTGGAAAAAACTGTATGAGATTCCTACCCCACTGAGTTTACCTTTTAAGAATCAGATAACTGTGACAACAAAAAAAGACAATCAACCACAGCTTAGCAAAATGGCAAATCCTTCTGGAGTTAATGGTTTGCGCAGAAAATCACGCAATTCAAATTTTGTGACAGAAATACTGTGGTACAAAGTTCTAGTAACTGTAATGATCATGGACAAAATAGGAATTTTTTGTACATTTTGATACCTTTTATTGGCAACTATAATAATAATTGAACAATATTACAGACCCTGAACCTTTGAGGGGGGGGGGCTATATGGTCTCAAAATTCATTTTTTACAATATCTTTGGATCATTTAAATTTTTTGTAGATGAGCATTAATGAGTAGCTCAAGTGGATGAATTAAGTGTTAGTGCTGATGTCTAGCTTTTCCTTCAAAGGCTGTAGAAAAGCCTAGAAAACCTTTATTGTTATGAGCAGGACTTCCTGTTCTGCTGCTGCTACTATACTGGATCCTCTCACTCTGTTTCTATCCCAATGAACTCATCATGTTGGGCTCTACTGCCAGCCTGACCTCCTGCTATTATGTCCCACCTGGCTGAGCTAGTTGTTGCTATCCACTTCATGGCTACTACTTCCTCTCAGAGGCCATCTTGTTCCTGTTCGGGTACCTATAATATGCCCAGTTATTACTTGGAGTCCTTGCCTGAGTTGGTTAGCATGCTTTCTGGTGCTTTTGATTCTTTGTCATGATCCTTAGCTTCAAATTTGGATTCTCTAGTGTGAAGTATTCCTTACTACAAAATCTGCTTCAGTGTGAAGTCTGCTTCACTCCCAAATGCTTTCCCTGCTTTCCTGTCAGCCCTGATCCTGCGTCCAGACCTCTTGATTGAGTGTCTGTGTACCCTGCCCTAGCTCCAGAGTTGTGCAGCTAAAGCCTGATGACCAGGACTGGCGCAAGAGATGAGGCACCCTAGGCAAACCTCATCCCTTGCACCCCACCTCCCTGTGACGCCCATTGCTGCTGCCATTGCTGCTGCCCCTCCTGTATTTGCAGTGGAAGTAATAGCTCCAAACAGCCTCATGGAACTTACCTTACTACTTCGGCACCATGGGGCTGTTTGCTTCTGCCACCTCGGACTGCCTGATGCTGACTTCCTGTTTGCAAACAGGGTATCGGAGGGGGCAGAAGCAAACAGCCCTGCAGCACCGAAGTTGTAAGGTAAGTGCTGTAGGGCTGATTCTGGCCATTGCCGCCGCTGCAGTTCCCGAGACAGGCAACAGCGGCGGCAGTGGGCGTTCATGGGTTGCTGGCACTCTAGGTCTAATGGTAGTGCTGACCCTGCTGATGATCAATAGCACCAGAGAGCTCAACTCAAAGGGAAAGTAGTTGCTACAAGCAGAAGATCACATTTTCCAGCCTGAGCTCAGGGGTGTTATATTCAGGGGGTAGCAACTCTAAACAACTAAACTCACTAATACAAAGATGCAGACCACAGTACAGCAGCAAGAAGGGGGCTACCCAATCTTTTGCACTGAATGGCACATGCAGAATTGGTGTTAGACATGCAGGGGCCCAAGGCCCAAATTCAAGCCATTCCTCCTTCAGAAAGAGGCAGACTTAGGGTCCTAGTGGAATTTCCCTGTTTGCCATCTCCTAACATTGGCCCTGGCCACATGTATGATTAGCTCCTAGTTGGTGAGAGGTCATACGTGTACACTCAGTGCAAAGCAAAGAGCTTCTGGCTGTAAGAGAATGATTCCGATCTCTAGAGACTGGAGTAGCAGACGTGAAGGAACTGGGACAGACAGAGGGGTATATAGTGGAGACCTAAAGGGACATAGTAGAAAAGTCCCATCTTCAGTCTGGCAGCCTCAGCGTTGCCTTGCAGGAAAGAGATGAACTGGAAGGACAGCATCATCTTGGTGTGGGAGGAAATGATCCAGTAGGAAGGACCTAACTTCCAAGGGATACAATATCCTCTTACATTAAGGATGTGTCTCCAGGGGCTTCTACTCAGAAGGAAAGGGTTAGAACACCTGTATCATTTGGTGATTTGATCAATAACCATATAGATAGCTAGCTGGCTGGTGGGTATGAGGATTGCTTGATAACCTACCTGCCTAGTGAGAAGGTGGCAGCCTTTATGTGCCACCTAGATAAGATTCAAGACCATGCTCAGGAGGAACTGGCTGTCTTGGTACATGTGGGTACTGATGACATCAGACAGTATGGGAGAGAGGTTTGGGAGCCTAATTTAGCCTTTTAGGTAGAAAGTTGAAATGTAGGACCTCCCAGATAGCATTCTCAGAAATGCTCACTGTTCTGCATGCCGGACTCAAGAGGCAGGCCAAGTGCTCTGGAGTCTCAGTGCATGGATGAAACCATGGTGCAGGGAAGAGGGCTTAAGATTTGTTAGGAACTGGGCAACATTCTGGGGAAGAGTGGACCATCTCCGGAAAGATGAGCTCAACCTTAAGTAGGGTGGAACCAGGCTGCTGGCACTAATGTTTTAAAAGTAGAGCAGCTTTTAAACTAGATAATGGGGGAAAGCCAACAGTTGGTTCAGAATAATGCATCTTTGAAGGATATTACCAAAACAAAGAGGTTAGGATATCCTGCAGGAGAGGCTGAACTAATGTTAAAAGTATTCCAGGTGACAGAGTTGAAAGATTTCAAATTACCCCTATCAACAGATAGGCAGGTTGCATTATGAACAAAAAGTGACAAAACAAACTTTGGATCCTGATCTGCTTAGTCTCCTATGTGTTTCCTTACCATTCCTGTAGATATATCATTGTCCTTAGCTATTGTGTTGTCTGTCTTGACTAGATTATAAGCTCTGATGAGCACAGACCGTCTTTAACATGTGTCTATATAGTGCTGCATATGCCTTGTAGTGCTATACAAATGATCAGTAATAGTAGTAGCAGTAGTAATAAAATATACAAGGAGAAAAAGAATCTCAGTCACTGAGAGTGCAATTCTGTAACAACCATATCTAGCTGGCAGAAACTTCTAACCTGAAAATGGGCACATAATAAACCCGATTCCGAAACAGTGGTTCCGGAATCAGGGACATATACATCCCCATGCCCACCGTATTCTGAAAAGATAGATGTCTCAGATGCTTCCCGTCTCTGTGTGGCCACGCCCCCACTGGCAAAATGTACATCACCTAAGCTGATGCTCACACTGATAGTGTTGTGCTCATGTAAACAACACATTAATATGGATGAAACAGATATGGTCATGCAAGCCAAACTATATATACTAGTCTGTGCATGCCCATAACACTACAAGATTATGTATGTGTACCAAAGCTATTGTATAAGCAAGTGGAAAGTGAGATGTTTGTTATGGCAGATCCTGCAGCAAAACATACATGGCATTTGATGAACACCTTAGTAATTCCTGCAGTGGTCATCGCTGCAAACAGTTTATGCAATGCTAAGTATGGGCCAGAAAACACTTAAATGGGTCCCTACAGCTACATGTCAAATCATGTCCCTGTCAATAACAGGGATCCAGGTGTGAACATGCAACAGTGCAAACATCAGAAATACATGCCCAAAAGCAGCAGCATCTCTCCATACAAATGTGCACAATGTTAGAGACCTCTCATGGTGCAATCGGATATGTATTATGTGGTGACGAGACGGTAATAGAGCCCAAGAAAGTGGGAAAAAAACAGCCATTCACTTCTGAGCAGAGAAATAGTTCAGGGAGTTTTAGGGTTAAAACTCCGGTTAAGAAAAAAACTGCATTCACAGAGGTGTTGAGAGTGAGCCACACCCCAGCTCCAAGGTAACCAGGGGAGGTGACGAGGAATGCTTGGGGGTGGACTTGGATGCCATAGGACAGTCTCACTCATATAAGCTCAGGGAAGCAGGAAGGAAGAGGTGTGCATCCACCGGGGAGGAGGTTTCCACCAAGAAGGGAGAGTCTACCAGGAGAGTAGAGACTTCCAGAGAGTCTGGTGAGGAAGCAGGGAATGAGGAGACCAGGAGAAGACCTGAGAGAGGAAGGTGCTCCAGGAGCTGTCTCAAGAGAAATCCCTATTGCACCCAGCATACAGAAAACTCTAGCCCTGAAGAGAGCCCAGCTGGTAGGGGAATTACAGCTGGTCTGGAAGACAGGAAAGTTCATTCTGTGGGAGATGCTGGTTATGAGCAAGGTACGGGACTGTCTTTAAGAGAGCTTGGGGGAAGTGTTTCATCTTCAGCAAAGCCTGGGAAAAGACTAATTGCTGGGAAAAAGGTGAGCACATTACAAGCCTTAAAGAATCTGCTAAAGAATAATGAACTCCTCTGTCCTCCCACTGTTACTCAGCGGGGAGAAGAATCCCAGTGGGGAAAGGTTTTAAAGTTACTAGAGAAACTAAAACCTGCTGTTTCACACGCTGAGCCCAGCCAGGTGCCAATTGACCTAGATGAGGAAAGCATGCAAATAGATGAGTGTGTTTCAGATAACGTTTCCTCTGATTCTGAAATGGATTGCTCATTCTGTGTAAGCCAGAGGTGACAAGGCTATAGGGTTTTAAAGTTGTAAAAAAACCCCAGAAGCTTTCCTAACTGCATGACCTGCTGGAGAATTGGGTTAAACGAAGTGCTAACGTTTTGAGCTGAACAGAGAGGTTCAAAGGGGTCATGTGGAGCCTTGAACCCAAAATATAAATGTTAACCGCTTGAAGAAAAGAATATAAATGTTAGCAGCTTGAAAGTAAAGAATACAAATGATAGCAGCTTAATGTGAAGAATGCAAATGTTTAACAGCTTGAATTGAAGAAGTTAAGGTGCAGTCTAGAGCGCTGTGGAAACCTGGGTTTGTGCTAGACCCAGCTGGGAACCTGGAGCTCTGATCTCTGCTGAAGGAAAAGACTTTATTGCTGGTTTAAAACAAGCTGTCTGAAACAATGCTGCATTGACTGTTCTGAAAGTTTCCTGTGAAGTTTTGTTGCCTTTGTTTTTCAATGGAGAAGTATCCGACTTTACTTTGCTGTATATTTGAACTCCTTAAAAAGAAGTTCATTGGCTAGAAAAAGAAAATTATAATAAATTTCCTGTTTGCCTTTTTGAAATCCCTCGGCTATTCTTTATTGCACAACTACACTATCCAGATGCTGCGGCTCTGGACCTAAGCTGACAAAAGGGACATTAAGAGGTACGTCCACTGCTCCTAGGCAACCGCCTAGCCAGCAGTGGGTGCTCACAATTAGTGCTGTTTGCACTGCAGCATGCCCCCACTCCGAGAGTCCCCCACCATTGACAGGGACATGCCCTGCTATGTTGCTGCAGAGCAGCCTTTCAGAATATACTGCCCATTCAAACTGGCTCCTGGTGTTGCTGCAGTCAGCCCCAAGGTCCAGGTACTGGCCAGGCATACATGGCCCCCCCGGGGTTGCAGATCAGCACACCAGGGCCTCCCCTGCACTCCCATACCACACACACATGCACACTCTTGCTTGCAGTCACAAATAACATACTGTACCTCTGCAAAAACCATGCCCTGCACCTATGAACAACTGCAGGTAAGACCTAATGGCATGGAGTCTCAGGACAACACATCTGCTCTGCATTTCTCAGCCAAACATACTCCATACTACCTTGCATACCATTTCTACATCTACAGTACATTCCCATTTTTCTGAACACTGGAATTATCAGGGAAGGCTAGAATAGCCTCTTGAGCACAAACAACAATAAAGACTATTGCAATGCTTTATATTTCTGTATCGGGTGTTTTTTATTGTTCCCTAACCTTACCAACATCCCTCACTTGTGCATTCTATTCTTTACAACTGCATCTTGTGCCCTCCCAGACAGTAGACACACCAGTTTAATACAGACGTGTCACAGCCATTCATATATATGGGATAAGTTGCGGATCAGAGCAGATATTTTTCTAAGTCCTGGCCTTATTCTATGTTGCTGCTGGTATAACGTAGGCATCCATGGGAAACACTCAGGATGTATATGGGCCTTTCCTGAATATGCTTTCTATGTCTCCGTAGCTTGCCACACCCCATTCCATCCCCTCCCACCCAAGTTCTGGGATCCCCGTTTTCGCGCTGTGTATGTGCAGGGTCTCGTGGTTAGGAATATGGGTCTAAACATTTTCACAAGGACAACATCTATCCCTAGGGTTGCCAACTGGCTCCAGATGCGCCCGACAGTGTCAATCCAGTCCTGGGTTTACCCCATTGCATGCAGGGATATGTAGTTCTGATTTCTCCATTGCACTCCATAAGAAATGAAAAACTACAAGTCACTGCATGCAATGGGGTAAACACAGGACTGGATCAAGTCTGTCGGGCGCATCTGGAGCCAGTTGGCAACCCTATCTATCCCGCATGTCCAGGCGGCCTATTTGCATTTTGGAATGACCCTCTAAGTCAACCACTATTCACTGTGCAAGGCTCATCCTTCCCATCATAATCCAGAAAAAAATCATTTTTTAAAATGTATACAAAATATTTATTCAATTAACAATCCATGTAATTTATAGTTCTATATTTTTTATTGTATGTTCTTATAAAAAATTTATATCACAAAAAATGTTTTGTTAACGGTCCATATTAATTTATGAATTCAACCTGCTTTTCTTTTTCAAAATTCATATCAAAATACAATATGCCTTTTTTGAATCTTCCCCAGTCAGATGTTTCATGTTCCACATATTTACTAAAGTCCAAAAACCACCTTTCAATGAAAATACAATTTTTACTTACTGTATCTCAAGCAGAGATGTCTCTCTCCATACAAAGATTCGACTTTTTCAAGCCATGGCATATTAAATAATGTCATATGGATGTGAAAGATGGACTGTGAAAAAGACAGGAAGAAAATTGATGCCTTTGAATTATGGTGCTGGCAACGAATACTGTGTATACCATGCACTGCCCGAAGAACAAACCAATCATTTCTATAAGAGATCAAACCTAAGCTTTCTTTAGAAGCTCAGATGACAAAACTTTGACTTTCATATTTTGGACACATCATGCGAAGAGAGAGATCATTAGAGAAAGACATTATGCTTGGCAAGGTAGAAGATCAATGCAAAAGAGGAAGGCCAGCAATGAGATGGATCAATACAATAACACCAGCTACGGGTACCAGTCTGTCAACAATGAGCCCTCCTGACTGAAGATCTAACACAATTTAGGACAATTATCCAATGGGTCGCCATGAGTTGACACCGACTTGATGACACTTAACAACAACAACAACATACTTTCTTTCACCTGATTAATCACCATACAATGCAGTGCAGAGAAACAAGGTTGCTTTGCAAGACAATGTTGTATAATCAAAGCCTTTTCCTTTGCTCTGTGCAAACATGACTTATGTTCCATGAACAGTATTCTTCTAGTAGTTTTACAAACATACAGTTTTTGGATTGGCACCAGATCACATATATCTCATACGAAGAATCACAATGGGTATGCTTCAATTTATACATTCGGTTGTCCAAAGGATTTGTGAAAGCAGATCTTTCATTTGTAATCTTACACAACTGGCTTCTCCCACATTTAAAGTGGCCCACCCATTCCTCTACCAATCTCACTTGTTCTGGCAACATCGCTAGGCACAGCAAATCTTGGAGGTTTCTCCTCCGACTGTTTGCATACTGGAAAGAATTGAAAAACACATGGAATAACATCATATTCTGCAATTTGCTTATTTATCTCCTCTAACAAAAGTTGCCGATGATTATAATAAGCGCACTTATATGCATTGGGAGTCATTTTGGAAGCTCTATTCATGCTTTGAATGTTCAAAAACAGGTATAGAGATGTCCAAAGCACAGAAACGTCTCCAGAGTCATTTTAGAAACCGGGGCTGTGGACATTCTCAGTGTGAGGATGTCCAAGTCTGAACGGGGGCATGGTGTAGTCATTCCCAGGAACATGGACATCCCACCTGCTCTCAGAAATGTCCTGGGCATCCAGACCTGTGATGTTCTTAGACATATTCCAGTCAGAAAACTGAAAATAAAGTAAAATTTTCTACCTTTTGTGATTTGGCCATTTTATTCTCTAATCGTGTTGATCCCAGTCTCTGCTTTCTAATTTCCTCTTATTCTTTTAGCCCACTCTTTAGGGCAGTGCTTCTCAACCCATTCCTTGGGGCACACCTAGGCTCATCAGGTTTTCAGGATTCCCACCGTGACTATAGATAGTGCGATAGATTTATAAGGACATAATATATGCCATACTGGGTCAGATCAAGGTCCATCAAGCCCAGTATCCTGTTTCCAACAGTGGCCCATCGAGGTCACAAGTACCTAGCAGTTTCCCAAAAAGACACACAGGTTCCACAGTGCTTGTATTGGGGCAAGCAGTGGATTTCCCAGGTCCTCTTTAAGGATGGTTAATGGACTTTTCCTCCAGGAACTTGTCCAAACCTTTTTTAAACCCAGCTACGCTAACAGCTTTACTACATCCTTTGTTAACAAATTCCAGAATTTGATTATGTGTTGAGTGAAAAAATATTTTCTCTTATTAGTCTTAAATGGGTTACACTGTAGCATCATTGCATGTCCCCTAATCTTTCTACTTTTTGATGGCATAAACAATCGATCTACGTTTACCCATTCCACTCCATTCATTAATTTATAGACCTCTGTCATATCTCCCCTCGGCTGTCTCTTTTCCAACCCCTTTACCATTTTGGTGGCTCTTCTCTGTACTTTTTCTAATTCCGCTATATCCTTTTTAAGATACAGTGACCAGAACTGAACACAATATTCAAGGTGTGGTTGCACCATAGAATGATACAGAGGCATTATAATAACCTTTGTTTTATTCTCCATTCCTTTCTTTATGATTCCTAGTATTCTATTTGCCTCCTTGGCTGCCACTGCCCACTGGGTTAGGTTTTCAATGTGTTATCAATGATGATACCTAAATCTTTTTCCTAGGTGGTGGTTCTTAATGTGGAACCTTACATCTTTAACCATAGTTTGAGTTGTTCTTTCCTAGGTGAATAACTTTGAACTTGTCCACATTAAATTTCATCTGCCATTGTCTTCTAATTTGTCCTCTTGCAATTTTTCACAATCCTTTGAATAATTTTGTGTCATCTGCAAATTTGATTGCCTCACTCGTTATTCCCATTTCCAGGTCATTTATGAATATGTTAAAAAGCAGCGGACCCAACACAGATCCTTTGGGTTCTCCACTATTCACCTTTCTCCATTGGGAAAATAGGCCATTTACAGTACCTTGTGAAAGTATTCATCCCCTCGGTGTTTATCCTGTTTAGCTGTTCCTTCTAAGTATTCCCCCTTTAGTTTTAAGATTCAACGCATCATTCGGAAACATATGGGGGTGGTACACACTGTATCGGGGCTAGAAAATCAGGTGGTCCGATGTGTATGGCAACGTCAAAGAAACCTACGGGAATTATTGTGTTTTTCAGGTTCGAGGTTTGGGCTGGAGAGTGACACGTTAGGCGGTGGACATGATATTTGTGGCCACTGCTCGATTTGTGAGGTCTCATGTGTGACCTCTCATTTCGAATATCATCAGGTTCAATATAAGTTGAAGTGTCGGACCTCTTGCGGTTCTTCCTATGTAGTGTATGGGATATGGTGTCCATGTCAGTTGTTGTATGTTGGGAGCACGTGTCGACCGTTTCGGAAGAGGATGTTGGAACATAAAAGTAGACTGAAGTGTGTTGTGCGGGAGGCCCCTCTGGTTCAGCATTTTTTGGAGTTCAAACATCATTTTTCTGAGGTGCGATGTTTCTGCTTAGATCATGTTTTGTCGGGTTGGGGAGGTAGGAGTAGAGAGCAGGCACTGTTGGTGTGTGAGCAAAGATGGATTCATAAATTGCGTACTGGAGCTCCGGAGGGATTGAATCTTCGCGTTGACTGGGCTGTATGTGTTTGAGTGGGAGGTGAAGTCTTGTGTGGGTGTCCCTTGACGTCATTCTTGGGGATTTCCTTTAAAAGGCGATTATAGAGTACGAGTGCGCATGGGCGGCGTTTTCTGCACAGCATTGTTAACGATTAGCTGGCAGATTAGTGGCTAGCGGTTTGGGTGTGTTTTTAAGGTATTAATTTTTTTCATTATTGGTTGTCTGTGGGGTTTTGGATTATGTCATGTTGTGTTTGTGTTTTTATTTCAGTATCCCCTGAGGAAGCGAGAGTGCTCGCGAAACGTTTGAGGGCTCTTCATGAGAACGTCGGGGACGGCAGCTGGCTATCCAGATTCAAGCACTAGTGTTATAGTTTTGTCACAGCTAAGTGCTTTTTTTACTTTGAATATTCTTGTGCTATTTTATGGTTGAAGCTGGCTGCTGGTTATACTCATCAAGGTCGCTGATGTGATTGGGCCTCAGTAGTGTGTTAATGGTCCAGTTTTTGGGGGCCTGTTGCACTATTTGCCCGTATTTGCTGAGACCTTGTTTTGTTTGTTAAACAAGTTTTTTGAAAAGTTTCTGCAGATTACAGTGTTACCGATGGAGTGAGTTTTGGTGTAGAACAGGAACAGCAGCAGTGGCAACAAAGGCAGGCAGCTTGGGGGGGGGGGAGCCAAGGTTGCCGTCGAAGCGGCAGGCCACTTCCCTTGCCACCCTTCAGAGCGACCGCCCTGTGCAGGAGATCCTCTATCTCCTTATATATATTATCCAAAGTTTATGTTGACTGGTTCTATATCTTTGGATCTGACACGCAGATTTTGTTTTGTAATATGAATAGAAAAACACACTTTAAAATGCCTCTGTACAAATGATATAAATCTAAAGAATAAGATGGGAGAGTTGGAATATATAGCACTTAATGAAGAGGTAGACATAATTGGCATTTCAGACACCTGATGGAAGGAGAATAACAAAATGAACACTGTGATACTAGGGTACAAATTGTATCACAACAATAAGGTAAATCAAATTAGTAGAAGGATGGCAGTACCTTACCAAGCTAGAAATGCACCCTGTGTGACTCATGAACCTGGTGCCCCCTGCCTACCGAGCTACATGCAGAAACTCGCTGTTATTGGACTTCCCGAAAGCCCAATGATGATATCAGCGCCCTTTCTATACTTGAGCTCTGTGGGGGCCGCACTGCTTGTATGGCCCTGAGGGGTGGTGCTATATGTTAAAGAGGACATAGAGTCAGACAGGAAAAGGTTTTGCAAGAAACAAAATGCACTGTAGAATCATTATGGATAGAAATTCTATTTGAGAGGGGGAACAGGGTAGCATTTGGGGTGCATCACCATCTGCCAGGCCAGAATGAATAGACATGGTAAAATGTTAACAGAAAAAAGGGAAGCTAACAAAATTGGCAACACATTAATAATGGGTGTTTTCAATTACCCCGATACTGACTGATCAATGTTATATTAGGACATACTAGAGAGATAAAGGATCCGATACTGAGTTATGCCGACTATGCGCTGCTACGCTCTTGCAGAACTAGAGAAGGTGTAAAGAAGGGAACACAAATGATACAGAGGATGGAATGGCTTCTTTATTAAAGCAAGGCTAATGGTTAAACAAGAATATGTCAGCATCAAGCACACTGACTGCGGTTCAAGTGAGCCAACCTTCATGACTCTTGCCTAGGAAATGAGCAGTTCAACACTGATGTCAGTACTTTAATGGTGTGACTCATCTATGCTGTCATATTTGCACAATTTCTGAGAGTGAAGCCTCTCCATGTGCTCAGTGTTGTTTGGTTCCAAGGTGTAAATTTGCTCATTAGGGATGTACATTCATTTTTGCATTAATGGCAAGACGCAATGAATGGCAGCCTATGCAGGTGAAGGTACGTTTTAGAAAGGCTGTGAAGAGGGGAATTCCCATATCCATCTTATGACGGTATTTTAGGTCTGCCAAACGCAGAGTCCCTTGTAATATGTGCAGGACCTCACATGTATGCCTCTACATATCCGTCAGGAGCAGCGATTTTAAGAAGCTACACAGGGAAAAATAACCATGGAAATCCCCTTCAAATATGCATGGGAGCAGCCTCTTAAAATCTCTGCTTCCACAATACAGACATACCCAGCTCAGTAGCTCCTCCCCCCCCACCCCAATCAGTACCCTGACCCTGATGTTTCACCCCTGTGATGACCCTGAACACTACCCTCTCCCCTACCCCCCACAGTACATTGTCTACGTCCCCCTGGCAAAAGTCCCAATATGCCAAACCTCCCCAAGGGTCCCACCTCAACGAATACAATCTCCCCAGAGGCTCCCGTGGCAGATTGCCCACCCTCCCACCCCCTGCTTTCCAACACTGGGCTTAATGGGGGTCAGTGGCAGTCGGTGGGAGCAGGAGCAATACCTACTCACTCCTGCTGAGCAAGTGGTGGAATCCAAAATGATGCTGATGACCCCTAGCAGTAAACTCGTGGTAGTTGCAGCCTTTTAGATATCACCTTGTGTTGTGTAGGAGTGAGTGGGCATCGCTTCTGCTCCCACTGACTGCTAACCCCTCCCCACGTAAGCCTGGAGTTGGGGATTGGGGTGTGCTCTGCTAGGGGTCCCTCTATGAGGGATTGTAATTGTTGGGGGGGGGGGGCTTGGCATATTAAGCTTTTGGGGGGGGGGGTAGGAGTGGGGATAGTGTCCAGGGTTGTCTTGGGGGTGAAACACCGATGTTGGGGCACTGATTAGGGGGGCCCAACTTCATCATTCACAACTGCCCCTGTCAGCAAGCACTTATTCGTTCCTAGTGTCTGGTGTAAATGCTTGTCCAAATATGAGCAGTGAGATGTGGATTCCCTATGTCAGCGTTTTTCAACCACTGTGCCGCGGCACACTAGTGTGCCGTGAGATATTGTCTGGTGTGCCGTGGGAAAAATTCCAATTTCATCCGTAACATGTGGCCTCGGCTCACAAATTAGGGTTGCCAACCGGCCGGTTTTCAGCCGGCCTGGCCGGTTTTTCCATGGCCAGGCCGGCTGCCAGCACAGTTGTAAAACCGGCCATTGAAAAGCTGGTTTTTTGCTCTGGCCGCAAGATCGGGAGCGGCCAGAGCAAAAAACCGGCTTTTGTGCCGAAGTCCGCGGCGCGAACGCGATCGCGATTCCCTATAGCAGTGCAGCCGCTGGTTCTGCTTTGTACAGAGCAGCGGCTGCACTACACTTACATTGAAAAGTAAAGAGAAACTGTGTCAGGAGCCCTCCGATCATGCAGAGCCCGAGGAAGTGATGTCATGGGGGCGGGCTCCTCACAGGCTGTCTTTCCTTTTCAAATTAACTTTAGCTGCAATAAAGTTAATTTGAAAAGGAAAGACAGCCTGTGAGGAGCCCGCCCCCATGACATCACTTCCTCGGGCTCTGCGATGACCGGAGGGCTCCTGACACAGTTTCTCTTTACTTTTCAATGTAAGTGTAGTGCAGCCGCTGCTCTGTACAAAGCAGAAGCAGCGGCTTGGGCAGAGGGGTGTGTGTGTGTGTGTGTGTGTGAGTGAACCAGCAAGGGGGGGGGGGAGTGTGAGTGAACCAGCAAAGGGGGGGGAGTGTGAGTGAACCAGCAGTGGAGGGGGGGGGGGGGGTGGATTGAACCCGCCAGGGGGGGGGCGATGGTGTGAGTGAACCAGCAGGGGAGGGGGGGTAAGTGAGTGAGTGACCCAGCAGGAGGGGTGAGTAAGTGACAGGGGGGGTGGGTTAGTGAACCAGCAGTGGAGGGCGGGGGGTGGTGTGAGTGAACCAGCAGGGGAGGGTGGTTGGTGTGAACCAGCAGGGGAGGGGGGTTGGTGTGAGTGTTTGATTCCTATTCAAGAGAATTACTTTATATATAGTCAATATAGGCACAGAGGTAAATTTTTTTAACATTTTCTAATGGTGGTGTGCCTCGTGATTTTTTTCATGAAAAAAGTGTGCCTTTGCACAAAAAAGGTTGAAAAACACTGCCCTATGTGACATGGGGAATCCATGTCTTCATTGCAGGCTCACTTAGGCCACTCCCCCATTGGAGTTAGACCTGGTGAGTATTCCCATGTCTGAAACAAAAAACAGTTCTTAAATGGCATTTATATATATATATATTTAACAAAATTTTTATACCGCTTTATTATGTCAGTCAAAGCGGTTTACATTATAACTTAAACTTGGTAATCTACATTAAACAGGTACATTGATTCTTCTGAGGCAGTGGAGGATTAAGCGACTTGCCCAATGCCACAAGCAATGCTAGGGGGAATTGAACCCTGGTCTCTTGGTTCCCCAAGCCAGTGCTACTCTAACCATTAGGCTACTCCTCCAGTCCTATGACCAAGTGCATATGTCAGCCAATCCATATGTATAAATGCCTCTTTTTAGCTGGGGGAATGCATCTAAAATAACCTCCTTAGTTTCACAGACACCAATCCTACTGTGCAAGACCATGGCTTTCCATGAACTGCTGTTGGTCCCATTGATTGTAGTCATAAGCACATACCATTCTGGGAGGGGGAAATCGGGAGGATCCAGAGCAGTTTACATCAAATATAATGAGGCTAATTTTATAAACCCTTGCTCATTAGTATGCATGTATTTGAGGCCTGTTTTATAAAATGATGTATACAAGCACTTTACTTAATAAAACAGTGGTATAAATGGTGTAAAAACATGCATCAATCTAGTTTCAAACACTTATGCCTGTCCTATGGCAAGTGTAAATGCCTGCACCTAGATTTTGCATAAACATGCATTGTTGTTGTTAAGTGCTGTCGAGTCTTTGTCTACTCCTGGCTACTCTCTGGATAGTTGACCTAAACTTTGTTTGGTCTTCAGCCAAGTGGCTCATTGTTGATAGAGTGACACCCATAGCTGTTGTTGTTGTATTGATCCATCTCATTGCCGGCCTTCCTCTTTTACAGTGACCTTCTACATTCCCAAGCATTATGTCTTTTTTGAATGATCTCTCTCTTCGCATGATGTGTCCAAAGTATGAAAGTCGAAGTCTAGTCATCTGAGCTTTTAAGGAACTTTAGGTTTAATCTCCTCTAGTACTAACTGGTTTGTTCTTTGAGCAAAAACATACATAAGTTGTACTATTTTATAACTTCTGTGTGTAAATTTTTGCTTCCCCCATGCGCTGCCCAAACTCAGCGCATATGCATTTCCACACTGAAAGTACACGCTATCAGTCTTATACATATATTTACAGAATAGCGACTGGTTATAGTATGTGTGTATGTCACTATTTTCAAGAACTTACAAGCATGAATGGACATTTTTGCATAATTATGGCACATATCGTTTTGCAGCTTCCTTACAAAATTACTTCCAATATGTCCATGGGATATGTTTACTAAATGGCGCTAATGGCGCAGCTACAATGTTATCGCGTGATACGTGACATTATCACGCGATAATGGCGCATTACCATGCGAGAACGTCACGTATCGCGCGATAACGTCTCCTGCGGTGTTAAGATGTGCAGAGGGTGGAGTACGGCTCCCCAGAGGGCGGAGGAATGCTCCCCAGGGGCGGAGATAAGGGGTCAATGGGCGGAGAGAGGGCGGGGAGAGGCCCCATGCACACTATCGCCGTGAAATGAAGGTCTGAAAATTAGCGCCAATGAAAACCTCGTGCTAGAGGCACATTTGCAGGGGAGAAAGACCATTTCAGTCAGCAATGTGCAGCAAAAGCAGGGAAACTAGGAAAAGTGATAGTAGTCATACATGTGCAGCAACATCATAGTGCTCAAGTACGAGAGGGCACTACGGTGAGGCTGCAAATGGGTACAGAGGGCTGCAGGCGGGACATTCAGTGTGGCAGCTGGGGCACAGGGTGGGCTAGGCAGATGCCTAGGTGACACATAGGAATGTGGAAGCGGAAAACCAGCAGGACAGCAACTGACCACCGGCAAACATGGCCATGAGTGTGTGTCCCAAAGTGTCCCAGGGGACAGTAACCAGCAAGAACCCCAAAGGGCACATAACATTGGCAGGCGGTGCTGGGGGGAAGCATTGATGTCTATGCAGGCACCCCAACCCCATATCACGCAACATAGGCAATAGCCTATCGGCACACTGGATGGCCTGGGACTGTGCACCACCAGCACCACTGCCACAAGGGCATGTCAGCATGGTGGCAGAGGGGTGCTGGTGGTAGAGAGGGGCAGTGGCATATGCCCACAGCAGACCATGGCCAACCCCCGTTTAGGTGGGTGCCGTGCACTGCAACAGACAAGGTCTGTCGGACGAACAGTCATGGTATCCCCAGGGAATGATCTGCTCCTGTGGCAACAGTTTGGTGCAGTACACACAGCCAGTATGTTCAGGGGCAGAAGGCCACAAGTTCAAGCCCCAGCTGTGCCTCCTGCAAACCATGTCCCTATATTTTACCCAGTACTAAACCGTGGTAATAACGGCAGAACCGTTATTGCAGATAAAAGAAACACGCCATAAACTCCTATATTTTACCCTACAGAGCACAGACACCATAAACATGTGCAATCCCTAGAGCAGAGTTTCCCAACTGCAGTCCTGGAGGGCCAAACACCATTCGGGTTTCGTGCTGCCCCTAATAAATATGCCTGTGCTGCATTTGTATGCACCGCCCCAATTGTATGCAAATGTATCTCATGCAGGGTGGCCTGGGCAGGAGGCATCTGCACAGGGCATAGGGCAATGGCTGGGATATTGTAGTGCCCAACCACCACCTGCACGGACAGGGTGGCCACGGCATGTCATGCTGGGAGGTCACTCTCATCCTGACTGAGCAGTGGCCACGGCATGGTAAGATTCCCCCAAAGTGCTATACAGTATTTCTCTCAAGTGATATTTATGGGTTCCCTTTTCTGGGGCCCAATCACTGACATACCTGCTTGGTGTGTGTGCTCACATCTCATTTTTGGATGCACACAGTTCCTCCAGGAACATGCACTATGTACTAGCTAGCAGACTGTCTGCAGTTAGCATGTGTATGGCTGGAACACCTTGCAGGGTGCAGCAGGTGGAGACTGACTGTGCCCTCTGCTGGTGAATGTCAGATAGTGGTGGGGGGCACCTGAGCTTTTCCAGCGTTCTGCCTGTCTGCCATTGCATTATGTGATGCGTACAGATCTGCATTGACTGCCCTGTAGGGTGCCTGTTCTCCAGCAGGACTGGGGTTGATGGTCCCCTCTACTGCCACCATTGCAGAGATGTAGAATGTGGATCTGTTGGTGGGGAGATCCTGTCCCCCACCCTGAGCCACAGAGGACGGGTTGGGTGGTGCTACATATTCTGCTTTTGGGTCCAAACACCCAACCCCCCCCCTCCCCTCCCCTCCCCTCTTCACCTATAACATGTGATCATGGCACCCACACAGGATATGCACTATTCTGGGTGCATCATAGTCCATAAGGGCTAGACATGACTGGGAAATACAGTTGGACACAGCTGTATCCTAGGTGTGTCTGCAAGGACTACCTAGCACACACTAGCACTGATGGGGACCTGCAGCGGACCTGGTTCTGGGCGCCCCACCTACCCTCAGGGTGAGCACAGGACCCACACAATGTCACGGTCTGTAGCTACTCTGTGCCAGTAACACACACGGTCAGTTCCCCCTACGAGGCCTAGGTGCTGTGGGGGTGCATACCCCATGTTGTGATCAGCTGTAGACTGCTGATCTGCATGTGCAGTGCATCATGGGTATGGGTGGGTTTACCGTAGCCTGGTAATCACAGCAAACAGTTTGTGTGGTGACCTATAGTCTTTCTGTAGCCAGCCAGCAGTGTTGTAGTAGCTGGTTACTTCAATGACTGTGGAGGCAAAGGTCATGGGTTTGATCCCACAGTGGTGTTATTTTAATAAGGCTGTCTGAGGCTTTCCCTTTTAATTTAAATCAGTGCTGCCAGCACAATGCACCCTCACAGTACTGTAACCTTAAGGTGCCTCATAAGGCGCCCTATAAAGCGCCCTATAGGGCACATTAGAAGGTGCCTTGGCGGACAGGGCACTTTATAATGTGCCCTATGGAGTGCCTTATAGGGTGCCTTATGCGGCACCTTATGTTACAGCACTGTGAGGGTGTTTTTGCTGGCAGCACTGATTTAACTTAAAAAAGGAAATGCCTCAGACTGCACTGATTTAAATGAAATACGGGGACTGCCTCAGACAGCACTGATTCAAATTAAAAAAGGGAAATGCCTCAGACAGCCTTCTTACATAACCCCACTGCAGGATCAAACCCATGACCTCTGCTTCCACAGTCATTGCAGTAACCAGTGGGCTACATCTTTATAGCTTCTAAGTCTGTGCTGGCATGAACTTAGGGTTAACGCGCGTTAACGTGCCACGGCGCCCACTATCGCGCGATACAGATTCTTGCTACCTTGATGCCGGAACGCCCACTCCTTATATGGCATTCTTCACATTATCGCTGCAACTAGCGCCGGTAACATTAAGACGGTTTAGTAAACATACCCCTATGTCTCATAATATCATAAATAACAAAGTCTCTGATACAGACCTACCATATCACTGCTCTCACTAGGGACATGTCACATCACATAAATAGTCAATGACATCCCCCCTCCATTCCATACAAGAAAAACCCATCACATCAATACAGTCAATTAAAAAATATGCAACATAATAAAAATACAGCAGCATAACAAATATGATAAAACAACAATAACTAGAATTCACATTGCTCATTCAAGAACCAGTCTATCAGTTTGTTATGTACACTGACAGAAGTAAAAATTTTCCTGCAGTTTTTTGTTGACAAGGCCGTTATTCCTTAAGGGGCTAATATTCAGAAAGGTTGATATTTAAAAGCCATTGAAGTTAGCCACAGCGCTACTGGCAGGATATTCAGCGGCTATATTCAGTTAGGAGTTGCTGCTGAATATCTGAGCTGTGTGGAGTTAAACAGATAAATGCTGCAACTTGTCCCAGTTGAATATCAGGTTAACTGGATATCTTTGGATGGCAACTTAGCCCAGCCTTTTAGTTGGCCCAAGTTGCCTGCAGAAGTCCCGGTTGAATATTTGGCTAACCGGATAAATTCCAACACTTATCTGGTTAGCGTCGCCATGCCTTCTGTCCACCCACAGACTATCCATGTACTAACTGGATAGTGCCACTGTAGTCGGTGGCAATATTCATAGTGCTACACAAATAGTGCCACTGAAAATCCCATTCAGCACCTTTATTGGCTGGCCTCCCACTGGCAGATCAGCTAAGGGTTCTGAATATTGACCCCTAAACGTCTTATTTAAAATGAATATACATTAAGAAATTGCATATAAAATAATTCTTAACTGCCACAAATGTAATTCTGAAACAGCATGAGTTTGGTAAAAAACATGCATTTGTGGCAAGGCAAAAAACCCAAAACAAACCCCAAAACCTTGCAGATAACATTGCCTAAACTAAAAGATGAATCAAAATTGCTAGAGGGCTCTTGCCTGGTCTTTAAATCTGCTCTTAAAAGAGATGTCAACATTTGAACTGATTGAAATTTGACAATTCTCAGGTCTACAACATTCCCTCTGGCTATAACCCCTACTAAAATATGATCTTTGCATGCACATGTTTGTTTTGGGCTGTGACTTCCCATCTGGTTTGTTTAGTTTAAGCTGAAATCATATTTTATCCTCTCAGCTAGTATAAAGGTCATTGGATAGGTGGGAATCATAAAAAAGAAATGAGCCTGTCTAGGTTATTAAGGGCCTGGTTCACTAGCCTTTTCTCCCATTCAGTGTGCATGTGGAAAGATTTTGATGTATCAGGCCCTAAATCTCCCTTGTACTAAAACACTGGAACTTAGGGAAATTGAGACTATAGGGCCAATGCAATAAAACTTGCACTAAAAATGCTTTTGTGTGAGTTAAAAAGTATTTATACACATAGTAAAAGCCCACTTAATGTCCTATGTAACAGGTTTTAATGAATGCATGCTAAAACCTTTCCCTCAGTGAGGTGGCTGTAATTCTAATGTGGCTAGTTTTTAATTTTTTATTTATTTATTAAGGTTTCAAAATACTTCAGACTGAAACACACATGAAATAGAGCTGATACAAAAAAATATGCAAACATAAAAACTGAAGGCACACAATATAAATCTGTATAGTCCATGGTCCCAAACATAGAGAGAGAGAACAAATAAGGAAACCAGAAGGCAAAACATACCTCAAATGCTATGTATCCTAATGATTAACACCCCAAATCACAAAATAGTCGATCAAAAACAGTGAAAAAAATCACTCAGAAAATATCTTTTTTTCTAAGAAAGTTTTCAGCTGAAACAGTTTAGTAAACATATATGTTCTGCCTTGGATTTCAACCATGCATTTAGGGGTGGAAGAATAGCCTAATGGTTAGAGCACTGGGTTGGTAATCAAGTAGACTAATGTTTGATTCCTGCTGGCACTCCTTGTGACCTTGGGCAAATCACTTAACTCTCTATTTCCTCTGAAAAAAGGCCTGGCAATCTACTTTCCATCACACTGCCAAGAAAACCCAGGAGCTGCTGGGTTACCAGGAGTCAGCATTGACTCAAAGGCACATGTTGCATTTCTTAGGATACTTAAAAAAAAGAAAGTTAAGCCCAAGGAGAGATCTCCATAGTGAATAGCTAGTGTGGTTGATGCTAAGTTAGGAAAAATGTAGGGCTGGTGCAAGGCAAATCTTCAGCCTTGCGCCTCCCCCTCCCAATTATGTTCCCAGCCCATTAACTCCCTAGGATTTTAATGATCATATTTAAAAAATCATTATTCTATAAAAATGCATAATTAGATTGCATACTTTAACCTGTTTAGTATTTAAAAGTATGATCTGATGGTTCTTTGAGTTTGTGCAGTTAAAGCATCAGGATGTATTTCGCTTTGACTTTAGCTGCTCATTGCTTTCCTTCCTCTAAGTGCCATCCTAGGCAACCATATAATCTCCTTAATGATTAAGCCAGCCTTTAAACTGATGATCCTATGGCCATGGAAATTAGACATCCTAAGCTTAAAATAAGAATTCAAAATCCTATCTTTTACCTGAAGCAGAGATAAAAGTTACAGCTATTGTAACTCTCTTTTCTTGGATTCTTCAAAGGAAGTTTCTATAATCACAGTCAAATTAGTATTATGAATGGATTCAGAGTGAACCATCTTCCCCTCCTGCAACCTTCTAGAGTATATTAAGTTCATGGGATTGCAGGGAGAAAACCCTAGGGGATACTAAGCACATTTATACAATAATCCTTAAGTATTTCCTAAACAGATTCTATTAAATTGAAAAATTAAAGATCTCAGATGCCAAAAAGGGTTTATTTAACAGGTTTTTTTAATACCGCTTTCATTTGAGTCAAAGCAGTTACAATGTAATTTAAACTTGGTAATGTACATTGATAACTTGGATTTTTTTCTGGGGCAACAGAGGGCTAAGTGATTTGCCCAAGGCCACAAAGAGTGTTAGCAGGAATTGAGCCCTGGTCTCTTGGTTCCCAAGCCAATGCTTGAACCATTAGGCTCCTCCACTCCTAACTGTAAAAACGAGGCTTCTAAATGGGATGTGTTCCTAAAATTATGCTCAAAATGTCACCAACTCCATTTAGGAATCTAAAAAGTGGATGGCAAAATGATTTGGGGAGGGGGGAATTAGAAGCTTAGCAGTGATTTTCCGGACTAAGCACCTAAATAAGGAGCCCTTTTACTAAAGTGCCTTAGGTCTTGTACTTAACGCTGGGGTGGTTCAAGGCAATCTGCTGCCTGAGGCGAAGGATGAGATGGCCTCACCCTCCCCTCCTCCCCGTAGAGGGGACTGGGCTTTTTCAGAACTCCAATCAGGGACTGAACCAAACCAAAAAGCTGATAAGATTATATGGAGGAAATGCAAGATGTTTGTACAACAAGGAACTAAAAGAGAGCAAAAACCACAGCAGTTTATAAAACAAAATTATAACTCATTTTTATTTTGTTGTTATAAACTGCATTATAGTTATTGCTTTTTCTTTTTCAGCATATATTTTGCATTCCCAGTGGTTGCAGAGCAGAACCAGGACATTCACCCACATAACTCAATATCTAAAAAAAATATATATGTTTCTGATCATCTCACTAATGACAACAACAAATATTCTCCAGTACCAGGCATATTGTGAACTAATACAAAACCCTACAACAAAGTCACTGAGTATCTATAGAGCAAATCTACCATACCATATCAGCACCAACTTCCAAAACTCACATAAGGAGCCCACCAAAAAAAGCGTCACTGTAAATACTACAGTGGGCCCTGGAACATGAAAGGCTGAACAAGTCCAATTACTACAGCACAGTATAGATCTTTATGTATAAACTCTATGATAACAGAACACATGGGCTCAGTTACACACTCAGAACACAGACCCTCATCAAGTACAGAATAAGTGACTTACAATCTAAAGTAAAAATAAAAATATGTAGACACCAGGGCCGGATTTACCTTGAGTGAGGCCCTACGCCAACAAAAATTGTGGGCCCCCAGCAGGGGCGGCCCAAGGGGGGTGCGGGGCCTCATTTGCATAAGGGGCCTCATTTGCATAAATATTTGCATAATGTTACCATATACTAACTTTTAGTAAACGTGCCTCTTAATGAGTGTATGGATAAAGAAAGACTAAAAGATTTCTACATTACTATAATCCAGTGCCAACTGCCAGACACATTAGGAACTACTACAAACACTGCCCATTTAGAACCCATAGCAAACCCGCCGTATCCTAACAGCACTACCAGGACTCACAAAGCACCATACTCTACCAATCAAAAGGCAACACTGCAAATATTAAACCAATACATTTCAGAGAACAACAATACATGACCTACTGGGGAAAGAGAACAAGTGGCAATGTCAAATAGGAATTATATAAACAGAACACCTCAGCTCAGTTACACATGCAGAACATAGACCATCACCAAACAAGTAATCACAATTTAGAAACAGGAAGACAATAATTAAACTGGGAATCCCAAAAGCCAAACTTGGAATGTACAACACTGTAGAAATAAAACTATACATTAATTTGCTCTTGTACTAAACAAAGCGCAGACGTTAATGATGCACATTTACCAGAGCTGACATATTCCAATTAATAAATTCAAAATAAAGAGATATTTTTCTACCTTTTGTGCATTTTTTTCAGCTGCAATTGCTCCAGCCACTTTCTTCTGGTTTCTTTGTGTCTTCTGCTAACTCTCCATCGTCTGCTGTCCATTTGTCCTTTCTTCTCTCTTCTAGTTTTTTTCCATTCTCTCTCTACATCTGCTTTAACATACTAATCTTTCTCCTTTTGCTCTTTCCTCATTCCTATTTCATCCACTCAAATTTTACCCCTCCATCCTCAATCCCCACTTACTCTCCCAGTACCCGGCCAATTGTAGATTTTTTATCCCTCCCACACAAAATATTTTTCCCTTCTCCATTTTACTCTTCCAGCCCCATCCCATTCTAATCCTCCCCCAACATCAGCTCCCTTCTAGTTCCAGCCTCACCCAGCATCCATTCCCTTCTAGTCCCTGCATCAGCCCATTTCCAGTCCTAGCCACCCATCAGCCCATTTCCAGTCCTAGCAACCCCCCAACCCAATACCAGTCCTAGCCCCCCATCAACCCACTTACAGTCCTAACCCCCCATCACCCCATTTTCAGTTTATGCCCCCCCTATAACCCATTACCAGTCCTAACCCCCCATCAGCCCACTTCCAGTCCTAACCCCATCAACCCATTTCCAGTCAGCCCCCCATAGCCCATTGCCAGTCCTAACCCCCCCCCATCAGCCCACAGCCCATTACCAGTCCTAACCCCATCAGCCCACCTCCAGTCTTAACCCCCCCAGCCCCTTTCCAGTCCTAGCCCCTCCCATAGCCCATTACCAGACAGCCCCCATCAGCCCACAGCCCATTACCAGTCTTAACCCCCCCAAAGCCCATTACCAGTTCTAAACCCCCCCCACAGCCCACAGCCCAGTACCAGTCCTCACCCCATCAGCCCACCTCCAGTCTTAACCCCCCCAGCCCATTTCAAGTCATAGTCACCCCATAGCCCTTTACCAGACAGCCCCCATCAGCCCACAGCCCATTACCAGTCTTAAGCCCCCCCAAAGCCCATTACCAGTTCTAACCCCCCCCAACCGCCCATTACCAGTACTAACCTCATCAGCCCACCTCCAGCCTTAACCCCCCCCGCCCATTTCCTGTCCCAGCCCCATCCCCCCCAATAGCCCATTACCAGTCCTACCCCCCCCGTCGGCCTAAAGCAAAATTTAATTAAAAAAAAAAAACCTGCTGGCTGCCGCCGCGGGGCCCCCTCTGCTGCCGCAGCAGCATGGACTGACCCGCGGGGGCACCCTCTGCAAGGTCGATCCGTCCCTCCGTGCAGGCTGTGAGAGGCGCGAAGGGAGCATGTCTCCCTTGCGTCTCTGTTAAGTCCGCAGGGGCTGATGGGAAATTTCCCATCAGCCCCTGCGGGCTTAACAGAGACGCGAGGGAGACACGCTCCCTTCGCGCCTCTCACAGCCTGCACGGAGGGACGGAGGGACGGATCGACCTTGCAGAGGGGGCCCCCGCGGGTCAGTCCATGCTGCCGCGGCAGCAGAGGGGGCCCCGCGGCGGCAGCCAGCAGGTTTTTTATTTTATTTTATTTTAAAAAAAAAAGCTAACTTCCATTTTTGTGGGCCCTTGCCAGCTGTGGGCCCTACGCCATGGCGTACATGGCGTATAGGTAAATCCGGCCCTGGTAGACACAATTTAAACTGAAACCCCAAGAAGCCAGACTCCTCAAGCAGTGCAACATCAGATAAATAAGATATGCAGTTCCCCCATACAGTATAAAATATAAAGATAACACAAAGTCCAATCACTAAAATGAAATAAAATTATTTTTTCTACCTTTGTTGTCTGACCATTTTATTCTCTGATCATGCTGGTCCTGATTTGAGGCTTTTGCTTCCCTGTCTTCTCTTAGCTCTCTTTCTGTGGTCTATGGTCCATCTGCCATTTCATCGTCAATAGGCTGCTGTGGCAGAGGCGATGGAGAGGGGACCTGGAGCTCAAGATCGTTCGGGCCAGGGTCAACAAGCTGCTGCTGCAGTGCAGCGGCATCAGCGGTGCACGGCAGTGAGGCATGAGGTGGGATATTCTCCCCCTGCCCTGTGGTATCCTCCATGGACACTGTCGGTAGAGCAGGCTCCGCTGCCTGTGAAGCTATAGCAATTGCATATGTGAAGACAGACAACATCGATAGGTCAGACCTACAGCTGCCACCACAGACAATACTGGGGTGGCAGTGTTGCAGCCATGCAGATGAGCCAGTAGGCCACACAGGCACAGAGGAGCTGCTGACAGGGTTGGCTACACATCCTGTCACCAGTTGTGGACCCAGATGCCCACAGAGGCATGTGCACAGACACCCACTCTGGTGCCCGGTGCCGTCAGCCCCACCACCACCAGCTGGTGGCCATGCTGCTAATGCCCCCAATACACAGGCCAATATTGGAGCAGCCACATGCAATGTCCATGCACACTGTGGGAGGGGTGAACATGCGGTAAAGGCCAGGGACACATATGGCACATATGTACCTTGCCCCTAGGATGCCCGAGATGTGTCGAGGGGGCCTATGCCCTCCAAAGTGGCTGGGTCAATTGCAGCAAGATGCACTGTTCGCGTTCCAAGAGCTGCTTCCCCTGTGTACCCTCAGCCCATCACTGAGCCTTCCAGGCAGTGTTGTGTCACACCTGCCACCACCTATGCTTCATATCTTTGATGTTACGGTTCCAATGATATATGGCATTGATACGTTGGCTCACATAAGCTACTGCCGCTGCTTTTCTTAGGCACCCATATATGTGGTTGCATTACCCACCAATTGTGGCAACCACTGGAGGATCTCCTTTAGCATGAGGGTCACCTCATCCTCGGAGAACCTTGCTTTCCTGGTAATGACCTTAGGTGCCATTACATGGACTGTCTGTGATACACTGGCAACACCCAGAGGTCAGGGATGGGCCCATCTGGGACATGCATGGCAGAAAGTGCCAACACGTATGTTCCTGTGTCGACGTGCCCACGCCCATTTGCACAAGAATCCGTAACCGCACATCCCCCATGCTAATACAGCCGCACAGAGTCAATAATCAGGTCAGCAAAATAAATCTGATGTGCAGATACTTATAATGGTTTGATTTGGGGGGGGGGGGGCTGTGTAAGTGGCTTTTCATTAATCAAATTTAATTTATTATGTTTGTTATATTGTAACATCTGTTTTACTAAATTGCATGTATATGTTTAGAAGCCACCTAGGATTTTAGATGGATGGCATATACATTTTAAAATAAAGTATGCTAAATTTATGCAAATGATGCCACAGGGAGTCTCCGCACATGCCCCTGCATCACCCTCATGCTGTCTAGGGGGGAAAGTAGATAGGAGGGTGCACTGGGAGAGAGAGGAAAGCAGAAACCTCAGATTGGGACCTACATGATCAGAGAATAAAATGGTCAGAGAAAGTTAGAAGAGAATTTTATTTTCAATTTAATGATCGGACTTGGTGCTATCTTTATATTTTATACGGTACAGAGAAATGCATCTCTTTCTATTTCTCTAGTATTGCACTGTATGCAAAATCAGGTTTCTTGGGTTTGCAGTTTAATTTTTATCAACATATGTTTGTTTTTAAGTTATGGTCACTTATTCTGTACTTGGTGAGGATCTGTGTTTTGAGTGTGTGACCAGGACCAGGTGTTCTGTTAACATGGAGTTTGTATGTAGGGATCTGTACTGTAGTAATCTGAATTGTTCAGCTTTTCAAATAGGTGTTGGATGTTCCAGAGCCCACTGTAGTATTTACAGTGATACTTTTTTTTGGATGGACTTCTTAAGTAAGTTTTGGAAGTTGGTGCCGATATGGTATGGTAGGTTTGCTCTATAGATCCTCAATGACTTTGTTGTAGTGTTTTGTATTAGTTCACAATATGCCTGGTACTGGAGCATGTTTGTTGTTGTTAGTGTGATGATCAGAATCAGCTTTATTTTTTTTAAGATATTGAGTTCTGTGGGTGAGTGTCTTGGTTCTGCTCTGCACCCAGTGTTGAGGAAGGGGGGTTCTGTGGATGCAAGATATATGTTCACAAAGAAAAAGCGAGAATCATAAAGCAGTTTATCACAACAAAATAAAAATGAGTTATAATTTAGTTTTATGAACTGTGCTGTGGTTCTCGCTTTTTCTTTTAGTTCCTTGGTGTGCAAACATCTTGCATTTTCTCTATATAATCTAATTGGTTTTTTGGTTTGGTTCAGTCCCTGATTGGAGTTTTCAGAAAGTTCCCCCCCCCCAACTTTGGGGCAGAGGGTGGCGCTATCTCATCCCTCGCAGCAGGCAGCAGGTTGCCTTGAGCTGCCCCTGATACTGAGTCCAGTCGAAGGAAAGATTCAGGAAGAGAAGGGGAACCCGGCAAGTCCTTACCATCCTTACCAGGTGCAAGGACTGACCCGGGATCAGAACTTCCTAGATAGGGAGGAGTAGAGCAACCCTATAATTCTGGAAAGGAGGAGGTGGAAACAGTACTCACATAAGATGTTGCACCCTCTGTAGTTGAAGGCAACAATATCTTCTCCATACTTCTAAAGTGTGCATCTAACGGACCAGACATGTTAACAGCTTTCAACACTGGAGTAGCCAAAGTTTTCTTCTTTTGTTTCCCCACCCCAAAGGAACCTCCATTCTGCTGCTCCTTTGTGCTCTGAAGGGGCTCCAAAGCGGTGGGCACGCCCCTTCGGAGCACATAGGAGCAGCATATAGGTATGGTAGCTAGGGCTTACTCTTCATTGTATCCATGCAATACACCCCTTTCTAGAAACAAACTCTCATTCTTAGCCTCTTAATCACAGGTCTGGACTATTGTAATGCTATTTACTCTGGTCGACCAGCATTTGAAATGAAATGTCTACAGTCCATTCAGAACACTGCCATTTGAATCTTGACCCAAACACGTAAATATTATCATGTTACCCCTTTCTTCATCGACCACCCCTAGCTTTCTATTCCTTACAGGACTGTGTTTAAAATACTCACTTTAGCACACGTAGTTCTACACACAGGATATCCAGAATACCTGGCATCACTTTTCACCTTACACACCCCTGCACATGCTCTGTGTTCTCTCCATTGAAATCACCTTAACATCCCATCCCCTTCCCTTGCCAAGTATGAAGCAATGACAATCATCCTTCTATGTCAAAGCCCCCCCTGCTATGGAATTCATTACCCCCTGACTTTCATATGGAACCATGCTATTACAAGTTTTGATCCTCTCTTAAACTCTACTTATTCGATAAGGTATTTGGCCCTCTGTGATCAACGATCCGGGAGAAAACGGTGGTTATTTTTTCTCTTTTTTTGTTTGGTTTCTATCTCACTGTCTACAAAATTTTAGTTTCTTTCTTATATCTGATTATATTATGACAATGTAAACTATTTTGATTGTCTATAGAAAGGCGGTATATCAAAAGCCTAATTAGCCATAAGGGGATCGTTCTGAACCACGAATAGCAAGGATGGACATCCCAACAGGACATCCATCCCCACTATTTGTGCCGGCTGCAGCCCCTGACTAACTTCCTCGCCGGTTGTGCGGGGACGTTATTTGAGGGTGTAGAATGGGTGGCCCGGGGGCAGAGAGTGGGTGGGCAGTGGGCAATCGCCAGCCCTGGACATACAGGGCCAATTCTAATGTCGGCCCTGTACGTCCAGGGCCGGCAAAATGGCCGGGGAAGTTATTTCACCTCCAAAGTGGAATAACTCCCCTGGATGTTTTTGTTTTTTACATTCGGGGTGCAGAAGGGGCTGGGGGGGGGGGGCAGGGGACATTCCCCGCAGCTCGACCCTGGCATTCGGAGCCCGGATCAGGGGTCGGGCTGCGGGGAATGTACTGTTTTGGTCAATGGCCAGCATTGCAGCTTTTAAATGGAGCCGTGGTGCCATGGCAACATGACGCCATGACACCGCGGCTCCATTTAAATGACCTGACTGAGTTAGCCAGGTGTAGTCCTGCACGTGCAGGCTGGACAGAATCGCTGTCCTGGCCTGCACGTGCAGGACTGTTGTGATTCTGATCCCGTGGGGCTAGACGAGTCAGACCGGTCGCACAGAGGTGATGTACGTTCGGGACAGAATCAGGCCCTAAACCATTATTGACTCAAATTTAACATTCGAATCATATGTGCTAAGTGTTCAGAAGGTGGGATATAATTTAAAATTGGTTAGACAACAGAGATCAATTTTAAGACCCCAAGAGTTTTAGTCATCTGGACTACTATAACTCTTTATACGAATGTAAAAAGGTTAGTGTATAAATTTCAGTGTATTCAAAATATTATAGCAAAAATGAATCTCCAGGAACAAGCAGGAATACGTCATCACATATGGGTACGTCGGTACCGACGGAGCCCGCGCGGGAAAGCTCCCCAGCTTTTCAGATTAAAAGCTTTTGGGGCCTCCCACTGCACATGCGCGCTGTCTTCCCGCCTTCCTGAGCAGCTCTCGTCAGTTTCTTTTTTTCCGCGGAGCCAGCAGGTCGTGTTCCTGTCACCGCTGAAGAAATTGTTAATTTTATTGTTTTCTTTAGACCGCGTACCTGCCTTCCCCATTCTGAAACCGGTACTGCCGGTCTCTCTTTCTTTCTTTTAAAAAAAAAAAATAAAATATTTTTCTTTTCTTCAGCACAGCTTGGTACTTTGTTAGGCCTTCAGGCCTACACAATTTCTCCTCATGGAGAAGCCAGTTCCTGGTTTTAAAAAGTGTACCAAGTGCAGTGCTGTCATTCCTCTTACAGACACCCATGAATGGTGTCTTAAATGTTTAGGACCTGACCATTCCATACCGGACTGCCCATCCTGCTCCCAGATGTCGAAACGTGGATTGCAGAACCGGGCCAACAAGTTCCATGTGCTGTTTCCTTCAGAAGCATCACAGTCATCCAGGTCTTCCTCTCCGGATGGATCTTAGGTAACCAAAACTCCAGTGGGCAAATCCTCTAAAAGCAAATCTCTTTCTAAAGATCGAGAGGCTCTCAATTCTGAGTTCGAGGATTCTGCCCAGGCCAAAAAACCCCGGCGGGAGGCTCCGGCCTCCAAAGCAATCATGGGGTCACAGGTTGACATCGATGGCGCGGCCTCGACAGATCACCTGTTGTACTGCTCTGGGGTACCGGCCCATACCGGTACCGACATCCAGGCAGCAGTGGCGTCTATGGGCAATACTGTCCAAGTCATGCAGCAGGCCATTCTGGCTTTTATTAATGCTGCTACGCCCTCGGTACCGCAGCCAGCGGTACCGGGTCCGGTTCCGGTAATGGCTTCCATACCGGAACCGAGGCCATCGTCTTCCAAACGCAGATCGGTTCCGCATGCCGGATCCGGGCTTTTGCCCGGTACCGATCCCATACCCGGTACGCCCGATGTCGATACCGAACGGTATGCGTATCGTGCGTTGGAAGCACATAGAGGATACTCTGCTTCTTCAGAGGATTTTAACTCCTCTGATGATTCTGATGAGTTCTCCCTTGATCTTCCTGAGGAGCCTTCTTCTCCTAACAGGAGAATGTCTCCACCAGAGGATTTGTCCTTTCAGGACTTCATCATAGAAATGGCTAAAGGTCTTTCTATTGCTTCATCCTCTGAAAAGGAACCCAGATCAAAGAAACTGGATATTTTAGGATACTCTAAGTCTCCTAAAGAGGCAGTCACCCTGCCTATCCATGAAATCCTTCAAGAACACTTGATGGACTTATGGGAGGCTCCTCTAACATTGTCTCCTTCTTCTCGCAGGTTGGACACCATGTACCGTGTCCCCCCTTCTCCTGGTTTCCAAAAAACCCAGTTGCCTCACCATTCTATTGTGGTGAAGTCTGCAATGAAGAAGATAAAGAGTACCAAAAGGCACTCTTCTACTCTTCCAGGGCGAGAATGTAAGACTCTAGACTCTTTTGGCAGGAAAATTTTCCAGGCTACTATGCTTATAGCCAGGATTAATTCCTATAGTCTTTACATGGGCATGTTTCTCAGTGAAATCGCTCTAAAAGTTTGGCATTTTGCCCCCTTTCTCCCTGAGGATAAGAGGGAGCAGTTCATTTCCTTGGTGAAACACCTTTTGGATATTTCAAAGTTCTCCAACAGGGCAGCTTTTGATTCCTTTGAGGGTGCTGGTAGGGCTTCGGGCATTGCTATAGCAGCCCGACGTCTTGCTTGGCTCCAGGCTTCTGATCTAGAACCTTGGGTCCTAGATGGCTTAAGAAATCTGCCCTGTACAGGTGAGAACTTATTTGGTGAGGAGTGGCAAATTAAGGCCACTCAAATGGATGCAGAAAATGCCACCTTAGATAGACTTTCTAAGTCTACCTCCACTCCTGCCAAGAAGAAGTCTTTTAAGAGGCCTTATTACAAGAAGTCCAGATTTTCTACAAATACTGGCCAACAATCCTCTCAGCCTCGTTTTGCTGCTAAACGTCAGCAACCTAAACAGGCAAGGTCAAAGCCTGCGGCGTCTGCTACGCCTCAGCAGGCTCCACCCCCTCAGGGGTTTTGACTTGCCCCTAGAGAACTTAACTTTTCTGGCTCTAGAACAACCAGAGCCCCTCACCATACCCGGAAGGTTAGCTCACTTTGCTCCCAGATGGGAGCAAATTACATCAGAGCAATGGACCCTCTCTATCATCAGAGAGGGTTACAAACTCCATTTTTCCGACCTTCCTCCTTATACTATGGTGAGGCAGTTCAATTCTCCCCCATCTCTCCTGGCCCTCTTGGGTCAGGAAGTCTCCTCCCTCCTTGCCCAGGGGGCAATAGAGGAGGTCCCTCTTCTTCAACAGGGGACGGGATTCTACTCCCCTTATTTTATAATACCAAAGAAGACAGAGGGCTTCAGACCAATTCTGGATCTGAGAGAATTGAACAAATTTCTTTTCAAGGAGAAATTCAAAATGCTTTCTCTGGGCATTCTCCTTCCATACCTTCAGAGTCAGGATTGGCTTTGTTCTCTAGATCTAAAGGATGCGTATACACACATACTCATCCACCCATGCCACAGAAAATACCTTCGATTTCTGTTTCAGGGAAAACATTTCCAGTATAGAGTACTCCCCTTCGGTCTAGCCTCTGCTCCAAGAGTGTTCACCAAATGCATGGCAGTCGTAGCTGCCTTTCTAAGAGGCCTGGGAATTTTCATATTCCCATACCTGGACGACTGGCTCATCCGAGCTCCCTCTCAGTCCCAGGCCCAAATTTCCCTGGACCGCACAAGGCGTCTTCTGCAGTATCTAGGACTGGTAGTAAACCTTCCCAAGTCTCAACTAATCCCTACTCAGTCTCTCGAGTTCATAGGGGCCCAGTTAGACACCATCACTGCAAGGGCCTACCTGCCTCAGGTCAGGGCCCAACGCCTGCTGAGTTTGGCCTTCCAAGCTCAGTCCAGCAGTCATTTGACAGCCCGGGAAATGCTGCGACTTCTGGGCCACATGGCCTCCACGGTACATGTGGTGCCCTACGCTCGTCTGCATATGAGAGCAGCTCAATGGACCTTGGCCACCCAGTGGACTCAAGCATCTGGAGCGCTCTCCGACCAAATACTCACCTCAAGCCGTCTATTTTGGTCCCTCCAATGGTGGACATCCACCAAGAATCTGTTGTTGGGGGCCCCCTTCCAACCTTTGTTGTCCCAAGCAACCCTCACAACAGATGCCTCCCAGACAGGGTGGGGAGCTCATCTTCAGAACCTCTCCACTCAGGGCACTTGGTCTCCACAGGAGGCCACCCTTCATATCAACCTCCTGGAACTGCGAGCAATTTACCTTGCCCTCAAGGTCTTCTATACCCTCCTTGTCAACCTGACTGTCCTAGTTCAGACAGACAATCAGGTAGCCATGTTCTATATAAACAAACAAGGAGGGACAGGCTCTCTGTCGCTTTGCAATGAAGCTCTCAGAATATGGGCCTTCGCCAGAGAGCATCAAATTCACCTTCTTGCAGTGTATCTTCCAGGAGTTCAAAACTCTCGTGCAGACAGACTCAGTCGAGTTCTGCTTCCACACGAATGGTCCCTACATATGGACCAGATACGCAGAATCTTTCAGGAATGGGGGACCCTGGACATAGACCTCTTTGCAAGTCCGTGGAATGCCAAACTTCCCCGGTTCTGTTCCAGAACTCAGTGTCAGGGAGCTCAGGCCCACGATGCCTTCCTCCTGCATTGGGGTCAGGAATTCCTCTATGCCTTTCCACCCATTCCTCTAATATCCAAGACTCTGTTCAAGCTCCAGAGGGATCACGGGACTATGATCCTCATAGCTCCCCGCTGGCCACGCCAGGTGTGGTTCCCTCTACTTCTGCATCTCTCCCAGGGATCCTCCCTGGACCTGGGAGCTGCGCCAGACCTTCTGTCTCAGGAGGAGGGGACTTTGTGGCACCCAAACCCCAAATCCCTACATCTCAGAGCTTGGTTACTGAAGGCCTAAGTCTTCAAGACTTTAATCTTTCTCAACCTGTGACAGATATCCTTCATGCCTCTAGGAAACCTTCCACGAGGCGTTCTTATGCTTTCAAATGGAAACGTTTTTCCATTTGGTGTGCTCAGCAGGGTCTTGACCCTCTAGCACTTCCTTTGAATTCCCTCTTGGACTATCTCCTGCATCTTTCAAATGCAGGCCTTAAGACGAATTCAGTAAGGGTCCATTTGAGTGCTATTGCAGCATCCTTAAAACCTATAAATGGACAACCTGTCTCCTCTCATCCTCTTGTTTCACGTTTCATGAGAGGCCTGACTCTAACTAAACCTCCCATCCGACCTCCTCCGGTAGCATGGGATTTGAACCTAGTTCTAGGTCAGCTTATGAAGCCACCTTTTGAGCCTTTGGACTCTACCTCCTTCAAATTTCTTTCCTGGAAGGTTGTTTTCCTTATTGCAGTCACTTCGGCTCGCCGCATCAGTGAACTGCAGGCTTTAGTGGCTCATCCACCTTATACTAGGTTTCATCATGATAAGGTGGTCCTTAGGACGAATCCCCACTTTATGCCCAAAGTGGTCTCGCCCTTTCATCTTAATCAAGAGGTATATCTACCTGTCTTTTTCCCGGCTCCTCATGCATCCAGTGCAGAGAGGAACCTTCATACTCTGGATTGTAAAAGAGCTCTTGCCTTTTACCTCAACAGGACTCAACCACATCGAAAGTCTTCCCAACTTTTCGTGGCTTTTGATCCTTCTCATTTGGGACTTCCAGTCACCAAGCGTACACTTTCCAATTGGATCGCTCAGTGTATTTCTTTTGCTTACCAGAGTAAGAACATTTCTATGGAGGGCCATGTCACAGCTCACAATGTGAGGGCCATGGCCACTTCTATGGCTCATCTTCACTCTGTGTCCATAGATCAGATCTGTCGAGCAGCCACTTGGGCCTCGGTTCATACCTTCACAGCCCATTACTGCTTGGACAAGGACTCCCGCCGGGATGCCTTGTTTGGTCAGGCTGTCCTCAAACACCTGTTCCATACTTAAACAACTCCTGCCCACCTTCCCTGGATGGATGCCTGAGATCCATGCGAAGATGGTTTACCCTTGGAGGGGGATCTCCCAGGCATCTTAGCTAGGGAGTCCCCATATGTGATGACGTATTCCTGCTTGTTCCTGGAGATAGCACAGTTACTTACCTGTAACAGGTGATCTCTGGGAACAGCAGGAATTAGTCATCACAACCCACCCACCTCCCCTAGGAGTTGTATCTCTATCTATCTATCTGCCTGTCCTCTCTCTCTATTGTCTCAGCTTTAAACTCGAACTGACGAGAGCTGCTCAGGAAGGCGGGAAGGCAGCGCGCATGTGCAGTGGGAGGCCCCAAAAGCTTTTAATCTGAAAAGCTGGGGAGCTTTCCCGCGCGGGCTCCGTCGGTACCGACGTACCCATATGTGATGACTAATTCCTGCTGTTCCCAGAGATCACCTGTTACAGGTAAGTAACTGTGCTTTGTTAGTAGTGGTTATAGGAAAGAGTAACTCGTTTCCTATTTAACCTTCATTGGTTACCAATAGAAGGACGAATACTGTTTAAAGTTATTACGTCTTGCATTTGTAGCTATTCGTAATATTGGTCCTGTATATTTATCAGATAGGTTGATGACATGTTCCTCTGTGAGATCTTTATGATCCACCACTCGATGTACATTGATGCTGCTGTCTGCTTCTTCCTTTTGTCAGGTGAGGATTACAGATGGGATAACTGTACAGTGGTGATAGTCAGCCGTTGCTCAGTTATCCCTCAGCAGTGAAAGTTAGACGCAGCAAAAGCCATTTTAACTTTTGCCACTGGAACTAACCAAGCAGCAGCTGAATATCGCCACTGCATGGTTAGCTTCTGTGCCGTGTGTGGTTGTGCAGCGATTCCAGATATTCATTGCCGGTGGCTGGACATGGTCCCGGGTTGAATATCCAGGGTTAAAGCTTGGCGGGGCATAGCTATTGCAAATGAATACTGGGCCCTTGGTTATTTGAGAAATATTTCAGAGAATGTTTGATATGATATTGATTTGATGTATATGTAAACTGTAGTTTTTGTACTCCGCTTTGTATATTTTTGATTGCAAAAACAGATTATAAATGATGTATTTAAATTAAATTAAATTTATTCCTGGGATTTGTGGGGCATCACTTAAATGGATAAATGATCAGTTTAACAGCTGAATATTGATACTTAAAGAGAGAACATTTTGGTCTGTCTAGAATATACCTAGCCAGACCCCTATTAAAAATAGATAACTTTGGTCATTTAGGACAGTAAATGGACAAAAATATCACTATTTGTGGCCCAGTTAAAAAAAAAGTACTTAAGCAGTCAGCGCCATGGCCAACCACATAAATGCTGTTAAATATTTAGCCTTAAAAGTTTAGTATGCGGTCTAGTATTATGATTATTGATATAACCTTTTGTTTGAGGGGTCAGTTGATGACAGTCCAGGGGTTCATTAGTTAGTGGTAAATCAGGAGGTGTAATGGACCATAAGTGAAAACACGTTGACCAAATCCTTTCTGTGGAAGCACTGATAGTTTGACCCAGTAGCAGATAGATATAGACAACTCCCACATTGTGGTTGCAACTGGTCTGACTTTTTATCTGCATATAGAAATATTTACAATACCACAGTACAAGCATAATTTGAGTGTGCACAATTACAGTGCTAGCTGAACTGTTAGACAGATTTGGCACTTACCGAGGGCGGCAGCTTCTAGGGGTCAGCAAGGAGCAGCTGTATTCAAAAGAAAACAATAGCTCCTGACAACTACACAAACTCAAACAGCCATCAGCACCTACTTTACCCAGAGAGGATCAATAATTTTCAAATACCAATTTTCCCAGGTAAATGACTTTATCATATTTCCCTATAGATATGTATATGGGCTGAAACTTGGCTGTTGCAGTTGGTGGGTTTTTTTTAAACGCTGGCCACGGCAGTAAAAACCAGATATGATTATTTAGTGCTGATATCCAGATTGTGGTTGGCGCTGAATAGCTAACCAAATAGCTATCCAGACAGTGGATTGAATATTGAGGCTAACAAGGTAACTACCGCTCCGCCCATGGCCTACCCAGTAATCGTTTGGACAGTGTCGAGATGATCAGGATGATTTTCAGCGGCACTCTCCAGATAATGCCTTTAAGAATCACTGGAAAGCTCGGCTAGTGGCACTTATCCTGACAGCAGGTGCTGCAATCTCGATAAGTGCTTCTGAAGATTGATGCCACCATATATAAAAAAATTGTGCTGTCAAATTATGCATTTTTACAGCATTGTTCTGGGAGGGGTGGCAGTTTTCGCCATTTTTTGTGTTGAACAAGTAGGTCAATTTCACAGCTCGGTTTCGTAGACCAAATATTGTACATGACTCTCTTTCTAGATAGGATTCTCATGGAAATTTAAGTGTGTTGCTTTTCCAAGCATTCCTGAGGTGATTGATCTGACTCATTTGCTAGAGAATGCTTTCCTATTAAACAGCTATCATAAGACAGATGTGTGCATGTTGAGAGGGCTCCCTTTTATTCATTCAATGTCCTTACTGCTCATGCACTTGCAAAAGTAGAAGTGCCTAATGATCGCAGGAGTCTAGGCTTTAGTAGGAGCTTGACATTCTCTAGTGAATTCTCTGTCTCTCAGCGCCATTTACTCCACAGGCTCACACATACTGTTTCACATACCAGACTCCAACTCCAGAGCATGCCCACAACACCTTAACATGGGATGTCACCACTAGGGCTAGATAGCACTGCCAGTTATAGGCATAATGGAGATCATTTTATAGAGTCATTCCCATGCGTATGCAGACAGATAATGAATGTAAATGGTCTAATAAAATACCGGCCAACATAAATGTATATGCTTTGGCATCAAGGTGTGCATTTTGCCAAAGGGGCATGCGCATGGGTGGAATTTGGGCAGAGCTTGAGTGCAGCACGCAAGTACATGCGTATATTATAAAATATTATAATTTATGTGTGTACTTGAAAACTATAGGTGTCTACATCTGCAATGTAATATGACCACAGGGGTGCTCTGATGTGGCAGTTCCGCTTTCAGATGGCTTCCTAGCGACTGTTGGTTCTGGTTTCAGGAGAATGAAAACACATGGGATGCCTGTTCCCAGCATTATTAGAATGGTCTTTAAACAAAAAATGAAAAACACCAATGTCTTTAAACAAATAAAAGAAAAATACCAAGTCCTCTCCTCTACCTGGAAGAAGACAGCAGCTTGCTCTGTGGGTACCTTCCCTACTCATTATTACAAGCTCTGCAGTCACTTCCCATAACTTAGTCATTCAGTAAAGATAAGCTTGTAATCCCAAACCCAGGGCTGTGGCTGTGCCGCTGCCCAGCCCTGCCTCACTTGGGCCAACCAGCCTGACTTTTATCCTGCTTTACTGCACAAACAAACCAGCAGGTTTAAACCTTTTCCATGGTCCTTCAGCTCCTGGTACACTGTACATTCAAAGCAGTAGGGCTCTAACCCACTCCCTAGTCTCAGGGGCAGTGGGACTCTAACCCACTCTGGCGTTAAAAGAAAAACAAACATTTTTTATTCTTCATTCTAGGAGCAGGGAAACCAAAGGTAGAAACCTGAACTTGGCATCTTTTCCCCAGTAAAATATTTTATTGGGCCTTTCAGTCCCCACATTTGTCTCCTCAGGTGTGGTAAAGCTTTCCCTCTGATGACACACCCAGAGCTGTTCCCCATGCTAGTGAAAGTTCTTTCTCTGCTGCCCTAAAAACACACATCTCTCTGAAGATTGGAGGATGGCCATTGTAACACCAATTTTTAAAAAGGGTTCCAGGGGTGATCTGGGAAACTACAGATCGGTGAGCCTGATGTCAGTACTGGGAAAAGTGGTAGAAACCATCATAAAGAACAAAATTACTGAACATGTAGCTAGTCATGGCTTAATGGGAGACAGCCAACATGGCTTTAGACAAGGAAGATCTTGTCTTATTAATCTGTTATGTTTTTTTGAAGGTGTGAATAAACAGGTAGACAAAGGTGAGTCAGTTGATATAGTGTATCTGGACTTTCAGAAAGCCTTTGACAAGGTCCCTCATCAGAGACTTTTGGCAAAACTAAAGAGTCATGGGATAGGAGGCAGTGTACTATTGTGGATCAGGAACTGGTTAAAAGATAGAAAGCAGAGGGTAGGGCTAAATGGCCAATTTTCCCAATGGAGAAAAGTGAATAGTGGAGTACCCCAGGGATCTGTGCTGGGTCCACTGCTTTTTAACATATTCATAAATGACCTGGAAATGGGAATAATGAGTGTGGTTATCATATTTGCAGATGATACAAAACTATTTAAAGTTGTTAAAAATCCATGAGGATTGTGGAAAATTGCAAGAGGATCTTGATAAATTGGAAGACTGGGCGTCCAAATGGCAGATGAAATTTAATGTGGACAAGTGCAAAGTTATGCACCTAGGAAAGAACAACCCAAACTATGGTTACACGATGCAAGGTTCCACATTAGGTACCACCACCCAGGAAAAAGATTTAGGTGTCATCATGTATAACATGTTAAAACCCCCCGCCCAATGTGCAGCGGCAGCCAAGAGAGCAAATAGAATGCTAGGTATCATAAGGAAAGGAAAGGAATGGAAAATAAAACAAAGGATATTATGCGGCCTCTGTATCGTTCCATGGTGTGACCGCACCTTGAATATTGTGTGCATTTCTGGTCACCGTATCTTAAAAAGGATATAGCATTATTAGAAAAGGTACAGAGAAGAACCATCAAAATGGTAAAGGGGATGGAAGGATACCCCTATGAAGAGAGGCTAAAAACGTTAGGGCTCTTCAACCTGGAAAAGAGACGGCTGAGGGGAGATATCATAGAGGTCTATAAATTAATGAATGGAGTGGAACGGTTAAACGTAGATTGATTGTTTACATCATCAGAATATTGAAAGATTAGGGGACATGCAATGAAACTACAGAGTAACCTATTTAAGATTAATAAAAGAAAATATTTTTTCACTCAACGTATTAATAAACTCTGGAATTTGTTACTGAAGGATGTAGAAAAAGCTATTAGTGTAGCTGGACTTAAAAATAGGTTTGGACAAGTTCCTGGAGGAAAGGTCTATAAACCATTATTAAAAGGGACCCAGGATATCACTGCTTGACCCAATACAACCATTGTGGAACCTGTGTCTTTTGGGAAAATTGCTAGGTACTTATGACCTACTGTAGATTGGCCACTGTAGGAAACAGGATACTGTGCTTGATTGACCTTGGTCTGACCCAATAAGGCACCTCACCCACCCACTCAGCACCTCACCTCACCCACTCAGCCTCTGACATTCCAACAACTTAACTCCTAACGACACACATAACAGACCTGCCCTCAGACATACTCATAGCAAGTATAGATTATAAGCCTCTTGCATTACGATTCCAATGTGCATTATAAACTGTAACTAGTTTTACAACCACCATTATTGATTTGTATATAGTTACCCTTGTTTCAGTCCCAAGTTGCAATCCCTGTTTCAATGTAAGCAAAAGATCCTCTGTTCTGATGCAAAATCTTTGTTATTTGTAAACCGCACTGATACCAAATAGCGCGGTATATAAGAAATGTAAATAAATAAATAAAATAAATAAATATCTTATGTTCTTATGAAAATCTCCCTTAGTTCAGAGCTGTTTCTTTTCAATGAGCACCTGGCCTGCTCTCTGGGCCACACCCATTGACCAGTTCCTCAGCTTATCCTCAGTGACTCCTGGGCGCTGTAGTCCCTGTTAGAGGCCATATTACAGTGCAACCCTTTTATAGCCAGATTCCTTACATATACAGTGATTTCCCCACAATTCCTGATATTTATTCAGGTTAGGGAGCAGAATAGTAAGCTCAGCCTTGTTTCCTCACCATAGATGGCTTGAACAACCAACCTGAAATCGTTTGTTTCGAAGAAGGATCTCATGTGTTGTATGGTCTTTAGTTTGTAAAAAATTGTTCTGGCTGTTTGCTTTAGGTGGGGTAGCATGCTGAGTGATTTGTCAAGAATTATGCCCAGGTATTTAACCTCTTGCTTGACTGGGAGTGTGATGTTGTTAATGGTGATGGTTTGGGGTAGGGTTATGTTTTGGTTCCTTGTGATATAGAGCATTTCTGTCTTATTAAAGTTTATGCTGAGATTGTTGGATTTCAACCAAGATTCATTTTCATTAATGCAGTTGGCTAGGTTCTTATAGGTGGGGTTGTTTACATCTATGGGGAGTGACAGCATAATGTCATCTGTGTAGATATAATAATCAATGTCATGCTTCCTGAATATATGGGTGATGGGCTGTAGGTACAGGTTGAAAAGGAGGGCGTAGAGGGTGGATCCTTGTGGTATATCTTGGTCTTGTGGAAAGGTACTTTGGGGATCCTCCCCTATTTGAATCCGTAGTTTGCGGTTTGTTATGTAAGATTTAAATCATAGTAAGACTATTCCGCCCAAACTGAGATGTTCCAGTTTTGAGATGAGAGTGTTGTGGTTAATGTTGTGATTAATGCAATATCTATGAAAACTAATAGGAATGCATGACTCGGGTTATCTATGCCTCGTATAAGGTTATCAGTTAGGGCTAGGAGCAGGGTTTCAACCCCATGAAATAGTTGAAAGCCATACTAGTGCACATCCAGGGGGGCATTGGTATCTAGGTAGTCTAGGAGTTGGTTTAGGATGGATTTTTTGATTGTTTTAGCAACAATTGGAATGCTTGCTATCGGTCTGTATGAGTTTGGTTCATTTCTGCTTAGTGCCTTGTTCTTTACTACAGGGCGAATGGAAGACTTTTTAGGTCAGTGGGCATGATACCTTAGAGTAGAGATTGGTTTATTATTTGGAGGAGGTATGGGGTGAGTTCAGTTTTTGTGGCCTTGATCCATGATATAGGACATGGGTCCAGGAGGGAAGTAGTCATGTTGATGTTAGACATTATATTTAGTAAGTGCTTCTGGTCTATTGTGCAGAATGTTGTCCAGGCATTGGGATTTTTCAGGGGTTCTGATGAGGAGGGAGTGAGGTTGTGGTTTTTGCTTTTTAGCTTTCCTGCAAAGTAGTCGGCGAGGATGTGGGGTTCAATGCTGCATATGTCTGAGTCATTCTGGTTGGTTTTGGTTAGGGACCAGACAATGGCAAACAACCCTCTTGATCAATTAAGGGCACGATTTATGATTCTGTTGTGGTGTTCTTTTTTGGTTTTGTTAACTTACTTACTGCCTACAAGGACACAATTAAGATATTGAAGTTTGTTTTGTTGTATTTTGGATGTACGCCATTTTTTAAAGTTTTCTCAATTGCCTCTTTAGTCTTAGGAGCTCTGGGGTGTACCATTTTTCTGTGCACTTGGAGGAGTGCCTTGCAGGATTGTTAGGGGGGGATGCTGCTTTTTGTATAGTGCTAGTCCAGGTGCTTAGCAAGGTGTTCAGGTCTGTGGTATTGTTTGAGAGCTGGGGTAGGATGTTGTGAAGAAAGGCATCTTTGTTCAATTGGGTGAAGCATTTGGTGTGTGGTGGGCTAATCGTTGTGTTGACAGTAGTGCTTATTAGTGGGATCCTGAAGGTTACAAGGTGGTGGTCAGACAATGGAACTGCAGATATGGATGGAGGGGTGTAGTGAGGGTGATGTGCGGTTAAAGCAGGGTGGAAGACAAGATCCAGGATGTTTCTCTTATTGTGGGTGGGTACAGTTATAATTTGTTGGAATCCCATGTCGGCCATTGAGTCCAGGAAGGAGGTTGCCTGGGAGGTGTCCAGTGAGGGGAGGTTCAGGTTTCCTAGAATGATGTGTGGTTTGCTTAGGGAGGCTCTGCAAGCTGATTCAAGGATATGGGTTAGGCTGTTGTGGTCAGGTGCTGGCGGTCTATAAATGAGACAGATGGAGAAGTTCTTATTTTGGATCTTGAGCATGTCCATCCCATCTAAGTTATTGGCTAGGAAAGGTGTAGCCTTTGTGTTCTTTTTTGCATAGTAAGAGTACTCTACCTCCTCTTTTGGAGTCTCTGAGGCAGTTGAAGAGGTCAAAACCCTGTACCTGTAGCAGGGTTGTTAGGACATTGCCAGTGGTGGAGAGCCATGTCTCTGTAACACAGAGGATGTCTGGGCTCTCTTCCTCTAGCACGTCTATGACTATTGGTATTTTATTCCTTATTGATCTTGCATTAATGAGGATGCATTTCAGTGAGGTGTGTATATTCGGGGGGTATAATGTTTGATATGGTTATGTTGTGTTGATGTGTACTAGTCTGTTGTGGTGTTTATGGTGATTTGTGTGTGGGGCCTGGAGGTTTGTTATGCTAAATAGCGGTGGATTTAGCTTGTGTCTGGGTATGGAGTGAATGATGGGAATGTGACAGGCGGGATTGGCATCTGTGGTGAGTGAGAGTGTGATTGTTAACTGGTGCGATGTGAGAAGAAGGTAGAGTATAGCAAGTGTTAATTTGTTGGTATCCATTGTGTGGGGTTCTGTTGGGTGCAGTGTCATGAAGTTGTATGGGTTACAGGTCAGCAGGTAATTTGCAGTGCAGTTAAGTAAATAGCATTAGGCAATGTTACAAATATTCAGCGTTACATGAATTACAGTGCATTATATGAATGATATTGTTGGAGAACTATGGCGCTATGAACGTTAAATGTCACAGATCAGAGGCTTGGTTGAGACTTTGATGTTGATTCATGCATGGTGAGGACTTATGTTTGTGCTGGTCGCAGTTATGGACAATTCTCGCTGTTTTTCTTGAATCTAGAAGAGGTTTGCATTCTTAACCAGCTGATGGGTTGGGTTGGATGCTCCCCCTTGTTAGGAATTGTAGGTTTCTTCTGGCACCTAACTTCCACACCTAAGGGCCACGCCAAAGGGCTCTCTGGTGAGGCCCTCAGGCACGGGCTTGCCCGATGGCGCTCGGCTTTTGTGCAGTCCAGGTGAGCCCCTGATTGTCCTAGAGGCAGTGAGCTGGGCAGAGTAGATGTTCCCGCTGCTGTGCTCTACTCCGATCGGGGGAGCAGCGAAGGTGGTGAGGCAGCATGTTCTTCACCGATGTCGCTCGGCTTTTGTGCAGTCCAGGTGAGCCCCTGATTGGGCTAGAGGCAGTGAGCTTGGCAGAGTAGATGTTCCCGCTGCTGTGCTCTACTCCGATCGGGGGAGCAGCGAAGGTGGTGAAGCACCTGGTGCTATTCAGCTGGTGATTCGGATTGGGCATTCTGAGGTTGAGGGTGCCCCAAAATGGCAGAGAATACATATGCTAGGCATTGAGTTCTCTGATTGTGGTGTCCTGATGTGAGCTTAGCTGTATTTGTGCCAGAATTCCATTATGGTCAAGTGCAAAGGATGATTTGTGCTTACCTCTCAGTGGCTGTTTCTTCCTCATTTCTGGTCCAGTCCACCTTGACAGGGTTCTTTCTGTTGGCCTCTGAGAATGGAAGTAGGAGTTTGTAGTTGTGGCTTGGCACTGGGGCATAACCCTCTCCAGTGATACTGAGATTTTACTGAGCTTGGATCAATGTGAGATCCCTGTGAGACCTCCATACCTCTATCATAATCTTCCTCTCTGCTTCCTTGAGGGCTGCTGGTGCTACTGCTGCTGCTGGAACTGGAGCTGAAAGCAGAGTAGAAGATGAAAGGTCAGAGTTGTCCCTCATACTCTGTAATGCTTGTTGTACCTGTGAGGTGTGCATGACTTTAGCAGTACCACTTCCTACCTCCTTATCACTTAGGATACTAACGAGATTTTCCAGACTATACGTTCTTACAAAACTTTCAATACCTGATGATTCTTGAAATCCCTCACATAAGGATCTATCAGATTCTGTATCTGCTGAAATTCGCTCCATATGCTTCTCAGCAGAGAGCTGGATGTGCCTGTTAGCAATGGCACATTACTATTACTGGTCTTTGGCCCCCCAGCCCACTGCTTCTGTCTTATTTTGGTGATGGGAGCAGATAACTGGTTTTTCATATTTCTACTGGAAAGTAAAGCGGTTAGTACTTTACTCATGATGAAATTTCTCTTCAGCTTGACTAGAGGACTACATGGGATTGCAGACCATCCTCTCAGTTCCTCTTCACTAGTGCTCCTGCTGGCCCTAGATCTCTTAGGAGCATCAACTGACTTCCATTCTCTGCTTCTATCACCATTTCCACACTTATTCCTCCTAAGCATTGTGATTTGATCAAACTAGATTTCAAGCTCTGTGAATCAGGGATGTCTGCTTTAGAAATGATTTGTAGAAACAGTAGTAGTAGAAGATGACTACCTGCCCCTGCCTATGTCTGGTTGTCTGTCTCTGAGGCCATTCTCTGCTATTTGTCTGAGTAGTGACTATGCAATCTCTCTTGGCTGTGGAGCCAGAGAGCCTGATAGATTTTTAAAACTCACTTCTGTTTTCCTCTGAGACAGATATAGTATTGCTTGTTTGTCTCTCAGAGCGTTATCTTGATTCTTGGATGATTTCTGTATTTATTTTACTTTCTGCCCTTCAGGAAAGTAAATTCATAGAGCAGCAATCCATAATCACCTTTGATCTCTGAATGTAGAAGTAAAAATGGTGCTCTGCTCTTTTGAGTTTTACTTTCCTACTAAGCTGAGGATATCATCAGCCAAGGGAATTAGAGAAAAAGGAAGCAGGGATAGGCTTGTTTAGTTGCTTGTTGTTAAGTTTCACTATTGTTAGTGAAGTGCTCCATGTTTTTGTCTCTTTGTACCCCAGTAAAGTGGCTCTACTGTGTCTGGCCCCATGCAAATGCAATGTGTGCCTTGGAGTCAGTCCTGACTCCTGGTGACCCAGAAGCTCCTGGGTTTTCTTGGCAATGTCACTGGAAGTAGATTGCCAGGCCTTTCTTCTGAGGCAATGGAGGATTAAGTAACTTGCCCAAGGCCACAAGGAGTGCTAGTGGGAATTGAACCTTGGTTGCTTGGTTACCAAGCCAGTGTTCTAACCACTAGGCTACTCCTCCACTCTGTGTGGTCCCCAAGGCTATATTATAATCGTGCATAAAATGAATGGAATGAAAGAGAATTTGGTCCATTCCATCCATTAGTTCATTCAGTTCATTTAAAAGCTATACGTATAATGCCCTCATTCATTGTGTTTCACCATGGTCCGAAACCAATTCACATCCCTAGTTTCTACTTTCTTCCCAGACCTCTAGATGAGCAGCAGTAGAAGTAGGTGGTGCAAAGTTATTGCAGCAAGAAACAGGTGTCAGTGTAGTCTGTGTCTCTATATCTTTAATCTCTTTTTCATGAGTGGCCTTGACTCTGGCCTGTTCCACAGATGAGCAGTCCAGGAGATGGGCCTACTGCATGGAGTGGGAGTTAGAAGTCACTGCGTGTCTCAGTGGACACTGATGCAACTGTGAAACTCCAGTCCATTCTCTGGCATATATCACAAATACCCAAGTGAGGGGTTAGCTGTTGGAGGGAGATGAGCAGAGGGTCGTAGACTGTCTTCCCAGCCCATTGGTGCTAATGTATCCACTCCTGGCACAGAATCTACTCATTCTTAGAATATCCTACAGTTTAGTTCTGTTGTACAGCCTTACAAGGACAATGACTCTGCATGTCCTATAGGATATAAAAAAGGTACATGGAACAGCATGCTTTCATCTGCATAGCCCTGCGTAGTTCTCCCCCGGCAAAGACTGCCTGACCCACTCTAAAGATGATCTCTTCTTTGGCCAGTGGCAGGCACTCCTCACCAAAATTAACCTATCTTCTGGGCATCACTTTTGTGGAATGATTCAGTAAACTGTAAACGTCATTGTAACCTATAGGGATGAGGAACATAGATTTCTGGCCTTGCACCTGTAAAACCAGATCACACATGTAAACGGTGATAAAATTGGCAACACTTACATGTACAAACACTGCCTGGCACCTTCAGCAGTTTATGTGTAGTTGGTGCCGAGCACTGATTATGTCTATAAATTGACAGAGGCACCAAGCGGCGTCTGTCCATGTAAGTGCTGATGATTTTTATACCACTTACATGCTTATCTTGTGTCAGCATCAATTTCTTTTGCACATAGTCCAGAGATGGAGATACATGTACTTTATAAAAGGCTTTTCTTTCAGAAAGTCTTTGGTAAAATATACTGCATATTGTGAACGTCCCTAGCTGGATATTTCCTTTTCCAACCTAGATGACCTATACAAAATTGGGCTTCATATTTTCATAAGAGAATTTTAATAAAATACATGACATATTTGACATGTCTCTCATGACTTGGACCTAACTGGCAGCTCTGCAACAGGATCATGTTACTAGATAAATACAATTAAATTCAGCAAGAATTACAATTTTAAATGCCATTTTTTCAGTGCATTAAAACAGAGTTCGGGGCAGTTCATTAATCTGTTATAGAAGTACATTTCTTTGAATTAAGTGTTTGTGCTTGACATCCTCTGAGAATAAGCAATATGTGAGAATTAAGAATGTCACTCAGGGACTCACAAATGGAATCCATGACAAGAAGTGTCCCACAAGAAATCGGTAAGCTGCTATTTTTTCATCCCTGTACTTGAGATGATCTAATTCCATTTCAGTGATTTATAGCTGTAGAGGAGTTGCTTCTTGCTCTCCAATCTCCCTTCCCCCACTCATTTCACTTGCTTTGTCTGATTCTGGAGTCTTGAAGCCATTCATCTCAAAGGGGGCTGATATTTAGGGTCATGGGGGAGAAGTGCTTGACAGGAGGGGAATTTTGAATAGCTATGAAGCAGAGAGAAAGAATAGAGTGAAATTTCTTTCACATAAAAAATGAAGCCTTTTCATGCTGGATCATGTTAAGGGGTTTTAGACAACATGTTCAGTAATTCTGTGCAGATATGCACCTTTTTATTATTATTATTATTTTAGTATAAATCATTAGTTAAAAAAAACCTCTTTCAGGCTGAAATGCATTATTTGCTTAATTAAAGTTTTGTTAAATGAAAGGGAAAAAGAGACCAAGATTTAATGACTGCAGACTATTTTGGGTGGGGATAGGGTGTGAGAGCAGGCAGTTTTTTCCTGATCCTTTGAGCTTCTAGCTCAATTAAAGCCAGGCCTGAGATATGGTACCATGAAACTTTAATTGCAACTACTGGGGTTTTCTGTCTATTATAAATCCTGTCCCAACTCACCTAACCCAACGTTCTTGACTGAAAGCCATATGCTAGGATTTCCTCTGGAACTCTACAATCATGGGCCCTAAATCTGGCCCCTAGATATTGTCATTCTGTGATGACTGAGACTTTCTTCCCCCATGGTCTATGAATGCTGCCTCTGTGTCATGCCCTGTCTCTGTTGACTTGATGAACATATGACCTCAGAAAAGAATTAAATCCAATGTTCTTGAATAGGACAGTGTGCTGCACAGTCACTGAGCTCTTGGGTAGCTCAGGGGTTCATTTTAGCATCCTTAAAACATGACTACTTTATATTTTTCTGTTAATCATTCTAAAATATACCTGCATCAATGACTTCTGGCCCATCGTCTCAATGCATCTCCTGGGATTTGAACTTCCCCTCCACTTGACAAATAGTGTTAGATATTCATTTCTTGCCAAATATAAACACACATAGGTTTTCAACCCAGTCCTCGGGGAACCCTAGGCCAGTCAGGTTTTCAGGATTCCCACAATGAATATGCATAAGATAGATTTGTATACAATGAAGGCAGAACATGCAAATCTTTCTCATGCATATTCATTCTGGGAATCCTGAAAACCTGACTGGCCTAGGGTTCCCCGAGAACTGGGTTGAAAACCCCTGAAGGTGTATTCAAGGAAAATTTGAGGCTTTTGAAGGCTGAGAAAAATGCATTCAGTACAGACAGGGGATAAAGCTTAACTGTTTATTTTGCTTTCTAGTAGTAGTTCAAGGTAAGTTACATTCAGGTACAGTAGTTATTTTCCTGTTGTCAGTGAGCTTACAATCTAAGTTTGTTTCTGAGGCAAAGAAATGTTAAGTGGTCTGCCCAAGGCCACAATAAGCATCAGTGAGATTTGAATGTTGGTCTTTCTGATTCCAATCAGCTGCCTTAACCACTAGGCTGCTCCTCTATCTAGGGCCTTTGGGTAATGGATCTCTCTCACAGTATTGATCTTCATGCAGTGATTGGTTTTCTAAGAAAACTTAGGGATATGTTTACTAAACTGCGGTAATGTCATTTGTGTTAGGTTCTGCGGTAAAGGTACAGATGCCCATATAAAGGTGTGGGCGGGGCATCATTATGGCAAGCATGTCAGGTAATGCGCGTTATAAGGCACGTTATAAGGCACAGTACAAGGCACGTTACCACAGCTTAGTAAACATACCCCTAAATGTAGCCTCCTTTTCCAAAGCACCTTTGAGAATAACTGTGCACAGACTCAATATAGTCCTGGTTTCATGATTCACCAATGGGAGCAACAAAAGCTGCAAGACCAAAAGGGATCAATTCTCAATCTCTCAATAAAATTTCACATACAAGAGTGTTGAAAGAAACTTTACCTTCAGTAGATATTTTTTTATTTGAACAGTCCATAAACACAAAAATTCATATTCTCATGCAGCTTGAGTAAACTGGCAGGAAACCAGGACGTTCTCTTTGAGGGTTTGTCTCCTCTAAAATCTCTTTTCTAATAGAACAAAAATATAAATATATGCCTGGGTGGTGAAAACTGCCTCAGGACTAAATACTTTATCCTCCTAGATATGATCATATTGATCCTTCACTGCTTTGAGAATTCCTCCTAAAACATAAGAACTGCCATATTGGGGCAGATCAAATGCCCACAAGTCCAGTGTCCTGTTTCCAGCAGTGGCCAATGCAGGTCACAGGTACTTGACACATCCCAAAGGTAGCCAGTTCCATGCTACTTATCCCCAAGGATAAGCAGTTGTTTTATCTTGGTCTATCTTAGTAATGGTTTATGGACTTCTTTTCTAGCAATTTGTCCAAACCTTTTTAAAATCCAGCTATACTACCTGCTTTTAACACATCTGCTGGTAATGAATTTGAAAAGCGAATTATACATTGGGAGAAAATATTTCTTTTCCTCTGTTTTAAATATAATATTTTGTAGCTTCATGGTGTGTCCCCTAGTCCTTGTATATTTTGAAAGAGTAAACAATCAATTCATGTCTACCTGTTTCATCCCATTCAAGCTTTTATAGACTTCTATCATATCTTTCCTCAGCCATCTCTTCTCCAGGCTGAAGAATTCTGAACTCTTTAGTCTTTCCTCATGGAAGAGTCGTTCCATCTCCTGTATCATTTTGATCACCATTCTCTGTACCTTTTCTGATACCACTATATTTTTTTTAAGATATGGAGACTAGAATTGCACACAATACTCAAGGTGTGGTCACACCATGGGGCGATACGGAGGTGTTATGATATCCTTTTGTCTTATTTTCTATTCCTTTCCTAATGATTCCTAACATTCATTTTGCTTTTTTGGCTACCACCACACACTGAACAGAAAGTACTACTACTAATAATCATTTGTATAGTGCTACAAGGCGTATGCAGCAAATATAGATTTAAGACACAGTCCCTGCTCATCAGAGCTTACAATTTAATCAAGACAAAATACATAGCAAAACTGGGGATTAGAGTATGGTAAGATACACTTAAGCAGTGGACAAGAGAGTGAGGAGCATCAGGATCCAAAAGCGGCTTCAAAGAGGTAGGTTTTGAGCCTAGATTGGAATAGGGCTAGAGAAGGAGCCCGATACACAGTCTCAGGTAGTTTCTTCCAGGCATATGGAGCAGCAAAGTGGAATGAATGAAGTCTGGAGTTGGCAGTGCCAGAGACAGGCATAGATAAAAGGGATCTGCCAGAGGAGCAGAGTTCCCGAGGAGGAGTGTAGAATGAGATACAGTATGAGAGGAAAGATAGCGAGGAGCCACAGAATGAATGCACTTGGAAGTCAGTAGGAGAAGTTTGAACTGGATGCAAAACTGATAGGGAGCCAGTGAAGTGACTTGAGAATAGGGGTTACAGGAACATAGCGACCCTGGTGGAAGATAAGCTGTGCAACTGAGTTTTGAACAGATTGAAGGGAAGAGAGATGATTCAGAGGGAGACCAGCAAGGAGAAAGTTACAATAGTCAAGGTGGGAGGTGACTAGTGAGTGGATAAGGATCTTAGTAGTCTGAGTAGAAAGGAAGGGATGAATTTTTCTGATGTTATAAAGAAAGAAGTAGCAGGTATTAGCTGTTGTTTGGATATGCATAGACATACAGAGAGTAGAGTTATAGAGAAAGAAGTAGCAGGTATTAGCGGTTGTTTGGATATGCATAGACATACAGAGAGTAGAGTCATAGATGGCCCCCAAGATTCTGAGCTGAGGAAACAGGAAGGAGTGTGGTGTCATCCACAGAAATAGAGAAGAGACAAAGGTTGGAGGTGGGTTTAGGGGGAAAGGTAAGGAGCTCAGTTTTGGCCATGTTCAATTTCAGAAAGCAGTGAGACATCCAGGTAGCAATGTCAGATAAGCAAGCAGAGATCCAGGACTGGATTTCTGGAGATTTCAGGTGCAGAGAGGTAGATCTGAGAGTCACCAGCATAAAGATGGTACTGAAAACCATGGGAGGAATCAAGTGCACCAAGGGACTGAGTATAGAGAGAGAAAAGGAGAAGTCCTAAGACAGTGCCCTGAAGTACACCAACTGAAAGTGAGACCATTAGAGGAGGATCCACCAGAACCTATACTAAAATTATGATGAAAGAGATAAGAAGAAAACCAGGATAGAATAGAGCCCCTAGATCCAAGTAAGGACAGGGTATCGAGGAAAAGGTGGTAATCAACAGTGTCAAAGGTAGCAGAAATGTCAAGAAGGATGATGATCAAGTAAAGGCCCTTGGATTTGGCAAGGAGCAAGTCGCTGGAGACTTTGGCAAGAGCCATTTCTGTGGAATGTAGAGGAGGAAAGCCAGAGTGCAGTGGATTCAGAAGGACCTGAGAGGAAAGAAAGTCAAGACAGCAGTGTTGAACTGCTTGTTCAAGTAGTTTTGAAGCAAAGGGGAGGAGAGAGATAGGCTGATAGCTGGAAGGACAGGTAGGGTCTAGTGAGAGCTTTTTGAGGAGATGTGTGACCACAGCATGTTTGAAGGCCACAGGAACAGTTGCAGTAGAAAGCGATAGGTTAAGGATATGACAGATGGCAGAAGAGATAAACCTTAGTAGACGGATAGGATTGGGATCAGAAGAGTAAGTTTGGAGGAGGAGAGAAGATTTGCAGTTTTCTCCTCAGTGATTTCAGAAAAGGAAGAGAGGGTGACAGAAGGTGAAGGAAGGATATGGGATTGAAATGGGGGAGAGGGAGGTGAACCTGTGGAGAATTCAAGGCTAATCTTTTTGACTTTGTCATTGAAATAGTCAGCCAAGGTATGGGCAGAAAGTGAAGGAGGAATTGTAGGAGAAGGGACCTTGAGGAGAGAGTTGAGTATAGTAAAGAGACTGTGAGGGTCAGAGGCAAGAGGGTTAATCACATGAGCATAGTACTCGTTTGGTGAGTGCTATGGCTGACTGAAAAGAGGTTAGCATGAATTTGAAATGTAGGTAGTCAGCAAGGGTATGTGATTTAAGCCAAAGGCGCTCAGCTGATTGGGCACAGGAATGTAGGTAGCGGGCTGTTGCGGACAGCCAGGTCTGAGATATGGCTCAACCCTGGCTGTCCTCAGGGCATGGAATGGGAGGAACCAGTGCATCCAGAACAGAGGAAAGTATAGTGTTATAGGAAGATACTGCCTCATCAACAGACTCAGATGACATAGTGGAGGAAAGAGGTGATAAGACAGCAGTGGAGAGGGCTGAAGGGTCGATAGTGTGAAGATTCCTAAACATATTGATGGAGATCGGGGGCAAACTGGATGGGGGTGGTTAAGGGTGAAGGTTAGCAGGTGATGGTCACATAAGAGAAAAGCTGAGATGAAGAAGTTTGAAGGTGAGCAATTGGAAAAGAAGATAAGGTCAGGGCAGTAACCATGCTTGTGAGGAGGAGCAGTAGAGCACAACTGGAGGTTGAATGAGGTGATTACAGAAAGGAGCTTTAAGATATGAGGGTTAGAAGGGTCCTCAACATGAATGTTAAAATCCCCAAGAATTAGGGAAGGGGAAGATGCATCCAGAAAGGAGGAGAATCAAGCGTCAAAGTCGGTGAGAAAGGTAGAGGTGGACTTGATGGGGTGGTCAATAAATGACAGCTACCAAGAGAGGTAGTGGAGTAAATAGGCAGATGGTATTGACTTCAAAGGAAGTAAAGGAATTAGACAGAGGCAGAAGGAGGGGTTGAAATTGGCAGGACAGAGAGTAGAAACCCAACAGTACCACCATGGCCAATGGGATGAAGTGTATGGGAAAATAGATAGCCTCCATGACAGAGGGCAGCAACTGAAGAAGAATCTGCAGGGAGAAGCCACATTTCACTAAGAGTCAGGAAATGCGGAGTATTACTGTAGGTAAAGAGGCCAAGAATGGGACAAGTTTATTGGAGACAGAATGTGCATTCCACAAGGTGCATAAAAAATGGGAGAGAAGAAGAAAGGAGAGGGATTATGAACCAGATTTGAGAGGTTTGTTTATTTTATTTATTTATTTAACAGTTTTTCTATACCGCCTTATCATATACATTCAAAGCGATTTACATTGTTGTTATAGCAACAGGCTTTACATTGAACAGGGTTAGTCAACTTGGAGGATATATTGGGATAAAACAAGCAATTGTCAAATGCTAACAAGTAGTTGTCAGTTGCTAACTATATACAAGAACTCTAGCTGAGTTTCATGGTCCAGTTGCAGTTACTGTTAATCATCATCTTCTGGTGTGGTTCCAAAGTATTCCAGGAACAGATGGGTCTTTGTTTCCTTTCTAAAGTCCGCTAGGTCCTTGATCTCACGTATTGCTGTGGGGAGATCATTCCACAGCTTGGGTGCAAATAGGGAGAAGGCTCTGTTGCAGGTGGATTGGTTTGCTTTTCTGAAGTTTCGCGGGGTCTTTAATGTGTTGTTATCTGATCCTCTTCTTGTTCTGGTAGGTGGTGTTTTCTTGATCAGTGGTTGTAAGATTGTGGGCGAGAGGTTGTTTAGCGTTTTAAAGATTATTATTATGTTTTTGTACTTGGTGCGTACAGTCATAGGGAGCCAGTGCAACTGGTGGAGTGTGGGGGTTAAGTGTTTGCATTTTGCTGTTCTGGTGATGATCCTGGCCGCTGTGTTCTGTACCAGTTGTAGGGGGAGAGTCGTTTTCTTCGGGAGTCCATGATGAATAGTTCGAGCATGTGATCTAGTTAATAGATTACATTTTCCATGTAAATAGTTCTCCCTTGTTTTCCAAGTTGATAATCCTGTTATATGTAACTCCGAACATCCTGTTGTTCTGGTTTTTGTTTTGTTCTCTGTAAACCGCGCTGATGTCGAAGAGTGCGGTATAAAAGAAATTAAAATAAAATAAATAAATAAATAATAAATTGCAGAAATCTAATATAGGCATTATTATGACTTGGCAGACAGTTCGGAAGTCGTTGTCGGTGAGCAGTGGTTTGAGGTTGCGTAGCATTCTGAGTTTGTGGTAGGCTGATTTGGTTGTCTTTTTGATGTGTGGCTGGAAGCTTAGTTGTTGATCAAAGATTACCCTGAGGTATCTGACTTCTCTTTTGTTGCTTATAGTGTGGTCGAAGATTTTTATTGATTCTGGTGGTGAGAATATCGTGCTTCTGGTAATACGCATAAGTTCAGTTTTTTTATAGTTTATGTAGAGGCTTTGACTGTTGAGCCAATCTGACATTGCTTCCAAGCATGCTGTGATCTGTGAGTAGTCTGGGTGTTTGATGTTGATGGGGGTGAATATCATGATGTCATCTGTGTATATTCTGTAATCAATATTGAATTGTTTTATAATGCTACAAATTGGCTGTATGTAGATGTTGAATAGTAGCGCCAAGAGAGCTGAGCCTTGTGGGACTCCTTGGTGTTGGGTGAATGGTTCAGACTGTTGGGTTTTGTTTCTTACCTGTTGTGTACAGTGGGAGAGGTAGGAGAAGAACCAATCCATGACTATGCCACATATTCCTACATCCCTGAGTCTTTGTAGTAAAGTATTGTGATTTACTGAGTCATGGGGTTATGCATTGATCTGTCTTGGGAGTGTGAAGAAAGTCTAGGGAGGCCAGAGTTGGGATTGATATCTCCAGATGAGAGAAGGAGAAGGAGCTGGAGAGAACAGGGTAGAGGAGGAGGCACAGACGGAAGCGAGGGTGAGGTTTCCTCAGTGAGAGTGGAGATGACTGAATGAAAGGAAGAAAATGGTGAAGCTCAAGGGCAGATGATAACGTAGAAGACAAAATGGCAGGGAAGGTAGGGACAGTAAGGTGTGGGTAATGAGAAGTAGGGCCATGGAACTGTTGGAAAGAGGGAAAAAGATTAGGGAGAGTTAATATCAAGCACACAGTGATCTGAAACCATGGAAGAGGGAGAAGAGGAGAGAATACAAATCAGAGGAGATAGGTCTTGGTGGGTTCAGATGCACCTGAGTAATTGTGTCAATGAGCAGAGGAAGGCTATGAAAGAATGTTAAACCTAGGGTGGGTGGGTGTGGGTGTGGGGGTGAGAAAGTAAAGTGTTAAGAAAGGAGGCACAGCACTGCAGAGAGCAGGAGTTGGGTAAAGTACAGACAGAAGCTAGGGCACACACTGAACATATAGAAATATAGAAAGAAAGAACAATACATAAATAAATAACAAACTAAATTCTAAATGGGCACAAGAAAATGCCTGAATAGAGCAGAAAAGTTAAGAGGCTTGCAATGAGGGTGCTCTCACCAAGCAGGAACCTCCAAATTTCAATATATTGTCTACGATCACACCCTCTTCAGTAGTAACTCCTAAAGTGGAACCTAGCATTGTATATCTATAGTTTGGGTTATTTTTCCCAACATGTATCAATTTGCACTTGTCCACATTAAATTTCAGCTATTTGGATGCCCAGTATCCCAGTCTCACAAGATTCTCCCGCATTTTCTTACAATCCACATGCGATTTAACAACTCTGAATAATTTGGTGCCATCTGCAAATTTAATCACCTCACTTTTTGGTCCCAATTCTAGATCATTTATAAATGTTAAAAAGCACTGATCCCAATACAGGTCTCTAGGGTACTTCTCTATTCACCTTTCTCCACTGAGAAAACTGACCATTTATCCCTACTCTGTTTCCTTTATCTCAACCAGTTTCCAGTCCACAATAGGACATTGCCTCCTATGCCATGACCTTTTATCTTCCTCAGGAGTCTTTGATGTGGGACTTTGTCAAATGCTTTCTGAAAGTTTAAATTTCTAACAGGGGCACATCCAGGCCATCTGGACATCCAAAACATGGATGTGCCCAAATTGTACCTAGATTCTGCAGGAGCTAGATGTTCTCATGGTTGCAAGATATGACACTTACAGGGCCCAGTGTGCCCCTGATTCTGCCACAGGAGATATCCTCCATTCTGCCCAGCCAGCCCGCCCTATGATCCTACTGGTATGCCGGTGCCATGGCATCCCATTGCAATGGCACCGGGATGCCCAGTAGGAGTGCCAACAGCCCAACAGCATTTTAATCTGCTTTTCCCTGCTGCCTGACACTCAGAGGGGGCAACCATAGTCAGGCTTGGGTGGCAGAGGCTCACCCGCAGTGGCCTCGTTGTCCTGGAGGGGGGTGACAGACCAGAATAGACCCTGTATGTTTGGGAGCTTTGGCCCACCCCCACTTCACCCACTTTCCGCCTCCATCCCTCCCCCTCCCACCCCTGTCCAATGCTCCCTGCACTAACCCTTTGTACGTGCGGGGAGGGCTGGACTCGGAATAGTGTGCTGGGCCAAAACGGCGGTTGGACGCCCAACCCTACTATTCGTGTCGCTGAATCGGGCCCTATATCAACTGAGTCACCTTTATCTACATATTTGTTTAAGCCATTAAACCAAGTCTGTTACTGTTTCCAGTAATTTTGTTATTAATAATGGTTTCCATAATTTTGCCTGGCACCAACGTTAGACTTGTCAATCTATATTTTCCTGGATCACCACTACAGCCTTTTGTGAAAATAGGTGTTATATGGGCCACCTCCAATCTTCTGATATTATGGATGATTTTAATGATGGGTTAATAATCATTAATAGTAGCTCTGCAATTTCATCTTTGAGTTCTCTCAGCACTTTTGGGTGTATACCATCCGGTCTAGATGATTTACTGCTCTTTAGTTTATCATTTTGTTCTACTACATTTTCCAGGCTCACTGAGATTTCATTCAGCTCTGACTCATCACCATTAAATACCCTTTCTGTTATTAGTAGCTTTCACATCTTCTTCAGTAAAGACTAAAGCAAAGAATGCATTTAGTCTCTCAGCTATGGCCTTGTTCTCCCTGAGTGCCTCTTTCCCCTTTGATCATCTAATGGCCCAATTGACTTTTTTTGTGGCTTTCTACTTTGTATGAGAGAAGAAAAACACCTTTCCTCCCAGGAAAGGAAAGGCAATGTTGTTTCCTCTCTGGAGTTAGGAGAGCCTCTCCCTTGCTCTTTGTCTCCCAAAACGGTAACATTCCTCATGTTATCCTATGGTGCAAACCCAGAAGACTTTACAGAAAGTTATCAGAAATAAAACGTCAATAGTAACACAGGGCACACTTTCTAGGAAATAAATCTAAAAATTCATTTTATCTAAACTGTTACAGCCACCATAAATACTTTGTAAAACCTTTACAGATTTTTGTTAGGATGGATTCTTTTAATGAACGGCATTGGGGTTCTCTGGGAAAACCCTAGTACCTGAAATATAGTGCTTTAATGCTGCTGCCTTTTCTCATTGATTCTTGGTTATGTCTGAGGGGCACTCATCTCTTGAACTCTTTAATCTACAATGGACCATCCTGGATAGGTACTGGATGGGCTCCCTATCCTTGTCTCTCATGTTTTAGTATCAGTGGATAGGGACTTTGTACACTCTACTGTTCTGTCCAAAAAGACTGGTACTAAGTACTCTAACTGGACTAGTTTGTATATGTTCCTGGTCTCTTGAAAAACAACAGGAGTTAACTTGTGAATAGTCTATATAAGGGAAAGAGGTGTTTGAGGACTGCCAATCCTATTTCAAGTAGAAAAGTTACCTCTTGAGGAATGTTTGCAAATGCAATGTGTGCCTTTGAGTCAGTCCTGGCTCTTGGTAACCCAGAAGCTCCTGGGTTTTCTTGGTAGTGTTACTGAAAGTAGATTGTCAGGCCTTTCTTCTGAGGCAGTGGAGGGTTAAGTGACTTGCCCAAGGCCACAAAGAGTGCTAGTGAGAATTGAACCCTGGTTGCTTGGTTACTAAGCCAGTGTTCTAACCACTGGGCTACTCGTCCACACTGAAGAGTGTTTAGTGAGAGATAATAAGAGTTTCTGGATAATATTTCTTATATTTCAATCTGTCCTCATTCTGTGATTATATTTTATATGAAATGTAAACCATTTTGAATGATGGTTGTCACAAAGATTGTATGTGCAATTTTTAAAATAAATGTATATTAATGGAACTACTGCTATCTTTCAATGAAAAAGAAAACGATTACCAAGATATGAAGAAGTATTGCATATGTATGACATACAGTATGCTGATCTTCATTGTCAGTAGTTGTTCATGCTTTGTAACTTTATAGGCAATTGCTAGAAGTTTTTTGACACATGCTGATGTGAACAGTGAACTTAGGGGTATGTTTACTAAACTGCGGTAACATAGCAGCGACTATGTTAAGGCGCGTTATGTAATGTTAAGGCGCCTTAATGTTACATTCTGTAACGTTAAGGCGCCTTAACATTACATAACGCGCCTTAACGTTCCCAGCCACGGTAAGTCCAGAAAAGGGTGGAGAGAGGGCAGAGAGAAGGGGTCAATGGGCGGGGAGTGGGCGGGGAGAGGCCCCTTTCACACTAATGTGGAGAAATTAAGGGCTGAATCCTAACGCAACTGAAAACCTGGCGTTAGCACACATTTGCAAGAGAGAGAAACCAGTTCTGTGTCAGCAATGTACAGCATAGCCAGGGAGCCCCAGAAAAGTGATAGTAGTGATACATTTGCACCAACAGCATAGCGGACAAGTATGAAAAGCCACTATGGTGACAGTGCGAATGGGGCATAGGGTGCTGCAGGTGGGACATGTAGTGGGGGCAGCTGGGGCACAGGGCTGACCAGGCGGAAGCCTAGGTGACACATAGGAACATAGACATGAGAAATCAGCAAGACAGCCACTGACCAAAGCAAAACACAAACCACAAATACCCTGACCAGCCTAGCCAAAAGTTGCCAGGGCACACACCGGACACCCTCCCAGCCACCCGTCCTCCATGTGGAAGGTGCAAAATGTTGGTAGGCTGTGATGGGGGTGGGAGGCGTGCGGAAGGCCATGTATGCCCCTCACCCCTGACACCCCAACCCTGGCACCCGCCTACCCGTGCAGTGTATGACCTTTGATGGCGCACCAACAACATATGCCCATGTCAGCACGACAGAGAGGGGTGTGTGTCCCCGTGCTGGAGGGGGCAGTGGCACCTGCCTGCAGTGGCCCCAGGCCATGCCCTTCATCAGTACGTGGTGTGCAGTGCAATATAAAAGTTCTGGCTGAGGAGACATACAGCTAGCCCAAGGGACCAATGTGACCCTGTGGCAACACTGTAGCTCAATACACACACAGCCAGTGTGTCCCTAAGCAAAGGTTCACAGGTTCAGGTCCCAGCTGTGGGCCCAACACAGCACATCCAAATATTTTACCCCACTATGTAGATGAATCAGAAACCAGAGGAGGTCATGCTGAGGAGAAGGAAAGGTACATCCCACTAATATTTCCCCACCATGTACAGAGACCAGAATAACAGAAAAGCTCGGGCTGAGGAGAAGGAAATGTCTATCCCAATAATATACCCAACCACATAGATAGAACAGAAAACCAGAAACGGTCTGGCTGAGGAGATGTAAAGGTACACCACGATAATTGACCCCACTATGTAGATAAAACACAACACCAGAAAAGGTTTGGCTGAGCAGACATACAGGTAGCCCCAGGGCCCATTGTATTTCTGTGGCAACTCTGTGGTACAGCACACACAGCCAGTGTAACCTGGAGTTGAGAAACACAGGTTCAAGTCCTGACTGCAGGCACAGCACAACCCAATATTTTACCCCACTATGTAGATGAATCAGAAACCAGAGGAGGTCCTGCTGAGAAGAAGGAAAGGTACATTCCAATAATATACCCCACCACATAGACAGAACATAAAACCAGAAACGGTCTGTCTGAGGAGATGTAAAGGTACACCACGATAATTGACCTACTATCTAGATCAGGGGTGTCCAACCCTGTCCTGGAGGGCCACAATCCTGGCAGGTTTTTGGGATAGCCCTAATGAATATGCATGAATATATATGCATTAGAGATATCCTGCCAACCTGACTAGTGTGTGGCCCTCCAGGACTGGTTTGGAGATCCCTGGCTTACACCTCTGTCATTTAAGATTGTGAGTGGACAAGGTGCAGATGACCTAGACATCAAAAAGGGTAGATAGAATTTGTCACATTCCTCCTCGCTTCTCACCGCCACCAAAATGTTGTCTATTAGATGTCTAGGATATCTGTACCTTACCCACTCACAATCTTAAATGACAGAGATTTAAGGCAGGGGTCTCCAAATCCAGTTCTGGAGGGCCACAAACCAGTCAGGTTGGCAGGATATCTCTAATGCATATATATCTCATGCATATTCATTAGGGCTATCCCAAAAACCTGCCAGGATTACGGCCCTCCAGGACAGGGTTGGACACCCCTGATCTAAATAAAACACAACACAAGAAAAGATCTGGCTGAGCAGACATACAGGTAGCCCCAGGGCCCATTGTAACTCTGTGGTACAGCACACACAGCCAGTGTGACCTGGAGTTGAGAATCACAGGTTCAAGCCCCAAATGCAAGCACAACCAAATATTTTACTCCATCACATAGATACACCATCAAAACGTGCAATCCCCACGGCAGCAGCCAACAGGGGCACAAACACCCACTCAGCCAGGCTCCACTATCCAATTCCAAATGTACAGTCAGGCTATTGGCCCCAGCACGGAGCTGCAGGTAGCATCCCAGCACCACCACCACCTCCTGCACAGGCCGGAAACATCTACACTGTGAGCAGGGCAGGGTGGTGGGCAGGTTTGCCAAACACCCCTATTAGTGCATAGTGACGCGGTAGGAGTGTGTGTGTGTGTATGTCTATCCATTGTATTGTGGCTACCCACCCTGTCCTGGGCCCCCAGTGTGCTGATGTTAACAGCATTAAAATGTAAATTTGCATAATGAGGAGCAAGGTTTTGTGGGTATGGTCAGGACAGGGCATATTGGGCAGGCATCAGCTGCACAGGGAGTAGGGCAATGGCTCAGTCACTGTAGTGGCAAAACACCACCTGCATGGACACGGGGGCCAAAGCATGTAATGCTGTGAGGCCAGTCCACCCTGATTGTTCAGTGACCATAGTATGTCTAGGTCCCCCCACAGTGCTCTATGCTATCTATCACCAATGATACATGTGTGATTCTAGTTCTGGGGGCCAATCACTAACATACCTGCTTGGTGTGTGTGTGTGTGTGTGTGTGTGTGTGTGTGTGTGTTCCACATACCATGTCTGGGTACACAGGTGTGCTTTCTGTGAGTCTGTACTAGGGACTGGCTAGTGGACTGTTTGCAGTTAGTTTGTGCATGGTTGGAACACCCTGTATGCTGCTGCAGGTGCAGTCCAAAAGAGCTGTCAGGTGGTGATATGTGGCCAGGGAGAATGCACAGGCCCACCACCACATCATGGTTGGCCTGCCACTGCTGCAGTCACATGTATGTGTCCTGTGCACTAGCCCTTGAAGGCTGTCTATTGTCATTATGACCAAAAGTCACTGGTGCCACATCCAATCCCCAGGCACCTGTCACTCCATGGCCGCTCTGACAATATGAGTGAGAGTGGGCCCTTGGGGGCACATAGTGTAGACCACTCTGACTGGTACATATCCCCCATGTGATCCTAAACACCCCCACTAGCAGGTGTCCATGGCAGTCAGATCCCAACACTGTGTACGCAGTGACATGGTTGAGGTCTGGTCCCAGCAGACCACATGTGACTGCAGAACACAGATGGGCACAGAGCCACTCTCAGATGCACTGTTACAAACACCTGTCACCCACTGGTAGGGATGGGGATGTGTAGCAGGACCTCACTTGGTTTGCACTTGGTGTAGCAGGACCTCATTTGGTTTGCAGCTTGTCGTGCTGTGAGGGCTTGCGTGCATCAGTGATGCTGAGAGCTAAACTATCGATAGTTTAACTACTGGCAGGGTCTCCCAAGATGGACAGGTCTCAGCTGAGGTGCCAGACCAAGACAATCCACCCATCTGGGCAGCAGCAGAATGGGATAGTGTTGACGGCGGAGGATCACATTTTTGTGACAACGGCAACACCAAACTTAAATTGCGTGGAAGAAAGGCCCGGCAATCTACTTCTGTATCTTGCCATGAAAACCCAATGGATAGTTACAACAAAACAAATTGTGCTATGGTGCTGGAAGATGAGACCTCCAGGTCGGAAGGCACTCAACTAGTTACTGGGGAAGAGCTGAAGACTTTTCAGAGTAAAGCCAGCATTTATGATGTGGTTGGATCAAAGCCCTCTACCGTCTGAGCACAGGGGCTATTAGGGAGCTCTATGAGGATCTGGGACCTGACCTCGAGGTCCGGACTGCCCGGTCACATGCCATACCGGGATTGGCCAAGCTCCTGTCTGCCCTACATTTCTTTGCCTCTGGCTGCTTCCAATCCTTGGTGGCCACAGTGGGGGGAATGAGCAGGCCCACCTTCTCGCGCTATCTCCATCAGGTACTGCGGGCCATGGTCAGCTGGGTTAGGAATTACATTACAATTCCTAACAGTGGGCAACAGTGAGGGGCCCTGGGCCAGGCATTCCAGCGGATTGCGGGGATACGTGATGGGAGCTATTGATTGCACACATGTTGCTCTGGTCCCGCCCAGAGACAGGGAGGTGGTGTTCTGCAACCGCAAACACTACCATTCCCTGAATGTTCAGGTTGTTTGTGATGCAACTATGTGTATTATGAATGTGGTTCCCCGGTTTCCAGGGTCCGCCCATGACTCCCATATCCTGCAACACTCGGCACTATTCAGGCAATTTGAGGCCAGACAATATGGGGACTGTGTCCTGATGGGTGGGTATTAGCCATCTCTAACATGCTCATGTTGTCTCTGTGTCCTGTGGTCACTGCACCTCGCACATGTGGGACAGGGTCACCTTTGGTGTTCCATTCGGGCCTTCTGACTGCATATCCCCTGCGACACACATGACATGGCATGCTGCACCTCAGATGTTTTTGAAGAACACATTACAGACACAGTCCGTCATGCTGTGGCATATCACTGCCCATCCGATGTCTCTTATATGTGGTCCCATTGCTGACTATGACCTCTGCATGCCTCTCCCTGCATTGTGGTTGTGCATCACTGACATTGTGTGGGGTGGTGTCCTCCAGCATTCCATGTCACTGTCACAGGGGACATGGACACATATGTTTGTGTGTTTCCAGACATAATTATGTCAGCCATATGTGCGTCACTGCTCAATTTTGTGTCCCGGTACACGTGCAGATTATACTGTTTCCCGGTGCCGCTGCTGTACTGCACATGCCTTTTGGTGTGGTCCTCCATGTTGGTGTGAAACACAGATTGTTTGCCATCACCCTCTGTGCACAGCCTGGACTCACACACATATGCCAATGTACATGTGTCGGTCTGGGTTGTGTGTTCCTAGTTGACTCTGTCTGCAAGGTGTGTGTGTGTGTGTGCTACCGGAGGGGGGGCCTGGGTTGGCTCACATATTCGTTTTCATGCTGTGCTGTGTGTTGGGGGGGGGGCCCATCCCCATTTAACTCATCTGTAGCATCATGTGGCTGGCATTGTGGTGTGATGTTGCATCCCACATGTCTGCTCTGTGTTGGGCAGCATTGGTGTATAGTTTCACCCATCTTGGCTACACCCCTACTGTATATGTTACTGTGCCAGCATATGTGTGTGCACTGTACCATGGCTGTCACATTATTGCATGCATGCTGGTCTCTGTCCCATTCCTGGGGCACTGCCATGTATCCGCCTGCTGCGTTCAGGGATGCTACTCGTGGGTGTGGGCTGCAGGTGGTTGGTGATGTGATTGGTCTGGTTACTGTTGGTGTGTGCTGCCCTCATTACCCCACCCCCATGTCATGTATTTCACACCCCCAAACGCTGGTGCACAGCTGCCGTGTGCCATTATGAGACGTCATCTGTATGTGTCGTCGTGTATCTGTTGACCTTTCGCATATAGATGCTTGTGCACACTTGTGTGACCACCAGTTCATGATTGACCTTACCACATTTCTGTCTGCAGGTGATGCGGGATATGGCTGCTGACCCCTGTGCGTCTTCCATGGACACATGCAGAGAGGAGGTACAATGAGGCCCATGCCTCCAGCCGCTCAGTCATCGAGCATACCTTTGGCATTTTGAAGAGTTTCTTCAGGTATCTGGATTGGACCGGTGGGGCCTTACAATACAAACGCATTACTATGGCACAGATCATTCTGTCCTGTTGCATCCTATACAACATTGCACTCAGGCACAATATCTGGGTCGACATTAATGAGGATCTTGAGGAGGATTCACTGTGCCCTCCTGAAAGTGGCCGTGATGACACATGTGCAGGGACGGCGGTCAGGCAACGTCTGATCGAGGAGCTGTTCTCATGTAAGTCCTGCATGTGTGGTGATATGCATATTTGTCTACATGTACATGCTGCGGTGTATGTTTCTGGCCTCTCTCTGCACATATGTATGTTTCCCTTCTGTCTTTACATCCCCAGGAGTAGCCAATGTTCATGGCCATCGCAACGGTTCAGTGGTACCTGTGAGTATGTCCTTCAACCTGCAGGTAACTGTGTTGGGTGAACATAGCGGTATATGTACTGTGGGTGCACTGCGGCATAGCACATTTCTGTTGTTCTCTGTCCACTGCACATATGTTGTTGTGCACCTGTTTGGCCTGTGCCTCCCTACCCCACATGTTCGGTTTGGCAACCATATGGCCATTAGTTCAGGTCAGGTTCTTGGTTTTCATAACTGTATTTGTGGCAACTGGGATGGAGCTGTGTGTGTCTGCAGGTGCAGGGTGTGGTGGTGGTGGGCGGCACATACACCCTTTGCCTAGCATTGTGCCATTATACGACATCAGTGTCTCCTTGCGTGGACTGTGATGCTTGCCTCCACTGGTCTCAGCTTGGGGCCGTATACTACTGGCGGCATGCTCTCCCCATCTCACTGTGTGTGTGTGTCTGTGTTTTTGGGACATGTCTATGTGATGGCACACTCTCTGCTACCCTTGTGCGTTGTCTGGTGATGGGATGTGCCTGGACACGTGCGGTGGTGCTCACTGCTCTATCTCTAACCCTGTGCTGGTGCCCTTGTGTACATTGTGCACACGTATTTATGCATGTCTTCTATGTTTTCTATTGACCTGTCTCCTGTTTGCTGCCAGTCCACTATGCATCAATGGTTCCATTTCATGGATCTCGCCAGACCTTGAACATGTGGCATTGCCGGCTCGACATGCGGCCATGGTGAATCCATGCATTCTAGTGACACACCCTACCTTTACTGTGACCTCTTGTGGGCTTTGCCTGCCTCAGACAGTCCCTATCAGACACCTGCTGCACACAGATAGTACGTTACATGTTTGATCTGTTTAGACTCACATCACACTTCAAATGTTTCTTATGGGCTGTTTGTTTTGTTGTGGACCTCTGTGGGATCTGTGTGCACCAACACTGCTGGACATGCTGTGGCCCACTGGGCAGCCTATGTTACATGGCCATAGACATGGCCATGTCGAGATGGCAACCTGGTTGGCCGTGCCATCTCCAGCTGTGGCCAACACACAGTGTGCTCTTTGTTGTGATCGTGTCCTGTGTACATGTCTGAGATCTCATTATGTACATATTGTGGCTTTTTTCTGTCCATTGTGACCTTATTTTGTGTACAGCATACCATGACCTGTTTCTCCTTCCTCTATCACAGGGTGCAGCGAACACACACGGCATATCGTCTACATTGCAGCTGGCCTACCCATCACAGTACCATTGGTGGACAGAGCACCTCGATGCAACGATCCCTGGGGGATGGTGCCATTGGGTGATGGGCCTCAGCGAGTGGGACACACGCCTATGATGGACATTATTGTTTGACTAATACTTTGTGGTGAACAGGGACAACTGACACAACATTGCTGCCGTACTCTGCCTGTGTGTCGTGGTCATCACGATGGACATGCAGTACAGTCTGCATTACTGTTGCACACTGAGTTGTCACACATAACCTTGCATGCCCATGGATCTGTGACAGCTGTACCGGGACATGTGTACTTTCGGATGACATTTTCACTATGGACAATATGTACTGGTCCAAACATATACAGCAGGATGTCAATACTCACTGTATGTTGTGCATCTATCTGACAATGTGTTGATGTGGGTGGGCCATGTGTGTCACCTGCAGTGCAGTATATCTACATATGTTTGTGTGGACAGTTGCATGCAGCCACATGTGTGCCATGGGGGAAACATCCTGTAGGCCCTGTTGCTATGTCTGGCTACCTTGTACTTGGACATGACAAACTGTTTGCCACCACACCACTGTGATGCGTGCTACCATCTGTGATTGGTGTTTGACCCTCGCAGGGGGTGTTACAGTTCATCTGGGGCAGCACTCTGTCATGATTTAACGTACACGGTGCATGTGCATCTGCCTGATTCCAGGTTTGCAATGGTGCATGTGCCTACGTGGATTCTGTGTGGGTTCGTGCACCATTGTTGTCCTTTCGTTCTAACTCCACATACATGTTATTGTGTGTGGTTCCTCTACAGATGTGCCACTGTACATTGATTTACCTCTCCATCAATGCAAGTGTGCCCAAACCTCCGTATGACATAGCATTGTGCCACTGACATTGCAGCATTACCTTAGCTGTGGTGCGGGGGGTGTCTCATTTTTCTGCCTTAGGTTGTACATCTCCTGCTCATTGGTATATCTGTGATGCTTCTGTATCCACAACACCCATTGCAGCAGGCCTTCTGCATGGTGCTACCTCTATGTCTGTGAGGTTCGGCTATGTTTGTTCTTTGGCAACAAGTGCATCTCCTACCTGTTTCCATGTCCTCATTTTGCCTTGTGTAACTGTTATTGCTCCCATTTGGTCATTAAAGGTGTTTCTGTACATGCGTAACTGATGTCTGCTGATTCTCACGCACATCACAGACTTTTGACTGGCTATCTACACTGCTGTAGGACCCATTGATACACATACATATGGTCTACACAGTTGAGGGTTGGTGCTGGGACATTGAGACATGATATTTTGTTAATGTTTCTGCATTTGCCTGTGCACTGCAGATCTACATTACTGTATGGCAGCATGGCATTACATCTAGGTATCCTCCGTTCCGACCCTATCGCCTTCTGGTTATGTGGGCAGCTTTGTGCACCTGCTTGGACCGTGCCCCCTGTTAGTTGTGGGTTCCTGTGCTATTCCCATGATGATGCAGACAGCGCACGTCAGTGCCATCTGGTTCACTCACATCACTGTGTCGCCAGTTGACCTTTCAGGTCATTGCTCAATGTGTGTGTTCTATCATACACAACATGTGTGTAGTGTATTAGACATTCTGCTGCTGCATTCCTAAGCACAGATGGTTTCACTGATGGCCACATACATATTCCATTTTAACACAGGTACATTCATCGCTTCCATGTGGCTGTACAGTTGGATATCATCTGTTTTGGAGCATTGTGGCTTCTTGTGGGTGGGCATCTCTACTACTAGGGCACATGCATTCCCAGGCTGCTGCCTCTACATCCCCGCCTGGGATGTGTGTGTCGGACATAGCTGGCATTTGAGTTCGTTGGCATTGGTGCTGGCGGTGACTGTGGGACTGCTTGGATATGCGCCTGCCTCCTTGTCTATACATCATCCACTGCAGAGATGTTGATGTGTTGGTGTGGCACTATGGTTCTCGCACTGGTCTGCGTACCTGGGGACCAAGATTCAATTCCCTATGTAGCATTTGTCAGGCCACATTCCCTGCATTGCTCTGACGGGGTCCAGTTAATCATTGTCACCGTTTGATGTATATTATGAGGGTTATGTTGCCATGTACACTGTTTTGCTTGATATCATGGCCAGGCTCTGACACCCATTACATATATCTGTGTGCAGGCTAGCTATACATGCTTTTCCTGGCTTCTGTGTCCTGTATTGCCGGGCACATATGCCTTTGAGGACATTTCATAACTTCTGTGTGTTTGGTCCTCCACATGCAGCACCCACTGTGTACATGTACACAGGATGCATCTCCTGGACATGATCTGTCCTGCTCCTCATTTGTTGATGGACCAGTGGCTTTGGTGTGACATTTTTTACAGACATTTGTCTCTGCTGCTGCATCACCACACTGACCATTTTATTTATTTATTTATTTAGCTGTATTTATATCCCGCTTTTCACCGAGTCAAAGCGGTCAATTGGGGGATACATTTAACATGAGGGGATATGACACACATACGTTAATACTTACAGGGAACATGGGCAATGGAGGGTTAAGTGGCTTGCCCAAGACCACAAGGAGTGCTTATAGGACTAGAAATCCCAGTCCCTCCGGACTGAGATTGCTGTTCCAGGTAGGACTTGAACCCCCGGCCCTCCGGCCTGAAGTACCTTGTCCTAACCATTAGACCACTCCTCCCTCACCATCCTGGACCACTGGCAGTTGCCTGTGTGCCAGCCGTCTGCCGCCTCACATGGTGCTGTGACTTTGCATACACACATGCCATTTAGTGGTACATATTAGCATTGCAGTTGCTCTGATTGTTTGACATAGTGGTTAGAGGCATGCATTGGGCCCCCATAGGTTGTGGGTTTGATCCCAGCATGTTCCATTCCTCTTGTGTTCTGCTAACCTTACCATGCAATGCTGCAACTTTGTCATCTCTCCGCACACCCTCCCTTCTCTTCGCTGTGCCCCACAGTGTGTCCTCTATGCAGCTTATCTTTCACATATTAGCTGTTACATATAGTTCTTATCATTATGCTATCCAAGTGAGCAGTTGGCTTGGGGGATTGGTAGTGCTGTTGTGATGCTGTTGTTGGACACGTTGTTGTATAGGTTTGATTCTCATGTGCTCCTTTTTGGTTCTATTCCCCATTTTTCCCTGGTCCAATGACCATGCACACAGCTGTCCCCTCTGCAGGCCCCTGCCACCCTTTCTATTTTGGATCTTCGCTCCTTGGCATGCTTTGTTCAGGGCATTCCATTTCATGGCGTGTGTGCATATGTTTATCTGTGTCTCTTGTCCCACTTACAGACTGCGATATCAGCTGTGGATGTCTGTTCTGCATTTGTGTTGCAACATGGGTACTGGTGGGTTGCCCTATCCTGGCACACAACAGGCATTTTGTGTGGTGTCCTGCAGTGTTCTTGTATGCAGACATTGCTGTGGAACTCAACATGGTGGTATAGCCTGCTGGTTTGTTCACTGACTTTCTGCCTACTGGTCATGGGTTCGATTTCTGTTTGTTCCCATTTTTATGCCTGTCCTATACAACTACTTGTCATTCCTTTGGACAGTCATATCTCTGTGGATCTGTGCTGCCAGCCCACAGGACCCTCACCACAGTTGCCAACAATCCTTATAAGGCATTATAGGGCACCTTATTAGGCACAGTATAAGGCACGTTACAAGGCACCTTATTCGGCACAGTGCAAGTCACCTTATTAGGCACAGTACAAGGCATGTTATAAGGCACGTTACAAGGCACCTTATTACATGCCTTGTACTGTGCCTAATAAGGTGCCTTGTAGCATGCCTTATAACGTGCCTTATAACGTACGTTACCTGACATGCTTGCCATAATGCTGCCCCGCCCACGCCTTTATATGAACATCTGTACCTTTACCGCGGAAACTAACGCAAATGACATTACCGCAGTTTAGTAAACATACCCCTTAGTTGAACATGTTCCTGAGTGTTGGGGGAGGAATTGCACTAATTGGTGGGTGCTTGATGGATGGGGGCTGAAGGGGTGCATTGGTGGGGACTCATAAAGTCATTTAAGTGAGGGATGCTCAGTGCGTGGGAGATTTATCGAGAATGTGTTAGTAAGTGGGGACTGAGTAGAGGTGCATTAGTAGGTAGGGTACTTAAAAAGTAATTCCAGAGTGTTTTTTGCGGAGTCCCTCAGGACTCAATTCTTTCACCGTTGCTTTTTAATATTTTTCTGCACCTTTAGTTTTCTTAGTCCATTCTCTTGGCATTTCAGCCCATTTTTTCACTAATGACATCCAACTTATTGCATTTTTCTATCCTCAATCTTTGGATATGCAGCCAATGAATCACTGTCTAGTGCCTATTTTACAATGGCTCATATCTAACCAATTACATTTTAATTTAGAGTAGTGCAAAGCCATGTGGATTTATGGCCATTTGGACCCAATAACATCAGCGTCAACTTTGGAGGGTTCCACTTTACAACTGTTTTCTTCATTAAACCTTTAGGATGTGTTTTTGATTTGCGATTGACTTTCATTCCTCAAATGAAAAGGCGAAAAGGTGTTTTTCTGCTCTTCGTACAATTAAAGCTTTTCTTTCTGTTTTAAATAAACCAGCGCTTACTACTTTGGTACGCTTGTTGGTAGTTAGTAAGTTTGATTAAGGCAATTCTCTTTATAATGGTATTCCTTTGTATTCTATCAAATACCTGTAAAGAATTCAGAATGTGGCTATCAAGCTATTTACATTTTCTAAACCTTTTGATCATGTTACCCTCCATCTTCAGTCTCCTCATTGGCTGCTAATAACTTTTCTTATTAAATTTAAAGTTTTGTTATTAGCTCAAAGGTTTTCTACTTTACCTCTCAGATTTACTTATTTCTTATACACCCACAAGATCTTTGCATTCTCAACATCATGACACTCAGGAGGCCTGAGGATCCTGGGAAAATATAGAGACAAGTCTTTTGCACACAGCAGCACTAAAACCTAAGCAAGGCATAGAAAAAAACTCAACAAATGATTTTAATAAGTATATTTCTAATGCTTAATTGGTTTTATCAAGTATTTTGTATGCATATTATAACTAAATTAAATTTGTTTTCTGGGTATATGTATATTTATTAAAATCTTTTATCAACATTCATATTGTATGTGTATCTTGCTTTGTTTTTCTTGTAGCGGATCCCAAGATCCTGGACCTGAGATCATCTAAGTTGTTTTCACTTCAGATGTTAGAGGTGTGAGTTAAATTTAGCTTCTATGTCTAATTCCTGTAGTTAAAAATGGAAGCAAACTTAAACGTTAGCTAAGATTTTAGCCCACTTTATTACTTTACCAAGGGGCATGTTTACTAAGCCCCCACACTAGTAATGTGGGCTTGGGCTGCACGACTAGTGCAAGGCACTGTGCTAGATGCAGGGGGGAGAGGGGACAGCCGTCTCCCTGAATTTAGTGCAGGTACCTCCATCCATTGTGCTGGCAGTAGTTGCTTCCCACCAAGCACCAGTAGCATGTACTTTCAAGGCCTTTACTGGTGGTGTTGCATCAAGAATTCCCAAGCCCCACCCAGTTGCCACTGAGATATGCGCTGCCCAGGTAGCATGGGTGTGTTAGCGCAGGGTCCGGTGCTACTTTGTAGCATGGCACCAAGAATGCATGCTACCCAAGTAGCATACTTTAGTAAACATGCCTCTAATATTTTTAGCTGAAATGGTATAAACTAATTATCTGCTCATAGATTCACCACTTAGAAACTAAAGAAAATTTTTTTTTATGGTGCCCCAAAGCTAACCAATATTCGGTACAACGGTCTCAGTAAAAAACACGCAGCTGTTTGTATGGTTTTAAGAACCATAGCAAAATCTTGGAGGTGATTCCAGGGCTACGAGATAAGACTATATGTTGTGTATGGAGCAGGAGCTCTAATTTAAAGGAGCAGTTAAGTCCTTCCCGTATATGCCCACTGATTCCTGTGTGCGAACAGACCATTGCGTTGGGGCAAAAAAAATGTGGTCATTGTAGCATATGTGCGGTAACATTGGAGATAGTGGAGTTTGAGCATCAGGATGTTACATATAAGTTAAGGAAAGCTACAACGTGCCACTCGACTTATGTAGTCTACGGGGTTCGTTGCCCATGCACTTTGTTATACATAGGAAAGACCATCAGACTGCTGAAGTTACGGATGGCAGAGCACCGTAGTCGAGTGAATAACAAAGTACTAGAGGCACCGTTGGTGCAACACTTTCTTAGTGCGAATCATGGTTTTGATCAACTTCGGTGCTTTGCTATAGATCAAGTAGTTGCCCCTCGGTGGGACAAAACTAAGGAGCAAATTTTGCTCAGAGAGGAACAGCGATGGATCTTCAAATTAAATACGGTTAAGCCACAGGGCTTGAACGCTTCCATTGATTGGTCGGTATGCGTTTGAGGAGATCATACGGGGCTCCGTTGAGGGAAGGAGGAGTCAAGCGGGAAGCCTTTAAAATGTTCAAGGAAGTCGTAGACGCATGCGCGGCGTTTTTTCAATTGCCGGAGAGGAGAGCAGTGAACGTAGCTAAAATTTTCCTCCCGTGGCGAATGAAATACTGGAGTAATGGAGATAAATTTACAGGTATAGTTGAGATAGTTGATATATGCGACATAGTAAGCAATGGTTGTTATTGAAACAAAGAAATGACATTCTGTGGCTGGTTTTTTCAGATTAGTTCATGAGGATTGTGTGTACTCCCCTGAAGAAACACATGTTGTGAAACGCTTGGGCGCCTTAGAAGAATGGCGTTGGGATTGCAGCCGCTGGCATATATGCTTGATATCACCTCAGTGAAATGATGGACGTTATGCACGACCAAGAAGCTAAGGGGCATGTTTACTAAAACCCCGCTAATGTGTGGGCCGCGCTAGTGTGCGGGTGCCATATAAGGAGTGGGCGTTTCTTGCTGAAAAAGAAAATCCGGAATTTACATATGTGCTAAGGTGCGTGGCGCCCATGTGCGCCCCGCACATTAGCGCATGAGATAGCTGCGCGGGAGGCATAAATGGTGCGCTGATGTGCAAGCAGAAGAGCAGAGCCACAGCACAATGGTTAAAGCACTTACCAATAGTGCAGGGATCAGGAGTTCAATCCCCCACAGTGCACAATGAAGATGGCTGGCTAAGACATTATTTTAGGAGGCATATAAATAATGGGCGGCATAAGTGGCGCGCTGATGTGCAAGCAGAAGAGCAGAGCCACAGCACAATGGTTAAGACACTGACCAATGGTGCAGGGATCAGGGGTTCAAACCCCCACAGTGCTCATTGAAGACAACTGGCTAAGGCATTACCTTAGGAGCCAGTCCAATATTGGGCTGCATAAGGCAGCATGCTGATGGGCATTAGGCAGCATGCTATTGATTTAGGAGGCTTTTTAATATTGGAAGGCATAAGGCGGCGCGCTGAAATACAAGCACAGGAACAAAACCACAGCACAATGGTTAAGACATTTGACCTGATGGTGCAAGGATCAAGGGTTCAATCCCCCACAGTGCCCAATGAACAAGGCTGGCTGAGGCATTACATATTATGGGGAAGATTGCTTTAGGAGTCATTTTATGTTTAGTTTAATTATCACTACTAGCAAATGCACTCTCAAAGCGTGTTAACATAAGTCGCCCTATAAGGCACATTTTAAAGTGCACTGTCCGCCAAGGCACCCTAGAATGTTGCTTATAGGGCGCTTTAGAGGGTGCCGTATGAGGTACCGCAAGGTCAGAGTACTGTTTTTGATGGCAGCACTGTGCAGTTTAAGGAATGAAAAGCATAAATAGGTGCGCTGACATGCAAAGAGGAGCAGCAATGGAGCACAATGGTTAAGGCACTGACTGCTGATACAGGGGTCATGAGTTTGCTCCCCAGGGTGCCTACTACGCAAGGCTGGCTGTGGCATCAGCTTTGCAATGTACATATTTTTTCCTGCAGCACTTTATTTTTATTTTATTAATTGCTGCCAGCAAACGCCCTCACGTGCCGTAATTGAAGGTGCCGTATAAGGCACCCTATAAGGCACTCCATAGGGCACATTATAAAGTGCACTGTCCGCCACGGCACCCTAAAATGTCCCCTATAGGGCACCCTATAAGTTGCGTCACAGGATAATGTATAGTGCACCTTATATGGACGGGAACCATAAGGTGCCCTATAGGGCGCCCTATAAAGCGCCCTCAGAGCCACCTTATGGGTACAGTACGCTGAGGGTGATTTTGCTTTCATCAAAATATGTACATTAAAAAAAATAATGCTTTGGACAACCCTATCAAATAGCCCCACTGTGGGTTTGAACCCATGACATCTGGTTTCACAGGCAGTGAAGTAACCATTAGGCTACAGCTGCTAGCAAGCCCCTGGCTGGCTGCAGAGAGCCTGCATGTCACCACACAGACAGTCTGCTGTGGTCACCAGGATAGGGTTAGCCCACCCGTACCCATGATGCACTGCACATGCAAATCAGCTGTCCACAGATGAACACAAGATGGGGAATGCACCCCCACAGCACTTCGGCCTGGTAGGGGGTACTGACCGTGTGTTTTACTGGCACAGAGTAGCTACACACCGTCACATTGTGTGGGTACTGTGCTCACCCTGAGGGTATGATGAGGGCCCAGGACCAGGTCCACAACACCTTCCATGACTGAAAGAGGCCATGCCGGAGGTTCAAAGCAGTGTTAATGTGTGAGATAGGTAGTTTCTGCAGAAACACCTTGGATATTTTTGTCTGATTCAGTCAGGTGTAGCCCCCATGGACCATGCACCACCACCCCCCTCCTCCAGGGCTGAGGGCAGCAAACAGGGTTTCCTATCAACAGATCCACATTCTACCTCCCTGCAAAGGTGGCAGTAGAGGGGAACATCAACCCCAGTCCTGCTGAGGAACAGACACCCCACAGGGCAGTCAATGCAGCTCTATACACATCCATAACACACTAGCAGACAGACATTAGGCCTGGATATGCTAAGCTGCACCCCACCACTATCTGATATTCTCCTGCAGCAAGCCATCAGCTGCTGCATTCTGCTCCATCAAGACACATACCAGCTGCAAACAGTCTGCTAGCTAGTTCATAGTGCATGTTCCCAGTGGAGATGCATGCACCCAGAACTGGGATGTCAACATACACAGCAAGCAGATAAATCATTGACTGGGCCCCAAAACAAAACCCATATATATCACATGAGAGAAATGCTATATAGCACTATGGGGGTGCCTAGACATGCTGTCATCACTGCACAGTCAGGGTGAGAGTGATCCCCCCAGCAGGACATACAGAGGTCACCCTGTCTGTGTAGGTGGTGGCCGGGCACTACAATGTCCCAGCCAGTGCCCTGTGCAGATGCATCCTGGCCAGCCCTCCCTGTCCGGGCTATACCCATGGTACCTTGCTCCTCATTATGCACATTGGCAGGCCAATACTGGCAACAGTGCTGGCAGTGTGGGCGTTGGAAGGTGTTTGCAGCCACCACACACTGTATAAACAGACACACACTCCCACACCTATGCCAGCATTGTGATACTATAGAGGAGTTTATCAGCCTTGCCCACCACACCAGTCCTGGGCACAGTACAGGCATGGATATGCTACGCAATACTGTTGGGGGTCACTCCCCAGGGTGGTAAACACTGTCAGAGACCAGACCTGAAGCACACACCACAGACATCAGAAAGATTGTTATGATGGAACTCAAAGAGCAAACTGTGCTTAACGTAGGACTTGCTATCTGCCAGTAATCATAGGAAACGTTTGATAGGTGTGTACCGTTTACCCAGGTGTTGGGTGGCATTGCTAAGGTATGCAAGTGCTAGTATTGGGAGATGCATGCAGGGCTCAATGTCCTGCCTCTTGAGGAGGCATTGGCCAATGGGGCCTATGTGTGTGGGTGTGTCTGGCCCTGTTGGCTGCTGCTTTACGGCAGGCAGTGGTTCTGAACCAGTCCTCCTTGAACCCCTAGGCCAGTCGGGTGTTCAGGATAGCCCTAATGAATATGCATGAGATATATATGCATTAGAGATATCCTGCCAACCTGACTGGTTTGTGGCCCTCTAGGGCCTTACACCTCTGTCATTTAAGAATGTGAGTGGGCAAGGTGCAGATCTCCAAGACATCAAAAAGGTTAGATAGAATGTGTCACATACCTCTTTGCTCCTCACCACCACCAAAATATTGTCTATTAGACAACTTTTTGGTGGTGGTGAGAAATGAGGAGGCATGTGGCACATTCTATCTACCCTTTTGATGTCTAGGGCATCTGCACGAGTCAGAAACCCTGCTCTGCACAATTTTACTGTGGGCTCATTTACTTTGTATGGAGACAAAAGGGCAAATAAACCTCAAAAATGACATCGAAAAAAGGAGAAAGAACCCATAACCAAGCTGGGCAACAGTGATAGCAATGGGCAACATTAAAAAACACTCCCAGGAAAGCTCCAATAAAAAAAATGATTTTTGGAAGGGTCTACGGAGCGTAGACCCTTCCAAAAATCATTTCTTTTTTTTGGAGCTTTCCTGGGAGTGTTTTTTATTGTTGCCCATTGCTATCACTGTTGCCCAGCTGAATTATAATTTTTAGCATTTTTGTTGTGGTCATTTTCAAGTTTTATTTGCAATTTTGTTCTGTGCACATGTATCACACTGCTCACGTTTTGTAGGTTTCCCCGGTTTTGCTGTACATTGCTGACGGAAATGGTTTCTCTTCCCTTTAAATCGGCTCTAACGCGAGGTTTTCACTCGCGGTATTTTTTAGGTTGATTTTCAGCCCCGATCCTGTGTGGGGAGCCTCTCCCCTCCCACTCTCCACCCATTGACCCTGTCCCTCCGACCCTCGGGAGCCTTCCTCCGCCCTCGGAATGCCTTTCCACGCCCCTATCGCACAACAGCGCGCCGTGCACTTGTGCGGGCCCATTAGTGTGACGCGCACGTGTGCGGGGTACAAAAATGCACTATTAGCATGCGCTAAGGTACCTTAGGGGCATGTTTACTAAACATTCCTAACGTGCGGGGCCGTGCTAGTGTGCCTGTGCCATATAAGGAGTGGGCGGTTCAGGCAGAAAATAGAAAAAAAACGGTAGTAAGCAACCGGACGTGTGTGCGTCGCGCTAATGTGCGGGGGTCGACATTAGCGCGAGGAAAGGCAAAGTGGCGCGCTGCTGAATATACAAAACAACAGAGCCGTGGTACAACGGTGAAGACACTGACCAATGGTGCAGGGGCCATGGGTTCAATCCCCCAGTGTGCGCAAAGACAAAGGTCAGCTGAGGCAGTAACTGTAATGATTAACATTGTTTTAGGAGGCAAATTAATTTGGAACGGCATAAGGCGGCGCACAGTTATTTTTGGGCAGCAGAAGGCGGCGCACTGGTCCCCTTGGGCGGCAGAAGGCGGCGCGCTGATAGGCACAAGGTGGCGCGCTGATGCACAAGCACAGGAACAGAGCCACAGCACAATGGTTAAAACACTGACCAATGGTGCAGGGATCAGGGGTTCAACTCCTCACAATGCCCACTGAAAAATGCCTGCTGAGGCAGTATGTATTATGTTGTGGAGTGCTGTAGGAGGCTGTATAATTTTATTTTGTTATCACTACTAGCAAACGCACTCTCCCAGCATGTTAACATACGGCGGCCCATAAGGCACATGTTACAGTGCACTGTTTGCCAAGGCACCCTTGAATGACCCCTATAGGGCAGCATGTATGTTGCGACACAGGATAATGTATAGTGCACCCTATAGGGATGGCAACCATAAGGTGGCCTACAGGGCGCCCTATGAAGCACCCTCAGAGGCACCTAATGGGTATAGTAAGCTGAGGGTGGTCTTGCCGGCATAGACATATGTACAGTAAATAAAAATAAAGCTGTGGACAGCCCTACCAAAGGGCCCCACTGTGGGTTTGAACCCATGACCTCTGGCTGCACAGGCAGTGATGTAACCATTGCGCTACAGCTCCATAGCTGTAAGCAGGCCCCTGGCTGGCTGCAGATAGCCTACACGTCACCTCACAGACAGTCTGCTGGTGTCAACAGGATAGGGTTAGGCCACCCGTACCCATGATGCACTGCACATGCAAATTAGCTGTCCGCAGATGGACACAAGATGGGGAATGCACCCCCACAGCACCTCGGCCCTGTTGGGGGAAGTGACCGGGTGCACCCACACAGCACCTTGGCCTAATAGGGGGCACTGACCGGGTGTTTTACTGGCACAGAGTAGCCACACACCGTTACATCGTGCGGGTACTGTGCTCACCCTGAGTGTGCAATGAGGTGGCCAGGACCAGGTCAACAACACCTGCCATGGCTGATGGAGGCCAAGCGGGCATTCCAAAGCAGTGTTAATGTGTAAGATAGCTAGTTTCTGCACGAACACCATGGATATCCCTGTCTGCTGCCATCAGGCGCGCACACCCCCCCCCCCCGTGGCAAACATGGTCCCCATCAAGGGATCCACACTCTACCTCCCTGCAAAGGTGGCAGTAGAGGGCAACACCCCCCCCCCCCCCCCCCAGGCAGGTAGGTAGGTAGCTCCATACACAGCCATAACACAATAGCAGACAGACATAAGCCCAGGGTATGGTAAGCTGCACTCCACCACCAGATATTCCCCTGCAGCAAGCCAACAGCCACTGCACCCTGCAAGCCATTATAGCAAGACATTTACCAGCTACAAACAGTCTGCTGGTTAGTCCATAGTGCATGTTCCCAATGGAGATGCATGCACCCAGAACTGGGCTGTCTGCATACACAGCAAGCAGATAGATCAGTGACTGGGCCCCAAAGAGAAACCCATATCTATCACATGAGAGAACTGCTATACAGCACTATGGAGGGGCCTAGCCATGCTGTGGTCACTGCACAGTCAGGGTGAGCATGATCCCCCAGAAGGACATGCTTTGGCCACCCTGTCTGTGTAGGTGGTGGCCGGACACTACAATATCCCAGCCAATGTCCCTGCCAGGGCCCTATGCCCAGTGCAGATGCATCCTGGCCACGCCACCCTGCCCTGGCTATACCCATGGTACCTTGCACCTCATTATGCACATTGACTGGCCAATACTGGCAACAGTGCTGGCAGTGCGGGCTGTTGAAGGGGCTTGCAGCCAACACCCACTGTATAGACAGACACACACTTCCACACCTCTGCCATCATGGTGCTACGATTGAGGGGGTAAGTAGCCTTGCCCACCAAACCGGTCCTGAGCACGGCAAGGCATGGATATGGTACGCATTACAGCTGGTGGTCACTCCCCAGGGTGGTAAGCACCGTCAGAGGCCAGGCCTGGAGCATGCCCCGCAAACACCTAACAGATTGTTTGGATGGGGTCAACTAGCAGTATGTACGTAACGTATGGATAACTGCCTGCCTGTGCTCCTAGCAAACGTCTCCGAGCTGTGTACCGTATACCTCAGGTGTAGGGTGACATTGGTAAGTTATGCAAGTGCTCGTTTTGGGTGCTGCATGCACGGTCCAATGTTCTGCCTTTCCAGGAGACATTGGCCAATGGGGCCTGTGGGTGTGGGTGTGTCTGCCCTTGATGGCTGCTGCTTTACGGCACAGATTCCCAACTCCAGTCCAGGTTTGCATCACACTGTTCGGGTTTTCCTGCTATCCCTCATGAATATGCATGGGCTACATCTACATGCCATGGGGGTGGTGCATAGATATACAGCACAGGCATTTGTATGAGTGTCAGCATGGAACCTGACTGGTGTGTGGCCCACCAGGACTGCATTTGGGTGATTCTGCTCTAGGTACTGCCCCTGTTCATGGTGTCTGTGCTCAGTGGGGTAAAAGATAGATGTCTTACCATTGCATATGTCCCCGCCATGAAAGGTGTGTCCTTACTATCACTGTTTAGTTGTGGGAAAAATATGTGGGCAGGATTGGCAGTAGCCCCAGCTGGGCTTTGAACCTGTGACCTTCTGTTCTTGTATGCATTGTCTGTGTGCACTGCACCACTGTGTAGCCACGGATTGGTTGGATTCCCTGGACTGTCCATGACTGTGGATCCGGCAGGACCTGTCTGTTGCACATGGCTAGGCCTCTGTCTTCTGTGGTTAGCAGCCACTGCCCCCTGCACCACATGTACTTGTCCGCCAACATGCTGGCATGAACTTCTCGCAGAAAAAGCAGTTGACCTGATTGCAATGTGGCAGTATGGGACTGCATTTGGGGGACTTGGCTGTAGGTAATGCCCATTGTTGTGGTGTGCGTGCGGTGTTGGGTAAAATATGGGTGTTTTCCCCATGCATACAGGGGTGTCTGCGCTATCTTTATTTAGTGGTGGGTAAAATATAGGAACTGGGCTGGCAGGTGCCCCAGCTGGGTTTTGAACCTCTGCCCTCTGGTCCTGGAGGTAATGACTCTGTCCGCTGTATCACACTTTGGCCACAGAGACAGTGCAGCCCCTGGAGGCAGTAAGCCTGGCAGGATGGCGTCACAAACCCTGCTCTACGCAATTCTACTGTGGGCATATGCACCCTGTCTGGTGACAAACGTGCACATAAACCCCGGAAATGACCACGGGAAATGTGGGACAAAATATCACCACGCTGGGCAACAGTGATATTAATGGGCAACCATAGCAAACACTCCCAGGAAAGCTCCAAAACGTGGAAATGTTTTTTGGAAGAGTCTCCTCTCAGTAGACCCTTCCAAAATTCATTTCTTTTTTCTGGAGCTTTGCTGGGTGTGATTTCTGTATTTGCCCATCACTATAACTGTTCCCCAGCTGAATTACTATTTTTAATAGTTCTGTTGTGGTCTTTTTCTATTTTTATTTTCACTTTTGTGCTGTGCACATATATCACACTGCTCACGTTTTGCTGGTTTCCCCGGTTTTCCTGTACATTGCTGACGGAAATGGTTTCTCTTCCCTTTAAATGCTTTCTACCGCGAGTGTTTCACTCGCGGTAGTTTTTACATGCAAATTCGGGCCCGATACTGTGCGGGGAGCCTCTCCCCTCCCACTCTCCACCCATTGACCCCGTCCCTCCGCCCCTCCGGAGCCTTCCTCCGCCCTCCTTTCGCCGTTCCACGCCTCTATCGGACATTTGCGGGCCCGCACTTGTACGGGGCCCGTTAGTGAGCCGCGTACCTGTGCGGGGGTGACACGCACGTGTGCGGGGCGTTTAAACGCGTTTCTGCGCGTTTCAGTGCCGCGTTGCCGTGCGCTATTTTGCGGCGCGCTATTTTGCGGATTTTAGTAAACATGCCCCTTAGCGCACGCTCAAGTGCGCCCCGCACAATTGCGCGGTTTAGTAAACATACCCCTAAGTGTTTATAACTCAACTGTTTTTGTATGGACAATAAGAATTCACACGAATAACAATTGTGAGGAGGTGATTGAGAAAGTTTTAAGAAAATAAGAAAAATGGACTAAAAAGTTGTTTTAAGAAAATTATACGGGCACAGAAGAAGTGATAAAATATGCTAATTGGTAAATAATAGTGATAATGGTACAAAACAAACGGTCATTGATGTGAACAGCAGCGCAGGTAATGGTGATGATTTTAGGACCTTACAAACAACTGCATGTTTTTTACTGAGACCGTTGTACCGAATATTGGTTAGCTTTGGGGCACCATAAAATTTTTTTTTCTTTAGTTTCTAAGTGGTGAATCTATGAGCAGATAATTAGTTTATACCATTTCAGCAGTGATTTGCTAAGTTAAATTGACCAAATATAGTAGTTGTATACACTCTGATATTTTTAGTGCACCTATTCAAACTATTGCTGCTATGTGTGTTATTAACTTACTACATTAGTGTGGTAGTTAAAAAATGTATGCTAATTTTATGCACAGTTTTTTCTTACTGACAAGTTTATGACTTCAACCCCTATGTGTATATCAGATCCTAGTTTTCAGCACCATAATGAGCATAGTCCATCTGTCTTAGATTCTAGAAATAGTTTTTCAAGGGTGTCCGTGTTTTACCGTAAATAAAACATGCTGCAAAAACACTTGCTATAATTATTCTCCTACTAAACTGGCATGTCAAGGATTTCACTAGATGGGGTATAAGGCAACATAGACGCCTGTGTGCCTTTTTCAAATAGGCTCCAGCAATAATGCCCAATGGCACAACAATACTTTTGCAGAAGTTTACATCTGCTCCGAAGCAAGAGTAAATGTGTGAGTACTCCATCCATGTTTGTATTTTATAAAGTATGCACGCACACTGCAACGCCACCCTTGCTCTGCCCACACTATGCCAACAGAAATGCTTATGCATAGAAGTAGTCTGTAGGCTGCTCTGTGCCTACTTTTCATGCATGTGTATCCTTGCGCAAGATTTATGAGAGCCATTCACCTCCTGAAAAACATGCACTATGTGCAGAAAATGCTTTAGAAAATAACTCCTTCGGAGGGTAATTTTATGACAGGGTGCCTCCTTTTTGCAGCAGAAAAGCACTTATGCATGTCAATATAACCTATCTATCTTTTATAGAAGAAATTTTTACTTGCCATGTTAGTCCATTTTGATATGTGCAAATAAAGGTCAGCAAACAAGTCATAGGTAATACCTTTTCACTGGACTAACAATATATTTTTGACAAGCTTTTGAGAGCTATACTCTCCATCAGGTCTATTAAAGGGCAATGCAGTTACCCTAGGTTTAAATAGTGCAAGTTCATCTAGATTCTGGGTTGTGTGTATATAGCTATATACTGTAGTTAGAGGGCCTGATATTCACTTGGGCAGGCTATGCACCATTACGGTGCAGAGCCGTGCCCGCCTTCCCTTAACCCTGGATATTCAATGCTGGGGTTAAATGCGACCCTGGTGTTGAATATTTGGGGATCACTGCACATGCTGGAAGCCGCAGTAGCTAACTGGGCAGCAGTGATATTGCATGCTGCCCGGTTAGGTCCTGCGCCTAAAAGATAGGCAAGGTTTTTTCTCACCTATCTTTTAAGCATAGGTCGCTAACCGGGCAGCATGCAATATCACTGCTGCCTGGTCATCGATCATCTCCACCTTCACTCCTCCCTGGAACGCCGGGTTTTATGATAGGCCAATGCAAATAATAGGTGAGGAGAGGGGATGAGAAACTCAAGCCGGAGGTGTGGTAATTAACTTTCTGGGCTCGGCCCAATTCCAAAGGAATGCTCAAATAAGTGCATCTTTAGCAAGGACTTGAATTTCTTGAAAGTGAGTTCCAAGTGGATATGAGATGGCAGGCAGTTCCAGAGGGCCTTGGTAACAAAAGAGTAAGCAGAGTGTCTAGTGTTCTCCTATTTGTCACTAGAAGGAGAAGGAATGACTAATCTATTTTCATGGAGAGAGCAATAGCAATGCGGGGTGGGGGCAGAGGGAGTAATGAGCTGAGCTAGATATTGGGGGGCATTATCATAAAGGGCCCTGGGGGTTAAAGACAAGAACTTGTGTTGTATACGTTGGAGCAGTGGGAGCCAATGATGCTGGTTAAACAACAGAATCAAATGATCATATTTCTTAGCATGAGAGAGAGCTTATATGGCGGTATTTGTATAGTTTGGAGCCTCTTTAGTTAATAACGCAGTAAACTGAAAGAGAGCACATTATAATAATCAAGATGTGCTAAAACAGTATTAAGTAGAACACATATTTGTACAGGAAGATCTAAGAGGCATGGAAGTGGCAAAGTGTTGAAAAGGTAGATTTGGACAGTTGGGCAATTTGCATATTGAGTTCAGAACCAATGTACACGCCAAGATATTTAAAGCATGACTGCATTGAGATGGTGACAGAGCCAAGAGAAGGGGCCAACGGGGGCACAGCTGTGGTACCTGTGACCCAGGTATCAGTTGTTTTTTGAGGGTTAAGTTTATGAGCATTTAGTTGAAGCCATAAGGTTACTTTCTCAAGGCAGTCTATTAAGCGCAGAAAGATCTAGGTACAAGCCATGAATTTGGGCAATGAGAAGAATATCATTAGCATATATATAGAATGAGATACCACTTGTATGAATAAGACTTGTTAGGGGGCTGAGAAAAATGTTAAATATAAGGGGAGACAAGGCTGATAGGGGGTGAGCAGAGGATGATGAGTGATAGACCAATACTTGGTTTGACTGTTCAGAAAGGAAAGAAGAGAACCAGGTGAGAGCATTCCCTCTGAAACTGATACTGTATAACTGGGAAAGGAGGAGGTTATGATCGACCAAGTCAAAGGCTGCTGTGAGGTCCAGTGAGACGGTTAGAGCAAATGTACCTTGGTCAAGGATATGTCATTACATATTAAGGTAATGGGTATGAAAGCTAATGGTGGTCGTTTTAAAAGCCTTAGGGGCATGTTTACTAAACATTCCTAACGTGCGGGGCCGCGCTAGTGTGCCTGTGCCATATAAGGAGTGGGCGGTTCAGGCAGAAAATAGAAAAAAAACGGTAGTAAGCAACCGGACGTGTGCGCGTCGCGCTAATGTGCGGGGGTCGACATTAGCGCGTGGAAAGGCAAAGTGGCGCGCTGCTGAGTATACAAAACAACAGAGCCGTGGTACAACGGTGAAGACACTGACCAATGGTGCAGGGGCCATGGGTTCAATCCCCCAGTGTGCGCAATGACAAAGGTCAGCTGAGGCAGTAACTGTAATGATTAACATTGTTTTAGGAGGCAAATTAATTTGGAACGGCATAAGGCGGCGCACAGTTATTTTTGGGCGGCAGAAGGCGGCGCACAGTGCTTTTTGGGCGGCATAAGGCGGCGCACAGTTATTTTTGGGCAGCAGAAGGCGGCGCACTGGTCCCCTTGGGCGGCAGAAGGCGGCGCGCTGATAGGCACAAGGCGGCGCGCTGATGCACAAGCACAGGAACAGAGCCACAGCACAATGGTTAAAACACTGACCAATGGTGCAGGGATCAGGGGTTCAACTCCTCACAATGCCCAGTGAAAAATGCCTGCTGAGGCAGTATGTATTATGTTGTGGAGTGCTGTAGGAGGCTGTATAATTTTATTTTGTTATCACTACTAGCAAACGCACTCTCCCAGCATGTTAACATACGGCGGCCCATAAGGCACATGTTACAGTGCACTGTTCGCCAAGGCACCCTTGAATGACCCCTATAGGGCAGCATGTATGTTGCGACACAGGATAATGTATAGTGCACCCTATAGGGATGGCAACCATAAGGTGGCCTACAGGGCGCCCTATGAAGCACCCTCAGAGGCACCTAATGGGTATAGTAAGCTGAGGGTGGTCTTGCCGGCATAGACATATGTACAGTAAATAAAAATAAAGCTGTGGACAGCCCTACCAAAGGGCCCCACTGTGGGTTTGAACCCATGACCTCTGGCTGCACAGGCAGTGATGTAACCATTGCGCTACAGCTCCATAGCTGTAAGCAGGCCCCTGGCTGGCTGCAGATAGCCTACACGTCACCTCACAGACAGTCTGCTGGTGTCAACAGGATAGGGTTAGGCCACCCGTACCCATGATGCACTGCACATGCAAATTAGCTGTCCGCAGATGGACACAAGATGGGGAATGCACCCCCACAGCACCTCGGCCCTGTTGGGGGAAGTGACCGGGTGCACCCACACAGCACCTTGGCCTAGTAGGGGGCACTGACCGGGTGTTTTACTGGCACAGAGTAGCCACACACCGTTACATCGTGCGGGTACTGTGCTCACCCTGAGTGTGCAATGAGGTGGCCAGGACCAGGTCAACAACACCTGCCATGGCTGATGGAGGCCAAGCGGGCGTTCCAAAGCAGTGTTAATGTGCAAGATAGCTAGTTTCTGCACAAACACCATGGATATCCCTGTCTGCTGCCATCAGGCACCCCCCCCCCGTGGCAAACATGGTCCCCATCAAGGGATCCACACTCTACCTCCCTGCAAAGGTGGCAGTAGAGGGCAACATCAACCCCAGTCCTGCTGAGGAACACCACCCCCCCCCCCAGCCAGCCAGCTCCATACACAGCCATAACACAATAGCAGACAGACATAAGCCCAGGGTATGGTAAGCTGCACTCCACCACCAGATATTCCCCTGCAGCAAGCCAACAGCCACTGCACCCTGCAAGCCATTATAGCAAGACATTTACCAGCCACAAACAGTCTGCTGGTTAGTCCATAGTGCATGTTCCCAATGGAGATGCATGCACCCAGAACTGGGCTATCTGCATACACAGCAAGCAGATAGATCAGTGACTGGGCCCCAAAGAGAAACCCATACCTAGCACATGAGAAAACTACTATACAGCACTATGGGGGGGCCTAGCCATGCTGTGGTCACTGCACAGTCAGGGTGAGCGTGATCCCCCAGAAGGACATGCTTTGGCCACCCTGTCTGTGTAGGTGGTGGCCGGACACTACAATATCCCAGCCAATGTCCCTGCCAGGGCCCTATGCCCAGTGCAGATGCATCCTGGCCACGCCACCCTGCCCTGGCTATACCCATGGTACCTTGCACCTCATTATGCACATTGACTGGCCAATACTGGCAACAGTGCTGGCAGTGCGGGCTGTTGAAGGGGCTTGCAGCCAACACCCACTGTATAGACAGACACACACTTCCACACCTCTGCCATCATGGTGCTACGATTGAGGGGGTAAGTAGCCTTGCCCACCAAACCGGTCCTGAGCACGGCAAGGCATGGATATGGTACGCATTACAGCTGGTGGTCACTCCCCAGGGTGGTAAGCACCGTCAGAGGCCAGGCCTGGAGCATGCCCCGCAAACACCTAACAGATTGTTTGGATGGGGTCAACTAGCAGTATGTACGTAACGTATGGATAACTGCCTGCCTGTGCTCCTAGCAAACGTCTCCGAGCTGTGTACCGTATACCTCAGGTGTAGGGTGACATTGGTAAGTTATGCAAGTGCTCGTTTTGGGTGCTGCATGCACGGTCCAATGTTCTGCCTTTCCAGGAGACATTGGCCAATGGGGCCTGTGGGTGTGGGTGTGTCTGCCCTTGATGGCTGCTGCTTTACGGCACAGATTCCCAACTCCAGTCCAGGTTTGCATCACACTGTTCGGGTTTTCCTGCTATCCCTCATGAATATGCATGGGCTACATCTACATGCCATGGGGGTGGTGCATAGATATACAGCACAGGCATTTGTATGAGTGTCAGCATGGAACCTGACTGGTGTGTGGCCCACCAGGACTGCATTTGGGTGATTCTGCTCTAGGTACTGCCCCTGTTCATGGTGTCTGTGCTCAGTGGGGTAAAAGATAGATGTCTTACCATTGCATATGTCCCCGCCATGAAAGGTGTGTCCTTACTATCACTGTTTAGTTGTGGGAAAAATATGTGGGCAGGATTGGCAGTAGCCCCAGCTGGGCTTTGAACCTGTGACCTTCTGTTCTTGTATGCACTGTCTGTGTGCACTGCACCACTGTGTAGCCACAGATTGGTTGAATTCCCTGGACTGTCCATGACTGTGGATCCGGCAGGACCTGTCTGTTGCAGTGGACTGTGCCAGCCTGCACATGGCTAGGCCTCTGTCTTCTGTGGTTAGCAGCCACTGCCCCCTGCACCACATGTACTTGTCCGCCAACATGCTGGCATGAACTTCTCTCAGAAAAAGTAGTTGACCTGATTGCAATGTGGCAGTATGGGACTGCATTTGGGGGACTTGGCTGTAGGTAATGGCCATTGTTGTGGTGTGTGTGCGGTGTTGGGTAAAATATGGGTGTTTTCCCCATGCATACAGGGGTGTCTGCGCTATCTTTATTTAGTGGTGGGTAAAATATAGGGACTGGGCTGGCAGGTGCCCCAGCTGGGTTTTGAACCTCTGCCCTCTGGTCCTAGAGGTAATGACTCTGTCCGCTGTACCACACTTTGGCCACAGAGACAGTGCAGCCCCTGGAGGCAGTAAGCCTGGCAGGATGGAGTCACAAACCCTGCTCTACGCAATTCTACTGTGGGCATATGCACCCTGTCTGGTGACAAACGTGCACATAAACCCCAGAAATGACCACGGGAAATGTGGGACAAAATATCACCACGCTGGGCAACAGTGATATTAATGGGCAACCATAGCAAACACTCCCAGGAAAGCTCCAAAACGTGGAAATGTTTTTTGGAAGAGTCTCCTCTCAGTAGACCCTTCCAAAATTCATTTCTTTTTTCTGGAGCTTTGCTGGGTGTGATTTCTGTATTTGCCCATCACTATAACTGTTCCCCAGCTGAATTACTATTTTTAATAGTTCTGTTGTGGTCATTTTCTATTTTTATTTTCACTTTTGTGCTGTGCACATATATCACACTGCTCACGTTTTGCTGGTTTCCCCGGTTTTCCTGTACATTGCTGACGGAAATGGTTTCTCTTCCCTTTAAATGCTTTCTACCGCGAGTGTTTCACTCGCGGTAGTTTTTACATGCAAATTCGGGCCCGATACTGTGCGGGGAGCCTCTCCCCTCCCACTCTCCACCCATTGACCCCGTCCCTCCACCCCTCCGGAGCCTTCCTCCGCCCTCCTTTCGCCGTTCCACGCCTCTATCGGACATTTGCGGGCCCGCACTTGTACGGGGCCCGTTAGTGAGCCGCGTACCTGTGCGGGGGTGACACGCACGTGTGCGGGGCGTTTAAACGCGTTTCTGCGCGTTTCAGTGCCGCGTTGCCGTGCGCTATTTTGTGGCGCGCTATTTTGCGGATTTTAGTAAACATGCCCCTTAGTCATGATTTGGACATCTGAAAATATGCATGTGGACAACCAAATCATGGAGATGTCCCCCAGAGTCATTTTACAAATGGCCTTTGAAGACATCTCTGGTTTGGGGATGTCCAAGTAGGCAGGTGTCATGGTGGAGGCAAGTTTGGGACAGTGCAATGGACTTAAACATCCCTGCTTGATTTCAGAAATGTTGGACATCTGCAACTCCATCCACGTTTAGACCTGCTCCAGGCATGAATAGGCATTGAGAAAGTGCTTGGGCGGAGTGTAAGAGTCATCACCCGCCGGGGGAGTGGGCATGGGGTAGGGGAGGAGGGCAGAGGTACACCGTCAGGTAGATATTGGGGGGGATTAGGGGGGGATAAAAGAGTGGAGGGGGGACTCTTGAAAGGGGGTGGCGGGATAAAATAAATGATATAGGCTAGAGAATGGTCTGTATATGTTTTTGATGAATGGTTTACCATGTACATTTTGATATAATATGATAATGTTATTTGGATTTGGAGTCTGCCTAATAAAAGAAAATTGACATAAAATGTAAAACATCTAGAGGTTGTAGAGAAGATGGAGAGTTAAAGGACTTACCAAGACAGAAACATAGAAATATGTCAGCAGAAAAAGAACATATGGCCTATCTGCCCTTCCATATCAAATACTCTAGTTCCTTTTTTTCCTTTAGAGATCTTCTGTATTTGTCCCATGCTTTCTTGAATTCAGATACTGTCGTCATCTCTACTACCTCCACTGGGAGACTAGTCCCTGCATCTATCACTCTTTCTGTAAAGAAATATTTCCACATATTACTCCTGAGGTGTGGCCTAGTGGTTGGGGCAAATTACCTTAGGCTAGAGGACCTAGGGGTTCAAATCTCACTAGAGGACAACAAGCTTGGGCCAGAACAACTGGGGTTTCTAGTCCTACAGGCATTCATTGTGGCCTTGAGCAACCCACTTAATTCTCCATTGCCTCAGGCACATAGATTGTGAGCCCTTCAGGGACAAGGGAAGCATATTTACAGTACCTGAATATACACTGCTTTGACCTGTAGAAAAGCAGTATATAAGTCTAGCTAAATAAATATTGATATTGTGGAAGGGCTGTCGGGTAAGGTTTGCCTCTTTGCTCATGATACCAAAACCTGCAGTATACACTCTGAAAAATGTCTTGTCCCCCCATTTTATTGCATTGGCTATTTTTTTTTGTATCTTTGCTTTACAGGCTACTTTCCTAGCTTCTCTAAGTTTTTCCAAATATTGATGCTTATTTATTTTATTTAACAGTGTTTCTATACCGCTTGTCTTCCTCTCTCTGTGACTTCTTGAAGGCCACCCTCTTTTTCTTTACCTTTTCTGTTACTTTTGAGAACCACAGTGGCCTCCTTTTCCTTTTACAAAAAGATTTGTTGCTCTTAAAATATCCCCGTTCAGTTTTGCCCATTGCTTTTCTGCATCCCCTAGCTGTTCTCATCCCACTAATGCCCTGTAAACCATATAAATGCCACTGAACAGGCTATTCAATAGCACTAACATGGTTAGTGCTGCTGAATATCCTCAACTTATGCTGCTATATGCCCCAATGCTAACCATTTAGCATATGACCCCGGCATTGAATATCCAAGGTTAGAGGTCGGCAGTGATTGCTATGTACCATAGCGGCACATAGCTGTCTCAATTGAATATCGGGCCCCTAAAGTCTAAGACTCTTGCTTTTGAATGGACTTTATCAGTCCTAGTCCTAATACTGAATCTCGGCTTGATTATTGCAATTCCATTTTCACAGGTATCACCCGCACTCAGTTATGTTGCTTACAACTACTACAAAACACTGCAGCCACTGTCATCACTTGCTCTTCTCGTAGGGACCATGTTACACCACTCTTGTTTCACTTACATTGGCTCCCTATGGAATTTCGTGTTCACTTTAAGATTCTTACTCTGGTGCATCGAGCTATCTTTACACATACACCACAGTATCTCACTGACCACCTTCAGTTTCATGTTCCCACACACAGTCTCCGCTCCATACACATCAAACACCTTCATCTTCCCTCACCTTCACGTGCTCATCTTCAGTCCACTCGCCACTCTGCTTTTTTCTTCCATGGTCCTGCCCTTTGGAGCTCTCTGCCCACGTCACTCCGATTAGAATCAAATTACTCCACTTTCAAATCCCAGCTGAAGACCCACCTATTTACCACTGCATACAACCTCCCAGCCTCTCAAAACTGACCTGGTTTATTCATGTTTGTCTACACTCTCTTCTCTATGTCTTGTCTATATGCTTTCTGCTACTTCCTCTTTCCTGTTCATTTTGTAGTTCCTTTCTTTCTTCTGGCCTTTATGCCACTCTTTGATTATTAATGTGACTGTGAGCCACCCTGATGTAATAAAGGGCGGTATAGCAAATGCAAATAAACTGAAACTGAAACCATCTAGTGATCACTGGATGCAAGATGATTTCCCACTATAGCATCAGAAATACTTTCCTCATTGGTAAGCACCAAGTCCAGTATGGCCCCTTCATGTGTGGGGTCTGTTACTGGAATAGTTTTCCCTGTAGAGAATCCAGGATCTCCTTAGTTCTAAATGACACCACAGATCATGAGCAGCAGCAGTGGGATTGGAACCCTGGCTTCCCTGGTCCTAGCCCACTACTCTAACCATTAGGTTACAGTATAAAATGTCACTGACCTTAAATACTATCCTGGGGACTTCAGTGTAGACATTCCCACAGATATCCATATAGGGCACGTCCACATTTGTGAAATCGTGCCTAAACTTGGAGATGCCTGATTGTTTTTTGTTTTTTCTTAACGTTATGGCTTGGAGGTCCCAGATTGCATTTGGACATCATTTGTAAAATGTGCCTTCATGTCTGTATTTGGTCCATTTTGTTAGTGTTCAAATGTTGATCATTTTAATTTCAAATGTTTTTTTATGTATGTTCTTGAAGTTTCCTTCCAGGACTTTGATTGTGAGGTCATTAGGGAAGTGGTTTTCCTTTGAGAAGCGCTCACCTACTGCACTAGTGTTCTATTTTTCTCTAACAGTTAATGGTGTGTCTGTTAAGGCTGAAGCATGTTGTCAATTTTTGGCATGTTCCCCAGTCTAGCACGCCCCTTTTGCATCTTTTGCACCGGATCAAATATACTACATTCATAGAGGAGCATGAAGTATGCCTTTTATTTTGAATGTCTTTCCCATGTGGGTAGTTATAGGGTCTTTTGATGTGTTGGCATAACTTGCACTGTGCATTTTTACAGAGTTTTGTGCCATTTGTTTCCTTTTGGGATTCTGTTTGGAGTTTATTCCTTACAAGTTTTTGTTTCAGGTTGGGTGATTGGTGGAAGGTTAGAATTGGAGGATGGGAGAGATTTAGAACATAAGTGCATAAGATATGCCATGCTGGGTCAGACCAAGGTCCATCAAGCCCAGTATCCTGTTTCCAGCAGTGGCCAATCCCAATCTAGGTCATAAGTACCTAGCAGTTTTCCCAAAAGACATAGGTTCCACAATGCTTGTATTGGGTCAAGCAGTTATATTCCGGGTCCCTTTTAATAATGGTTTATGGACCTTTCCTCCAAGAACTTGTCCAAACCTTTTTTAAACCCAGCTAAACTAACAGCTTTTGCTACATCCTCCAGTAATAAATTCCAGAGTTTGATTACACGTTGATTGAAAAATATTTTCTCATTAGTCTTAAATAAGTTACCCTGTAGCTTCATTGCATGTCCCCTAGTCTTTCTATATTTTAATGGCGTAAACAATCAATCTACGGTTACTCGTTCCACTCCATTCAATAATTTATAGACCTCTATCATTTTATTTATTTATTTATGGAGGCTCTGGATATACCGCTAGGGCCGGAGCATAAAAGCGGTTTACAATAAAAGGACTGCCAGAAAATAGAAAAAGAAAGGAATGCTAATCAACTGATAGAATAGAGTAGTAAAGGACAGACAAGAAAAGGGACAGAAAAAAAGATAAGAGGGAGAAAGGAAGGGCAACAGTCACTCAACACACAACTGAAAAGTAACAAGCCAGGTTATAATGTCAGTGTCAAATTGAAGGCTTGGTGAAAAGGTACATCTTTAAAGCCGTCTCTTTTCCAAGTTGAAGAGCCCTAACCTTTTTAGCCTCTCTTCATAGGGGTATCCTTCCATCCCATTTATCATTTTGGTGGCACTTCTCTGTATCTTTTCTAATAACGCTATATTCTTTTTAAGATACAGCTACCTGAATTGCACACAATATTCAAGGTGTGGTCGCACCATGGAACGATACAGAGGCATTAAAATATCCTTTGTCTTATTCTCCAATCCTTTCCTTATGATACCTAGCATTCTATTTGCTCTCTTGGCTTCCGCTGCACACTGGGCAGAGGGTTTCAACATGTTATCCACAATGATGCCTAAATCTTTTCCTGGGTGGTGGTTCCTAATGTGGAACCTTGCATCGTGTAACCATAGTTTGAGTTGTTCTTTCCTAGGTGCATAACTTTGCACTTGTAAACGTTAAATTTCATCTGCCATTTGGATGCCCAGTCTTCCAGTTTATCAAGGTCCTCTTGCAATTTTTCACAATCCTCTTGGGTTTTAACAGTTTTGAATAATTTTGTGTCAACTGCAAATTTGATCACCTCACTCGTTATTCCCATTTCCAGGTCATCTACGAATATGTTAAAAAGCAGCGGACCCAGCACAGATCCCTGGGGTACACCACTATTCACCTTTCTCCAATGGGAAAATTGGCCATTACTGTGCTTTGGATGCCTCTATGCTCATTTTCAGATGTACAAAATATGATTAGAGCTTCTAAAATAACCCCACATGTTTGCATGTTCCCTCAATTTCAGCTTGTACTTGTAAATAAAACGGATTAACTGCATCCTCTTCTGTATTTGTTGGCGTATATACCTGAATAATAGTTGTGTTGATGGGCATTCCTCATAGACAAATAGAAATTAAGCATTCACTGATTGCACTGTATTTCATTACAGTTCTTGCAGGATCGTATAGATCCTGTGATTGTCAGATTCAAAGTGCCCGATACCAGTTCATTTTACTTCACTGACACCCAAGAGATCGTTTTGCATGTTCTCTTGCATTCTTAACCACCTCTAGCTTTCCTTTGTTCATGCGTTGTATGTTACATGTCCCAATATGTAAGACATCTTTGTAGCATCTGACTCTCTCATTTCATGCACAGCTACATCAGCAGTCAGATGTTCTAAGATCTTTGTTCCATCCATATCATAAATACTGGCTTTATTCTAAAGAGCCTTTGCTCTTCCCTTGTACCCCATTAAATGCCTTCAAAAGTAGGGGAAGGGGGCACTATATCATTATTTTTGTGGCAAGATACAGAAGATGGAAGTAACTTGCCAGGTCTTTGTTCTGCACAGGCAATGCCAGTGTTGTTGCCGTTGTCACAGAAATGTGATCCTCCACCACCAACATCGTCCAATACTGCTTTTGTTATAGTCTGGCATCCCAGCTGAGGCCTGCCCATTTTGGGAGACCCTGCCAGTAGCTAAGCTACATATGACATACCTCTCAGAATTATTGATTCATGCAAACCCTCGTGGCATGACTAGCCGCAAACCAAGCGAGGTGTTATTAAGATACAGTAGACCTGGAGAAAGTCACTGTTTATCCCTGGGGATATATAGCATGGAATCTGGCTACATTTTGGATATCAAGACAGACTGAAATTTGCCACAATGAATTAAATGAATAAAATACTTCTTTTGAAGAAGTGTGTTTGACCTCTGCTTTTAATTCATTTACTTTTTGGATATACCAGGTACTTGTGACTTGGCTTGGCCACTATTGTAAAGAGGATCCTGAGCTTGATGGACCTTTGTTTTGACCCAGTATGGCAATTCTTATATTCTTAAGTGTCTCTTCAAAGATCTGATTAAGGAACTATCATCCAGGAGGAGAGTCTAGAGCAGTGATGGCTAACCTTTTTGAGCCCGAGTGCCCAAACTGCCGCACAAAACCAAAGAATTTCCTCAAAGTGCCAGCACGTCATTTGCATAAGTGGTCTTATTTGCATAAATATTTGCATAATGTTACCATACACTAACTTTTAGTAAACATGTCTCTTAATGAGTGTATGGATAAAGAAAGACTAAAAGATTTCTACATTACTATAATCCAGTGCCAACCGCCAGGCACATTAGGAACTACTACAAACGCTGCCCATTTAGAACCCATAGCAAACCCGCCGTATCCTGACAGCATTACCAGGACTCACAAAGCACCATACCCTACCTATCAAAAGGCAACACTGCAAATATTAAACCAATACATTTCAGAGAATACTGGGGAAAGAGAACAAGTGGCAACGTCAAATAGGAATTTCCTCTTGTACCAAACAAAGCGCAGATGCTAATGATGCACATTTCCCAGAGCTGACATATTCCAGTTAATAAATTCAAAATAAAGAGATATCTTTCTACCTTTTGTGCATTTTTTTTTCAGTTGCAATTGGTCCAGCCACCTTCTTCTGGTTTCTTCATGTTTTCTGCTAACTCTCCATCGTCTGCTGTCCATTTGTCCTTTCTTCTCTCTTCTAGTTTTTTTTCCATTCTCTCTCTCTCTCTACATCTGCTTTAACATACTAATCTTTCTCCTTTTGCTCTTTCCTCATTCCTATTTCATCCACACAAATTTTACCCCTCCATCCTCAATCCCCAATTACTCTCCCAATACCTGGCCAATTGTAGATTTTTCATCCCTCCTACACAAAATATTTTTCCCCTCTCCATTTTACTCTCCCAGCCCCATCCCATTCTAATCCTCCCCCAACATCAGCTCCCTTCTAGTTCCAGTCTCACCCAGCATCCATTCCCTTCTAGTCCCTGCATCAGCCCATTTCCAGTCCAAGTCCCTTCATCAGCTCATTTTCAATCCTAGCCCCCCCATCAGCCCATTTCTACTCATTTCCTAGCCCCACCATCAGCCCATGTCAAATCATAGCTCCCCTCCACTCAGCCCAATTCCAGTCCAAGCCCCCCCATGAGCCTACTTCCAGTTCTAGCCCCGCCATGAGTCCATTTCAATTCAAGCCCCCACCACAGCCCATTTCCAATCTTAGCTCCCCCCAACAGCCCATTTCCAGTCCTATCCTAGCTGTTCCATCAGCCCATTTTCAGTCCTAGCTCCCTTCCCTCACAGCCCATTTCCATTCCAAGCCCCCTCCCCATCAGCTATTTGCAGTTCAAGCCTCCCCTTCCACTCAGCCCATTTCCAGTCCTAGCAACACCCCAACCCATTACCAGTCCTAGCCCCCCGTCAATCAACTTCCAGTCCTAACCCCCATCACCCCATTTTCAGTTTAAGCCCCCCCCTATAACCCTTTACCAGTCCTAACCCCCCATCAGCCCATTTCCAGTCCTAAACCCCCCCATCAGCCCACAGCCCATTACCAGTCCTAACCACATCAGCCCACCTCAAGTCCTAACCCCTCCCCATCAGCCCATTTCCTGTCCTAGCCCCCCCCATAACCCATTATCAGTCCTACACCCCCATCAGCCCACTACCAGTCTTATCCCCCCCATAGCCCATTACCAGTCCTAACCCCCCCCATCAGCCCACTACCAGTCTTAACCCCCCCCATAGCCCATTACCAGTCCTAACCCCCCCATCACCCCATTTCCAGACAGCCCTCATCAGCTCATAGCCCATTGCCAGCCCTCATCAGCCCACAGCCCATTGCTAGTCTTAACTCCCCCCCATAGCCCACTGCGTCTTAACCCCCCTCTCCAGCCCACTGCCAGTCTTAACCCCCCCTCCCTAGCCCATTGCCAGTCTCAACCCCCCTCCCTCCCTAGCCCATTGCCAGTCTCAACCCCCCTCCCTCCCTCGCCCATTGCCAGTCTCAACCCCCCTCCCTCGCCCATTGCCAGTCTTAACCTCCCTCCCTCCCTAGCCCATTGCCAGTCTCAACCCCCTCCCTCCCTCCCTCCCTAGTCCATTGCCAGTCTCAACCCCCCTCCCTCCCTAGCCCATTGCCAGTCTCAACCCCCTCCCTCCCTCCCTCCCTAGCCCATTGCCAGTCTCAACCCCCCTCCCTCCCTAGCCCATTGCCAGTCTCAACCCCCTCCCTCCCTCCCTCCCTAGCCCATTGCCAGTCTCAACCCCCTCCCTCCCTCCCTCCCTAGCCCATTGCCAGTCTCAACCCCCCTCCCTCCCTAGCCCATTGCCAGTCTTAACCTCCCTCCCTCCCTAGCCCATTGCCAGTCTTAACCCCCCTCCCTCCCTCCCTAGCCCATTGCCAGTCTTAACCCCCCTCTCTCCCTCCCTAGCCCATTGCCAGTCTTAACCCCCCTCCCTCGGCTCATGGCAATACAAAAAAATAAGCCGCCCGCGGCCGCCGCGGCGGCAGGGGGTGTCCCGCGGGGCTCCCTCGGCCCGGCGGGACTCGTCCGGCGCGGCTCAGCCCCTCTCTGCCGGCTTGCAGAGACGCGATGGGAGAGAGAGTCTCCCTCGCGTCTCTGTTCAGCCCGCAGGGGCAGATGGGAAATTTCCCATCAGCCCCTGCGGGCTTAACAGAGACGCGAGGGAGACTCTCCCTTCGCGTCTCTGCAAGCCGGCAGAGAGGGGCTGAGCAGCGCCGGGAGAGTCCCGCCGGGCAGAGGGAGCCCCGCGGGACACTCCATGCCGCCGCGGCGGCGGCAGCGGGCAGCTTTTTTTTTTTTTTTAATGTGCGACCTTCCCGCGTGCCAGCTGCAAGGCCTTCGCGTGCCACAGCTGGCACGCGTGCCATAGGTTCGCCATCGCTGGTCTAGAGAATATTTGGGTTGTGATGGGGGGGAGGGGAGATTGGTTCTGGAAGATGTTGGGGAGGCAATGGGCGATCAGAGCAGGGTATCATATATGTTGGGGGGCATGTCTTGGGTGTTGGGAGCAGGGATTTTAAAAAGCTGCAGATTTGGAAATTTGGGGAGAGTAGGATGATCTTTTTTTCCCACTTACAGCTTTTTAAAAATCACTGCAGGCCTGCATGTCTTCCTAGGTATTTTACAAAAGGCTCTGTGTTTGGCAGAGTCTTTTGTAAAATATCAAGGGCATTGTGCACATCTGGACCTGGATGTCTCAGTTCCCATCTCAAAGTATCTGGACACTTTTTTGTGCTCCATTCATGACAATAAATTACATTTTCCCCCAGCAAACACTGCTTGACTTGAATCCACACAATCTGCAGCTTTCTTTTACCTGGGCCCTGTTCTGTGGAATAATCTTCCTGCTTCTCTGGGCTTTGAACCAGGTCATAAAGCCTTCTAAGCAAGCTTTAAAGCTCACCTGTGTTTCTTTTGTTTTTAGCAACTAAATTAGGGTGTTAAATTTTGCTATCTAAAATAGTCTGCATCTCTAGTATGTCTGAGTCATTTCTTTTATGTGACTTATCTGTGTTCCTTCCTTGTTTTAAAAACGGTGTACTTTTTCCTTCGTTTTAATGTGTAGTTTGATTTTAAGTGTGTTATAAAATTCGAAGCACTTTACAAACTTTAAAAGAGGAGGTATCTAAAGTATACATTAAGCTAAACTATAAAGTGCTATGTAAAATGAGCCTTTAAGGAAGTAATTTTATAACAAGCCACTTATGTACAAATATTGCATATAAATCTAGGTATTTTAATCATATACGCACATAAGCAGCCACTTATGTGTGTAAAGGGCGCGGTCATGATTCAGAAAGTATGAGTGTACTTACACTCCGAGTATGCACAGGGACAGAGTTTGGGTGGAGAGTGGGCAAAGCACAGTTAGAGTAAAAATGATAAAATACTAAAATTTACATACACTTCTTGCAAATCTAGGTGTGGGCATTTACACCAGCCATAGGACTGGTAGAATTAATTGTGACTTAAATTAACACACATTTTCAACCATTTACACCTGTATTTTATGAAGTCAAGTATGTGCATTCTTGACTTTATAAAATAACAGTGTGATGGGTATATAGGAAATTACCCATCCCTCTCTAAAGGGATTGTCAGCAGTCCACCTTAAATAGATCTACAGCTCCGAACTCGGGGCTTGGAGGGCGTGATCCAGACAGAGAGATTAAGAATCCAGGTGGGTGCAAGAGAGAGAGGCCCTTGGAAAAAAAACCCCTTCCGAGACAGGCTGGGCAAAGGAGTCCTACTGTGAGGTAGGAGAATTAAAAAGAGGAATTATATCACTTTGACAGGTTAGGATTCGATGGGAGTCAGATCCAGGAGCAGCACTTGTGCAAAGGAAGGAGGCCAGCTACCTAGGAAGACTGCTTTAGCCTTGCCATTGTTTGGACATGGCTGGGAACTATATTCACAGACACCGAAGCCCAAATGGGTGACTGAACTTTATTCTGAATTTTGATTGAACTTTAAATTGTGGGCCGGAGGGAGGGGCACTGAGAACCAGTCTTGTGCAGTCAACAAACTGGGGGAATGACCGGCTGGACAGCTGGAGAATAATAAAAGTGGTTTTGCTTTGCCCTTAACTGTTGCTTGCCTGATATTTTAAAGAATCCCTTGTCACCGCCCACCAGGCTATACAACAGGCATGTAATAAGTGCAAAAAAAGTGCATCAACTATGCAGAAGTTTATAAAATTACCCTTTAAATGTCTTTATGATCCAGGTGTCACCAAGCCCTTGTACACCATTGAATATGGACCATGCTCGGTAAGGAAACTGGACAGATATTGTGCATATCTAGACTTGGACATCCCATTTCCTATCTTGGCATCCTATGCAAAATCAGGCTTAAGACTTGCTATTAAACTCTGCAGTACACTGACAGATAACTCATAAGTTCAAGTCTGAATTTCACCACTCAGAGGGTGAATTTATTACAAGGTGCCAAAACTGAGAGGGCAAGAAGACACCTATATGTAGCCTATGGGGGGCATTCTGTCCCATGAATAGTGGAGATAGATGTCCAGTTGGGACATCCATCCCTGCTATTTGTCCCCCTGCCGGCCTCCCCATATGAACAGTGGGTTTGTACAGGGAGGCTTAGATGAGGCCGGGAGGCAGAGCCATGGCGGGGCAGGGGCGGGCTGCGACTCCGGACATACAGGGCCGATTCAGAGGTTGGCCCTGTATGTCCGGGGCCTCCATTCTAGATGGGGGACCTATTCCACCTCGAAGGTGGAATAAGTCTCCCTGGATGTCGTGGGATCCCTGAGCCGGGCCACGGGAAGCAGGTGTGGGGATGCAGGGGGTTCACTGCAGCCCAACCCTGGCCATAGAAGGCTGGGTCGGGCTGCGGAGAAAGAGGTTTATTTTCCACGGCAGGGTATGTGGCTGGGCATGCAGATTGATCAGAATCGGGGTCTGGCCTGCACATCCAGGCTGTAGACCCAATTCTGATCCTGCTGGCATGTCTAGCCCCTGTGGGATCAGAATCGGGTCTACCTCTGTGTGCCTCACTTCTGATCGGCCACACAGGGGCTGCACGGCCTGTATGGAATTGGCCTCCATGTATCTTTAGAATATAATAACACAAATCCTACATAAATGGTAGGTAATATGAGCCTGTGTACATTTACACCTGCAGTGGACTAAACATATACGTGCATACAATACCTGTGAACATGCATATTTAATAAAGTACATGTGTTCATCTCCACTGTGCTTACACTTGTCCGAACTCTGTCCCAGAACATGCCTATACTAAAGTCACATACAAGTACGTGTTCTTGTCAATGTGTACTTGTACATATGGAGTAGCATTATAAGAGGCATTTAATGCACCTATGCTGGCATATACGTGAGAAAAGACCTTTATGAAATTACTTTCTGAGTGTGTCACTTATTTTGTTCCTCTTGTCCCAAATCAAACTGCACCCTTTTTCGAAATAGATAAATTTGGCCATGCCACAGATAAAATAGCCAAATTTTCCCGTAGAACTGCCAGGAATTTATTGTAAAATCACTAATCATATAAATGCTTTTGAATATCAGCTTTGCAGCATTCCTGTCTTTCCACAACTTTCAACAAACAGAACAGAACTTGGAACATCAATCAGGGTAAATATTCAGGGAAAAACTTGAATTTGGATGTGTTTAATGCTTACTTCCCCAATAGGGAAAATGCTATATAAGGCAAAAGATTCTTTCTCCCCCTTCAATCAGTTAAAAAATGAGACTTCAATCACTCCTCTCCAGTAGCTGTTGTGGGGTTCCATAATTTGCTGGAGTTCTGGCAGTTCTGGAAGGTCATCCTTTGTTGATTGAAAGCTTTTGACCTTGTCAACCATGCTTTGTTTCTCCATACATTAAATTCCATGGAGTTTTCCTGCCACTGTATTTCACTGTCTTGTTCTCATTCTTGCCTATTTCATCAAAAAGGAATAGGCATAGTTCATAGTTGTAATTTTCTCATTATTTAAGCATGCTAGCAAGAACACCTCAGGATTTTATGTCTGGCTCCCTGGCCTTTTAATTTAATAATGAATTACAGTCCATTTTTCAAATCCTAATATGAGGCATAAGTACTCCCAATATGAGGCTTAGACCGTGACTGTTTATTAAATAAGGAATACGCAGCAACTCACTCCTGGGCATGACGGTCAGTACAAATAGCCATTAACTTTAGATAGATGGTTTTCATGGCAGATCTCAGATTATGAAAGATGGTATTTTACACAACAAATGTGTAAAGGCAAGCTCTCTCCCTTCACAAAAAAACCCAATCTCATTTTTCCTGTTTGATGGTAAAACTTAAGCATGTAATAAGAATCATCTTCTCTATGTTCCTTGGTCTTGATTCATTCAAATTCTTGACTTTGAAAAATTTGTGTCTCAAATATCCTCTGACAATTCTAATAAACATAATTGCACTCTATATGAAAAAAGCCCTGCTCAGAGGAGAGAGAGGGTGGCCTGGTGATTGGAGTAATAAGCTCAAAGCCATAGGACCAAGGCTCAAGTCTTACTTCTGTTAACAATTACTGTGAATTTGGGTTAGTCACTTTATTTCCCATTGCCTCAGGTGCAATTCAGTTCCTGAGGTTTGATTCTCTATTAGCCCAATAGTGGATTTTCCTGAACATGTGGTTCTATGTGCAAAAACTTCTTTTGCATGTAAGAAGATGGTATATAAATTTTATAAATATATAATAAATAAAATGGCCATCTTCCTGAAAAACCATCCAAAATAGTGCATAAAATAACATAATACCAAATAACACACAAACAACCCCATTTCCTGCTTTATCCAGGACTATTCCCTTTCTACGCCTTTCTATCCAGTGGAAAGAGGAAAGCTATTTTAGGCATGTTTCGCATAAGCAATAGTGCCCATTGAGGAGGCTCCATCTGTTTTGTTTGTCTGTCCATACATCTGCTTGTTCACACATGTACAAATGGATGCGTATGGCATCACTTCCCCCACACGAAGCAGCAGCTTGAAGAGCCAGCGGGATTCCAGCTCTCACTGGAGTAAAGAGAAGGGATGTGGCTAGAAAATGTTGGCAGGAGTCCCTGGGTTCTACAAGTGTGAAGAGCGGCTGCAGGCTGAAAACACCGGTGGGAATCTCTGGGCCCTGCTGGTGTGAAGAGCGGGGCTGTGACCTGGCTGCCTTACAGCAGGGAGGGGGCATGAATAGAAGGGGTGGATAAGGGGTGGAGCATGGAAAGAAAGGGTGAGGATATAAGAGGAAGGCAGGCAAAGCATAAGAAAATGGGCTAGGCTACAGGGGAGGGAGAAGATGGGAAAGAGCATTGAGGTGGACAGGTTTAGAGGAGGAGCTGAGACTTGAGAGAGAGTGAAAGGGAGGGAAATAAGAGAGTGCAAAGTTTGTTGGGAAGGGAAAGAGACAGTGTACGGCTGGGTAAAGAGAAGGAGGGAGCATTCAGGAGCGAGGGTAGGCATGGGAAATTCCCATAACACACATGCACACACATGCATACACCCCCCATAATACACATGCATGCACCCCCAACATCCTCCATGATACACATCCCTGTGACTACCATGACCCAGGCATGTGCCCCCATTGTCCCCTATGAAACACACACTCATCTGCATTCCCCCTTCATTCTGTGACACACCCATGCACACAGACACCCCACCAACACACCGATACACATCACACACACACACACACACACACACATCTTCCCAAACTCTGACATCCCATCCTCATAGTACCACAGATAAACAGCTACCCCTGATAAAAACACACTCGCACAACTCACATAACCTTTCAGTCACTAACCTCACTATGCTCACAAGTCAACGAACCCTGCCTAGAATTTTATGTGAGCAAAGCAGGATATAAATGCCATTTTAAAATAAATTAAATTAAATTAAATGCTCACTTTCCTAATATGGAAAATGCTAGGCCCCCCAAAAACAGTAATTCTACTTTCTGAGCATCAAAGGACTAGCTTGCTGGTCTGCAACCAGCTACTTACTGCTGACAAACAATGGTTAAGCTGTTCAATGGCCTCTTTTGGCAGCTGCTCAGTGGGGTTAGCAACTGGATGGCATCTGAATATGCAAAATAATAGGTAGCCCAAATTAATTTATTTATTTAGAGGGTTTTGTTATACCGTTTTTCTACAAGCCAAAACGGTTTGCATAAAACTAGATGAATACAATGAACTAGAAGAATTAGAAGGATACAATGAACTGGAGAATACACGTCAAAACGGTTTACATAAATAAATAACACATTCCAGCAGCTGTAAAATAAAATACTGAACAGCAAGTGGGAAAGTAATAATCCCTGTGGGACATCCTCCATGTTAAATACCTCTCCTCTGAATATTGTTGTTAAGTGTCATTGAATCAATGTCATCTCCTAGCGATCCTGTGGATAGTTGTCCTTAACTATGTTTGGTCTTTAGTCAAGTGGCTAATTGTTGATAGAGTGGCATCCATAGAAGCTGTTATTGTATAGATCCAACACATAGAAGGTGTTGACCTTCATCCTTGCCAAACATGATGTCTTTCTCTAATGATCTCTCTCTTCACCTGATGTGTCCAGATTATAAAAATCAAAGGGCCCGATATTGAGCTAGGCTCATTTTTGAAGGGCTATGCGCCTTGTCGGGCATAGCCCTCTCTGCCAACCTCTAACCCGGATATTCAATGCTTGGTGAAGGCATTGAATATCTAGGCATCACCGCACACACTGGAAGCTGCCGAAACTAACCAGGCAGCAGTAATATTGAATGCTGCCTGGTTAGCTCCTGTGCCTTAAAGATAGATGAGGATTTTCCTTGCCTATCTTTTTGGCACAGATCGCTAACCAGGCAGCATGCAATATCGCTGCTGCCCATTTATCACTTGTTGCCGCCTCTGCTCTGTGTAAATGCCTTTTCAAAATCGGGCCCAAAGTCTTTTCATTTAAGTATCTAAGTAAAGCTTAGGTTTGATCTCTTCTTCAGGCAGTCCATGCTATACACAGTATTCTTCACCAGCATCATAATTCAAACACATTCCTGTCTTTACTGTCCAACTTTCATATCCATATAAGTTATTGAAAATATCATGGGCTGCACAAGTTGAAATCTTTGTATGCAGAGAATCATCTCTTCACTTGAAAATTATGTCTAGGTTCTTCATAGCCATTCTGCCAAGAGTAATGCTGTGTTGGATTTCTTGACTGCTGGTTTATTGATTCAAGCGGTTAAAGTTGTCTTTTAGTTCTATTTCTTCTCCATTAAGGATGAAATTGATTTTTGCAAGTTGTCAGGATCTTTGTCTTATTCAATTTAAGGTACAGGCCCATTTTAAGACTATGTTCCTTGATCTTGAAAAGCAAATGTTTTAGATTTGTCTTCACTTTCAGCCAGAAACATGGCATCAGCCTAGCGAAGGTGGTTGAGTCTTACACCAATCTTCATACCTTGGTTGTCTTCATAAGGCCTGCTTCTCTGATTTGTTCTGAAAAGATATGAAGAAAATATGCAGCCTGGTCAGATACCTTTGCTGATTTTAAACCATTTCTGTTTCTCCTTTTTCCTTTCAAACTGTTTCTTCATGATCAATGTAAAGGATGTACATGAGAATTATCAGATGTTCTGGTATGCCGATGCTTCTTAGTTTGGTTCAGACTTTTTCATAAATTTGTGCAATCAAAGGCCTTGCTGTAGTCAATGAATCATATGCAGCTACCCTTTTGGTGTCTTTTTGTCTTTTTTCAAAGATCCATCTGACATACGTGACCTCTTGTTCCTCACCCTTTCCTGAATGCTGTTTGTGCAATTTCCACAGTCAGTCAATGGGATCACCTTTCTTCAGACTTTTTCCAATAAGTCAGCTATAATGTTGTCTTCCAAATTTCCTGGCAGAATCTCATAAGTATTGTAAGAGCTGCATCTGATTGCTGTAATACCTCAATGAGAATGCCATCAATACCCAGTGCATTGTTCTTTGGTAATGCTTTCAGTGCTGCTTAGACTTCTTTCATCATCAACTGTTCCTGATTGTAAGGTACGGGTTGAAACGGCTGTTAATCCTTATGGTATAATGACCCTGTGTATTCTTTGCACCTTTTCTTGATCTTCTCAGCATCATACAACATGGATTCTTCAGCATATTTTAACATTCCAATTCAAGGCTGGAATTTTCTCTTTAACTCTTATACCCTTAGGAAAACCAATCTTGTTCTTCCTCTAATAGTTTATGGTTCTGTTTTCCTGCTCGTGTCATTGTAGTTCTTTTGTCTTGTCTTTATACATATTGGAAATCTCTACGTTCTGTGATTATCTCTTTCTCCTCTGGTTTTAGCTTCTGTGTGTTTCTGAGCAAGTTTCTGAGTTTCTTCTGTCATCGATTTTGGCCATATTTGTTGTTCCACTTTTTGCAGAGTCTTTTCACTTAGAGCGCAGCTTTCTTGATGCCCTAGCATAACTCCTCTAGTACTCTGTAATTTTTATCCAAAGTGGCAAATCAATTTCTGATGGCATATATTTCAAGATCATATTTTGCTACATTCTTGTGTGGCTTGCTCTTTTCAGCTATAGTTTGAGTTTGCATACTAATAGCTAGTGATCTATACCACAGTTAACGCCAGGATTTGTCTTTGTTGATGTTATCATTCATACTCAATCATTAAAAAACCCCTTTTATCCACAATCTTTTCATCTCTAATGCCTTACACTTTCTTGCCTTGACTGAAACCTGGCTCCCCCCAGACGACACCACATCCATTGCCTCTCTCTGCTATGGGGGCTACCAGTTCTCCCATACACCTCTACTGGTTGCGGTGGTGGCATTGGCCTCCTACTCTCTCCCTCCTGCCAATTCCAACCCCTTCTGCCACCCCAATCACACTCCCCCCTCTCCTTCGAAGTCCACTCCATTCACCTCCTCACACCACTTCCCCTCCGAGTAGCTGTTATCTATTGCCCTCCCGACAACTCCAAATCAACCTTCCTCACCAACTTCGACTCCTGGCTTTCTGCCTTTATGGATCCCTCCTCCCCCACTCTTATTCTTGGTGACCAACATTCACATCGACAACCCCTCTGACCCCCATGTCTCAAAGTTCCTCGCTCTTACCTCTTCATTCGACCTCCAACTCTGCTCCTCTGCCCCCACACACCTACACGGCCACTGCCTTGACCTAATACTCTTCTCCAATTCCTCTCCCTCAAACTTCCGCAAATCAATCCTTCCCTCATCCGACCATCACCTCTTAACATTTGCTCTTCAGCTCCCGCCGTCTCATCCTCATCCTGTCTCCTCCATCCTATTTAGAAACCTTCATAATATTGATCCCCTGACTCTCTCCTCCACCATTTCTCCATCTCTTTCCTCCATTTTATCCTCCGAGTCCATCGATGAGGCATTATCCTCATACAATGATACACTATCCTCAGCCCTTGACACTCTTGCCCCTCCCACCCCACGTCCTGTAAAACGATCTACCCCCCCAACCCTGGCTCTCACCCACAATCCGTTACCTAAGCATCTGCGCCCGTTCTGCCAAACGAGCCTGGTCCAAATCCCATTCCCCGGAAGACCTTCTACACTTCAAATTCATGCTTGATTCCTTCCAGTCAGCCTTAGCACTTGCCAAACAAGACTACTATATCCATCTGACTAATTCCCTTGCCTCTGATCCTCGCCATCTCTTTAACACCCTCAATTGTCTCCTCAATGTCCCTCCGCCCCCGATCCCGCCCTCCTTTTCTGCCCAAACCCTAGCCGACTACTTCCACGACAAAATCCACAAAATTACCCTCCAATTCCCTATCCCCTCATCTACCTCCCCTCCTCCGCAACTTTCCTACCCCATCCATACTCCCCCTGCCACCCTCTCCTCCTTCCCTCCGATCTCTGAAGAAGAAACCACACTTCTTCTATCCTTCTCCAAACCCACCACCTGTTCATCAGACCCTATCCCCACCCATCTCCTACGTTCCATCTCCCTCACCATTGTCCCCTCCATCACTCATATCCTCAACCTTTCACTCTCCACTGCAAATGTCCCCATTGACTTCAAACATGCTGTTGTCACACTCCTCCTCAAGAAACCCTCACTTGACCCCACATGCCCTTCTAACTATCGACCCATCTCCCTCCTTCCCTTCATATCCAAACTATTAGAATGAGCAGTTCACCGTCGCTGCCTCGACTTCCTCACCTCCCAGGCCCTCCTGCACCCACTACAATCCGGCTTCCGTCCCCTACACTCCACTGAAACGGCACTCACAAAATTCACCAACGACCTGTTCCTGGCTAAATCTATGGGCCTCTATTCTATCCTCATCCTTCTTGATCTTTCTGCTGCCTTTGACACCGTTGACCACGACCTTCTCCTTACCACCCTCTCCTCGCTTGGCTTCAAGGACTCCGTACTATCCTGGTTCTCCTCCTACCTCTCCCATCGCTCATTCAGTGTATACTCTGGCGGCTTCTCCTACTCCCCTACCCCGCTCCTTGTAGGTGTACCCCAGGGATCTGTCTTGGGCCCCCTCCTTTTCTCTCTCTATTCCCAAGGCCTTGGCATGCTTATCTCCTCCCATGACTTTCAATACCATCTCTATGCCGATGACTCCCAAATCTACCTCTCTACACCTAATATTTCTCTGGCAATCCAGTCCAAGATCTCTGTCTGTTTTTCGGACATCGCGGCCTGGATGTCTCATCGCCGATTGAAACTGAATATGGCCAAGACTGAACTCCTTGTCTTTTCATCCAACTCCTCCCCCCCCCACCGCCCCCTCTCTCAGTCCATGTGGATGGATCTACTATCCTTCCTGTTCCCTCGGCCCGCAATCTAGGGGTTATCTTCGACCTCTCTCCTTCTCCGCTCATATCCAGCTTGTAGCTAAGACCTGCCACTTCTTCCTCTACAACATCAGCAAGATCTGCCCCTTCCTCTCTGAATACACTACCAAAATGCTTATCCACTCCTTAATCTCCTCTCGCCTCGATTACTGCAACCTACTCCTCGCTGGTCTCCCCATGAGCCATCTCCTTCCCCTTCAATCTATACAAAATCACGCTGCTCGACTAGTCTTCTGCCAGCCTCACCATGCCCACATTACTCCACTCCTCAAGTCACTTCACTGGCTCCCTGTCCAATTCCGCATTCAATTCAAGCTTCTCCTGCTGACCTATAAATGCATTCACTCTATGGCCCCTCAATACCTCCTATCTCTTATCTCTCCCTATGTCCCCTCTCGAAATTTGCGCTCCGCTAACAGATCGCTTCTTTCAATGCCTTTCACCTGCACCGCGAACTCCCGACTGCCCTCCTTTCACCTTGCTGCACCACATGCCTGGAACAGCCTACCTGCGTCTGTGTGCCAGGCATCCACCCTAGCCTCTTCAAATCCAGGTTGAAGACCCACCACTTCACCGTTGCATTCAGATCCTGACTTCCATCTTCATCTTACCCTAACCCCCGTTGATGTTTATGACCAAACTATAGACCATACTGTACCAAACTGTACCTCACCGTACCTTCGGCAGAACTGACTAATGCTCTGTACTGTTCTAACTAGATTGTAAGCTCCGATGAGCATGACTCTGATGGGCAGGGACTGTCTCTTGTTTGTTAGCTACCTCTTGTAGGTTAGCTGTGCAGTGCTGCGTGCGTGGCACTCTATAAGTGCTAGTAGTAGTATCAAGTTTTCATTGTTGACTTCCACAGATGTAGTCAATTTGATTCTTGTGCAATCTGTTGGGCAATCCATATGTATAGTTGCTGGAAACTGTTCAGAGGAAGGCGACCAAAATGATTTGGAGCCTGCGTCAGAAGCCTTATAAGAAGAGACTTGAAGACCTAAATATGTACACTTTGGAGGAGACGAGGGATAGGGGAGATATGATTCAGACCTTTAAATACTTAAAGAGAAACAATGAACAAACAAACCTCTTCCAAAGACGGGGAAGCTGTAAAACTAGAGGGCATAACATAAAGCTGCAAGGGGGTAAATTGAAAGGCAATGTCAGGAAATACTTTTTCACTGAAAGGGTGGTGGATGCTTGGAATGCCCTCCCAATGGAAGTGGTGGGGGCAAATTGCAGTGACAGAATTCAAAATGGCATGGGACAGACACAGTGGATCCCTTTACAGCAACAGGATAAAATCAAAATAAACTGAACTAATTTCTCAACAAATAGGGGTGTCCTACATGGAGCAGTGGGTTCACCCCTAAACAAAGAGATGGGGAGGGGTGGCTTGCACAGAGCGGCAGGTGCACCTACTCTTGCCATCATACTGGGGAGACTAAACAGGTGGACAAAGGTGAGTCGGTTGATATTGTGTATCTGGACTTTCAGAAAGCCTTTGACAAGGTCCCTCATCAGAGACTTTTGGCAAAACTAAAGTGTCATGGGATAGGAGGCAGTGTACTATTGTGGATCAGGAACTGGTTAAAAGATAGAAAGCAGAGGGTAGGGCTAAATGGCCAATTTTCCCAATGGAGAAAGGTGAATAGTGGTGTACCCCAGGGATCTGTGCTGGGTCCGCTGCTTTTTGACATATTCATAAATGACCTGGAAAGTGGAATAACGAGTGAGGTTATCAAATTTGCAGATGACACAAAACTATTTAAAGTTGTTAAAACCCAAGAGGATTGTGAAAAATTGAAAGAGGATCTTGATAAATTGGAAGACTGGGCATCAAAATGGCAGATGAAATTTAATGTGGACAAGTGCAAAGTTATGCACCTAGGGAAGAACAACCCAAACTATGGTTATACGATGCAAGGTTCCACATTAGGAACCACCACCCAGGAAAAAGATTTAGGCGTCATTGTGGATACCATGTTAAAACCCTCGGCCCAGTGTGCAGCGGCGGCCAAGAGAGCAAGTAGAATGCTAGGTATGATAAGGAAAGGAATGGAAAATAAAACAAAAGATATTATAATGCCTCTATTTCGTTCCATGGTGAGACCGCACCTTGAATACTGTGTGCAATTCTGGTCGCCGTATCTTAAAAGGGATATAGCGATTTTAGAAAAGGTACAGAGAAGAGCCACCAAAATGGTAAAGGGGATGGAAGGATACTCCTATGAAGAAAGGCTAAAAAGGTTAGGGCTCTTTAACCTGGAAAAGAGACGGCTGAGGGGAGATATGATAGAAGTCTATAAATTAATGAACGGAGTGGAACGGGTAAACGTAGATCGATTGTTTACCTTATCAGAATATAGAAAGACTAGGGGACATGCAATGAAGTTACAGGGTAAACTATTTAAGACTAATAAAAGAAAATATTTTTTCACTCAACGTGTAATCAAACTCTGGAATTTGTTACCGGAGGATGTAGTAAAGACTGTTAGTGTAGCTGGGTTTAAAAAAGGTTTGGACAAGTTCCTGGAGGAAAGGTCCATAAACCATTATTAAGAAGTGACCGAAGATATCAATGCTTGACCCAGTACAAGCATTGTGGAACTTGTGTCTCTTGGGGAAACTGCTAGGTACATATGACCTAGATTGGCCACTGTTGGAAACAGAATACTGGGCTTGATGGACCTTGGTCTGACCCAGTATGGCATATCTTATGTTCTTATGTTCTTATGACTAGATGGACCATACTGGTCTTTATCTGCCGTCATTTACTATGTTACTATGTTTGTGTTGCTAGAAGAAAGTGTTTGAGATGAATAGAAAGAATTCTTCAAGACCAACAATCAGTCTTTCTCCAGCTTCCTTTCTGTTGCCAAGCCCATATTTTCCAACCATTTTACCGCCTTTGTTGCCAACGTTTGCATTCCAGTCACCCATGACTATCAGTTTATCTGGTTTGCATGTTCTGTCAGTTTCAGCTTGTACTTTTATGATCAACTATGAACTCGTCTGCATCTGTTGTTGGTGTACATACCTGAATAAGTTGTTTTAATGGGCATTCCTTCTAGATGGATAGAAATTAAGCATTTATTGATTGCTTTGTATTTCATTACAGTTCTTGCGATTTTTTTCTTAATTGGAAATGCAATGCCATTTCATCTTTGTCTTTCAATTCCAGCTTAGTATAGCGTGTGATCATCAGATTCAGTGCCGAATGCCAGTTCATTTTTGTTTGTTGACACCTAACAGATCGAATTGTGCTTGTTCCATTTTGTTCTTGACCATCTCCAGCTTCCCTTGGTTTATGCTTTGTACATTCCATTTCCCAATACGTAAGACATCTTTACAGCTTGACTCTCATTTCATGCGCAGCTGCATCAGCAGCCAGACATCCTGAGAGCTTTGTTTCAAGCACAGCATACATCGTGGCTTTATTCTGAAGCGTCTTCAGCTCTTCCCCAGTAGTCCATTGAGTGGCTTCTGACCTGGGGGGGGCTTATCTTCCATTACTATAGCATAATTTGTTTTGTTCTGACTAGCCATAGGGTTTTCATGGGTAGATGCACAAGTAGATTGCTAGGCCTTTCTTCTGTGCAGGCAATGCCAGTGTGTAGAGGATCAGCTATCACCAACACCATCCCATACTTCTGTTGCCCAGATGGGTGGCTTGTCTTAGTTTGGCACTTCAGCTGAGGCCTTTCCATCTTGGGAGACTCCGCCAGTAGTTAATCTACCAATAGCATTGGTCTATGTATCACTGATACACATAAGCCCTCGCAGCATGACAAGCCACACACCAAGGAAGGGCTCTGCTGAATAATGCTCCTTAAATCTTACCTATGAGGTTCTCGCTTTTCATGAAACCATCCTCATAATCCCCAGTTTCTTACTAGAACCCGTTCTAAATCCTGCTTGTCTAATATATAATTTTAAATTGCCTTCTAAAAAGGACTCAATAGGGGACTCTACTTCTTTTTCAATGAGTTTCGCTAAAAAAGATAAATTAGATCTAGGGCGATGACTACACAACCAAGTACATCACTGCTCCCCCTTTCTAAAATAGGCATAACAATTGATTTTTTTTTAATTCCAGGAAGATACTCCTTCTGCAGATATGCATTCATAATATCATTCATCCAGTGAATTATACATCTGAGCATGCCTTGAAAATATGCTTAAAGCACACGCAGACTACATCTATAAAGTAGGCATTCTTGAAGACAGAACTGGGCAAAATTTTGGGGTTGCTATATACTTTATTGTGATCAACATTTAATATGTGAAAGTTCTTTGCATAGGATGTTAAAGCTTGTGTGCATGCACATTTTTTTGCAAGAGCCTTATTGCATAGCCCTGAAATCTCACAAATATCCTGTCCTGAGGGTCCTGTCTTTGAAAGTGCACTGTTGAAATGCTCCCCTTTGGGCAGGAGTGATTGGGGATCACTCCTGCCCCTAGCACTGTTCCCTCTAAGCTGTGCGCATGTGCGCGCGCACACACCTCGCTGAGCGAGCGCACATACTTTACAACAGAGCACACAAAAATTACAGCTCTGATTCTGATAGAAAACAACACAGACGTCTTAAAATTTAAAAGTTATGATTGTAATTACTAGAAATTTCCTGCTTCAATTAGTAATCATTTTTTTTCATTTAATTTGTTTAAAATCAATGTGGTGTACATACTGTATTCTGACGTGTAGTCAAATTTTAAAGTATATAACTCCGAGTGTCGTTTTGTGGCACACAAAAATTTAACCTTCCTTCAAAAGCTGCACACAGCTGATATTTTATGCGCACACAGCCTACAGAAAATTAGAGGGAACATTGGCCCCTAGGGAAGCCTTAAGGTGGGGGAAGGAGATCAACAGGGATTGGGGGTGGGGGGGGAGTTCTTCTTTAGTGACCATTAGGTGGTTAAGTTTTGGAATGTATCTTGGGGGGGGGGGATTTTTGTTGGGGAGAGAGGGACTTCCAAATCACACTTCTTGTTTTCAATGTGACTTCAACTTTAAAATGGCATCAGGGAGTATTGGCCACATGTTAATAGCCTGATGTTCCTGGGAGGAAAATAAGGTCTGCTTTGAGCTGGTGATGGTGTTCCAGGAATAGTACAGCTTCTGAAATTCAACACAAGCTGCATTATTCAATTTGCATAATAATGAGGTGTTTTGCATGCTATGCATTGTGGTAAAATAACGCATGTTAAAGGATAAAATCATGTGTTATCCAACCAAAGCGCATGTTAAGAGGCAAAAATTGTGTGTTATTCATTTAACGCATATTAATAACTAACCCCACTAAAAAAGAGGTAGCTAGAGAAACATAGGGGTATGTTTACTAAACCGCGGTAAAGTCACAGGCGGTAATGGCAGTGTTAAGGTACCTGAAGCACTTATCCACCACTTCAGCTCAGTAAGATGCACTGACAGTGTGTGATGCAAGCACAGAGCAGCTGCAAACCATGCCACTGAGAGGTTTCTACAATCACCCTGAGGGTGAAGATGGGCACCCAGCACCAGGTCCCCTGTACCTGCAGTGCTAGAGATGGTCTCTGCTACAAATCCCCATCACTGCCAGTGTGTGGCAGGTATTGTTTGAAGTGTGATATGCTAGTTTGTGTCCTGCAGCATGTTGTATGCACCAGTCACATTTGGCCCTGTGCTCTGCCCCTGTTGAACAGGGACCCACCTAGAACAGTACATGTCAAAACCCAGTGTTACAATGCTAATGCTATGGCTGCCAACTACCTGTGCGGCGGGAAGCATCTATACTTGCATGGGGGTGTTACTAGGGTCCTGCTGGCCCTACCAGTACCACTAGGAGTAGGCCTGGAACACCTCCTGTTCTAACCACCTAGGTCTAACCTTCACCAGCAGCGAGCACAGTCAGACTGCACTTGCTGCTCACCACTGGGTTTTTCAGCCATGCACATATCAATTGCAGACAGCCCACTGATCAGTTCACATTGCATGTGCACAGAGCGACCATGTGCACACGGGCTTGGTATATACAGCATGGACACCAAGCAGTTGATTCAGTGATCGGGCTCCCAGGACTGGAAGTACACCCACATCACTAGAAACAGACATTATATATCACTATGTAGATACATAGTCATGCCATGGTCACTGCTCGGTCAGAGTGAGAGTGCCCTCCCAGCATGACATGCTGTGGCCACCCGGTCCATGCAGGTGGCAGTTGGGTACTATGATGTCCAACCATTGCCCTACCCCTGATGCATATACATCCTGGCCATACCTACAATACATTGCTCCTCATCATGCACATTTGCAGGCTAGCATTGGAAACAGCTTAGGCACTGAGAGACTCAGTGAAGTGTGGAAATCCACAAAACAATGGATAGACACACACACATCGATGCACTGTGCAAAAATGGGGATGGTTGGCATTCCTGCCTGCCACTCTGGTCCCAATCTCAGCTCAAGCATTGTTCAGGTGTGCTCTGATGTTAATGGCCACTCACTATGCTGGTGCTGTCAGCCTGACTGTCCATCCAGCTGAGGATAGTGGAGCCTGTCTGTGTGGGTGTTTGTACCCTTGTTGGCCGATTCATTGGGGGTTGCACATATTGGTGTTTACCTGCACTGTGGGCTATCGTTTAGGCACAGAGACATGCACTGCATGATCCACAGCCAGGACCCAAACTCGTGACCCTCTGTTTATACACACACACACCAACTGTGTGTAGAGCACCACAGTGCTGGCATATGGTTACAACAGTCCCTGGAGATGGCATGCTTCCCATTAGACAGATATTGGCACATGTTGCACTGTGCATGGCGCAATGTATCAGGGCATGGCTTTGGTCTGCTGCAGTGGGTGCTGCTGCCCCCTTCGCCAACACCCCCCATGCCATGCTGACATGCCCATGTGCTGTCAATGTTGGTGGTGCTCAGTCCCAAGCCAGTCAACATGCGGTTTGGTGGGTGCCTAGGGTGCAGAGTCCAGAGGAGGGGGGGACGGAGGCATATATGGACAGCCACACATCCCTCCCACAAGCATCTGCCTCTGCAGGGATCCTATCACTGCCTGGCAATGTTATGTCTCTTCAACCTGTGGAAGAGATGGCTGAGGGGTGTTATGTTAGAAGTCTATAAAATATTGCCTGGGGTGGATTGGGTAAACGTGGATCGATTGTTTATGCCAACAAAATGTAGTAGGACTTGGGGACATGCAGTGCGACTACAGTGTAAGACACTGAGGACTACTGGGAGTGAATGGTTTCTCAGTCAACGTGTATTCAAACTCAGGAATTCATTTCCGGAGGATGTCGTAATGGCCAGGGGCGGCTCAAGACAATCTGCTGCCTGAGGCGAAGGATGAGATGGCGCCCCCCCCCCCCCGTAGAGGTGGGCGGGGCTTTTTCAAAACTCCATTCAGGGACTGAACCAAACCAAAAAGCTGATTAGATTATATGGAGGAAATGCAAGATGTTTGCACACCAAGGAACTAAAAGTGAGCGCGAACCACAACACAGTTTATAAAACTAAATTATAACTCGTTTTTATTTTGTTGTTATAAACTGCGTTATGGTTATTACCTTTTCTTTTTCAACATATATTTTGCATCCACAGAACCCCCTTCAACAGTGGTTGCAGAACAGAACCAGGACATTCACCCACAGAACTCAATATCTTAAAACAAACAAAAAAAATCTGATTCTGATCATCTCACTAACAATAAACATTCTCCAGTACCAGGTATATTGTGAACTAATACAAAACCCTACAACAAAGTCACTGAGTATCTATAGAGCAAATCTACCATACTATACCATATCAGCACCAACTTCCAAAACTCACATAAGGAGCCCACCAAAATAAAGCGTCTCTGTAAATACTACAGTGGACCCTGGACCATCCATACACCTATTTGTAAATTTATTTATTTTTATTTATTTATTTATTTAACTGTATTTATATCCCGCTTTTCACCGGGTCAAAGCGGTGGGACATATAACCCGGGGGGGGGGGGGGGAATCAAATGTGTGGGGGGGGGGGCCATCACCGGGGGTTCAACATTGATGATTTTTGGGGTGGACATAGAGACTGACAAGATAGCATAGTTACTGGTTCCTATTCAGAGATGTTCTTGGAATAGGATGGTTTTTAGCTGCTTTTTGAATGATGGGAGATCACCGTTGTTCTTGATGTGGTTTGGTAGAGAGTTCCAGAGGGATGGGGCATAGAGTTCAAAAGCTCTGTTGCAGGTCCGTTGAGTTGCTTTGGTTCTTTTGTGGGGGATGGCAACGGAGCTGTTGAAGGATTGTCTGGTTGTTCTGTTGTGGGTTGGGCGAGGCAGTAGGGCGCGGAGTGGGGTGCCCTGTGTTTGGTGGACGGTTTTGTGAGTGAGTAGAAGGGTTGAACATATCAAATTACTACAGTACAGTATAAATCTTTATGTACAAACTATGTTAACAGAACACCTGGGCTCAGTCACACACTCAGAAGACAGACCCTCACCAAGTACAGAATTAGTGACTTACAATCTAAAGTAAAAACAAAAATATGTAGACAAAATTTAAACTGAAACCCTAAGAAGCCAGATTCTTCAAGCAGTGCAACATCAGATAAATATGCAGTTCCTCCATGCAGTATAAAATATAAAGATAACACAAAGTTCAATCACTAAAATGAAATATAAATTATGTTTCAACTTTTGTTGTCTGACCATTTTATTCTCTGATTATGCTGGTCCCGATCTGAGGCTTCTGCTTTCCTGTATTCTCTTAGCTCTCTTTCTGTGGTCTATGGTCCATCTGCCATTTCTTATCTCTTCTTTTGTTTTCTTCACTTCTTTCCATCAGCCTATTTCCAGTCCCTGTAACCCTTCCCAGTATCAGCCCCTTTCCAGTCCTCCCTCCTGGTGCCTTTCAATGTCAACTTGTATTCCCATGACTGCCACTGGTGTCCATTCCTTTCCAGTCCCCCTCCTTCCCACTGTCCAACTCCTTCTAGTCCAAATACCATGGCAGCCCCTCTCAGCATCCACTCCCTTTCAGTCCCATTCTCCCATCCACTCGCATCAGCCCATTTGTAGCCCTAGCCCCCAGTTTTCTTCCAAGGCCAGCAGCTCTATCCTCCCCTCCCTACCAATTGCCCATTCCCAGTTGAAGACCCCCCCAATCAGCTCACTTCCAGTGCTAGTCCCCCTTCAACCCTATTACCAGTGCTAACCTCCCCTAATCAGCCCATTACCGGTCCTACCCCCCCCCCCCCTTAGCCCATTACCAGTCCTAGCCTCCACTAATCAGCCCATTTCCAGTCTAGCCTCCCCAATCAGCTCATTTCCAATGCTAGTCCCCCTCAGTCCATTATGAGTCCTACCCCCCATCAGCCCATTACCAGTCCTAGCCTACCGTGATCAGCTCATGTCCAGTGCTAGTCCCCCCTCAGCCCAGTACCAGTGCTAGCTTCCCCTAATCAGCCCATTACTAGTCCTAGCCTCCTCTTATCAGCCCATTTCCAATGCTAGCCCCCCATCAGTCCATTACCAGTCCTACCCCCCATCAGCCCATTACCAATCCTAGCCTTCCCTAATCAGCTCATTTCCAGTGCTAGTACCCCCTCAGCCCATTAGCAGTGCTAGCCCCCCTAATCAGCCCATTACCAGTCCCATCCCCCCTAGATCAGTCCATTCCCAGTCCTAGCCTTCCCTAATCAACCCATTACCAGTCCTAGCCCCCTGATCTGCCCATTACCAGTGCTAGCCCCTCCCATCAGCCCATTATAATCCTAACCCACACTGTCTCTCCCCTCTGTCCAGCATTTATCCCCTGTCTGTCCAATATATCCCCCTGTCTCGCCCCTTTGTCTAATACTTGTCCCCCCTTTGTCCAGTATGTCTCCATCTTCCCCTCTGTCCAGAATTTTCCACGTCTCCCCCTTTGTCCAGTATTTGTCCCCTGTCTCCCCCTTTGTCCCCCATATCTCACCTTTGTCTCTCCTTGTCCTCCTCCTGTCCCCACTTCCTTCACCTGTACCTCTCATCCGGCGGCGGCGGCGGGGACACTCTGGCTGTTTTAATTTTAGATTTTGCCGCCTCTGCCCTGCCTCTGTCTTCCCGCTGCGTTTTTTCCTCAAGAATGCTTGCAGCAAAAAAAAAACAAACAAAAAAAACTGGCGGGATGGCAGAGGCAGGGCAGAGGCGGCAAAATCTAAAATTAAAAATACTGGAGTGCCGCCGCCGCACAAATCAGCCTGATCACTTGCAGCGATCAGGCTGATTTGTTCGATGCCGGCAGCACTCCAGTTGTTCCTGCTGATGAGAGGGAACCCTTGTCAGTTCCCTTCCAGCCTCCTCCTTCCCCAGTGTCAGCCCCCTCCTCCCCCAATGTCAGCCCAGTTGCAGGCTCCACCTTCCCATCATGTCAATTCCCTTCCAGCCCCCTCCTCCCCCTGTGTCATCCGCATTGCAGACCCCACCTTCCCTTCATGTCAATTCCCTTCCAGCCCCCCTCATCAGCCCAGTTGCAGACCCCACCTTTCCTTTGTCAATTCCCTTACATTCCCCCCCCTCCCCCCATCCCAGCCCCTTTCCCTCCCTCCCAGCCCCCTCCCTCCATGTCAGCCCCGTTGCAGATCTCACCATTCCTTTGTCTCCTGCCCCCGCCTCCCCTCACCCCAAGTCTGCCTGCTACCATCCCCCCATGTCAGCCCCCCTCCCTCCATGTCAGCCCCATTGCAGATCTCACCTTTTCCTTATCCCCTGCTCCCTCCTTCCCCCCGTAGTTCCTGTGCTGCCTCCTTCTGCAGCCGCGACTCCCTGCCTCTTAGGGAATCGCGGCTGTGCTGCTGAAGCCAGTGCTGAGCCTTCCCATCTCTTGGAGGGCTCCGTGCAGCATTGTCCCACCCCCAAAGGAAGTTGTAACAACTTCCTTTGGGGGCAGTTGTAACAACTTCCTTTGGGGGTGGGACAATGCTGCACGGAGCCCCCCGAGAGACGGGAAGGCTCTGCACCAGCTTCTGCAGCACAGCCGTGGTTCCCTAAGAGGCAGGGAGCCACGGCTGCAGAAGAAGTTAGGTGGTGAGTTTTGCTGCTGCTGAGAAGTGGACTCGGCAACAACAACTTGTGTGCTTTTTTTTTAAACTTTGAAGGCGAAGTGAGGCGGCTATTTTGGGGGAATTTGACGCCCTTAAAACTTTGCTGCCTGAGGCAGTCGCCTCACTTTGCCTCATTATAGAGCCGCCCCTGGTAATGGCTGTTAGTGTAGCTGGGTTTCAGAAATCTTTGGACAGGTTCCTGGGGAACGGTCCATAAACAATTACTAATGAGGGGTCCAGAATATCCGCTGCTTGCCCAATACATGCACTGTAGATCCTGTATGTCTTTTGGGGAAACTGCTAGGTACTTGTGACCTAGATTGGCCACTATTGGACACGGAATACTGGGCATGATAGACCTTGGTCTGACACAGTCTGGCATATGTGCATGTCTTATGTGCCACCTAGGCAACTGCCTGGTCTGCCCTGTGCACCAGCGGTCCCCATTGCATGACCCACATGCACCCTCCGTTGCCCCATTTGCACCATCAACACAGTGCCCTCTCATACTTGGGCACTATGCTGTTGCTGCTCTTGGAGCACTACTATCACTGGCTTGGGCTCACCTGTCTGTGCATCACACTGCAGACATTTAATTAGGCTCTCTCTCCTCAAAATACACCCTTTCTACAAGATTTTGATATGTGTTAGGGTTCCTGGCATTAAGGTGCCTTCGATAAGGGAGCAAGCCTTGTTTCTGCCCACTCCCCGCCCATTGACCCCCACTCTCTACCCCACAGATGCCTACTCTCTGCCCACAGGGACACTTGCTGCTTTACTGAGGTTTAGTAAGCATAGCCCATAGAAACATAGCAATATGACGGCAGAAAAAGACCACATGACCTGTCTAGTCTGCCCTTCCATATCAACTACAACAGTCCCCTTTTTTCCTTTAGAGATCCTCTGTGTTTGTCCAATGCCTTCTTGAATTCAGATACTGTCCTCATCTCTACTACCTCCACTGGGAGACTATTCCACACACTTACCACTCTTTCCATAAATAAATATTTCCACAATTACTTTTGAATCTATCCCCTTTCACCCTCATCCTATGTCCCCTCGTAACAGAGCTTGTTTTCAATCAAAAAAGGCTCTCCTCTTGTGCATTTATGCCAGGGAGGTATTTAAATGTCTCTATCATATCTCCTCTATCCCGCCTTTCCTCCAAAGTATACATATTGAGATCTTTAAGTCTGTCCCCATATTTTTTATAATGAAGACCACTAACCATTTTAGTAGTCACCCTCTGTACTGACTCCATCCTGTTTATATCCTTTTGAAGGTGCGGTCTCCAGAATTGCACACAATACTCCAAATGAGGTCGCACCAGAGACTTATAAAGAGGCACTATCACCACCTTTTATTTTGCCGGCCATTCCTCTCCCTATACACCTAAGCATCCTTCTAGCTTTCACCGTCACCTTTTTCAACATGTTTAGACACTTTAAGATCATCAGAAACAATCATGTCCACTTCTTTTGTGGACAGAAGCATTTTGCCTCTACACTGTAACACTTCCTTGGATTTTTCAGCCCAAATGCACGACCCTGTTTTTTTAGCATTAAATCTCAGCTGACAAATTCTTGACCATTCTTCAAGCTTATCTAGATCCCTTCTCATGTTGTCTACTCCTTCCTGGGTGTCTACTCTATTGCAGATTTTGGTATCATCCAAAAAGAGGCAAATCTTACCTGATAGCCCTTCCGCAATATCACTAACAAAGATGTGAAAAAGAATCAGACCAAGGACAGATTCCTGCGGCATACCCTGGTAACATACTTCTTCTTAGAGTGAGCTCCATTTACCTGTACCCTTTGTCGCCTCCCACTCAACCAATTTCTAACCTTGCCAGTCATTTTAGGGTCCATCTCTAGGGTGCTCAATTTGTTTCTAAGTCACCTGTGTGGAACGGTGTCAAAGTCTGTCCTGAAATCTAAGTACATCACATCTAGGGATCTCCATTGGTCCAACTCCCTGGTGACCCAATTAAAGAAATCAGATTTGTCTGACAAGACCTGCCTATGGTGAAGCCATGCTACCTCAGATCCTGCAATCAACTGGATTCCAGAAACCTCACTTTTCTCTGCTTTAGCAGTGTTTCTAATACTTTACTCATCACAGAGGTTAGACGAACCAGCTGGTAGTTTTCAACCTCATCCTTACTTCTACTTTTGTGTAAAGGGACCATATGCACCTTTCTCCAGTCCTCTGTGACCACTCTTGACTCTATGGAAGCATTGAAAAGGTCAGTCAGTGGAGCCACTAGAACGTCTTCAAGTTCCTTCAATATTCTCAGATGTATACCATCTTGTCCCATTGCTTTGTCTACTCTTAGTTTAGCTAGTTCCTCCTGAACAAAGTCTTCTGAAAACCGTTAAGATCCCCTTCACTTTTGTTCCTACTTGTGTGCGTTTTCTGAGGTCCTGCACTGGCCTTTCATCTGTGAGCAGAGAACAGAAATAATTTTTAAGCAATTCTGCATTATCCTTATCAGCTTCTACATATGGGCCTCACTTGGAATATTGTGTTCGGTTTTGGAGACCATATCTCACAAAGGATATAAAAACACTGGAAATGGTTCAGAGGAAGGTGATCAAAATGATTTGGAGCCTGTGTCAGAAGACTTATGAGAAGAGACTTGAAGACCTAAATATGTATACTCTGGAGGAGAGGAGGGACAGGGGAGATAGGATTCAGACCTTTAAATACTTAAAGAGTATTAATGGACAAACAAACCTCTTCCAAAGACAGAGAGGCTGTAAAACTAGAGGGCATAACATGAAGCTGCAAGGGGGTAAACTGAAAGGCAATGTCAGGAAATACTTTTTCACTGAAAGGGTGGCAGATGCTTGGAATGCCCTCCCGATGGAAGTGGTGTGGGTAAATACAGTGACACAATTCAAAATGGCATAGGACAGACACAGTGGATCCCTTTATAGCAACAGGATAAACATAACTATCTCTTATATCTCAACAAATAGGGATGACCTACATGGAGCGGTGGCTACATCCCTAAACAAAAGCATGGGGAGAGGTGACATGCACAGAGCGGCAGGTACACCTACTCTTGCCGCCTTGCTGGGCAGATTAGATGGACCATACTGGTCTTTATCTGCCATCATATACTATGTTACTATGTTATATATTCCTCTCCTTCACCCTTGAGTCTGACAATACCACCTTTTCCCTTCCTCCCCTCACTAACATATCTGAAAAATGCTTGTCTCCCTAATTTATTGCATTGGCTAATTCTTCCTCTTTTTGCATCTTTGCTTTCCTGACTACTTTGCTAGCTTCTCTATGTTTTTCCGAATATAGATGCTTGTCTTCCTCTCTCTGTGATCTTTTCTATTTTATGAAGGCCACCCTCTTTTTCTTCACCTTTTCAGCTATTTCTTTTGAGAACTATAGTGGCCTCCTTTTCCTTTTACATTTATTTACCTTTGTAACAAAAAGATTTGTTGCCCTTAAAATAACCCCTTTCAGTCTTGCCTATTGCTTTTCTACATCCCCCAGCTGTACCCATCCCACTAATGATTCTTTGAGGTTTTGCCCCATCTTGGCAAAGTTAGTTTTCCTAAAGTCTAAGACCCTCACTTAGACACTTAGGGGTATGTTTACTAAACTGCGTTAGTGCAAATCGCGTTAGAGTTGCGTTAGTGAAAGGAAAGCCAAAAAAGGACATGGGCGGGACATCATAACCACTAACGCGCGTTCCCAAAACTAACGAGCGTTACAGGGCACCGTGGTGCGTTACTGCGCGTTAATCGTATGAAGGCGTACAGACACAAAACACTGAAACAGAGCTGTAGCACAATGGTTAGTGTACTGACCGCTGTTACAGGCAGCATGGGTTTGAGTCCCCAGTGTGCCCAACGCAGAAGGCTGGCCCAGGCATCACCCTGTACATTACATAGGGAATGAGAAGGCATGTTTTTCTTTACGTTGAGTAGTGGTTACAGAAACACACCCTCGCAGTGTGCGTAGCCATGTACGTTGCTGCGTGCATTGGTACGGGCGTAGCCGCGTGCGTTGGTGCGTGCGTACAAACGTGCGTGGGTACATGTGTTTTTTCCAGCGTGGGTACCTTATATTACAGACTCTTTAGGGTATCTTGCACCTATGCATTATGCTAACAGATGTGTCTCTGAGCCTGTGAGCAGGTGCTGGATTTACCCAGGGTTGGATTGTGCCAGTCACACCCATGATGCACTGCACATGCAAATCAGCCATCCACAGATACACACCATGGGGAATGCACCCCCACAGCACCTCGGCCTGGTAGGGGGAAGTGACCATGTGCACCCCCACAGCACCTCAGCCTGGTAGGGGGTACTGACCGTGTGTTGTACTGGCACAGAGTAGCTACACACCGTCACATTGTGTGGGTACTGTGCTCACCCTGAGGGTGCAGTGAGGCGCCCAGCACCAGGCCCACAGCACTGTCCATGGCTGAAAGAGGCCATGATGCAGGTCCAAAGCAGTGTTAATGTGTGAGATAGGTAGTTTCTGCACAAACACCTTTGATTTCTCTGTCTGTTTCAGTCAGGTGTTGCCCCCATGCACCACCACCACCCCCTTCCCCCAGGGCAGAAAACAGGCTCCCCAAACAATAGATCCACATTCTACCTCCCTGCAAAGGTGGCAGTAGAGGGGAACAGCAACCCCAGTCCTGCTGAGGAACAGACACACCACAGGGCAGTCAATGCAGCTCCATACACATCCATAACACAATAGCAGACAGACATCAGGCCTGGATATGGAAGCTGCACCCCACCACCATCTGATATTCACCTGCTGCAAGCCACTCCATCACAACACATACCAGCTGCAAACAGTCTGCTAGCTAGTCAATAGTGCATGTGCCCAGTGGAGATGCATGCACCCAGAACTAGGATGTCAACATACACAGCAAGCAGATAACTCAGTGACTGGGCCCCAACAGGAAAACCATATCTATCACATGAGAGAAATACTATATAGCACTATGGGGGTGCCTAGCCATGCTGTGGTCACTGCACAGTCAGGGTGAGAGTGATCTCTCAGCAGGACATACTGAGGTCACCCTGTCTGTGTAGGTGGTGGCCGGGCACTAAAATGTGCCTGTCACTGCCGTATGCCCTGTGCAGATGCACCCTGGCCAGGCCACCCTGTCCAGCCTATACCCATGGTACCTTGCTCCTCATTATGCACATTGGAAGCCCAATACTGGCAACATTGCTGGCAGTGTGGGCTGTGGAAGGTGTTTGCAGCCACCACACACTGGATAGACCAGAGCTACTCAATTCCGGTCCTGGAGGTCTGCAACCCTGCAGGTTTTCGGGATATCCCTAATGAATATGCATGAGATATATATGCATTAGAGATAGCCTGCCAACCTGACTGGTTTGTGGCCCTCCAGGGCTGGATTTGGAGACCCCTGCCTTACACCTCTGTCATTTAAGATTGTGAGTGGGCAAGGTACAGATGTTCTAGACATCAAAAGGGTAGATAGAATGTGTCACATTCCTCCTAGATTCTCACCACCACCAAAAAGTTGTCTAATAGACAATATTTTGGTGGTGGTGACAAGCAAGGAGGAATGTGACAAATTCTAACCTTTTTGATGTCTTGGACATCTGCACCTTGCCCACTTACAATCTTAAATGACAGAGGTGTAAGGCAGGGGTCTCCAAATCCAGCCCTGGAGGACCAAAAACCAGTCAGGTTGGCAGGCTATATCTAATGCATATATATCTCATGCATATCATTAGGGATATCCCGAAAACCTGCAGGTTTGAGGACCTCCAGTACTGGAATTGAGTAGCTCTGGGATAGACAGACAGCCACCCCCACACCTATGCCAGCATTGTGCTACTATAGAGGTGTTCAGCAGCCATACCCACCACACCAGTCCTGGGCACAGT